>ML685787.1:12572092-12627274 GCA_007922175.1 Pelusios castaneus
CACACACACACACACACACACACACACACACACACACACACACACACACACACACAATGAATTCACATTACTATGGCTCTTTTAGGTAACGCTGATTACTGATTTGACTCCTGACCACTGAGGTCTGAGTATCACTGGTATATAACATGCTAGTTTCACAACAGCCAAGGAAGTGTGTCACTGCTACATGAAATCCTAGGTCTGTCCTGAAATAAGCATTGTAAGAGTAAAAATGCAAATAATCTGTCAAATTAACACTGCAAACTGGAGGTCATATGTATTTATTTCACTTGGAACCATCAACCTCACATACTGGAGGCCAGCACTTTCTCCATGAGGTCTACAGGCCAAATAAGTTCCAAAAGAGATTTGGAACATAAACGTACGCTTTCACAATACAGACAAATATTAACTTCCATTAGGAAACAGCATAACTTTGGTCACAAGTGGCATTATCTGTCAATAACAACCATTAAATATACAGGTACGAGGATCAAATGCATGTTAGAACAACACAAGGCCTGTAGATTTGTAAAGCTGATTACTGTACTTCTGTTGGTCATTAGACCAAATATTAAATAAAGCAATCAAGATATACAGTAAATCCTCCAAAAGGTCCTTTTATGTCTTATTGCTTAATGTTATGTTTTATTACTTAATCCTCAACTTTTTAATTCTTCTAATGCAGCATTTAACATAGAACATGCCCTTCAATTGTCCATTTTCTTTTGGATTAGTGCCAAGTTACATCCTGTACAGTTACTGTTCGTTTGTTTATCTACTAGAAAAGCTAAATATTGATTTTCCCAACAAATGCTAAGTTGCTCATGATATTTTGTATGATATGGGCATTACAAACTAAAGGAGAAGTATTTTTATTCTAAAGAGCCAACTATATTTGTTATTGCTTTAACCAAATTTCCATTTTATATGTGAATCATAGAGCCATAAGACTGGAAAGGATCTCGGAAGGTCATTTAATCCAGTCCCCTGAGCTGATGGCAGAATCAAGCATTATCTAGACCACCCCTGACAGGTGTTTGTCAAACTTTCTCTTTAAAATCTCCAGTGATGGAGATGCCACAACCTCCGGAAGCAATTTATTCCAGTGTTTAACTGTCCTGACAGTTAGGAAGTTTTTCCTAACATTCAATCTAAATTGCTCTTGTTGCAATTTAAAACCACTGCCTCTTGTCCCATCTTCAGAGGTTAAAGAGAATGATTTTTCTCCCTTCTTCTTGTAACCAACCATTTATGTACTTGAAAACTTATGTCCTCCCCTCAGTCTTCTTTTCTTCAGACTCACCAGCCCTTTTTCCCCCTAACAAGTCATTTTCTAGACCTCTAATCATTTTCTTTTGCTCTTCTCTGGACTTTCTCCAATTTGTCCACTCCTTTCCTGAAATGAGGTGTCCAGAACTGGACACGGTACTCCTCTGAGGCCTAATCAGCGCAGAATAGAGAAGAAGAATTACTTCTCAGATTTTGCTTACAACACGCATGCTACTACATTCCAGGATGATGGGAGTTTTGGAGGGTTTTTGCAACACAGTGTTACACTGCTGACTTATATTTAGCTTGTGATCTGCTCTGACCCCTCCCCGCCAATCCGCATCCCTTCTAGGCAGTCATTTCCCGTTTTGTGTATGTGCAATCAATTGTTCTTTTCAAAGTAGAGTACTTTGCATTTGTCTTTGTTGAATATCATCCTCTTTATATTTCTCTAGTTCGTCCAGATCATTTTGAATTTTAATCCTATCCTTCAAAGCACTTGCAATCCCTCTCAGTTTGGTATTGCCCACAAATTTTATAAGTGTACCCTATGCCATTTTCAATCCCAAGCAACAAAAAGCAGTCAATACAAGAGTTTGAATGGAATGTTCTAAAATAAATTACCCCAACAAGATCTGGGTAAAAAGAGGGCAGGAAACACTTTCAGAAGGTAACCCATCTGGACCATCAGCAACTTTGCAGATGACACAAAACTGGGGGGAGTGGTAGATACACTGGAGGGCAGAAATAAGATACAGAGTGACCTAGACAAATTGGATGATTGGGCTATAAGAAATATGATGAGGGTCAACAAGGACACCTGGGGTGGAAGAATCCCATGCACTGCTACAGACTGGGAACCAACTGGCGAGGCAACGGTTCTACAGAAAAGGACCTGGGGGTTGCAATGGACAAGAAACTGGGTATGAGACAATAGTGTACCCAATTTGCTAAAAAGTCTAATGATATATTGGGTTGCATTAATAGAAGCATTGCCAGCACACCAAGGGAAATAATTATTCCCCTCTGTTCAGCACTGGTGAGGCCACATTTGGCATACTGTGGACAGTTTTGGGCCACTCACTATAAGAAGGATGTGGACGAATTGGAAACTGTCCAGTGGAATGCAACAAAAATTATTAGGATCTGGGAGTAGGTGACATATGAGGAGACACTGAGGGAACTAAGCTTATTTAGTTTGCAGAAGAAAAGAATGAGAGGTGATTTGATAGCAGCCTCGGACTAGGCTGTTCTCATGGTGGCAGATGACACAACAAGGAGCAATGGTCTCAAGTTGCAGTGGGAGAGATATAGATTGGACATTAGGAAAAAAAATTCACTGGGAAGGTAGCAAAGCACTGGAACGGATTACCTAAGGAGATGGCGGAATCTCCATCCTTAGAGGCTTTTAAGGCTTGGCTTGACAAAGCCCTGGCTGTGATGATTTAATTGAGATTTGTCCTGCTTTGAGCAGAGGGTTGGACTAGATGACCTCCTGGATTCCCATCCAACCCTAATATTCCATGATTCTATACTAGCAGGGAAACAATTTGTGAAATGGTACCTGCACTGGGCTATAGTAATAAAGAGAATCACATAAAAAGTGTCAATTCTGCCAAAACAGATGAATGATGTACTATATGTAGAAAAAGATTATGCAAAAAACACAGAAAAATATGTAGTTGAGGGGAATATCTATTCTCAAAACGACAATTTAATTTTATAAATTGGAAAACTATGTTTTGGCTGTGGAGCAAGAAATCTTCCTTCCACATCCTGTCAACTGTTATCTTTTGACATGGGTCAACAACCGCAGGCATGCATGCCAGTAGTAGCATGCAGCTACTCCCCCCTGCTGGCCCCACTCCCCAGCTGGGGGCAGGACCAGCAGGGAAAACAAGCTATTGTGCGCCACAGCTCCTGTCCCCTGTTGGCCCTGCTCCCCAGCTGAGGGGTGAGCCAGCAGGGAAAAGGGGGGGGCCCTGGCAAAAGTTGCTGACCCCTGTCTTTTGAGTTTTTCTACCCTCTGTACCCTCTGTTAGTAGCCCCTGCAACCCCCCCCCCCAATGCCAACTGCCCAGCCAAATTCAGCCTTGAAGAGAACGAAGCTGCAGAAAATAGAAGCAGAAGTTGGCCTTGCAGCATTTTTATCACAGAGATGATGCACAGACTAGAAGATCACAGGTTAAACTTCAGCTTCTAGGGCCAGTTTGCAGGACTTCTGATTTGGAGGGGAGACAAGGAAGAGAAGGAGAAGAAGAATAATCTTTTTTACTTTTTTAACTGAGAAAATTTTATCCAAAGTCAGTAAAAGGTAATAAATGTGCAACCACACAGTGCCATTTACAGAGTTATTTTTAGAGTAGATCTGTAACTAAACTCTGGACAGCCAAGTATGAGTATCTCAAATAGTTCAATAAAACTGTCTGGTGTTTTTTGTTTTAACATTTCAAGACTGCCTTTACTATGTTCCAGGCTGTAATTTAGACAAGAATTAGGCTTGAATAGTGGTCAGTTAGTGTGATTTTTTTAAATATCTAATTTTACCCAAGAAAATGAAAGATTTGCATGTTTTAAAAAAAGTGTGTCATGAAATTTGGAATATCAAGGTCTGCTGACTCAGTCTTCAACTTCAAGAGTATACAAATATTACATATACACATTGCAATCATTTCCAAATCAGATACACAAGAAGTTTGATATAGTGCAGCATTAGTCATTATGGGATACATTTAGTACATTCTACATAGACATTGAAAACATTTGAACACTCGTTTATAAAAACTGTCCTGCTTTTAAAAAACAAAACAAAACAACACTTTTGACAGAAGTCCTAACCTTTAAGCTAACATTTCCCAATAGGAAGATTTTTTTTTTTTTTGAGGAGAGGGGGGAGGGATGAAACAGTTTGCTTTGCCTTAATAGTAATGCTATCCCTAGAAAATTTGAGGCAAAGAAAGGACCATTGTACCAAAAGAAGGCTCAGTGAGTTCAGATCCAGTCTACTACCCGGCAACAAAATATGCTCCTAAAGCTTAGGTAAAGTCACAGGCAGTTTCTTGAAGGTCATCAGCCTTCCCTCCCTGCTCCTGCAGGGGATTCTAATGCAGCTGGCTGGCTGCTGAAAACCCAAAAGGTGCCAGGCTGCAAGATCAGGCAGAAACCCATAAGCCCCAACTACCTTCTGCTGCTGCTGCAGCACCCCTGTCAAATTAAAGAGCACAACAAACATACTCCAAGCCTTAGAGATAACCAAACTCCAGACCCTAGGGCAAGAGTGTGTGCCTGTGAATGCTTTAAGCGAAGCAGGCAGCCGAAGAGCACTAAAAATAATTAATAAAACAAAGCAAGGAAAACATATCCACACAAGTGGACAAATAAAGGATAAGAGGGAAAGCAAAAATATTAATGAAAAGAAGTAGCAACTGTGCTAGGACATGGCACAAGAAACAAAGAAGAGATGAACCAATAAAGAAAGGTCTTGTACATATATATTTAGCAAGAAGACTTACCACCAGAAACAGGGGCATCCATGAAAACGGCTCCCATTTTTTCAACTGCTTTAGCTAGTTCTTTTGAAATTGCAGGGTCAATAGTACTGGAGTCTATTAACAATGAACCTTTCTTCACTTTCCTAAAAAAAACCCAAACCAATATTAATAAATAAAACATATGTAACGAAGTAGAAATGGCACATGACATTCTGACTGCCATCTCCTGCTAGTAAAGTCAAGGCACTATATACAAGAAGGAGGCCACTGATCCTTTTAAAAACACAATCTTAAAATCATATGAGTAAGATGTGCCAAGGAATCAGCATATACCTGCTCCTTTTGAACTTCATTATACAGGGTTTTTTGGTTGGTTCTGTTTCTTGGTTTTGACAATCCAATACCAGTCACCTACAATGGACTGTTAATATACCCCCAAACCCTCGTGAACCTCAACAGAAAAGGAATGTTCTGCCTAAAACCTATTATAACATAGAGGATTAAGAATACTGTATTGTTTAGGAACAAATTCTATCAAACAAATATTATATACATTTCTATATGTGGCATATTTAAAATTTGTTTAGGGAATGAATGGTAGAGTACTGCATACAAGTATATAGATGCAACTCCCTTCAAAACTATTAGAGGTCCATACATGGATCTTTCTCTCCATAAGCAATATCTTTCATATCAATATACATCTTATCAGAATTACCTATTCACTTCAGTGTAGCCACCGGCTTTTGTTTACCACCTTTCTCTAAATAAAAACTATAATTAGAAATGGCAAATCCAGCAGATTGAAAAGGTAGGAGAAATGTGAAGAGATATGGGAAAAAGTTGTGATTTCTTCCCACTGGGGTCTGGTAAATGTATGTAGTGTGGAAAAGATTGTTTTTCATATTGCACCTTTGAAATTTGCACTAAGTAAAATTCAGATATCATGTACAAAAATATGCCTTTAATTGGCAGTTGTCCATACATGGGTTTAAAAAAAAAAAAAAAAAAAAAAATCAAATTCAGACTACTTCTTTGCCTTCCTCCTCCCCATCCCACCTGCAATTCTTGTCTGTCAGCATCAGAATGTCCTGCTAAGTCAAAGACAAGGGTAGCATTATATTTCATTTCTCCTTTGAAAAAAAAATCTAAGAACATCCCCCACCCCACATAATAGAAGTGTGATGCCAAAGTCCACAATACTAAACCTTTTAAGGATATTAGAAATGCAACTGTTACAGTGTCCTTCTTTCTCAGACAGCTTTTGCAGCCCATGAAGGAGGAGCTGAGAGTAACAGTGGTAAGATACAACATTTTAATGACAGCACTACAGGTAATGTTTACGGTGTATGAAGGGACCACTTCGGATGGGGTTTGGCTTCTTTCAAAACCTAGCTGGCTTCAAAACTGGCCTTGGTAAATTTATGGAGGGGATGGTATGATGGGACAGCCGAGTTGGCAATTGACCAATCTTTGACTACTGATTGTGGATATGCCAATAGCCTGAGATCTGCTAGGTAAAGGTGCAGAATCAAGTGCTCCTCTTCCTCTGGGTCTCTTGGGACTTCTTCAAGAGTCCTCATTGCCTCCTTAATCTTCTTCTCATCAGTCCTGTCCCATGACAAGGCAAGCAAGTTTGAGACAGTGGTGGTGAGTCACTTCTGGGTCTGGACTTGCAGCCATGGAGAACACCCAATCCAGCACATTGTAGCATGGGCACATGTGAAGTTCCCTTCCGGAATAATTGTTTGAGTCCTTCACCCTATGGTTTGAAAGCCTCAGGTGCTTCATGAAATCCCAGCCCTGGGACGGAGTTCGGTGAATGCTTGCCTCTTCCAGCCTCTGAACTCTTCCAACAGAGGTGCCTGTTCCTGCCACTTCTGTTGAAGTCATGGAGGAGAGTGTACTCTTACTACATGTTGATCAGCATATTGGTGTGCTCCAGAGATCAGGCAGCAGCTCTCAGAACATGATCCATGATCACCAGTGCTGACTGACAGAGTTCACCAGAAAACTGTTCTGACGTGCTCAGTGCAGTCCGCTACTACTCCTGGCAACGGAAGTTAAAGGTTAGGGAGCAAAGGGTTCAATGCTTTCTAGGAATGGTCCTGGGGACCACTGATACTATGACAAGGTACTCCTTGCTCTTGTCCATACTGCACTGTAGATCAGGTGCGGGGCCATACTACAGCAGAGGCATGTACATACCCACATCCACATACGTCCTAGCTTTCTTGATGTGCACTTCTTCAGGAACATGCTTCAGGGCTTCAAATGTGGACAACAGAGGGGATTATGGCTCAACAATGCACATGTAATCATATACAGTTGCAAGTGCAGATGCAGTCACAGATTTCCTACTGACTCTAATATCAATATTAGACAACCAGCTGCACTCTTCCTTCAAAGTGTGTAGACTAAAGATTCTCCATTCAAATTAAAATGCCTGAGAAAACTGAGGATATGGGTGAAAACTAGTTGATTCAAGCTCAAATCAAGACTTGGGTACTGTGCAGAAAAAAGGAAAAACTTTCAGAAGCTGCTTAGAACTTATACTCCCATACACTGAGAGCTTCCCCCACCAACAAAGATGATGCAGAATCTTGGAATCCTGCTAGGGATGATGCTAGTCCTTGATATTTTGATTGCAACATCAACAGAAGTGCCTTTGCCTAGTCAAGAGACTCTGCATCTTCCTACCAAATGCAGAACTAACTATGGCCACCTAGAAGTTAACCATCTCTAAATGAGACAACTTGCATTAGTTCTATCTGAGGAAGACCCCAAAGACTGCTCAAGAACTTCAGAAGATTAATGTATGTAGCACCCAAACACCTGATTAAAACAAATTACACCAGTGCTCTGAATCCTATCAGCTATAACTAAAATACACCATCCACTTCAAGGTCCTGATCCATCTCTTTAAAGTCCTAAATGAATTAAGAAACAACCTCTCAGTGATTTGCTTGAGCTTTGGGTACTGTGGGGATTTATTCAGCATATGCAAATATGCTGACGCTGTAATAGATTTTTCCAGCATACACAGACATGATGACACTGTAATTGGAAGTTCACAGCCAGGTCGGACAAGGATACTTTATCTCAAATGGCGTACTGCCATATTAGCCTAGGCGCCTTAGTGTTCAGAATTTTATCAGACTCTCCTGGGAATCAAGGACAAGAAAGGTAGTAAACAGAAAAATAAATCCTGGAATTGTGTAATTTGTTATAGACCAATAGTTTAAAAGTTTGCTTTGAACAACAATATATGTACCAATCATTTGCCCTGTCAAAATTGGTGGTGGGATTAAAGAAAAGTATATAAATCTTTACTTATGTATCAATAAACGTTCTTGCTGCAATCATATTGGTTGTTTATGCTTGATCCAGGCCCGCCACAGACTCGACAGGGTACCAGAATGCTGGAGCATCCCTACTGAATGTACCTGAATAATGAACCCCTGATTTGTCCACACATGCATCAAGGGTGGAGTTTTCATAATGAAGTGTGCTCTGGTTATGAACTGCAATTTAGGTTGAACCTGAAGGCCAGATGGAGCTATATTGATTTACAACAGCTGAGAATCTGGGTCAATATCTTAACACCTTCAAGACAGTGTAAATGATGTGTATATATACGAAAATATTTCCCAAACAAGCAACAAGAAGAGCAGAGTAAAATCCTTTTACAAGCAACCTGGTGTATTTAAAACCATGAGACTTTTGTCATGTTAACAGACATTCTAAAATGTGAATAAAAGATGATTTTATAAAAGCCCTTCAGTATATTCAATAGCATCACTTCTCAATAATCTAGCAATTCTTTCCCACTCATAAATCCTAGACTTTCTTTATCAATTAGTCTTTCAAACACGGCAAGAATCAATTGCAAGGATTTGTAAACTTGTTAAAACTTCCTAAATAAACAGTTTAAAATAAAATAAAAATCAATTAATAAAGTCTGTCTAGCTACTCTGTGGTAAAGTTCCACACTAACGTGAGCCAACATGGCATCATTTCAGACCTATCATAGACATGGGACTCACTGGCTCCAAAAGAATTTAAAAAAACTATACGCTTGAGCAATTGATTAATTCCCAATTAATACTGCAACACTGGAGAATAACTATAAAACATTTATGCATCATATTAATAGGAATATACACTCATTTTTAGAAAAGTTTCAAGTTTAAATTGTGTCCCTCCTTTAAACTTCATAGGTAAATCTTGTGCTACGAAAAGGTAGTTATTTCAGCCAATGACGTTTAACAAATATTTACTATTGAAAGAAACCCACACAGTTAGCACTAAAGCAGTAACAAACAAGCACATAAAAATAATCAGTTAAATAAATGTCTAGCACACTATTTAGCTAACATAATAGAAAATCACTTGATGAAACAATGGGGGCCTTAATCGTAAATGAAAATTAACTAGCACAGGGCAAATTCTTACTTTAGAATTCCACTTGCTCCTGTATAAACTTCTACAGCATTGGGGCTGGACGGCAGCATAGTAATAATCCGGTCTGCTCTTTCTGCTACATCTGCTGGAGAATCCATTACCTTAAAATAATAATAAATAAATGTAAACCACTGTTTTTTGAAAGAGATAAAGAAAGCAAATATGTATTCTTTCACTGAGGACACAGGAAAGAAAGCATACCATTGCACAAGTTCTGGTGATGAAGTGAGAAAAATTTGGTGAGGATTCTGTTGTGACGGTATGCAGAACCGCTGGGGTACCACCTGGCACCTGGGCTACCACTGAACCCTCTTGTCTGAGCGGCCTGGGCTCCTCTCACACTGTGATGCTCTTACAGGCCACAAACCCTTAGCAAGCTTCCACTTACTCTGCAGGCAAGGACCAACCACATCCATCTTAATTCAATGAATACTTTTCAGACACGCACAATCAGGAACTAACAATAGAGAAACTCTAGCTGGCTCCTCAGTACAGGACCCCAGGACCATATAATTTACCCTGGTCAAAAAACCTGACCTGTAGAGATTATTACTCAGCCCACCCATCTCTCAAAGTGGAAAAGATATGCAACACCAGCTTTTGTTACTGAGCAGTTTGTCTAAACACTTCACTCAAAGACACACTGGTTAAGATAAAACATTAAACAAATTTATTAGCTACAGAAAAATAGATGTTAAGTGATTATAAGTGGGGAATGTAAAGAGATTAAAAGACGTTACTAAATGAAACAAACAAAGTCATAGTCTGAATTCTTACATGCTAATAAGCTCTTGAACTAGCAATGTCTCACACTTGTTAGCTGATACAAGCAACTTCTTAAACGCAGGCTGGGACTCCTGCCTGGGACTCCCTTCCCCTCCATTTCAAAGACCTTTTGTCTTCCAGTCAAGCTGACCCTCTCAGTGTTCAGTTGAAAAAAGCGATGGTGTCACATTCCTCCTTTTATAGTCTATTTCAGCTTGCTAGAATAGTCCATGAATGTGATGCGGTTGCTGCTTCCCATTGGTCAAGCAACCCATTGCAAATGTGATTCCAACAGTGAAGTCTTCACTGTAAACAATTCTTGTTAGCACAATTTATTCTTCAATTGGTGAGGGACAGCCATTAATATTGTCTGGCCACTCCACTGTTGTGCCTGAAAGGCTATTTGTGGGAGTTTCCTGCCTTACAATATGTTCAAGAACCTAGTAACATTTACAACAATGTTTTCTAACTTTATATACTATGGTAGCACATACAATCCAAAGGATATTAATGTTCAGCAAATCAAGACTTTTAAAATTATACCAAACAAGGGACACTTTGTACAAAACATATTATAATTATATGACATTGGTGGAGATGGGGTTTTGGGGGTGTTCTTTTCAGCCACAGGATGTCACACCTGTCACAGGGATTACTCCAAATTCTCCATCCAGGGGTATGATCATCATACTACTCTGGATCCTCCAAGACTGAGGGATAACCATTTACTTTAAACACAGGACCATCCATGCAAAATGCATCTCCACATTGTCTTTGGGTTATCCCATAATTCTAGAGAATCATTCCTCCATGGATGACTTCCAAAGGCCAAGGACCTCTGCAAAGAGAGCATTCAGTCCCGGAAAAGTTCTGAAAGCTAAACCACCCCAAATGATCTTAAATTATTGCAAAAGGCAATAGCACACCTGATAAGGTGAAAATAGAGTGAAATACTCAGAGTTTTTGTTCCCACCTTGCCATAATCATACTGTCACTTGTAAGTAAAGTCAGTTTATGAACAGATAAATGCAGCCAGCCCTAAAGACATACCCACCAACAAAATATATTAATAGAAATTAGAAAGAGACCTATTAGAATGATTAGGCCGACTTAGGCAAAGCTATCCCAGACTGTATGTTTTCTGGAGTTCCACAGAATTTAAGGCCAGAAAGGACCATCAGATCATGTAGTCTGATTGCCATCAAATTTCACACCGAATTTCACCCCAATAACTTTAGTTAGACTGAAGTACTTTAATCCTCAAGAAACAAAGGGATTGTCTACATTAGGAAGTTAGGTCAGTATAACTATATTGTTCAGATCTAACCCACAGTGTCAACCCAGCTCCTGCGTATTGTGGAGGTGGATTCTCTATAGTAACAGGAGAATTCTCTGTGAAATGTATTGAATATGGGTGACCATTTATAACATTATTAATACCAATATTACCAAATTGCAACAAATCTTACAAGACATGTCATGTGGGTATCCATGGAAGAGTTATGATTTGCTAAATATGATAAGCTTTTATATGTGAGTATCATCTTTGTATTGTAAGTTATAATACATCTGTATCTCAGACTTGTGCTGTGTTACTTGGTGACATCCCCAGACAAACTGACATCAACACTATCTAGACTGTTTGATGGCCCATCAAAGGTAATCAGCTCTACAAAACACCCGGAGAGAGAAGACAGAATCTTATGAGTCAGCAGGACATATCTGTGAAAAGGGGACTCCAAGGGCTTTTCCATGCTCATGTGCTATGAATCTGTGTTTGGGTCAAGCCACATGGCAAAAGATATAAAAAGGTAGCTGTAATATCTCCATCTTGTCTTTACTCCTGCTTCTTACCTCTGAAGCAACTTCTCTTAAGCAAAGAGAACGTGGTTGGTCCTTTTGGGGATGAGAAGAACATTTGGCATAGTGAGGAGAGTTTTAAATAACTTAGCACTTTACTGGTCCTATTTGCTAACTGGAAGCTAGAGACTGAACTGCAATAAAAAGGGGGCTTTGATTTCTTATTTGGCTTTTTGATAACCAGTAGGAGGTATCAAAAGCATAGCGTGTGACCGGCTGGAGAATCTAACTATAGTGTTGCCCACCAGTTTTGGGAGAGTCTACTCTACCAGGCCTCCTGCCATCTCTCTCCATCCCCCCGCAGCTTGAATTGACCTTGGCATTTTCAACGTGGGCTATCCTAAGCACTTTGAGTCACACACCCCTCACTGGCATATGAAGCATCTTCACTGAAGCACTACAGCAGTGCCACTACAGTGTAAAGTGTAGGCTAGTCCGAAGATGTCATGTGCCACAGGCACAGAACAGGAGAGACCGATGTGCTACCAATATGCAAGACCCCTGCAATAGCAGGGAACTGAATGGTGAGATATATGCAGATTATTCTAATAGGTGAACCGTAACCCATGCTGCAGGGGAAAGTAAAAAATTCCCAAGAATTTGACATACCAAATATCTTCTGTCTATTAAAGAACAGCAAACAAAATAAAACAAAAAGATGAGAGATTAGGAAAACAGAAGTTTACCATATAGAAAAATGTGCAAGACAAGAAAAAGTTTACAAGTAAAAGTAATTTTACAGCACTAAACATATATATCTAATTGTAACTGGTATATCAAAAATATCAATGTAAAATAAATTAACACAAGTACTGCTGCATCCATAAAGTCTAAACTCAAAATCCAATTTGTTACATGTTTCTTACTAATGCAACTCAAGAGGTGTATTTTAAGAAGGGCAACATATACAAAGAGAAAATGTCTAATGTATCATACTTAAAAATACAAGTACAGATAACAAGTAAAAAATAACATAAGATATGGAGAAAAAGACACAAACTTCATTGCTTCAATTTTTGAGTCACTGTATTCATTTGAAACATTGCAGAAAATATATTTAAAAGATATGCACAATTCAATATTGAATTCAAATGACAACTGCTAATAAAATTATTTTAAATGTAGAAAGGGAAAAGACTTTTAAAAATAAACATTAAGAGACGAATGCTTATTTTCAATATATTAACTCCCTGTTTCATAGCAGGAGACTTCCTTTATGACAAAGAAAGACTCTATGGAAATGTGCTGCAAAATTAAAATCAGCCAAGCCACCACACAAACAGCTTTTCCAAACCTAAAAATGGACAAATCTTGGTGTCCAAGGATAACAGCTTATTTGATGACCACAACAATCTCACATTTTACTTGGCACAGTTATAGCAAAAATTAACAGAGTGCAGTTGTTCAAAAGAAAAAAATATTCATTTCTTCTCTGAACCACTTCTTCATAAGGCAGTCAAACTAAAGTGATCCTGACAACTGCTTTTGTTTTTAAGAAGAAAGTTAACAGCTCAAATGTCCCTCACCAGAATTTTCCATGCAGGTTTCAGTATATCCACCTTGCAAATTATCCAGCTATTAAAAATCTGCTGGGGTAAGATTTACACCTATGGATGAAAAGGAAGAAGCTATTTTCAAGTATCTTTTTTTTTTTTTTTTTTAAAGCGTGTTGTTTGTATTTGAGATTACATATGTATTGTGTTCAGGAGTGTAAATAGGCTTTTAGCTTTACTTTTGAAAGCATTTCAGATCACCTTTAAAGTCACTTAATATCTCATGTTAAGTCTTACAGCTGATACCAAGGATTCTATTACTAAGGCAATAATGGATTGTATGAATACTCTGCCTTGACAAGTCCTACTGCCCAAAGGGAATCAAGATTACAAATCGGCAGCACTGTCTTTTTTTGTTGCGCGTCAGTATAGTGCTAGGACTCTGTTCTATGCATAGAGCTCCTATGGGCTACCACAAAACAAAATAGCCAGGAAACAGGCTGTAAAACTTACTGATCCATTTACAAGCTTTTGGCCTCAAATCAATATTCAAAACAGGTGGAATTAGATGTCCAATTATTAGGGCATTTTATCCTGCAGAAAACCTTGATAATAACTATCACTATTTATGAATATAGTTGTGATCAGTTCTAGCAAACATTTAGTTAGTACTGTATTCCCTACACCTAATCACACTTCCTTCATAACTGCTGAGTATTTTTTCCCCAACTGTTTGTCAGATCACATGCTGAGTAATCACAATATTACTTCTGTTCTGGTTTCCCCTTACCCTAGCTCTATCTTTTGTCTTTAGTTCTTTTGTGCCCATTAGCCGTCCTACAAATAATGGAAAGTGCCAAGACTATTAGAGCCCTGGAGCACCTAAAAAACCCACTTATTTTTTTTAAAAAAAAAAAATCAGAATCTGTTCTGAACTGTGAACCATACAATCATGCATGATAGTAGGTAGGATCATGGGTCCATTTAAAAAAAAGCAATGAGAGTGTTGCCATTGACTGCAACAGGGTCACACTATCACAAGACGCACAAGTGCAGGGATAGAGAGCAGGTTATTAACTTTATAAGTTAGCAACAAATATCCATAATTTACTTTCCTTCCTTCCTTTTGCTTCTTATCCCCCTACAGCCCTCCCGATCAAAATAACTAATCACTTACATAATCTACAGTTTTAAATTACACTTAAGGACGTGTACCAAAATCAGGAATTTTAAGAAGGAAAGTTGTTTTAACAAATAAGTCTTCAAAAGGCAGAGTTAACATTAAAATAAAGAAAGCTGATTACTATACCTGTGCCCCGGAGTCTTGAAATTCTTTGCAAGCTTCTGGGAATACATCATATGCAATGACTGGATATCCATGTTTTATCAGGTTTTTTGCCATTGGATTTCCCATATTACCCAGCCCAATGAATCCAACTGGGGTTTTGGAGGCCATTGCCCTAGAACACACTGATTTCAATACAATACATGAATATTTTGGAGACATACACCTTAAAACATAAAAGTAAAAGCGAGTGAGCAATTAAGTTGGTATCATCTAATCTTGGGAGGTGAGTGGGAAGAGTATTTTCAAACCCAGTATATATTTAAATTTCATTAAATGGACAGATTTAAACCTTATTCACATAAACATTCTATTATTGTATACCAATATAATCTCAATGTCAGACATAAAGCAATTGTATATTCTATTTAATTTAGAAAACATTTCTCCAGCTGAAATATTAAATAATTTTTAAAACTGAATATTAAATGACCAATACTTGACCAACCATCTTGGAGACAGAAATCCCATTTAGTCACAGAACAGATAAGGTGAGTGAGATATCTTTTATAGGAACAACTTCTGTTAGTGAGAGAGAGAGAGGCTCTTATGCTACACAGAGCTCTTCCTGAGGTCCGGGAAAGGTACTCATTGTAATCAGAGCTAAATACAAGGTCAGAGCTTAAGTAGTTATAGTACATGTTTTAAGGGACCTATCAAGGTGGAGTGGCGTTAGTAATAGGACAAAAAGGGAGACTAGTGGGTTACAGATTGTTGTAATACGCCATAAATCCAGTGTCTCTTTTAAGACTGTGATATTAGCATCTAACAAAATTATGAATTTAAGAGCTCCCACGCTTGTCTTTTGAAAGTATCGTGCAGATTTCCTTTGAAGAGGAGGACTGATAGGTCAAATAGACAGTGATCACTTTATGAAAAGTGTACACACACAGGTGATGCAGCAATTTTGTCCTTTGTCATTTTGCTGAGTGAGCTCATTTGAGTGTGTAGTGATAATCTGGTTTCACTCACATAGTTCTTATTGGGGCACTTAATGCTCTGGATGAGCTAGATCATGTCATGAAAAAGCATGTACAAGACCTATAGATCTTGAAAGATGTGTTGTGGAGGCTGTTGATCACTGTAGCAGTGGAGACATATTTGAAGGTTTTGTGTTTATTGTTTTAGCAGGGTCTGGTGCCACTTTGAATTGGTGCCGCGGGTCTGTGGAGAGATTGCTTCTGATTGGTTGGGGGGCAGGGGAGGATTGAAGGCCGGAAGAGTGCAGGTAAGGTTTTTTTCTCTGAGTACTTTTTCCAGACTTGAGGAAGAGCTCTGTGTAGCCTGAAATCTTGTCTCTTTCATAAAGAGAAATTAGTCTAATAAAAGATATTACTTTGTCCATCTTTTTTCTCCAATATCCTGGAACTAATATGACTACACCACCACTACATACAGAACAGATAAGGCATAGACAGCAACTGTGTAAGCTTTGCCTCTCAGTTTTGCTACCTCTCTCAACTCTAACCTGGATGGGTAAGAGGCAAGTTCAGGTTTCGCATGTTTCATCCTTTGACTCTCTGCTGAGACAACCAATTGTGCTTGTGGCTTTGGGATATAGGCACTTGTCCTCTAGAAAGTGGACTGATACCGCTATGACAAAGTGGGAATTTTCTGTAATATTTTTATTATGTGTGTATCTCAGTTTCCCCATTTTATTTTGCACTGCTACCCAATGGGTGCAAAAGGGTTAAAGCTGCTCTTGTGGCAGAGCAGGAGACATGAAGTTGCCCCTTCACCTTGCTATCTGAGGAAGAATGAATGGGTCATTAAAACACTGTTTGAAATCAACCCATATCAGAGGAATCCCCAGCAGACAGAACTCAGCTGAAGAACAAAGACCTTTTCACAAACTGATCATTCTATCTAGTCTTCATCCTCAAAGGAAAACTGCACAACACTTTCAAAAGATGAGCCAGGGAGCACAAATTCGTAACTTTGCTAGTCTCTAAAAATCACAGTCTTAATAAAGACTTTGATTTATTTATTTACTTACAACAATTTGTATCCTACTAACCCCCACCTTTCTCCTCTCTTCTTTTCCCCACTATGAATACAGGGGTGTTAATGGGTAGAGCCCTGCGCAGATACACAAACGTGAATCCGGATCCCATCAGCATCAGTATGTATCCAATCTACAATCCACATTTCAGGTTTTATGTGTATCCGTGTAGCGGCCATCGCACACCCGCGCAGGAACCCCAAAGGCCCGTGCACTGTCCTGGCACTTGGGCGTGGGCCCCATCCAGCCATGCTGCTGGCCACCACGCTCCACCACTGCTGCAGCAGGCCAGCCCCAGACCTAATCCAGCCAGGCTGCCACCCACCCTCGTGCTGCCCCAGCCAGGCCCGCACCTGAACCAGCTCGCCAGCTTTCCCCAAACCAGGCCCCAAACACCGCTGTCCCCCTCTGGGCAACAAAACATGTGAGGTATAGACGGTAGAGGTTAGACAGGTGCGGCAGCAACTGTCTCATCGTCTCACATTTGCTTAGTAGATTAATAAAATGACAGTACTTCAGTTCAACATTTTTATTAAAAACATTTAAACATTTTTATTAACGTTCAAATGAAAACACAACATCTATGTATTTCTTTTGAATGGAGGTACTTAGGCATGCTGATGCTTCAGACTCCAAAAAACTGTTGCCCATGTGGCACCATGCCGCTCAGCAACTACCATAATTTGCTCAGCTGCACCATCAGCTTAGAGGGGATATTAGTGGCACCGCAAGCTGGCAGCTCCCAATGCAGTTCAGAGTCTCCCCCAGCCCTGCTCTGAACAACCTTTACTCAGTCTCTGCCTGGGCTGTTCAGTGGGTGTTGCCATTCATCTGATTGGGTGACTGGCAGTTAGGGAAGGGGTGGGGGGTAGCTGCCCATCATCAGCTGATTGGTCGAGTGTGGGAACTGGCCCCTGAAGTTGGGGTGTTGGAGTCAGAGGAGGAACAGCTGTTGGAAGGACTAGCCAGTAAGATGAGTTGCAGCTATCCCACCCTGGGCAGACAAAAATAGAATCCGCATCCGAGCTCCAATCCGTAACAATAGATCTACAGAAGTGGCTACTCGCAGATCTGCAGGGTTCTATTAATGAGCCGCTTCGCCTTGAATGATCCCTTGAAATGTTGGTTAACTACTTATGCTAACCAAATTAGGAGTCCTGTGGCACTTATAAAGACTAATACTTTATTAAAGCATAACATTTCACGGGTTACAACCCACGTGCTCAGATGCAACAACTGCATTATGCTAGGTATATATACACATGAAGGGTGAAGTCATAAAATTAATTCAATTCAAACAGTGTAAATGTGGCCCATTAACAACAATTGATGAGAAGGTGAGAATGTTTAAAGAGGGAAAATTACCTTTTGTAGTGAGTTACCTGTTCCACTTTGTATTTAAACTAGACAACAGAGTCCTGTGGCACTTTTAAAGACTAACAGATGTATTTATCGCATGAGCTTTCGTGGGAGAAAATCCCACTTCGTCAGACGCTTTGAAGATGGGAAACTTACAGAATGGGAGGAAATTAAATGCAGGGGAGTGTATGACATAGGATCAGGTCAGGCTGTAACAGCAAATCAAAATAGGTATTAGGATTTAAACACTGGGGAACAGCACATGGAGGAGGGTGAGGTGGGACTATGGATTTTTCTCTCATTACAACAAGTGATTTGACCACACCCTCCTCCATGTGCTGTTCCCCAGTGTTTAAATCCTAACATCTATTTTGATTTGCTGTTACAGCCTGACCTGATCCTATGTCATACACTCCCCTGCATTTAATTTCCTCCCCTTCTGTAAGTTTCCCATCTTCAAAGTGTCTGACGAAGTGGGATTTTCTCCCACGAAAGCTCATGCGATAAATAAATCTGTTAGTCTTTAAAAGTGCCACAGGACTCTGTTGTCTTTCTACAATAGACTAGCACGGCTACCCCTTTGGAATTTGTATTTAACTGTTAGACTGTGTACACTACATTTCCGAGACCTAAAGAAGAGCTTTGTGTGGCTAAAAGCTCATGTCTCTCACAAACAGAAATGGGTCTAATAAAGATATTTACCTCATCCATCTTATTTCTCTAATATTCTGGGATGGGCATAGCTACAATATCATTGCACACAAATGGAAAGGGGTCAGAGGACTAAGGGCTGCCCTTTGGAGAGGGCTCTCACTTGGGACTAAGCAAAAGGAGAGAACTGGAGGCAGATACAGACTCTGTAAGAGCTTGGCTAGCTGACTACACTGGCTTGGCCTCTCTCTGCTAACCTAAAGACTTTCAGACTCTGTATGCCAGGTGACTAATAAATTGTTACCTTGTTTTGAAAAGGCTACTTACTGTTGCTGCAAAGACTCATTGAGAGCATTGCACCCTGAAGGGGTGCAGTCTAAGAAAAAGCCTGTTGTTGTCTAGCATGGCTGGATTCACTGCTCAGGATGGAAAAGGGAAAGAAATATTTCAGGTGCCTGAAGGCCCAGTCTTGGAAGCCATGGGCCTGCCCCTGTGGAATTGTGTGAACACTGAAGAGGTCACGCCTACGTGACTGGTTACAGGCTAGGCTAGCGCATAGATCAGGCACTGTAGATCTGTGAAAACCACCAATTCATTTCACATAGGCCACAATACCACTATTAGATGGTAACGGTCACTACTGACTGTGGCCAGGTGTAAACTATTGAAAGAGGAAGTCTCCATGACACATTACCAGTCCCTTGAACCATTTGATCCCTTTCGCTGGTGCTTGAAGCCATCCTTAGTGTTATTTAAACATTCATATAAACAAGAACAATGACAAATATTATTTATAAAGTGCTACAGTCTTCACTAAAGGAACAGCTTTCACAGAAGTACAGAAAAACTGGACAGAAAAATATATCAATATATAATATATTAATACTGTGCGGTTTATGGATACATGGGAAACAATGTAGTTTTCAGCCATATTTTATCACTCTAGATACTGTATCTGAGTATATAATGTCAGCCAAAGAACACTTCCCAGGAACACCAATGTACCAATAATTCCTTTCTAGCCATTCTTAACTAAAATAATCCTCACTCAGTGCTAGGACAGATGCCAGTGTTTAGGTCTCATTGCCAGTTACAATTTTTCCTACAAAGTAAGAGAAAAATATGAGTCAGATTAAACATTAAGACAAGTGAAGCCCAAACAGAAATGAAGACTGCTTAGAACAGAATCCTTCTTAGTTGAGAAACATTTATTAATTATTCCAATGTTTTTCCAACTTTAAACCACCTTCTTAGCTAACAACAGTCAGGTTCTGATCTACAGCACTATTTTGTTAGTGTCATATTTAACAAGTCAGGTTTACTGTGAGGTCTGCTGGTTTCCACAACTGCCAACAACAATTATCTGGCTGGATAAAGATTTCAAGTTCAAAAACTGCATTGTAATTTGTATACATGTCCTAATACCTATATGTCCAAGTATGCAAAGAGCAAATCACTATGAACCATGCTAAATACATTAAACAAATAACTGAACTAAGCGTCAACATGCACCGCCGACCATATTCTTCTTGAAATCTTGACCTCTCTTTGCTCTGTGATTCTGATCTCTCCTAGTTTTCCTCTTGCCTTTTTAATTGCTCCTTCAGCATGACCTTTAGAGCAGTGGTTCTCAACAGTTGTGTTGTGACACAGAAGTGTGTCACAGCACAGCAGCTGAGTGTGTCGCATGAAATCAGTCTGCCGCTGAAAGGCCGAGGAGAGCTGCAGCAGCAGGCTGATTTCATGCTGCAGGCCCTTTAAAAGCCCCAGTTGAAAGCTGGAGCAGCAGCAGCAATCTGAAAGAGCGGCTGTCAAATCTGCACAGCTTTATTGGTTGTGAGGCTGAAGGGGTTGAGAACCCCTACTTTAGAGGTTCTTCTTTATACTATTGCTCCACGCCCCCTATTTTTGGTCAAGATTTCACAGGGCTCTAACCTTGGTCCCCTTCTCTTTTCCCTCTATATTTTCCCTCTAGTAATCACATCAAACAAACAAGCAATGGGCTTAAACTATGGCAAGGGAGGTTTAGATTGGATATTAGGGGAAAATACCTAATTGTCAGGGTGATTAACCACTGGAATAAGTTGCCTAGGAAGGTTGAGGAATCTCCATCACTGGAAGTTTTTAAGAGCAGGTTAGACGAGCACCTGTCAGGGATGGTTTAGGAGGGTACTTGGTGCTGCCATGCGTGCAGGGGACTGGACTCGATGACCTCTCATGGTCCCTTCGAGTTTCTATGATTCTAGAAAACTCAACTACTGTCTCCATGCTGAAGGCTCACAGATCTACCTCCCTTCCAGACCTCCTCCTTCTCTCAAAAAGTAGTCTCAGCATGATGTCTCCTCATGGATGTCTAGCCATCAGCTCAAGCTCAAGGAGCAATGGTCTCAAGTTGCAGTGGGAGAAATCTAGGTTGGATATTAGGAGAAAAAAAACTTTTTCACTAGGAAAGTAGTGACACAATGTAATGGGTTACCTAGGGAAGTAAGGGAAACTATCATTGGAGGTCTTTAAGGCCTGACTTATAAAATCCTTGCTGGGATGATTTAGTTAAGATTGGTCCTATTTTGAACAGGAGTTGAACTAGATGACCTCCTGAGGGCCCTTCTAATCCTAATATTTTATGACTCTATCCATCCAGACAACTAGCACTTCATCCAGATGCTCATCATCTGACATATCTGTTGAATCAATCTCAGGTCAAATGAATCCTCATGAAATGAATTTTTTCCATCTGGTGGCAGGAGACTTCCTTATAACCATTAGCCAAGGAGAAAGAGGACTCACTTGAACTGTGAAAGGTCCAGGTTCAATTCCTCCCTCTGCTTGGTATGTAGAGACAGGATTTGATCTAGGGTCTTCTGTATTGCTAGAGAGAGATCTAGCCATTGGATATTCTAGAACAGATCTCTCCTGTTAAAAACCATTTCACTTTATTTATACATAAATAAATAGTCACTGGAGCAAGGACTGGAACTTGGTGAGTGCCATAACCACCAGGCTATAGAATCACACACTCTCTCTGTCCCAAAGACAGGGAATAATTACTGAGCCAAATAGCGAGAGAATGGCTCTATAATATCCTAGTGGTTAGGGCACTCACCTAGTACCTGGGAGATTCAAGTTCAAGTTCGTGCTCTAAGGACCAGATATTCATGGAAAGCAGAAGAGCTTCATTAGGAGAAATTGAGAGGGGGCTGCCCATAAAATATTCCATAGTTAGTGGACAGGGCACACTCCTGCATTTTAGAAAGCCAAGTTCAAATCCCTTCTTCACATCAGGCACAGGAAGGAACTGAACCTGTCTCCCACAGCCCTGATGAGTGCTCCAAATAACTGAGCTAAAAGTTTTAAGAGAGGCAACTTCCTCCTCCTCCAAGTCCTCAATTAAAAAAATAAAATAAAATTGGTCCTAAACTATTTGACAAGTTTGTGAACAGTTTTGTGTTTACCCAGGTGCACTTTAGAATTAGGTGAAAAAATTGCAAAAAACCAGTTTAACAATTTCACTTATCACTTATCAGAAATAGAACCACAAACACTGGTGATGCATATGGATCTGAAATCCAGTGCTGGCATAAGCACAGGTGCTACTTCATGAATTCCAGTGAACTGTGCCTACTTACAGCAAAGGTTAATTTGGCCTGTTTATAACTGGCTTAATAGCTGAATTACTTCCAATTGCTCTGTTATCATGAAGAAACTCTTGGCTAGGCCCTCCCTTAGCTTCACTGGAAAACAAAAATTCTGATCCTGCACTCATCTGTGCACTCTTTTGCCCATACAGAGCCTCGTTTACTTAGAGGATCCACCTGTGTTGATACAACTGCAGATGTAGGGCCTTCAAATGGAAGGCTTTGCAGACTATAAATTTAAATGTTCCACTTTTAAAATAAGCCTATAAGAGCAGTGCTAACATACTTGAAGATTTCACAGTTTTGCTGAAGAATTCTATAAAAAAATGAGCAAATCTCTGCTTGTTTCTTGATTAATATTAATAGGCAATTGCAGAATAATGAGCTAGATATTCCCAAGGTAGCTGCCCACCTTACCTTAATTTCTTCAGGAGGTAAGTATTATTTTACAGACACTGGGCCTTTTGGGAGGATTAATAAACAATGTTTGTACTTTAAAGTTAAAAGTGTAAGCACTACATATTTTTTCTCCCAACATGCATGTAATGTTGCAATTGACATTTGACCTTATGATTAAGTACTGCATTGGATTTCATTCCAATTATCATTATGCTCATAGGGCTGATCTGTATTAGAGCGCTAAAGTTAGTGGTGCTTCAGTCTGTTGTGTGGCACCAACTGATGCCCCAACTAACTGAGTGGGTTCACATTTCTCACCCTGAATTGATATAAGGTTTGTTTGTGGCCACAAAAGGGCTACGTAACACAGATTCAGGAGGGTGGATTGTCATTTTTGACAAAAATAACAGCATTCCCTCAGTTGGCCAGCAAATCCTCTCCATTCTATCCCATCGTACCCGCTTCAGCAATCAGTACCACTCATGACCCAGAAAGGGTTTCCCTCATCATTCCCCCACATATTTTAAACACATGCACACAAATTCCAGCTGGAGATCACCAGATGAAACTGCACACCCTAGCCATCTGATACCCTCATACAGAAAGGTCCACACCCACAAATACTCCCTGTACATGTTTATTGGCTGAATTGACACCCCCAGTACAAATGTACAAAGTCGGCAATCCAGATATGGTTTGCCAGATGCAAGTAGCAATTCAACAAGCCACTAGGGAAACTAAGTGTACAAAGGAGGTTTACTGGCTGAGGGAGCTGTCAGATCTGTTAAACCCTTAGCCTAGTCGGAATTAAAAAGGGAGGATGACAAGACTAATATGTATCTTGATAGAGAGGGAAGGAGAGACCATATAGATGACTAAAACTTCCCTTAACAGGCAATAGTAAGTTACATTTAGGACCCCAATCCTGCAAATACTTTTCACAGTCAATGGGACTTTATTATTATCATATGTAAGTGTTCACAGCAGAATCGATTTAAGCAGTTAAGGGTATATCTACATTGCAATACAAGACCATGCTTAAGCTCAGGTTCAAGCCTAACCTCTCTCGCGTCTACACTACAGTTGTACTAACTAAGGACTCTACTGCATACACTGCAGGTTTCCCACCATCAGCTTGGAATAACATGTCCCTTTGCCAATAGGGCCGCACAAGAACAGTTATAAACAACTTTAGACAGCAACCCGCAGTTCCTTGTACTTCGGGGCCTCTCAATCCCTATTGCGTGCTGTTCACTGGGAGCACAAACCATGGCCCAACAGACTCTCACAGACTGTTCTAAAAGGAAGCATTTTTGTGATGAAGTTATGGTTGATGTTCTTGAGAGAGTAGATCAGCAGGTTCTATACCAGACGCAGTGGCACAAACGACTCACGCAATGGATGCTGACAGGCAAGAGGAAAGGCTGAGGCTTGCCGCCCAGGTGGAGGACAGGGTTTCAGCAAGGGACCAGGCACTTGTAAAGCAGTTCCTGGGATAGGAACAGCAGTTGAAGGGCAGAGCTCAACAGAGAAAAGGTTTCAGCAGCTCATAACCATCATGCTGCCAGCGCACTGGCTCCTGCCACCTCCCCTACAGCACAGCCTGATACCCCTGTGTCATACCTCAGGCTTGCAGTAGCTTGGACAAATCCATGTCGGGGTAGCCCAAGCCTTCAAGTCTCATGAGCAGGTAGACAACTACACTCCATGCAGCCTTCCTTCTTCAGCCCCTTGCCTGTGGGATATTTCCACCTCCCTCTCCTACTGTCAAGTGAGGAGAAAGAAGGGAAAATACTTCATTAACCCTTTCCTCCACGGCGGGCACATTTGTACAGGTACTATTCTCTCTCTTTCATTGGGCCATGCAAGTCCATAATGTGAGAAAACAAGTATCCCCCACGTCTGCTGCCTGGGTGCAACCAGCTCTCGCAGGGGTTGCTGCATTTTCTGTCTGAGGGTGCTGATTCAGTGGTCCTTCAGTGTCCTAAGTCTATTCAGAGGGAAATGGCTCACATCCAGCTTCATAAAGGAGGTGAAGATCATAGCAAGTCACTGTAATGCAGACAGCACTGATGACACTGGCATCTAGACAGATCTATAGACACCTCCAAAGTGATTTTAATCTGCCAAAAGCACATTCAACGGCTGAGAATGTAATTATAAACCTTCTTCCATCACGGCCTATGAAAGTGGTCCCCTAGACTAACAGCGGGGACAGGAATTCCATTTATGTCAATGTCACTTAGTGAGAACAGTGTCACAGCCAGTCCATGAATGTAGACTCCCAGGAAGCAAAAACTCTGGCATCATGAACTTTCCTAATACAGCTCACACTGACATTCATCAATCAGCTTCTGTGGGCCACAAGGGCCTGCATAACAATGGAGAAGTACCCTTTATACTTTATGTACTCATGTGCTCCTTGAGGAGGACAACCTATGGGCACAAGTCCCATCAGTGGCCTTGATGCAGTTACGATACCCCACTCTCTTAAAGCCAGCAATTACCTCTGGAATATCTTTAATGCCTGCTACGTTCGGATAAATCACATGTCGACTGACTCAGAAATTTCTGCCACTGCTTTACCCACAGTCAACTTCATAACCTCAAACCAGTTGGCAATGGACCTGTAGCAGTCCAGGCTAGCCAGCTTCCCAGAAAGTGATAGCAACCCACTTCTGGACTGGCAAAGTTGATCTCAGTTGTTGCTGTTTACGCTGACGGTTGGGGGCAAGCTGCTCACAAAGCTTCGGAAATGTTGCTTTCTTCATGCAAAAGTTCTGGACCCACTGCTACTCATGACCCCATCAGTCTCTGCTTGTGACCCTGCACCAGAAACGCCAGTACAGCCCTGCATCAATACAAATATCCACTGGAATAAACTTTTATCTGACCTGCAATTCACCCTCCCTACTTTAGATTTAACCGCATCCACGTATCATCTATTTTGGAACCAGCAGCCCTCCATCAGTTGTTGATCCCCTGCCAACCCAAACAGCTGATGAGCCCCACCCTCTAGCCAAACAGCTGACTGCCATTGAGCCCTGCCAGAACCCTAACAACTGATCAGCTGTTCGCTGCAACTTTGGCTGGCAGCCACTCCAGCCCTACTCAGAAGTCAGAAAGGTCCTGACCTCTGTGACCATCCAACCAGCAACAAATGGTCCACAGATACCTGCAGATTTGAAGGGCTCTATCAATGTAGGGAGCGTCAGCAACTATGCCAGTTGTACAGAGCTGCATCTGTCAGTGTCAATATGCCATGCTGTGCCTGGGTACTCTTCCTCTTCTGCCTCCTCCTGCTGCTCCATCAGGTACCTTTGGTGGGGCAGAATACAGGATCAAAATGTCCACCAGCAGCTCATGGATGCTCTGCCAGTTTCCTGACTCCAGAATGAAAGCGCAAGCAATAGAAGTTCTTCAAAAGGTGCTCCCTCCGTGTTGCTAGCACCAGAAGCTGAGAGCACATAGACCAAAATGATTGCTCAGCAGGCTGTGTTGGCAGGCTGTTCAAACTCACTGTAAAATGCAAGATTTTCCCACAGTACATCATGGTCAGAGAGTAGATTGGTCACATTTCATGACAGTATTAGGGACTCTGGATTCTGACTTGTTTTACTTGGGTCTGCAGGCTGCAGTGTGGATGCCGGAGCCCCAGGTTCAAGCATAAATTAGAAAAGTCTTAATTCAGGGTTAAATAAACAAAACAAACAAACAAATACAATGCAAACATTTAATCTCAGGGTTGCCCAACACAACTCATCTGACTTAGTTTTCCATTAACCCTTGGCTTGCACTGCACTACAGAAATTCCCTGAGAGTGAAATCCTGGCTCCCGTTACATCAGTGGAAGTTTTGCCATTGACTTCAATAGAGACAGAATTTCACCTCACACTGCAGTCGTTGCTCTCTCAGGTTTCTATGCAAAAAATAAAGCAAATACATTTGCCAACCTTAAAATTGAAGAAATTATTTGTTCTCTCCCTTCTCTTGCAAAGGTAGCTATTTCTTTGAGATATACAATATAAAGTTACTTCGTGGTTCTTTACAGGAACTGCATTCCAGATCTCCTCTCTCACAAGATGTCATTTTTAAGACAGTGAACAAGATCACAATGCTACTTCAAAACATCTATAGAAACTTCTTTATGAATAATATAGATGGCAGGTATGGAACGATGGCAAGAGACACCAGATACACAAATGGTACTGAGACTATGTCTATTTCATTTAATTTCATTAACATATGACCAAGTGTATACATTTTCTGTATTTCACCTGAACAACTAAAAACTTTTTTAAAAGTCAGACTCAAAACTGTAAAAAGCTTTAATGGATTGTGTTAGTGAAAGAGTAAAGTAAAGTAAGACATTTGTTTTCATTGTTCTGGAAATAAAATAATAAAAGGCACTACACTTAAAAGTGATAGTTTCAGGTTCTAATCCCATCAAATTTCATGATTTTAAAGTTACATTTCCTTTAAAAAACAACAACACATATATTGCTTTTTTGTTGCTATATGAAGTATACCCAACCAACACAGGGGAAACTGACTGAACCACATAAGAGAAACAGTAAAATTGACTCTAAACGAAGTGCTGTCAAAGGCACAAAATAAACAATAAAAAGACCATAGGACAAAATCCTACATTTTTTCCCCACTTATAGTAATCTTAGATATTAATACTTGTAGAAACACTAGGTAGAACAATGTCAAACAAAAGCATGCCCTTTAAATCATCAGTGTCCTTTAAAAGGCAAGATAGGAGACAGGGAAAAGATTAGAACTTGGGCCCTAATCCTGCTAATATATTTGCTTAATTTTGCAACTGCAGTCAACTATTAGACTACTCTTGTGGGCAAAGTGAAGTGTACTTGCAAATGTTTTGGGGAGCAAAGCCTTCAATAGAAAAAAAGTGCTGCTGGATTCAGCTGTGACTCAAAAATACTGAACTATAATCACAGAGAAATCAAACAAGTATGAGTACAGATTACAGGTATGAATAACATGCTGTTTTAAGTCACTAGCTTCACATAAACCTCTGTGGGCTGTTTTAAACTCTACATATGCTACTTTAAATAAACACGTTAAAATATTTATTACACTAGGCTACTCATAAGATTAAGTATTGATATGAATGAACCTCATATAATTTTACAACCTGTATGGCTTTAATAGAGTGCACAATACTTGTAAAAGGTGCAAAACACAAGTGATAATCCCCTCGTGCTATGAAGCACATTTATTTATCGACAACAGAGTCCTGTGGCACTTTTAAAGACTAACAGATTTATTTATCGCATGAGCTTTCGTGGGAGAACGATCTTCAAAGCGTCTGACGAAGTGGGATTTTTCTCCCACGAAAGCTCATGCGATAAATAAATCTGTTAGTCTTTAAAAGTGCCACAGGACTCTGTTGTCTTTCTACAATAGACTAACACGGCTACCCCTTTGGAATTTATTTATCGGGAACTCAGAAGCCAGTGCACGTTTCAGCTGAGGAACTAGAAACTTGTCGGGGGGGGGGGCGGGGGGTTAAGCACACCAATGATGTTAAATCAGAAGGGCAGCAACTACCACCCGCCCCCTCCACTGTTTCCACGTGATAAGAAGTTTAGGCGCGGTGCTGTCACTTCACTGAACCCCATGATGCCATTTGAACGAGGGGACAGGAAAGGAAGCAGCAGAAGCATTACTCCGGCTGGATCCATAAGCAGGCCTGTTGCTGGCCTTCTCACAGTGACTGGGCAACGATTTGCAACCCCAGCCAGCGCTGCTAAAATGTCACCCCCCAAAAAACTCCCCAAGCAAGGCCAAGGAGAGGCGGGTCCTTACCCGGGGCAATGCTGGCAGCATACCCCTTCCTGTGCTTGTACAGCAGCCCAGCGCAGCCTCTGAGCATTAAAACTGCTGCCATGCCCCACTCGGCGCGACGACAGCGACCTCCACGCGAACAACGCACGCAGCTCGCTCGCCTCCCCGCGCTGGGTGCTGTGACCGGAGTAGACGGGGAGGGAAGATTGGCAGGCAGGGTAGCCAACCACAGCTCGACCTAGCAGCCGCGCGCCAATGAGAGGGGACATCCTCCCCCGGTGACCTGCCGGGTTTGCCTCCAGTCCGGTGATAGGCAGGGGAGCCGCCTCCTCGCCTCGCTGCTCCAAAGTCAAGGGGAGCCTGCCCCGCTGGGGTGCGTCCGCTCGTGCGCCCTTGCAGCTGGTGCACGCACTAAGGACAAGGAGGGGCTTCCCCAATTCCCACCACCACCCCTTGCAGCCTGCAGTGGTCCTGACTAGCTTAAGCAGAGGAGGGATTTCTCCTCCGGCCCGGCCCTTAGGGAGCTTGTCCTTCTCTCCTCCTTTTCCCATCAGGCGTCCCGTCCACCCACCCACTTCCTGCCATCATCACCCACATCAGCTTTTGCTCCCCCGCGCTAACTTGGCGGCAGATGGCTGTAGTTAGAGGGGGCTCAGTAGCCTAGTCCCAGAGAGCGCTTTGCCAACCAGTCGGCACTTTATCCTCCACTCTGTCACGCACCGTTCACAGTGACACAAACAGGTTTCTCTTTGCCTCTGCCTCTCCCGCGGCTGGGGCAGCTGTTAGCTTGAACATTTCCCTCTGCAACCAGTCAACACAATCATCCCCGGCGTCTATAATAAAGATCTGAAATGTTATCCTGCCACTCAAAATCCCACCCCACTGTAGCCCCAGAGTTCACCAGCCCACTTGCATATTTAAACACACATCAGTTACTTTGTCCAATGCTCTTGGACATCAGATTTCACACACTACATAGCTTACATTGTTTTTTTCCATTTAGCTGGTGGTGTCATTTCTATTTCTCAAAGTATAATGCATAACTATAATGTAATATACAACTATAAGTAATGAGATCTGATCCTGCAAATGTGCAGGTAAATAGTCTCTTTTCTCTTATGTTTATTCCTACAATTGAGATTAAATAATATTTTCTTTTGAAAGGATATTTGTTGTGGCTATATCTACAACTGGCTACCGCTCCAGCAGGGAAGACTTTCATGTGGCCAAACCTAGCCAGGCTTGCAGAGGAATCACAGTTGGCGTACAAGGGGTACTATTGGTCAAGAATCGGAGAAGCATGGGATTCCATCCCATGGCAGGTAAAGGGATGAGGGCTAAGACCTAAGGAAAGTGCACTCAAATCATTACAACAGGTGATTTGACCTCCCCTTCCTCTATGTGCTGTTCCCCAGTGTTTGAATCCTAACACTTATTTTGATTTGCTGTTACAGCCTGATCTGATTCTATGTCATATACTCCCCTGCATTTATTTCCTCTCATTCTGTAAGTTTCCCATCTTCAAAACATCTAACGATGTGGGATTTTCTCCCACAAAAGCTCATGCGATAAATAAATCTGATAGTCTTTAAAAGTGCCACAGGACTCTGTTGTTTTTCTGCAATAGACTAACACAGCTACCCCTTTGGAACTCAACAATAGAGAGAAGTCAAAAGTGCAGCTAGACCTGTGAACTGTGACTGCTCCCTTTTAGTCCTTAATTTTGTTTCATCTTGTGTTCTACATATTGTAGCACTAAAGATAAATTTATACCATAGTATTGCTTCAAACAGAAATTTCTATATGGAATATTCACTGATAAAAATACCATGCTCATTCATTCACTTGTAACTCCATATTGTAACCAAAACTCCATTTTTAATTGTTCTCTTCATTTTGTAATTTTCAGCCTAAATTTTGATGAAACTTTGTTTAGATGTGTTTTCAACTAAGTTTGGATGTGTGAATGGTGTGTATGTGATGGGATCAGTCTCCAACTCCACCCTGTCCTGAGGACAAACTGCCAGCACCACCTTGATGGCTGAAGAACAATGCAATCAAACCCTGCAAAAGCAAGAAGAATCCACCCTAGAAAGAAAGGGACAAAAAGCCCAATCAAGAGCAAGATCAAAGTCACATCTGCCATTAACTGATGACTCATGGTCATATAATACACTGAGGCAGTGTGACACAGCAAAATCTATGGATAAAACAATGAGTGATACTGCATAGCTTTGGATAATGTTCTGCACACCATCCAAGAGTGTCGGTGCACAGCTGTATGCCTGACAGAGACCCCGCTCTTCCTCTTGCTCAGCTTCCCTGGCCAGGTAGCTGCCATGAGCTGCGAACACCAGCCACGAACTTAAGCTACGATCACACGCAACAATCAGGACTGGTAATTATACATGATCAACAGCAGAACATATGGGGTGTATTTGTGAATGTGTGTGTGTACTAAATATTAGTTATTAACACAATTGTGTTTTCCTAATAATAAATGCAGCATATTGCCTTTTCCCCCTTGAAAAGATCCTGGGTGCTCTTTTTTGCACAACATTAGGAGCCATTGCATATGGAGAGTGTCATCTTCCACTTGTCATAGTCAATTGTAATTTAACTGAATAGATCCACTAATGAACAGTATAAAGCAGCTGATCCAAAATTATTCCTATGCTGATTTCATATAGAAATCAAAGAGGCCCAATTCACCAGTCACATTACATAGGGTAGAAGTTAGAGGCCATTTGAAAATCAAGTTAATGTCTTAGACCTTGTCCACACTAGCACTTACACCTGCAAAAGTTTTGTCACTCGGGTGTGAAAAAACACACCCCTGACCAACATAAGTTTTGCCAGCATAAGCACGTGTGTGGACAGTGCACTCTCAGTTATGCCGACATAGCTACTGCCACTTGTTTAGGTGGTTTAGTTATGTCAGTGGGAGAGCTCTCTCCTATTGATATAACATTTTTCTTCCACGGAAGCTCATGCAATAAATACATTTGTTAGTCTTTAAAAGTGCCACAGGACTCCTTTTTTGTTTTGCTGAACTAGACTAACATGGTTACCCCTTTGGCTACACAAGTGCCCATATACAGTGGCACACCTGTACCGATAAAGCTGTGTCATTCTAAGTTTTAAGTTTAGACTAGATAGACTGACTCTTCTCTAGTTAAGCCTTAAATTAGTATCACACCTATATAATAATCCATAAGTGGGAACTCTGGACTGCACCCATCATAAACTAGATTCTGCTTTTCTTACAGTTAGTTCATCATACTGCAAGAAATCAAATGGGTAGATCACATTACAATGCAATGAATATGGTAGTTCATACATCACATTGTAATATCAACCAGCATGCAGGTTTTAGATTACATTACATTTTAATTCAAGTAACAACATTGGCCGATTAACATACTAAATTATGCAAAAGTTTCATATCACCAACATATGAAAACTTGAAAATTATTTAAATAACAATAGTTTAGGAATCACCTTGTTCAGCACAAAGGTTCATTTATGTGAATAGAACGGTATTTGGCTATGTCTACACTTGCAAGTTAGTTCAAATTAAGGAAGCTTAATTCGAACTAATTTAAGCCTTGGCCACACTAGGCTTTCATTAGTTCAAATTAAGGGCTTCCTTAATTAGAACTAATAAATTTGATTGCTTAGTTCGAACTAACCCTTAATTCGAACTAGTTAGTTTGAATTCAGTCAATGTGGCCATGTTAGTTCGAACTAATTGCTTAGTTCGAACTAATTGGCAGATTGACCTTCCTGCAACTGACGAATTCGAACTAAGCAAGTGCCTTGCATGGCCATGGATAGTTCGAACTAGCATTCTAGTGGGGCCATGCTAGTTTGAATTAAGTTAATTCGAATAACTAAAATTAGTTGGAATTAGTTCGAATTAACTAATTCAAACTAGTTTTTGTAAGTGTAGACATAGCCTTTCAGACTGCAGCTAACTTTCACTTACAGCCAGATTTTCCATCTTTTCTAAAATCTACATTTAAAAAAAATCAGATCATTTTGAAAATTTGTAAGTCAGGTCAAGAGCTGAGCTAAAGTTTGTGGAGAAAACTTTACATAATTTGAACACGGGGTTCTCTAGAAGAAGCACCTTGAAAACAGCTATTTTCAAAGTTGCAGAAGTCTTCTTATACTTTTTTGCACATATAGAGATAAGAACACATTAAATTTATATATTTGGATTTCCCTGGCTGAAATCTAGTACACTATGCCAAAAAAAAAAAAAAGCCTAAAACAAGAGATATAAATATGAATTAGACTTTCTATTTGGAATTACAGGCTGGAACGCCGCAATGCTGAGGTAATCACCACATGGCATGCAGACTCCTTACCACAACTACTGAAAGTGTCAGTGAAAGTTCTCATCCAAATCTAAAGGGGAATGTAGTGGGGTAGGTAAATTCTTGCTTCCCAGTGCAGGATATGAATCCAGGATAGCCCATAACACAGCACAGAAATCTATAACTTGAATTGAAAGAGTAATTCCTTTAGTTGATAACAGGAACGGCCTATTATAGTGACTAGTCACTACAGAGGACGACATAACGCACGTTGAACCAATGGGGTCCACGCCACTTGAAAATATCCTTCAACCTAGGCAATATGAAGTATCATCACTCATTTTTACAGTAATAACCAGGAACAAAACCCATATAACATAACTAACTTTTACCTACTTACTCATATTTCCTCACAGAAAGATTATGCCAAATCTACATGCTTGGCTCTACTGTCTGTACAACAAAGTTATTTTTACATATACAGAGGTGTGAGACACACCATTTCAGTGCCTAGTAAATAGTTGCACATGATGCCCTTTCTGTGTAGTAAATGAGGCAGGGGCTGCAGGAAAAGAAAATGTGACACTGTAGTTAAGGAAATGGAATAGAAGCAAGGAGAACTGGAGCCATTCTGACGTGCTAACATTTTAAAGATGTGGGTGGAAATGACTACAGAACATGCAAAGACACGGAGGATCAGATCCAGCTATTATATCTGCAAGATCCCTTTCCTCTTTCACTGGGAAGGTTGAACAGTGCAAAATGAAGGTGGCAACTGTGTTGATATCCTCAGTAAGTAGACTGCTCTCTTATTCACTGCATACTGCCCAGCCTGAATGTGGCTCTGGATCCTGACTCGTTACACATCATCCATCCTGTGCACTGAGTTCCAAATTAATCACTGATGTAACTCCATTCACATTCATTCAGTAGCATTTTACATCCACTTTCCACACGTGTAAATGACTATTCAAGGTGTAATGCAGTGGTGAATAAGATCAAGTCACAATGTATATTCATAGGAAGATACAGTTAAGATTACATTTGCAATTCAAAGCTTTGGATATCATGGCTTTTGAATGCTGCATTTACTAATTGTAATGCATCTCTGACATAGCTTTTGTAGAGGATATATTACAGAGATAGGCACACTGAAAATACTTTAGAGTAGATTAAATGAAATAGAACCTCTTTTCCCCCAATGACTGTGAGGCACCCACTCACACATTCTGGAATAGCTCATTTGAGAAAGAAAACAGTAATTGTAGGACAACTACATTATGGACATAAAAAAAGAAGAAAAAAGTAAGTAAATTCAGACATTTTTCCAAAATACCCTCTAGTTATGTTTGAACTTTTAGTAGTTTATAATAAAGTTAGCTCATTTTGTTGAAAAATATATCATTTCACTTTTAGTACAGTTTATCTTAATATAAACTAGGCTTTTCTAGTTAATTTATTTTTATATGGTTCTCATTCTTTGCCAAGCTAATCACATTCTTTCCACACAAAATGCAGAAAAAAAGCTTTGTTAGATTCCAAAATAATTTTGTTTGAAGTAAAATAGCTATGAAAGCTTTCACTTGTATTAGATCCTGGGACAAGCATGTTCTCATTTATTCAATAGGGCAGTAATACTTCTAATATTCCAATATGTTAGCCCTATTAATATATTAATAGGATAGTTTCATAAAGAGATTTGTGAATGATGATTTCTGAAATTGTTCAACAGTAAAATGTAAATATGTAATTGAAATATTTATTATATGTATGGTATATTTCTATTATTGCAACATTTTGTCTTCCACATATTAAATATCTGTGTATGTACACTTTTGGGTGCTTCAAACAGAACTACTTGAATACTTTTAAAAATATGACAGTAAAAACTGGAGTATCAAGAAAAAGAAATTCATTGGAGATTTCAAAGTATCTGTAAACGCTAAATAAGTTTTACAGAAATCAGTGATTATGCTGCAAATGCATCACAACGGGGAACTATTAACTAGTGTGACTTTGCCTGTAGTAGGAAGATTGCCAACATTTAATTGGTTTTAAAGGTTCTTTTCTAACAATGGTGTATTGTATCAAAAAGCCAATAATATGAGCCTTATGATTCAGGTGTGAAGTGAGAGCTCAAAGTATCTGACTAAATGTTGCATGAAGCAACTATTTTCTTCAACAAAATTTGCCAAAATAGTTGTCAATTAGTTTAATTAAAATTTTAATTTTGTGTTATGCAGTGAGAACATGGATTGAAACAAATAATACAAATATACATCTTATACAGCACTTTTCATCAGCATACTACAACGTTTTTTAACAAAAGAAGATAAGTAAGATTACATCTGTTTTACAGATGATAAAACTGAGATACTGAGAGGTGTAGTGAGTTTCCCAACGACGCCGAGCAAGCCAATAGCAGAATGAACACAGGAGCCCTGACCATTTTTCTAGTGCCCATATTCACTAAACCACACCACATCACGATAATGAATTATAATATCATTCTTTGTAAAACACTGATGGATAAATTATGGCTAATCCTGAGTAGTGCATTAGGTAAAGAAGAGAATGCAGAGGGCCTTTTCACTGTCCCTCACGCCCCACTCCTTCCTCATCTTCTCAAAATGCAAGCAAAATGCTGCCATTAGTGATCTCTAAGCTAGCTAGCGATCTACAGTCACAGGGATTGGGATACAGTCAGAATTGTGCCCACTCTGGCGTCTGGCAACAGGTGCTGGTGAGGACCAAATGCTGCTCTTCTCTGAAACAAAGAATATGGGTAGTCATGTTCTTCCTAAACCTTTCCAAGACATACTGCCTGCATTTTCTATGCTTAGGCAGAACTGTATGGAAAAACGCTGCTTGGTCACTATAGTTCAGCTTCTTATTCTAGAAATCCTCAGTAGTAATTGTCAGAGCTTGGTTGTAAGAGCCTATTCCAACCTCCCCCACCTCTGAAGTCAATGGAAGGACACTCTCCCTTCTTCTCATTGGCTTCAGTTGGAGCTGAATTGAGCCTAAAACATTCTGTTTTGTTGTCTGGCAAGCTTTTTTCAAGCTGTCACCCACAGTCCAGCTATTTTAATATAGTGGAACCTAAAACAGAACAACAAATAGTGTTTTTCTGTTCCCCATATACAACTTAAATATTTAGTATATATCATAAACCATAATAAATGAGAATGAAATACTCTGGTACAAATCAATCCTTGAGGTCTGATATTGTTAAACATGGATCATACTCCATTGTTACAGTTTATAGCTCATCAAAAACTCTTCCATTGATTTATAACATTAAATGCATCCTTGCTAATGCTTAGTGACCTTCTATACAGGAGCTCTGTCTTTTAGTGATTGAAATTGATTCTTATCGTTACTATGTAAAGATGTTCCACACGCCCCTTGACATACGGCCTAAGAGCATATGCCATAGACACTAAGACATGAGATCTATCAAAGATTGTAGATTTAACATATGAAAATTTCATACTCTGTCTTGTGGTGAAGCAGTATTTTTCATGGATTTTAGTGATGGCTGTAAATGTGACTGTCAATATGATCACCAGATTTCAGGGGCACTTCAGATTAGAAACCATGGAGATCACAAAGAGGTAACATTTATTTTTTGTCAGCATGATAAGGAAGTAGTATTTAGAATTAGATAAATTACTAATCCCTGGGCATTACAGGAGAATCGTTAAAAAAACCTACTTATTCATGAACCTACTTTGTTCATAAATAAGAGTAGAATTCAAACCTGTTCAAAGATATGTAAGACTACTTTTTATAGTCATAAGAGGGATGCTGTCTTTATCCATAATATGAAATCTCCACTTGAATATGTGATGATAAGCTAAGTCTGTTTAGATATCGGTATGTTGCTACATATTTAGGATTTCTTGTTAACAAATAGGAAACTGATTCATTTACTCGTCAATTTACATTGGCATAGATCTAAGAAATTATTTGTTCTTTAACAGTAAACCATCTTAAAGTAAATGGGAATGAATATATAATGTTAATTTAAACTAATGTAATCTCAATACAATTCCTGATTCTGCCACTGATTCACAAAGAGTATGGCTACAACAAGCAGCTGGGATTGTGCTTCCCAGCGAGGGTAGCTACTCGAGCTAGCATGCTAAATATAGCTGTGAGACCAGGGTGGCATGGGCAGTGGTTTGGGCTAGCCACCCAAGTATAAACCTGTCAAACTCACGGGGTATATACTGAGGGCCAGATCAAGGCGTAGGGGGCCTGGGGATGCCCATTGCCTGCTCCCCCCCCGTGCTGGGGGGCAGGGTCAGAGGCTTCCGGGCCCCAGCCAGTGCTGCGGAGGAGGTTGGGCGGGCCCCTCCCCAGCGTTGCTGCAGAGGGTGCCATAGGCAGCTGTGCTGCTGCGGGGTGGCCGTTGTGTGGGCGCAAAGGGGCTGTTCAGGGGCTACAGACCAGCACAAGCCAGCCCTGCTGCTGGAGGCTGGGGAGCATCAGGCCAAAGGCCACAGGACTTCTTCCCCACCTCCAAGCTGGCTGGTGAACAGACCAGCCAGCCTGAAGTCTGGGCCTGCAGGCTGAAGGTGAGCAGCAGCAACTTGCCACTCAGGCCAGATTTTTGGTGTGCCGTGTAGTCCCCTTTTAGGCCTGGGCCAGAAGCTGCAACCCCAAAAGCCCATGGCTTAATCCAGCCTTGTTTCAGGTAGATAACTCAAGCCACCACTGGGCCATGGCAGCCGTGCTTCTATTTTAAGCACAGTAGTTCAAGCAGAGCCATGGGTATCTGTCTACCAACACTGGGAAGCTGCTCCCGGCTGCTATATAGATATATCGTCTGTAACTTGGGCTAATCATTTAGTCAGGAATGGACAGATTTTTCAGACGTTTCCACTAATTAGGGGTGATTAAATTTTTGAGACCTAGGGCTTTATTTTCAGGGATCCTGAGTATCCATAGCTTCCAATGAAATTAGCTGGAATTGTATGTGCTCAGCACTTGTGAACAATGAGACCATAGCTGTAGAATATTTAAATTTAATCTTAACTCAATTTGGTGATGCCCAAGCAAGCTGTAATGAATGCAGTAGTAAATCTGAGACTGTAGTCAGAAGAGAACTGATAGTCAGGACTACCGAATTCTATTTCTGGCTCTGACACTTAACTCTCACTTCTTCTGTTTACTCACCTACCTAGTATAGTTTCCTTACAGGAATATGTCTACATTGCAGGTGGGAGCATAAATCCCAGCACAAATTGACAGACATACACTAGCTCTACTCAAGCTAGCACACTAAAAATAGTCTAGCCAGGCAGCAGTGTATGTGGGTGCATGAACCAGGTATCCAAGTCTGTCCCTGTGGAATCATGCAGGTCTGTACTTGGGCAGCTAGCCTGAGTCAGCAGCCATGCTGCCCCAGCCCAGTCCACATTGCTATTTTTAGCACTCCTTAAAGTATTTTGAGATCCTGAATGAAAGGCACTGTATCAATACAAAACAGTTTTTATAAATAGTATATTGTAAAATTCAGAAATTTCAGAGTTAGGATTCTGTTTTAGTGTTCCACATTGTATGTATTTTTCAAAGAAAGCATATAAACAGTAATACAAATTGTTACATTTTTGCACTGAGTATTATATAAAAAGTGCAGCTCACTTGCACTGATGTATTTTTTCCTGAGTTATGTGACACATTGCTCACTGGTGTGCAATCAAGTAATCAACCACACTTCTGTTGGTAATGCGTATATACAAGGAGGCAAAATGTAAGCTTTTGTGGGAATCCTACTTCTGAAATTCCTGATAGTTGACAGATTAAAATCTCAATGTTAATATTGCATTTATACAGTTTTTGCATTAATGTTTATCCTACTTCTATTCTGTTAGATATTTTTTCTGTTATATACAATTCTGTTGCTGTTCAGTTGGACATTTGAGGATTTGCCAGAATGCACAAATATGTGTCATCATCTGTATTCACATCAAGTTCAGTAAAGTCAAGCATTAGTTTTCATGCCTCTTCTTCTCTGTGAGAAATTACATTATGGCTCATAACTTTGAACCTACAGATGGTATTTTCAAAAGAATCAAAAAGGGCTAGGCATCAAATGAGATTTGGTCACCTAACTCCCTTAGGTTCCTTTGAAAATCCCACTTTAAAAAAGAAAACCAAACGGAATAGTAAAGATACTTAGTAAAAGAGAAGTCTTTAGAGGAATGAGCCACAGAGAACTCCAATTGCAGACGTCTCCAAGGTAGACATATAAGAGGTACAGTACTGGAGTGCTGGTTTTGAGAAACTTCAATCAATCCTATTCTGAAGTTCTAGTGAGAATAACGGGGCCACTAGCAAGAGAGCTACTCCACTTCCAGAATTTGCAAGACATCACGATATGGGATGTTATATGTACTGCATCTTATGAAACTTCCATTTTTGTTCCACTTTTGTATCATGACTGAAGAATCTTTCAACTGACTTAAATCGATTTGAGGTCAGACCATTTATGTTGCTCATTTTCAGGTGCTGTACACTAACAAAGACAGAAGACAAATTCCAAAGGGGTAGCCATGTTAGTCTATTGTAGAAAGACAACAGAGTCCTGTGGCACTTTTAAAGACTAACAGATTTATTTATCGCATGAGCTTTCGTGGGAGAAAAATCCCACTTCGTCAGACGCTTTGAAGATGGGAAAGTTACAGAATGGGAGGAAATTAAATGCAGGGGAGTGTATGACATAGGATCAGGTCAGGGTGTAAGAGCAAATCAAAATAGGTGTTAGGATTCAAACACTGGGGAACAGCACACAGAGGAGGGTGAGGTCTGTTCCCCAGTGTTTGAATCCTAACACCTATTTTGATTTGCTGTTACAGCCTGACCTGATCCTATGTCATACACTCCCCTGCATTTAATTTCCTCCCATTCTGTAACTTTCCCATCTTCAAAGCGTCTGACGAAGTGGGATTTTCTCCCACGAAAGCTCATGCGATAAATAAATCTGTTAGTCTTTAAAAGACAGAAGAGTAAGGCTCACAGATCCGTCCTATTATACATTGCTTAGGAATCCAGTGTAAGAGTCATTTTGTTTTGAGGTTCCTAGAAAAGCAGTTAAAGATGGAAACCAAATTAAAAAAAAGGAAAGAAAAGAAAAAGAAATAGTGGTATGCGTATAGAAGTAATGATAAGTGTTTGAAGTTGTTTTTCGACCATTTTTTTTCATCATTAAGGTAAGCAATGATACATATCAAAATGTATTGAATTATGTCAGAAAGTGGCATGGTTCTGTGGCCTGCAATGTACAGGAAGTAAGACTAGATGATCATAATGGTCCCTCCTGGCCTTCAGGTCTGTGAATCTACGAGAACTGCAATAAACAAAGACCACACAATGGACATCTATTGGTTATGAGATACCGTGAAAAAAAGCTTTAAAAATGTAAACATTTCATCATTTGGCACTATTCTTAGCAAAATCATGAATCATCCTAACACTGAGGCTGATTCTACTTGCACTGAAATCAATGGAACGTTCATGGAAAAGAAAAAGACCACCATCACTAACTGGCTATCTGACCGTTTCCATGAACAGAGGCTACTAGAGCATGTGAAGATAATTAAATGTCCTTTGAACACGGGCATTTTTAATAAAGTAACATCACTCAGCACAGAAGAATCAACTTTTGAAGAATGTTGTCCACTCTTGGACATAGATTTCAGATTTAGGGCCGTATGCACTCAATGTCCACTGAATTTAAGTCCTTTGCAATTTTGGGGTGTGTTTGGAGCACAGGACTCGCTGAGTTCAATGGGAGACGGTTAGGGGACACCGTGCCCTCTACAAGAAAAAAATCTTACTGTTGTATCCCCACATAACCATCATTGAAGTCTATGTATATCAATATAATCACTGTTCCAGACAAAGACAAAACTGCTATTATTTTTGTAATAATTTTTTTAATCAAAAGTATTTCATATTAAAGTTTTATACAAAGTTCTATGGTTTGCAAATATATAGGGAAATTAGGTACAGATGTTTATTTTAACAAGCTTCTATCATATCCTACTAATTCAAGAGGAAGCATATCCTTTGATATTTAAATAATTTAAATATATAGCACACTTGTTTCATTTGAATATATTACCAAAATATTACCATGCATCATGCTTAATTGTGAAATGTTTTTCTCATTCATTTTGTTGTGTCTGTATTCTGTGTTAGGTCTTGCCGACCACTTGTATAGCTTACTATCCAGTAACAGAACTTACTGCAACAAAAACCAAAAATTGATCAGAGAATAATAGTCTTTGAGAAGCTAACTTTGATAGGCTCTGTAGCTTCTTCTAACAAGAACCAGTGACATATTTCTCCATGTGCCTTTTGTGATACTGCTGTTGCTAAGAGCAATATCACTCAGGTTTTGGCCATCAGAACAATATAATCCGCCTTAAAGATCAGCATGATAAAAAGATGTCAGCAAGTTGCCGGCCCCTGTGCTGGCCCCTCCTCCTCAACCCTCAGATGGTGCTGACGGCCCACTCGTGGAAAGAAGCCACCTGGAGTGGCTCCTCTCAGCAGCATGCCTGGGGACCCTATCCCCAGGCACACCATGGAAAGAAGTTGCCTGGAGTGATTTCTTTTGGCAGCGGCACACCACAGAGAGGAGACGCTCTGGGCGGCTTCTTTACACGGTATGCCTGGGGTATGGACATGGCAGGGGCCCCAGCACGGCAGCCACCCCTGAAGGAAGCCACTTGGAGTGTCTTTTGGTGGCAGGAGTGGCAATTTCTGTGGTGCCACAGGGGATGCCGAATGCTGCTCTGAATGGGCTCGTGTGCCACTGTTGGCACGCGTGCCGGGGTTTGCCTACCCCTGATATAAGGCCTTGTCTACACTAGGAAGTTTTGTTAACAAAAGTCAGCTTTTGTAGACAAATCAGCCCTAGCGAGCACACTGCATTCCCCTCTGCTGACAACACTGCCCTGTTTTGCCGACAAAATAATACAACCAAAATGAGTGGCATAGAGCTTTTGTCAGCAAAGTTAAGGCAGCAGAGTAAGTGTGGACACTCTGCCTCCTTAGAGCAGTGGGGAGCTGTCATATTTGTCAATTTCAGTGCTTTAACACAGCAGTGAAACTGACAAGTAATGGTACATGTCAATTTCACTCCCCTCTGTTAGAGCACTGAAATTTACAAGGGGAGTCCCCAGCAGCAGGGCTTCAGCTGCCTTGGGCTTTCTAGGGTCCTGGGTGGAAGCCACCAGGGCTGCGAGCCTGGCAGCTGCCCACCCTGCCAACTGGCAAACCCCAGCAGCCACCGGGGACAGAGGAGCCTGGCAGCTCTATCGCTGGCAGCTTCAGCCCCCCAATACTAAGGATGTAGGAGCCCTGAGAACTGCACCCCTTGACAACAGGGACAGAGGAGCCCCAGCGGCCAGGACTCCTCCATCCCCGGCAGCAAGGGGCTCCTCCCTGGTGGCAGTGTGCTTGAAGCCCCTGGGGCTTGCCATTCCCCAGCAGCTTGAGGCGCGCTGCTGCCAGAATGGAGGCACCCCAGAGGCTTCTGCCAAGTATCTGCGGGCTTCCTGGGGTCCCAGGAGGAGGCAGTCACCCAGGGCTGGCTGGCTGGCTGGCCACAGGGTGGCAGCCAACCAGAACCTGGGCAGCCAGTGGCTGCCCCCCAGCGTCCCCAGGTGGCTACTCCCATCACACCTTGGACTCAGGAAGCACCAGGCAGCTGCTGGGAACTCCAATGCCTGGGTCTCTGGGAATGGTGGGGGGCAGCAGGGAGCTCTGGGCTCCCTTCAGGGAGCTGATTCCCCAACACTGCCTCTTTTGTCAGTGGAAGTGATCCTAGTGAGGATGCACTCCACTGACAGAAGGAAGGCTGTATGTCTACCAGCCAGCACTATAATGATAGCCATGGCTGTCTGCCAGCAAAACTTTTGCCAGCAGAAGTTTGTAATGTAGACATAGCCTTAGTATTATAAAGAACCATTGAACAAAAGCAATGTCTTGTTTTTTCCACAACCAATTACCAAGTAGTCAAATTCCAAAGGGGTAGCCGTGTTAGTCTATTGTAGAAAGACAACAGAGTCTTGCGGCACGAAAGCTCATGCGATTAATAAATCTGTTAGTCTTTAAAAGTGCCGCAAGACTCTGTTGTCTAATTACCAAGTACTTATTTATATTACTACAACCTCATTGTCATTCATAGGAGATTTGGCTTGAGGTGATGCTATATTAAGAACTACATGTAAAAGGCACTAAGTGTTACCCTACCAGTAACCATTTAAATCCAGCAAAAAGAAAAAAAGAATAATCTATTTGTAAAAAATTAAATTTGGGTAGATTTTGATTTCACTTACTGTGGACTTACACCAGTGTATCACCAATACCATTAATGGAATTCCCCCAGAATCACTGGAGATAACTAAGTATTGTTGAAATTAGAATCAGTCCCTTGTGTCTGCCTGTCCACACTTGACCAACTCTAGTTATAGATAACACAGGAAAAACAATCCTGATAGATTTCTAAAATCCACAGTTTCTTAGTTCCTCTTTAAAAAGAAAAAAACTGATTGGAAATTCTATACGCCCTCATGTAAATGAACTGAAGACTTGAGTCACAAATGAGAAGACCGATTGGTTTTAAATACATATACTTTTATATTGGTTCTATTTTGCACCAGAATGACATTATCTTCAATGCACATAAAACATCAAGTCATTGGTTTACTACTTTTAATAATTATCATAAATGTATCATTATCAGTAGTGTAATACAATCCTATTATAATTTTATCAGATAAAAGAGACTGACAGTATTGTGTTTGGTACAGCCTACAGAGATGTAACAAATCTAGAGAAAGTCAGCATTGTCCAACATAGATTAAATGTAGAGAACTGGAATACACTTTCCAGTAAACAAACACTGAGGTCAAAAAATCATACGTGTTCAGCTTTTCTTCATAAACTTTATTAAAAAAACAACTCTCATATAATCACTGAATATATTTCATACTACTTAATAATACTATGAATTAAATGAAATGGTGATCTAAATGGTAGTTTAATGTACATGGTGCATATTGTAGGATGGTCAAAAACACTTGTAAGTGACAAAGTAGTGTAGGGCCAGGCATTCAGAGGGACTATGTATTCCCACAGGGAAAAAATTTTCTTAATCGTCATCAGTTAGAGCAATGGTTTTCAACTTTTTTCATTTGCAGACCTTTCAAATGGAGGTGTGGACCTTTTTGGAAATTTTAGACAGACTGCGGCCCCCGAGGGACCCATGGATTACAGGTTGAAAACCGCTGTTCTATGGAAATAGCAAGCTTTTGTGCCTCCCCCTCCAATTCTGCGGCCCACCGGGTGAAAACTCAGTTAGGGACTGGGCATTATGCCCTGATCCATAAGAGTTTATATCCTTTCCAAAGGTCTTGTGTTTGTTATTTGTTTTAGCCCTCACTATTATAACTTACAATACATGATATGCCACATGTGTTTCTCTGTATTGGAATATTTAAAAAATTGCCCTTTTGGGGGTGTAGCTTCTCATTACTTTTACACAGAATACAGAAAGATACAAGGTTAGTGAAAGCAGTAAATCTACCAAACCATATAAAGTATACAGTACAAATACCTGTTTTATATTTGTTAAAATTTAAATAGCACCTACTCAATGATTATTTACATGCAGTTCTCTATGTACCAGTAGGAGGTGTGCTAAAAGTAGAAAACCTGAAAACACCATAAATAAGAAATTAAACACTCCCCCAGACCTGGGTCTCCAGTGCACATATATTAATTACACCCCAGAGAGAAACGACACAGTGCGTGCAAGCATTTACTTCATTATTTGGATTTATTAAAAACATTCCTTTTCACTTTAACAATACAGTAATCCAACTGTGAAATAACAGCAATTCAAATGTGGTCATTTACAGAACTGTGGTTTCTTATGCACATTGTACAGTGCAAAGCTGCCAAGTCTCACACCTCAGGAGTTAGCTCTCTCTTTTTTCTCTCATACACATATGCATGCACACACACACACAAAATTAACATGTCTGCTCTCACCTATACCCTTATGGGAAAAGTCACAAATTTCATCAATCTCACTCATACAGATTTTAAAAATCCTGGCAGCTTTTGAATAGCTTTTCTTCATCAATTCCAATTAAGTGCTGGAAAAGAAATCCAAAGTACACAGAGAGAAACTTTCTCCTTAACAAGGTATGTTAGCAATATGTGATTTCTAATATGTTCCAAAGGGGTGCCTCCCAATCTTTTTTTGAAGGTGAAGTCTGTAAGTACTTTGGTTAGATTTTTTTAATGTTCAGAAATAAAACACTGTCAACATAAGAATATTATTTGTAATTGTGAGTGATTCCTAATAATGTAACTATTAATATTGTGTAAAATTATTTTAGATAAAAGAGTTAATTAGAAGCTATACTTTACAACATGATTAGAATGAGCTCCTGTTTTAGTGACTGATGTACATAGTTTATGCTTCTTAGCAGCCTCAGGGTTTATGGGACATGGAGTATGGGTAGGATTACAACTAAGTGGAATCATTGGAACCTATACAAATCAATGCCCAACTTCATCACTAGCACTAAGGCATATCTTTAAACTATTTAGCAACAATATATACAGTACCCTTTCTTGGGTATTAATAATTAGAAGTATACTGTTTGCTTGCAATGTGTATGAAGCAGAGATGAGCCTGAATGGAAAAGTTCAGATCTAGACTGAAGATTCCCATGGTTTTGGTTCATTCCATTATAGAGACAGGATGAAACAAGACATTTGGATTTGGACCTGAATCCAGATTCAGATTTACCCATAATTATGGTTTTGTTCAGTACCATCTCTAATTTTTCAGCATAAAATTATTAAAGGAGCACTTATTTTTAAAAAGGTATGTTAGTAAGAACATGGAATCTCTTCCTTTTCTTCCCATTAGTAGTGTTGGTACTCCAGCAGTATGTTACATTGTTGGAAAGGAAAATGTGCCCCTGCAAAGATGTCTACATCAATAAGTGATTTTAATCCTGCCAAACATTACGGTGCCTAGTCTTCATCAGAAATAGTCATTTTTCAACAGTTACTCTTTTAGAAACCTCATATTACTAATAAGTATTGCATTATCCTCAAAGATTTCCAAATTTTACCATCTTCACTTTATCTTCTGGAAGAACTATTCTTAGAAGTGGAGATATTTATATTTCAACTAAGTCAGAAAACGGTCAGCAGTGCATTGTGATGCCAAGAAGACAGTACTCTGGAAGCAATCTTGGGCTTCTACTTATTAGGCCCACAAACACAAGGCACGATTCTCAGCTAGTGCTCTGAAATGGAAGTGCCTCAGTCAAGGGTCCTCAAACTACGGCCCGCGGGCCGGATACGGCCCGTCCAGGTCATTTACCCAGCCCCCGTCCCTGCTGTGGCCAGGGGCAGCGCTGCGTCCAGTTCCCTCAGGGCGGAACAGGCAGGCTCAGAGCCGGGGCATGTGCACTGCCTGCCCCATGCGGCCGGGGCAGCGGGGTGGCCGCGGCCGAGGCAGACTCCCAGGCTCCCACCCGCCGGCCGCCTCGACTTCCCGGCCCGGAGCCGACCCAGCCCCGCTCCGCCGACAGCCTCAGCCTCCCAGCACGGGGCCAGGATCGGTCTCCGTTGCCAGGGTCTGCTCTGCCCTCCCGGGACCGCGTTCGGGTCCCCGCCAGTGTTCCCTCTAAGCTGCGTGGGTGCACGGCTGCGCAGCAGCCGTCGCAACCCCCGCGCAGCACTGAGGAACCCCCGCGCAGGCCGGCAGCCCCCACCAGACCCCCGGGGCTGCGGCTTTGCCGCGGCAGACCCAACCTGAGCCCGGCCTCTGGGCTGGCCCTCCCCGCCCCCAGGGCGGAGCAGGTAGGCTCAGGGCTGGGGCATGTGCACGGGCCTGCCTGCCTGCCCGCCCCATGCGGCCGGAGCAGCGGGGTGGCCATGGCGGGGGCAGGCTCCCGGGCTCCCACCCGCTGGCTGCCTCGACTTCCTGGCCCGGGGCCGGGGTCGGCTCCGCTCTGCCAACAGCCTCGGCCTCCCGGCACAGGGCCAGGATCGGTCTCCGGTGCCGGGGTCTGCTCTGCCCTTCCAGGGCCGCGTTCGGGTCCCCGCCGCCAGCGGCCTTGGCTTCTTTCTTTTTTTTCTCTTCTTTCTTTCAGCTTCTTTCTTTCCTCCTTTCTCTTCTTTGCCTTCCTTTTTCTTTCTTCCTTTCTCTTCTTTGCCTTCCTTTTTCTTCCTTTCCTTCCTTCTCTTCTTTGCCTTCCTTTTTCTTTCTCTTCTTTCTTTCTGTCTCTTCCTTCCTGCCTCTTTCTTTCTCTTCCTTCTTTCCTTCTCTCCGCCTTTCTTTTCCTACCTTTTCTCTTTTCTTCCTTTCTCTTTTTTCTTTTTCTCTTCCTTGTCTTCCTCTTCCTCTTCCTTTCCTTCCTTTCTTTTTCTCTTCTTTGTCTTCCTCTTCCTTCCTTCCTTTCTCTTTTTTCTTTTTCTCTTCTTTGTCTTCCTCTTCCTTCCTGCTCTTTCTTTCTTTGCTTCTTTCCTTTCTTTCTCTTACTTTTTTCTTTTTCTCCTCCTTCCTTCTCTTTTTTCTTTCTCTTCCTTCTTTTTTAAAAAGTTTTTTAAAAATCAATTTTAAATAAAAACCTTTCAAAAAATTAAATTTCATTTCAAAATTCATTCAAATTAAATTAATTAAACACAATTAATTAATTCTATTTACAATCACTTTAACTTCAATTAATGCCTATAATTTCTGTCGTGTGAGTTTGCACAAAAATTTTATTCAGAAAAAGTTTTGCACACGACTTGAAAATTTTGCACACAAGCCGCCAAACCTAGAGGGAACATTGGTTACTAGTTGCCTACACAACAGCAGGCCAGCAGGCTAAAATCGGTCAGTCCCACATTCTGGGCCTGGCTGGAGCCCCACAGCACCAACAAAAAGTGTGTGGATTCATTACCGCCTGCCACCCAGTACCCAGAAACACAGGCCAGCAGCAGACGTGATAGCTACGCGTTCATGTTTTTTTCAAACTATAGTACGGCCCCCCAACAGTCTGAGGGACCATGAACTGGCCCCCTGTTTAAAAAGTTTGAGGACTCCTGGCCTAGGTGAATAGTCTCTAGGGCTATGTTTACAGTGCAACAAAATAAACACAGCTGGTCCACATCAGCTTACTTAGGCTTTTAGGACTTGGGCTGCAGGCCTAAAAATAGCAGTGTTGATATTAGGGCTCAGGTTGGAGCCCAGGTTCTGAAACCCAGTGACGGGGAGGATCTCTGACACTGGATTTCAGCCTGAGCATAAACGTCTACAATATTTTTAGCCCGGCAATGCAAGCCCCACAAGCCTGAGACAGGCTCTGAGACTTACTGTGGGGATTTCCCTACACTACCCCCGCCTCCATATTGGTTTTCTCATTAATTGACAACAGGAAGAATTTATTTAAATTTATTATCAATAAAAGATATCCTGCAAAGGATGTTTCTATATTTTTTATGATACTGAGTCAGACCACACAAATATTTTTCATGAGATGCTCTCTGTGCTTTTGGAAATGATAATGGATGTCCACACACAGAAGAGTCCCTTTGCTAAAATCTCATAATCTGCCACAAACTTGCTCTGTAATCTTTGAGCAGTCATTTAAATTCTCTATTCTTCACCTACCCTCCCTTGGAAGTGATCTGTGATGAGTCTCTCTTGGCCAAGAAGGCCTGTTTATTACCTCTTTATGATCTTTAGATTCTGTTTTGGATTTCAAACATTGTCAAGAACTGGGTTCAGATCTAAGGTTTAGACTCATACGCATTTGTATCTAGCTAATTGCACTATTATACTCTGTGTACTTCATAATTCAAACTGAATAAATGGTGGTTTCATCCCATTTCTAAGTAAATGTTTGGATGTTCAGCATCCAAACTAAGTTAGGTGCTTAAATCAATCACATTTGAAAAACTGTCTAAATTCTGTGTTTCAATTTTCCAACTCTAGAATAAGGATTATATTACTTATCTCACTGGAATTTATGAAAAATAATTCCTTATCTGTACAGAATGTTGAAAAAAAAATTATTATTTGGTTAAAGAAATGAAACTCAAAATGAAAATCAATTATCTCCCTGTGAAGCCTGCGTGGCATGAAATATTTTTTGGATGTTATTCAACAGTATGATCATATCTCATGTTGCTCTGAGATTATGAAACATTCTTCATTTAGTTGAAGTATTATACAATGTGGACTTAATCTGATTCAAAATACACCCTGCCCGCCTTTTTCTACAAATGGGGATGGGTACCCTGTTGAATATTTCTATATGATATACATTTTTCTAAACTCATTTGTCTTTGGCACCTTTTTGATTCCATGATTTCAATTGGGATTAAGAATGGAGAATAAGATGCAGCAATTTTATCTGAATCTCTGATTAAATTCTTACTAGGCAACTTTTAAACATCTCATTTTTCCTCTGTGGCTGTTTATGGACTTCCTAAATAAAAGAGATGAACAGGAGGTAAAATGAATGAATGACTGTAAATCTAGGTGAGTGACATCAATATATATGCATTCCTTTCATATTTGTCCTTTCATATCCTGATAGCCAAACAAGTAATAAAAGGATTCTGCCCACTTTGTGACCAGCTTCAGGAAGAATGCACTGACAAGTCAATGTTTCCTGACAAAGAGAAATTTGGCTTCCTATTTTAAACATTTCTAATGTGCTTGTTTCTGTAATATTTAAGTACCTGATCCAAACCGAAGAGAGTTCTCAAATTAGTCATTTAAGGACTATGTCTACCACAACTTATAACAACTCCTGTTACTTAAAAGATTTTATTTAAATTTCTTCTTTAGTCCATTTCATAATCAAGCCACCTACTCCATCAAGGGCTCGTTCACCTGCTCATCCACTAATGTGATTTATGCCATCATGTGCCGGAAATGCCCCTCTGCCTTATATATTGGATAAACAGGACAGTCTCTGCGCCAAAGAATAAATGGACACAAATCTGACATCAGAAATTGCAACACTACAAAACCAATAGGGGAACACTTCAATCTCCCTGCTCACTCCCTTGACGACTTGTTAATAGCTGTGTTGAAACAGATGAATAACAAATCACAGCTTCAAAGAGAAACTGCAGAACTCGAACTTATATGCAAATTTGACTCAGTCGTCTTGGGGTTAAACAGGGACTATGGATTTTTCTCTCATTATAACAGGTGATTTGACCTCACCCTCCTCTATGTGCAGTTCCCCAGTGTTTGAATCCTAACACCTATTTTGATTTGCTGTTACAGCCTGACCTGATCCTATGTCATACACTCCCCTGCATTTAATTTCCTCCCATTCTGTAAGTTTCCCATCTTCAAAGCGTCTGACGAAGTGGGATTTTCTCCCATGAAAGCTCATGCGATAAATAAATCTGTTGGTCTTTAAAAGTGCCACAGGACTCTGTTGTCTTTCTACAATAGACTAACACGGCTACCCCTTTGGAATTTCTCTTTATTGTTATCTGTTCATGAAGATTGTTGCATAGCAATTAATTATTTCTTGTTTAGTACTGTTATGATGGAGACTGGATGAAATCTCCTTGAAGCTGGTGACCATGACAGTCAACCTTTATTCAGGATAGATTTAAGAAATAGTTAAATTGCTTTTGATGTAATGTAACCCATATGCCTGAAACGGCTATCTCTGAGAGACCTGCTGAGGGTGGGTTACTGTTGTTGGGCAGATTAGCGACCCACAACTGGAAACTTCCAGAAGCAGGGAGTGGTAGCAATTTGAGCATGCTCCACAGTGTACCCTGCTTGTGTGATGTGATGTTGTCAGTCAGACGACTGGAGAGCAGCAGCTTGAGCAGACAGCAGGCAGGAGCTACCTTGAAGGGAGACCATGTGTTCAGTGTTCTGGAGAGGAGCTGAGCCAGGAGTGAACAAGATGTTTTCTCCACGTAAAGGAGTCATTTGCGACAGACCTTGCAGACATGCATATGGGACTGAGGGCTGGTTGCAGAGGAGAAGAGAAAGCCTGCATGTAATGCTACAGAGGATCCCAGCAAAGAAAGAAGAGGACAGCTATTTCTTGCCACTCAAGCTTCCACACTGGAACAGAGACTGTAGCTGAGAGTTGGGTGAACTCCACACAGACTTTGGGACTCTTGGGTATCTTTCATGCAAGGGATTGTTCTTGGTTAATTGTAGTTTGTTTTCTTAGGATAAGGTTCATTTAGTTAGTAGTTAATAAAGTTCATTGTTATGTTTGTTTTAGTAGTATTTTAATGTGTGAGTGTAGCTCTGAGCAAGCTTCGCCGTGAGTCCTGTACAGACTGGATCCTGGGTCTCCAGCTGCTTTCCCCATAGGGGTTGGGATTGATTTCTGTGGGGCACTGGAGAAGGGCAACTAAATGAATTTGGCCCACCTGAAGGTTACAGTAAGATAGATGAAACAATAGGATCCCTACCCAAAACACAGGCCACATGCAAGACCAGTCAGAAACTGAGCTCTTTGAGGGTGGAGTGATTTCTCTGGGTGTTGCTTGATAGAGTGTGAGTGTTCTCTGACACCAGAAATACCCAGCGCAGAGGAAGACATGCAGAAAGAAGTAAAGCAAAGCAAAGGTAAGTTGGCCCTGAAAAAACTGGAGAGAGACCATTTGGGCACAGTGCTATCTGGAAAGAGGTTTGGAAGTGCCCCAAAATACCTCCTGTTCTTTGATTCCATTAGTCAAGACTTTGTGTGCATTGTTTGTAAATAAACAGAACTTTGCATACAAACAAGAGTCCATTAAAAAAACCTAACTCCACCATTGATTTCTCTTAACAGAAACAACTTGTTGGCTAACTGCTCAAGAAAAAAGGGGTAGCAGTATAAACAATTTCAGGAAGTATTCAGTTAGTTGTGAAATACTGAACAGTAGAAAGCAATTTTCTATTACAAAACAGAAGTGTTTCAAGGCAGTCAATTAAAAAAAGAAAAAAGCAGTCAAAGGCAATCATAATTTAGCACCATCTATTACATTCCCATAAGTTAGCAGTACAGCTATACAAAATGAAAGCAAAGTTAATTATTTTCATCAGCATCTGTATTCCCAAATGGTGACTTTAAACTGAGATTATATTAGCGCTCCAGGTCACAACAGAACAGCGAAAGGAAAGCAACTACGGCTCGTAAAAGGCAGCTTACATCTCACATCACAGAGAACAGTGTGGGGAAGAAATGGAGGATAATGGTAAAGCAAAAATAGTTCTCCCCACTTCTTTAGAAATATTTATTGGTTTTCTGATTAGCGTACAAGCTAGTTTCTTTTTCCACTTTAACAAATTCATTTTTGCTTACAGGAGAAAGATTATTGCATGATCTCTTTCTTTGGCTTGTGAACTCATCTATAAGTAAAACATACATATTCACTGCTTATTAAAAACTTACTGTATATCCCAAGATAGCTAAATATAAAAACCAGTCACTTAAATAGTAAATTATAGTAGAAATAAAACACAATTTCTGTTTGTAATTTCTTGTTGCACAAAAGTACAGTGAATTGCTTTATCACTTGAAATACCAATTAATGTAATCAACTGTAACTATGTTTCTGTCAGAGCTACTCATATCCTTACAAAAAAGGCAAATCTGGTTCCTTAAGGACTGGTATGACTTCATGCCTCTATATATGTTTCCTTCACAATAACCACCACAGGTATAAAATATAAGAAGACATACAGGGTAAAGGGAGTTTTGAGGAAAAAAGTTTCAGTGTACTGAGCAAGGCAGCTCATCATACAGACGATGTTTGCTCATCAGTTTTCTTAACTATTCAATCCCTTTTTTATTCTAATAAATCACCTATCAGAGGGTTTATAGCCTAGGACTTTGAATCCAATTTAGGCAGGATTGGGTGGATCATTGGGTCAAATCCCCCGTGGAGTCTGCCAATTCATAGTGAGAATTTGAACTAGTATGTCAGGCATTCTATTATCTAATCCAGTGGTTCCCAACCTTTTCAGTAACATGACACTGTCATGGGATACACATAGGATGATCTATATGATTTTTCTGTTCACTTTTGCACAGTGATTGTATGATTTTATGCCAGTTATGCCATGCCAGGTTCCTTTATGAATGCTCATAACATATTCTACAGGATTACTATAGTATCATCATGTATGTGTATAAATGTAAAGCACGTTACATAGCACAGACCCTCAGGACTATCTCTAGCACAGAGGCTGGGAAATTACATGACAAAGGCAGTGCAATGCAAATACCCTCCCTGGCTCAAGTAGAGGTATAGAGAAGAGACTCATACAGCAGCACAGAAAGGGAGGGGCTAAGGGGGTTTGGAAACTAAAAGAGACACTTTAAGTGGCTTGGGGTCATTTTGCCATAGGCACTCCATCTTGAAACATCTATAAGAAGGAGTGTGCCCTGGCTAAAGTAGGCAGAGATGGCTGAAAACATCAAAGCCGGACCTGAGTGGTGAGAGGAGCATTATTTCTAACAGTACGTGGGGTTAGGAGTGCTCGCTTGGGGATTCCCCCCCCCCCACAGACAGGGCTGTCCTTGGGGGGGGTGAAGGGGGTGATCGCCCTAGGCCCCGCGTTTACATGGGCCCTGCGGCCCCCCAACAGCCGCGCTTCCCCTTGCTCCCCGCTGCCTTGTGAGCTGAATGCAGTGGGGCAGGCCAGGAGTGCTTCTCTTGGCCCCTGGGCCGGCCCTCCTCCCTGCCCCCAGGGCAGAGCACGCAGGCCCAGGGGAGGAGCAGCCTGCCCAACACCTCTGGCCAAGGCCACATCCGGCCAGGAAGGATCTCTGGCCGTGGCCTCGACTGGGATCGGCTGCTGGTGGGGGCCTCGGTTCCCCAGTTGGGACACCAGCCGCAGCAGCCTGGGGTCCTGGCTGTGGCTGGGGCGGCGGAAGCTGGGGCTGGGGCTGGCACCAGCTTCCTGGCCCGAGGCCGCAGTTTCGGCTCCCTGCCCCCTGCGGCCACGGCCCTGGCTCCCCGCCGCCCGGGCCGCAGCTCCCGGCCTTGGCTTCCGGGGTTGGCTCCCCAGGGGGCAACCGGGGTCCATGGGGTGCGGAGCCCTGCCGCACTCCCCACAAGCATAGGGGGGGTGGAGCCCTGCCTCAGCCGATTGGCCCTAGGGCCCGCTTCCCCCTAGGGACGGCTCTGCCCATAGATGCCTAGTGGGCGCACACCCGCAGCCTGGGACCAATTACACATGGGTGGCTGGTGTGGACTGTGTCAGGAGTGAGTAGTCACTTGGCAAAGCAGGGTAAGTCGGGGTTCAAGAGTGGGGACTGGAGGGTCACAGCAACACACTGGATCAGATTTGTGGAGCAGCCTGTCACAGGCACACTTCAATGAGAAAAACAATTTCCCAGCACACCACCTTTTTTCAGTTGAATTGATTGCTCATAAACATCACATTTACTTACATTTACTATGGTTATAGTCTTACTAGAGAGGTTTGCAACATACCGTATACAAGAAGCTAAAGAAGGATCAAATGCATTGTTTCAAATCCACTGGAAAAAATACATGTTCTCAATTTTGCCCTTTGGCCACCTGTGTTTAGTATTTTCACGTTTTAGAATCAACAGACCAATACCTCACTTTTAATTTGATGATTAATTTTCACAAGTGTTATGAGTTGTAATTTTGTTTAGATAGAATGTTAAGCTGAAACAATGTTTGTTTTACATTGATTTTCATTACCTTTGTATGAAATTTCACGGCACACTTGGACAGTTCTCACCACACACCAGGGTGCTGCAGCACATGACGATCAAAAAACACTGATCTAATCCTTTGATAGGTTTGGAAGTAGAGGATGTTCAGATGACTAATGGGGTTAATCTTAATGAATGAGGGGTGCACAGGGTCAATGCACATCATAGCATGTGTAAGAGCACAATAGACATTTAGGGAGTATTAGGACAGGAGGAAGGATGTAACGATGATGCACGTAAAAGGTGAATTTGTGTGGTGAGGCAGATGTGTTTTATGGGGGATAAAGGCTGTGTTTAGATTTTTGCATATGATAGGGTTTGGAAGTGTGAGCACTGCAGCTGCACCCCCACCCACCATTGCTCCTCAAAGTGTGTATCTTGCAGTAGGGGAGTGCAGCTCCCTGCGATCAATGTGTTTAGGGAGAGGGATGTACTTTGGGGCCAGCTCCCCATGGGTCAGTGGGGGAGGGAGAGCAAGAGAAGGAGAAATTGCTATGGGAGAGTCCCCACCAGGACCCGTCAGAGGGGTGTAAGGGA
>ML685787.1:12627284-12667850 GCA_007922175.1 Pelusios castaneus
TGCTATGGGAGAGTCCCCACCAGGACCCGTCAGAGGGGTGTAAGGGACAGGAGGAAGTGCTGTGGAGCTGACACCCCAGTATCAGTGGGGAGTGTGTGTGTGTGTGTGCTCTGGGGCGAACCCCCTGAGGGCGGTGCGTTAGGGGCTCCGGAACTGACGTGTTTCGAGGTGTGGTGCCCTGTCGCGCGGGGCGGCTCGAGCTACTCGCTCGGGGGGCCTACCCGCTTCTCAATCCGGAAGTGACGTTAGCGGGGGCGGAGCCACAGGCGAGGGCGAAGTGCTGATGGCGGCGGCGCTGTGTCGTTGATGTCCTCAGCGTCCTCCGTGCCCGCCCCAGGTAAGGGGCTTCCTGGACCTGGCCGTGCCCGGGCGGGGGAGGCTGGCGCCCCGCGGCTCGGGAGGGGGCGTTTCCGGGTAAGGGCCTTAGCCTCGCTTCACGCCGCCTGGTTACCGGCCCCCCCGGCCCCGCCCCTCGCTCTCGGGCCTGGATCGGTCCAACCGCCTGCCCCTACGGGGGGCGGCGGCGGCGCTAGTGCCCCCGCTTTGTCAGTGTCAGACAGAGCCGTCGGGCGCGGCACGTGACCGGCCTCCCCGGGCTGGGGGAGGGGATCCCCGTGTGGGGGTAGGGCTGGGGGCGAGAGGAAAAGGTGACCTAGTTCTGGTGGGTCGCGCCTCGCTCGGGGGCTCTTCCCCCGCTGCTCAGGGAGGGTATGACGGGCTGTTCCCGAGGACACAGGCTGATCCGGGAAGCCCTGTTTCAGGGACGCGTCTCTTGGCAGCTGGGTAAACAAGTGGGCCTCGCTGCTTCCCAACGAGCCTGCCCTTTAACTCTGGGTCGGTTTCAGCTGCATCGAAGGCGAGGGATGGTTCTCCCTCTCCGTAATAATCCCCGGCCTATTCTGCTGAGCTCCGCCCAAGGCGATTTATCAGGGACGAGCCTCTCGTGAAACGTGTAAAAACAGCTTTCATTGAAATTGGTGAGGAAGGTAGATGGCTTGAGTGGTTGCAGAAAGTGATTATTTTTGTGCTTGTATTACTAAATAGCTTAAGGTTTTTAAATGATGATAATTTTAGAAGTACAATGGACTTGTCATGCTGTTTGTTTTGGTTACTCCTGTGCATGTCCTGCTGAAGAATGAAAACCGAAACTGAACATTGATGTTTAAGGCTCAGAGTCTGTCAGATTTTTTTTTTTTTTTTTTAAAAGCAAAAGTCAGGGGCAAGTCATGGGTAATAAACAAAGTCACAAAAGCCAGTGACCTGTCCCTGACTTTTGCTAAAAATAGCCTGGTAGTGGGGAGAAACAGGTGCTGAGGTTTACGTTTACAGCTGCTCAGTGCTAGCCCCAATGCTGTCTGCTGGTCCAGCACTGCCTCACAACTTACAGCTCATAGAAGGTCACAGAAGCTGTGACCTCCATGACCATGTTGTATCAATGTTTATTTCACTGTAATGTATGTTTTGGTTTTTAGTGTTACCCTCTTATTTCAGGCTCAGGAACCCTACAGTGACTTACTTGTAGTGTTACCTTAAGTGTCACTTTACCTGTTTTTGGTAGGCAACCTGCCCTGGAGAAATTACCAGGGTTTTCCCTTTAACCTTTGGCAAACTCCCCCGTATCTTTTACTGTTAATCCTTGGAAGTACATATATACAGCCTGGTGCTCAAAGGATTGACACTTGAGCAGTAGTTTTCAAAATAAGATATTGTTTATTGAAATGTACTAAAGATTCCAAAATCATATTAAGGTAATACAGTACAAATTCCCTCTTAAATATATACAGTGAAGTTACTAATGTAATACCACACAATAGGAATAATGGTATTAAATAGTTGCATCATACATTAGTGATCACATGCAGGAATACAGCAGCAAGTTTTGGTTTATACTTTAAAACAATATACATATCATATACAAACATCCAGTTTTGTTAACCCAAGCATGCATATGTACTCATACATGCTAATTGTTAACTATAGCAGAGACATCATACTTACTTTTCTGCAAGTTTTTTTCTCCTCTGTAAGTCCTTCTGGTCTACCAGCTTGCAAGTAGTGCAATATTTCTTCTAGCTCTTGTCATCTGATGACTCTGTTGTTCACACACACTAACATCTTCCACACTCACAGACTTAAGCTGGTGTCAGCACTCATCCTTATATACCAATTTTATCCTTTTCTAATTGGTTGTTTTTTCAAGCCTATGCATCAATCAGCTTCAAGTTGTTCCTGACTGGTCCATTCTTATGGCCCAATCATGGCTGCTAAACTCATCTGTCAGTCAGATAGGACCTGTTTAAGAAACTGTGCTTATGTTTAACCTGTTGCCTCCTTTCAAGTTTTAGAGTGATGTTTATTTCTTCTCCGTTGGTCAAATTGTTCTAAGACCACTGTTTTAGTTTTTCTGTCTGTGTCTGCCATCTTGTTTTCCTTTGCCATAACCGCTTGAAACTATCTTTAACTGCTATTAAAACTGTAATTGTATATTTGTGTCTTAACATTGATTCACTGTCACTACTTACATTTTATTAATTAAAACAAGTTACTTTATCTTTTTCCTGCTTCATCTATTAATTGCAGGGCAAGTGCCCTCCATGTTGTGTGTTCCTCACACAGAAAGCAGCAGCTGAAAAATCTATTGCATCATAAGCACCAGTGGAACTACTAAAACCATGTATTTTAATTAGACGTGAAGTAAATTGCAGAAACTGGACTGCTAGGTTTTTAAAAGCTTTTATAGTACTTACATTTTGAAGCAACTCTGAAGAGAGTCTCTTGAATGTCCTTTCCTGTTATTCTGGAGGGTAGGGGGCCTGAGAGGAACCAATGAAACAAGTATGCATAAGGAATAAAGCTGAAGTATGTTAGTTTTGCTTGCTAGGAATGCAGACCCTTAACCCCAGTGGTTGCTGTGACAGATGGGGCTGAAGGATACTGTTAGGATTATCTGTTCCTTTCTTGTCTCTCCAGAGCTATATTAGTGTCTTCCTTTACACTTAAATTGTTTTTTAATTTAATTTGTGTAAACTGAAGTTGGATTTTTAACCTATACTTCTCAATCATGAAGAATCAGTAACTTCAAAATCTTATTTTATTGTTTTGTTGTGTAGGTGAAAGTGCAAAGCTGTGTTGATCCTTATATAAAGTCTCATCTACCAAAACAATATACGTTACTTTTAATGCATGCTTTCTGTGTTGTACTAAATCAGATGGTAATTGGTATCGTTCTTTTATGATGCAAGAGTGGTGTCTGGAGACCCAAGGAGAACGCCTGAGACCACTGATTTTGGTGTACACTATTTTATGTAACTTTTATTGATTAAATACTTTAACACAAATCACTATCTTTCAATTGCCTAAAACAACACAGCAAACATACACACGGCATTCCAAATCCTACAAGCTAAAGCAAGATTATGACTATTCTTCCTCCTATTCCCACAAATTGCTCTGTTAGTAACTTTTAGCTATAGTTAGTATTATTTGCAGACATATTTACCCAACAATGAGCAGAAGCAGCTGCAATAGCATTCTGATTACAGGTTTGTTTTGATACTTCATCCGCGGGTTATCATCAGTCAGCAGTGCAGACTGGTTCCGGTTTTTGTGCACGGTTACCAACCCAAACGATTCTAGGGTGGCCTTCTTTCGATACAAGGATTCTAGGACTGGGGAACTGCCTCCAGGTAATCAGTCCGAGAGCTTGTCAGGGGGCTACTCCTGTTGACTCCGTCCTTGCTGTTCTCAGGGCACTGTTTTTATAGGCACACTTCTATGCTTGCAAAATCATTTCTTAATTTTGTTTTACTTTTGGGTGGTTCTTTTTGTGCCAGTCTGGAACAGCTTTAGGAACTTTCTGCTGCTGATGATTTTGCAAGATTACCCGGATCTATGTCTTTTACATAGCCAATTTCTAAATCTGCATACATTGCTGGGTAAAACAATTTCAGAGCCAGATCTAGTCAAGGACATGTACGTCTCTCTTTTCACAATAGGCTAAAAATACTTGAGTTTACATCTAGAAATCCTTGTTTAACCCTTACTGGATTTGACAGAGCAATCTGTTCATTCCAGTTATACTTCCTATTTGAAAAATGGGGCTAACCCTTAACTGTTTTCTTTTTTAAAATATTAATATTCTGGGAAGTTGGCAGAAACATCCTAAGAGCTGCTCCCATGCCTTCTCATGTCAGAGGGAACTGGAATTGATCAGTCTTCTGTGGAAATATTTCCAGGGGGTATTGAGTGTATAGTCGCTGAAATAATGTTTTACTAATGGTTCAGTTGTTGTCACCTAAATTATGGTTTGTATTCAGTTGTTGTAGTTATAATCATTTTTAATACAGAACTGAACAAGGTGAATTCAAATGTTCTGCCTCCTCTCCCTAGAGATGTATTACTCAATATATAATGTTTCAATCTCGCTAACACTTGTGCACATGCTTAAGTTTACTATCATGAATAGTGACATAAAAATCAACAAGACTGTTCCTTAAACTGTTCAACATCTTAGAATTAAATTAGTATTTGTGTCTTGAAAAACAAACTACTGCTTCAGTAACAGCAACTGAGATCTGGTCCTACCTATTTGCTTGCCGTACTAGCTGATGCACCAGGCTTAGTAACCTCCCTTCCAGAAAAAGAACAGCAGCAACTGGGAGGGGGATCCCCAGGACTACAGTGTTCTTTACCAAGAGCATCATTAAGAATGCTGGTTGTAAGGCATAGCTCTCTTTGTCTCTGCCCCATGGTCTTTCTTTCTCTGGATTCAGAGGTACCCACCTGGAGCTTTAGGTACACTGGTCCCTCTTCTTACTGTCTTTAGACATGCAAGATGAATGATCCTTTCATCCCTGGAAGTGGTCATCCTTGGTCTAGACCAGTGGTTTGCAATCTATTTACCAATGTGGGCAGTATATGCAGGTTTCTAAGTGTTATATTGGCTTCATCCATGCTATATGTATACTGCAGAGGTGGACAAAACTGGCTCACAGCTAGGCACCAGCAATTTTACTTTTGGTTGCCAGAGGATGCTCCTCCATTATATTTCTGCAGTGAAGCTAGGTGATAGGCTACTAAAACTGGTCGCCATGGTGACCCGAACTATTGATTTGTCGAGGCCTGTTATATTAACTGTACATCTGCTAAAAAAAAAAAAAAAAGTTTAGTATTTAGTATGTGTCCGGCGGGGCACATATCCCTCAGTGCCTGCTCCCAGACAATCTGGGAGGGATGATCGCTGGGAAGCTACCCATGGGACAAAATTCCATCCCCCACCAGCTTCCCCCAGCTCTCCCTGAAACAGGATTTACAGGGCAGCCTCCTGCTGTGGCTGTAAGTTTTGGGTCTGGACATAGCGGGTGGGGGATGCGCAGGCAGTCATTGTCTGCAACAGGCAGCCCATGGTGCTTTGCAGCCAGGAGCCATGCTCATACCTTCCCCCCCCCCCCAGGAGGTGGGGAGGGAGGGGAAATACTTCAGCTTTCCTGGTGGTAGAGAGCACTTCATCAGAACTTTGTGGCACTGTCCCTCAGCCAGCCCTGCTCCCTGTTGGGACCCAGGAGTGACAAACTTGGAATTATTTTTAGCACACTGCTGGGCCACAGTCATCCAGTTATGTGCTAATTGGGCTGCAGGTGGGCCGTGGGTTGAGAACTGCTGGTCTAGACTAAGGCAGGGTATTTTGTAGAACTTGTGGAATAGCAGCTCATTAGTAAGTATCTTTTCTGCACCTTTCAATTGAACTAAACTTATTTATGATGTCTTAAACTATTCTGGTATTGTTTTTCTGAAGTAATAACTCTAACATTGTTACAGATCAGTCATGTCATCCTTTCAAGAAGCTCCATCCTCTAATAATGCTCTACAGACTTCCAATTTTGCACATGTGATCTTTCAAAATGTGGCAAAAAGTTACCTTCCAAATGCACACCTTGAATGTCATTACACTCTGACCCAGTATATCCAACCACACCAAAAGGATTGGGTTGGTATTTTCAAGGTAAGCAAGTTACACTTTTTTAGTTACTCCTAATATCCATTGCATTCTAAATGATTGTTTAAAAATAAACTGTAAAAGCTCTTTTGTATGTCAAAGTGGGGTAAATCCCGGTGATGTTAGCTCTTAACACTTGCATGTCATTTGGTTGTCAAATATGCTAAATTAAATCCAAGTACTATAGTTGAGCTGGTAGCACCACCTATTATGAAGGTAGCACAACACTTCCCTTGATAAGGAACTGAAACAGGATCTTGTAATGTTGCCAAACTAAAACTGTTTGCAATGAAATCTTCCATGCTGGGCATCCTCCCAAAATACTTAGTTTGAGGCAAAAGTCAGCCAAAACAGTTTGGCTGTTTCTGAGAACAGGGCTAGAGAGAAAAATGTTGTCTTACTCTGTTAAATTCTGGCTACCTTTTCTTTGAGAAACATGAAAGCTCCCATATTTTGGCGCAAAGATCATGAGATTTCGAAAGGGTATGGCTTCTGTTTCAAGAATATGCCTTTTGCAGTCTCTCTGAAAAGTCTGCTGAAATTTATCCAAATTATGACCATTTGAAAAATCACAGTTTGCTCATGCTCTGCAGAGGTTTTCTAGAGCAACTTAGCTCAATTACTTGAAGATTCTGCTCACATTGAGCAAGCCCCTGCACAGGGCTGTAGAGGGCTGAGCTGTACTTGCCCAGAACAGAAACTCTAGGTTTCTATGGGCTGGTCTGGGGCTGAGTTCAGGAACTGAGAGCAAGGACTGTCTCCCCTGTGCTCTCCTTGTGTTGCCATGGCAGCATGTAGTAGGAAGCTATTTGAATAGATTGGGGGTTATTTAGGATGGGATAGAGGCTTGGGGAGGAAGGGAAATTGAGACTGGGAGTTGGGCTACTGGCACTGGTTAGGTAAGGAATATAAGAGTGGGGGCCTGAATGTGAGTGAGGAGAGACTGAAATGGGATGAGTCAGTGAGGAATGTGGGGTAGGGAACTTGTCGGGAGGAAGAGATACACGTCTGTTAAGGAGCCATGGTGTGGTAGTAGAATGGGGACTGGCTGGACGAAGAGAATGGGATGAGCAACCTCGGGATGGACTGGAATCATGACAAGTTGGTGAATACACAGCCATTATTGATACAGGATCAGACTCTATATTGTGACCAAAAAATGCAAACAAATGACTGTTTGATTATACCTTAGGAAAGTAGATGAAGTATATGTGATTTTTATTTATGAGCTTTACAAATGAGAGTAATAGTGTAAAGGATACAATACATTCCCAGTGAAGTCATCTTTTGAGGGGTTCTGAACTCACTAAATAACAAGAATGATTAATGTACTCTGTAGTGGTCTTGATATTGTGTGTAAGGAGAATCAGACTTCTGTCAGGGACTTCCAACTGTCAGTTTGTTAGCAGTGAATGTAGAGGGATGGGAAGACACTGGCCTTTTTTTTTTTGTAGAAGATTGAATTGCTTAAAGGCCGTAACTGTTAAAGATGTTATTCCTTTTAATCTTTGGAGTCTTACAGGAAGTTATTGCTGTTGCATCTGTGATAGTTGGGGGTGTGTATTACAAACTGTCAAAGGTCAAGAGGTAGAGCTGGATTTTCATTTAGCTCAACGTAGAAGTTCCAGAGATGGATGAGAGTTATGTATAGTGATGTAGGTACTATTGCAGTTACCCTGCTGTAGTGCAGATCAATGTTTCTCAACCTTTAGTGGACCAGGGAACATTTAAAGGTATTAATGCTTTATGCAGAACACCTGATGAAAATATTCTTGAAAAAGCCAGTAACATTGGTGGGAGATTTAAAATGCCTCAGCTGTAACAAAGTTTCCAGACGTGTCAAGGTCTGCCACTGTGTACCTGGAAGCTTTACTGCAGCTGGGGCATTTTAAATTGCTCCTTCCCCCCTCCCCACTCGAGCCCCCAATGGGGAGGGGTTGGGGTAGGTCACAGAACACCTGCACTATGTTTACAGAGCACCGGTGTTCTATGAAACACTGGCTGAGAAATGCTGGTGTAGATGCTTCTTATGTTGATGCAGCTAATCTACCTTCCCAACCAACAATAGTTTTGTTTGCATCATGGGGTAGGTCAGCTTACTTCAGTGGTTTTCAATGAGTGTGCTGTGGTACACTGGTGTGCCAAGAAAACTGTCCAAGTGTGCAATGAAATTTTGTACAGAGGTAATGAAAATCAATGTAAAAAAAACATTGTTTCACCTTAAACAACATTCTATCCAACCAAAATTACAAGTCATAAAACTTTTGAAAATTAATCATCAAATTAAAGGTAAGGTATTGGTCTTTTGATTCTAAAAGGTAAAAATTCTAAACACAGGTGGCCAAAGGGCAAAATTGAGATGACATGTATTTTTTCCAGTGGATTTGAAACATTAATGCATTTGATCCTGTAATCATATTTGGGGTTGGGAAGGAATTTTCCCCCAGGGCTGATTGGCCTGGGCTCTGGGGGTTTTTCACCTTCCTCTGTAGCACAGGGCATGGTTCACCTACCGGTGAATTCTCTGTATCTTAAAGTCCTTTAAATCATGATTTAAGGAGGTAAATAACTCAGTCATAGGTTGGTGGTCTATTGCTGGAGTGGGTGGGTGAGGTCTTGAGGCGTGCATTTTGCAGGAGGTCAGACTAGATGATCGTACTGGTCCCTTCTGACCTTAAAGTCTATGAGTTCAGTTGAAAAAAGTGGGTCTGCTGTGGAATCGTTTGCCTTATTGAAGTGTGCTGTGTTACTGAAAAGGTTGGGAACCACTGGCTTAATTACAGCGCTCAGGAATATGAATGTTTCACATCACTGTGTAACGTAGCAAGGTCTTGTATATTTTAAGTGTAGACAAGGCCATAGTTTGATCCCATATACTGGGTGAATTAAGGGTATCTTGCCATATTGTTTTCCATCTAAATGTGTTAACTCCCTTTTTAAAATTATGTATTTTTTTCTTTCGTCCTTGTCCTTTTCTGCCTCTTGTCATGCATTTAAGATCTGCTCAGTGTAATAAAAGGAATTACGAAAAATTTCAGGTGTATAGCCTTCATTTTAGAACTTTCCCCTCTTCTGTTAGACCCTTTAGAATTCCATCCTTGAACACAGCTTTAAGCCTATTCTTTTCATTTAGTGGTCCTAGAAACAATCTTGTTTCCACACTTTTTGCGTTACATTAGGCATTTGTTGACCCACGGTTCCAGCCTGGGTTCTCAGACATTTTTGTGGAGAGGACCACATCTTAATAGTGGTCATCTCTGCTTGCATTTTGGGTTACATGATGTTGTAACAGTAATAGCAATTGCTTACATGAACAAATAATTTTAGGAAAGGACTAAATGTATTTTTAAAACTGTCCTTACTACAATGAATGTGGTGTCTTTTTTAAATTAATCACACTCATTCTGCTCTTCATTTTGTCACCATGCCCCATCTGTTCTGTTTCTCCCTTGTGCATACTGCCTGTTTCCATCTTTCTTATGTGTTCCTTTATTGCTTAGGAGCTCCTGAGAGTGTGAAGTTGGATTTTCTCCCACAAAAGCTCATGCGATAAATAAATTTGTTAGTCTTTAAAAGTGCCACAGGACTCCTTATTTGTTTGGCTTCTGTTCCTTCTCTTATGTAGAAGTGGCCTGAAAGCAAGGAAGCCTAAACTAACTCCTTCTCATTGTCAGCTGCTTTTATAGGTATCTTGGCAAGGACATTTGAAGTAGTTGAAAAAGAGGAAAATCCAGCACTAGGTCACCCATTTCTTCTCTGCTGACCACCAGCAAGTGCTTTTGAGCCACCATTGGTTAATAGATCATAGTTGGGAAGCTAGTGTTCTTGTTAATTTATACATTATACATGAATGACCTTGCCCACTGAATTCAGTCTCTTAACTTGTTTTTGAACATGTTATTGCATGTTCTTCTAGGGCGTTGGTTTTTAATACTGATATTTTCTTCTATTGCACAAACATAAAGAATCTGAAAGAACAGGAAATTTTACCTTAAGGAAACAGTGTGATTAAAAGGGAGAGGAGAAACCAATGCAGCTTTTCTGTAAAAGCACAGAAGTTTTGCCCATCAGAGGTCTTTAAATGGCTGCCTTTCTTCTTAGTTCACTCCTGGGGTGTTGAGTGAAAGGGATGCTGCATGTTCCTTTCACGGCTCCTGGAATATCTTGGGGTGGGGATTGGGAATGGTGAAGCTTTCAGGCTGTTCTGTAGGGACTGCAGAGGGAGGCAAGCCATAAGCTGCATTTCTTGAAACTCAATCAGATGCCTCAATATGCCTGATTGGTCCTTTGTAATCCACAGTATCTCATCCCGCATGGCACACTCATGCTCCTGGGGTGCTCTCCTGCTCCTCATGTCCATCTCCAGTTTTTCAGACAATGAAATCCTCTAGGCTCTTAGCTTCGTTAGCTATCCCAGAGGCATTCATTATCTCGGTCACATGTCTTTTTCCACCTTCTAATCTGCAAAAGCCTCTTTGTCAATATGGAAGATGTGCTGAAGGCCAAACTATCCACTGTAAAGCATGCAAAGCACAAGACAGCCATTTTCAGAGCAGACTCTGGGTTTAGTGCAAGGTTGCTATTTAAAAACCACTCCCCTTATTACATTCAAGTGCAAGCCAGAACATAATCAGAATCCCTATCCATTCAGTAAACCAGTTTGCTGTTCCAGCCATGCTGAACTATGGCCCAGTGAATTGAGTGACAGATCTTGTGCTTCAATTTGTGGGAAACCTGAATCCAGAGAGCAGGTGGACAGTGCCCCTTCCTTCCCTGCCCCATTGTTTGGAAGCCAGGGACTAGGGCTAAATCTCCAAAATTGCTATCTTTGTCCAAGGTGACTCCCAGGGTGGGGGATGTGAGTTTGCGGCCGCAAGAAAACACAGTAGGTCCCCCTGCCCCCCCAAACACTGCTGGTAATAGTCATTGTGGAGTAACAGATACTAAGAGCAATGCTGATGATCCTTGCCAACCAAACCATTAGAAAACAGTGGTGAAAAGTCCAGAGTCTGATGCTGGCTGCCTGCAGGATCCCCCGTGACAGGGGATCCAGAGCCTGGAGCCCCAAGGGGGCAGCCAAACAGCTGTATGTGGCTCCGAAGTCGCAGGTTGCAGACACCTGATCTATACTGACTCTTTTGACCCATCAACATCAATTTAAGTGCTCCACCTCTCATGGAGGTGGAATAATTAAGTTGGACCTGGTTGTATAGACCCATGCATTAGGCTGACACCTTTTTATATTCCATTAAAAAATCGTTTTATACAGTGTTTCTTCTGTTTTAACATGTAACTGGTTAAACCTTTATTTTTTATAGTGACCACATGGGATTTTGTACCAATTTAGTCCAAAGCATTTTATGCTAGACACATGAATAATTTACTTTTGTTAATTGGATCTGGGACTTAACATTGGTCTCAGATTGTATAGCACATTTTTCTCAACATATATTTTACTTTCACTAAATTGAGTTGTACTTGAGTTCTCACACAAGAACTACATTTATGGTCTTATTGGCTCGGTGTCTCATCTGTTTCCACTTTAAGAATAAAAGTCCAAAGGTTGTAGTTGAATTTTACAATAATCTTTTTTAGGGTAATGCTTGTATCATAATTCTAAAATGCTGAGAGAACCATTTACCACTTAAGACAAACTTTGAAAAATATTTAAAAGAATAAATAATTCTACTTCTCTGGTTTCATATTCCCTCATTTTTAAAACAATGTATTAATGAAAACTGGTTTGACTTCAAATCTCAAGAACTAGTGTAAATGTTTGTAGAATCACGGCTTACTATTGGTCAATCAATCATTCTGTAACATATTAAGGAAAAACAGACTGTACAATATAGTTGAAGAATTGTTTATAAATATGATTTTTGTCATGGATATAGTGAAAAAATCAATTGAGAGAAATAATAAAGGTGTAAATATGGAAACAAAATATTTTAATCTTTAATCCAAAGCCATGATTTCAGGGAGTTGTGTTGCCTTAATATCACTACACAAACACTATCATTCTGTTCCACTGTTAGTTAATTATTCCCAAGTTTCCCTGAGAATATTTTCTCCTCAATAACAGTTTCCTCTGTTGCATTCACAACTGGTTTTATGTGGCAGCTTATCTGTGGTTTTTTTTTAAACTATTCTCAAATTTATCTTTCCTATTTTAGCCCTTCATTTTCAGAAGGCTATTGTCTTTCCTTCAGAGGTGATACAAACGTCATTGTAAAGAGGTCATATGCAGGCCACTGCTGGAGTACCATTTGATTTTTATAATTCTCATGTCTATGACAATATAATCTCTTGTCCTATAAAAGATTAAGATGATGTAAGAGTACTTTGTGATTGTAAGTGCATGGTGTGTCTCCAAACCAGATTTTAAAAAGGACTTTGTCAAAATGATTTAAAACAATAAAATAAATTATTAATCAAAAGCCCTTTCAGCAGTCAAACATTATCCAAACTGTTTTGTTTGCTAGCTACTGTACTTCCTTCTTGACTTTCTCTTATATTTGTAGTACCATTTTTGAAAATTTGAGGTCTAATCCTGTCATCCCTACTCTGAAAACTCTCGTTGATGGTTTTAGGATTATTTCCTACATAGCGACTTCAAGATCTGGCCCATGACAAGGTTTTCTGCACCTCTGCAACAAGCTAGTTATACTAATGTTATGTGAACTTCACCTTTTACTTAGATATATAAAAAAAGTCTTGATGAGTTTTAAACTGATTTATAGTTCTTTCCCTGAATTATCTTCTCAGAAATAGGCCAGGAGGATTAATTTGCCTGTACTTTACTTGGCTGTTACTTTGATTTGTGTTCAAATTATCATTAATTCAGCCTTCTGTTATTTAATCCTCATATGTGCTGTTAAAAATGAAATATGTAAAAACTCTAATTCAAAACAAAGTTTCAGAATGGGCTATCACATTTGCCAATCAACCTATGGTAACTGCATAGGAAAAGGGTAGTCTCATGCCCAGAAAATAGTTAAGTCAAACAGTTAAATGGATTTCAAAGATGGGAAAATACGAGGAGCCTTTCTTCCATTCTCCCATTCACTCCTCTTAAAAGTTATGCTGATTATTGCCTTTCTGTATGACTCTCTGTACACTAATCATCAACAAGACTATCACTTGAAGAAAAGAGAGATTCAAAATGAATTCTTCTATAAAATGATCTCAAGCACAATGAGGAAGCTTACTTTAGTTCTTTCCAGTATTTGATTTAGAGTTGGAAATGTTAGGAAAAATTAGAATTTGCTTAATTTACTATGAAACTGAAAAGATCACGACTGTGTGCTCAATGAGAAATCAGTTTCTGAATTTCAGAGTTGACCTTCTTCTCCAATTAAAAGAACAAGATAAAAAAACCAGTCCATCTTAAAAAGCCATGGTCTTAATTTAGAACATGCTTGTGAAAAAGCAACTAGTTTATCTAAAGCAGTAGTCTGTATATGTGAATGAAAAGCAGCTTCAGCAAAATAGCTTAGGAAAACTGAACAGTGTGTTTCATGAAATACAATTTTTCTTCATTTTAAAATTATAGTGAAATGTGAACACTTCACCTCTAGAAATTTTGCCTTGGTCAGTACTCTAATACAGAATTGTAAAGAACACTTCCAGTGAGTAATGCTTAGTTATGTTGTATGTTTTCTTCAGTTTGTATTGAAAACAAAGAATAAACAGAGCATGTGTCAGGAACCCCCATTTCTTACTGAAATTTAATTTAGATTTCAAAACTGAAAGCTTAGTCTTTTAAAGCTTTGATTCAAAGCATCCAAATGAGACTTAACTGTTTGGGAGAAGTACATTTGAAAACTTCCGGGAGAGAAGGATACGGTGCAGTATACTAAATCTTTTTACAAGTGAATTGTGTGGTTCTTGGGTTTCTGTTCCCAGGTCAAGAAAAATAGGGTTTGAAAACCCACAGAAGCAAAAATTCATTTGTTTGCTAAATGATCAGTACTTAGATGCAGTGGATTATCATAGAATAATGTAAAAATATCATGCCTTTGTGCAAAGTTATTGGGAATATCATATTTGACTTAATATTCCAAAAGCATTTTATAGTGCATGTTAGAGTACATTTCAAACATTTCTGTGTAAGGTCCCATTTGGAGGTCGCATGGAAGCCTTTTTCCTTTGGTTAGGCTCAGAAGCTAATTAGTTCCATTTTGGTGCTTGAGAATTTCTCCAGTTTCTTTTTGTGGTATCAAGAGTCAGTTATGCTTCGGTTTTTATCAAAATTGCTTGCTAATCACTATAATTTCTGCCAGAAGGATTGTAGAGATAACAGCATTTCTTTATAATTATTTCTCCTCCCTATGTTGGAGTGAACACAGGAAGTACCATACTAGATCATACCAGTTCAGTATTCTGTTTTTAGCAGTGGAAGGTCAAGATACTCAGCAGAGGATAAAAAATAACCTCTAGTGGACAAAGATAGAACAACCTGTTCTCAAATTTCTTTTTCATCATCTTTAGTTGTGTTAGCTGAAGGGTTTAGGTTTATATTACTTCTGTATCTTTTCTTAAATATCCTGTAGCTAGCCACATTTTCCATATAGGAATTTCCAGAGAGGTAGCCCACGAAAGCTTGTGCTGAAGAAAATCTAAAGGGGTAGCCGTGTTAGTCTATTGTAGAAAGACAACAGAGTCTTGTAGCACTTTTAAAGACTAACAGATTTATTAATCGCATGAGCATGGAGGGCACTGAATACAGCCGTTTGAAGTGGAAGGAAGTGGGATTTTCTCCCACGAAAGCTCATGTGATTAATAAATCTGTTAGTCTTTAAAAGTGCCACAAGACTCTGTTGAAGAAAATCTGTTAGTCTATAAGGTGTCACAGGACTCTCGTTATTTTCCATATAATTATCCTTTTAAAAAGGAACTGGAATAACTGTTAAATCTGGCTTTCCTTTCCTAATTGAAATGATTTTCACCATAGTCATAAAAGAAGATTTGACATAATTTTCACATAGTTAGAATTCTTATTCTGCTGAGATAGGAATCTTGATTGCTTATTTTGGTGTGTTTTAGAGACTGTGTACCATGTTAATGACTAGGGAGACTAGATAGCAAGTGTGAAAATAATTGGGACAGAAAGTGGGGGAGGGGGGGAAATAGGTGAGACTGTCCCTATAAAATTGGTACAGCTGGTCACCTTGATGTGGGCAGCCATAAATCATGGCACACATTGTTGAGGATTGCAAAATGACTCAAGCTCCTGGAGGTCTCTTTGCCTTGACCATTTCCGATTAAGAATGCTGTGGCTTGGCTTGAACAGATTGTAGATGTCAAAATAATAATTGCTTAACTTCATTGCTCATTCCACTTTTCCTTCCTGTCTTCTCCCCTTACAAAGTTGATGAAAACTTGAGAGGCTGTAAAAGGAGAGTATAAGAAGTCAGCCCATCCCTCCTTGTCTTTTGGAAGGGCGGCCATATCCCTCACTACCCCGCTCCGGCTAGGTATTCGTCAACTCCAAAGCAGATAAACAATCTCTAGTACCTCCCCCTCTCCCCCGCTGTCTATAGGTCCCCTGGTGGGGGCCGGTACACTGTCTATAGCAGTGGTTTTCAAACTTTTTTTTCTCAGGACCCAGCTAAAAAAAATCATTTATGCCTGTGACCCAACAATTACATCTTTGAGCAATGCATTCCAGTCTTTCGGTGGTGGCAGCAGTGGTGACTGCAACCCAATATTGGGTCCTGACCCTGAGTTTGAAAACCTGTGGGGCAGGTACACAGTCTATAGACTGGTAAAGGCTTTACAGGCCGAGATCAGGGAAGCACTCTAGGATTGATGTGGAAAGGGGGAGGGGGACACAGGTCCACCCAACTTCACTGTGTCCCAGCCCAGATCCCTATCCATGGCAGAGGGGTCTGTGTGGGATTAGTGGGGTCCCAGCTGCAGTGCGCTGACTCTGTTTCCAGTTCCACAGCTCCTGGATGGTCGCTCCTCTAGGCTATTTCCTGTTCCCTTTCCCAGTGGTACCTGGTCAGCCAAGCCTCACTTGACCTCATCAGAATAGTCACCAGGGTTAGGTTGCAGAACCCCTCGATGTTTGGGGGGGGAAGGGGCAGGTAATAGGGTGCCGCAGCAGATAGCAGTTACTCCAGGTCACAGCCCATCTGGACCTCCTCCCTGTTGTTGATGGCTGGCAGCTCCTTCATGTGACTGGCCCCCTGAGGGGTCAGTGGGTCCTCAGGGATGAGCGGCTCTGGTGGGTCCTCAGGACCCATGACCACCAGCAATTATTCCAAGTCCACCGCAGTGGACGGCTCTGGCCAGTCCTCCTGATCCCTGTCTGCAGATTGCCTACAGGCAGGATAAGGGTCCCAGGCTGCAGGCAGCTCATCCATAGGATACTGGTCCTAGGCCACAGGTAGCTCCTGAGGGAGTGGAGGGATGTCCTTTCCTTCTGGGGGGGAGCTCAGCCCAGACTGAGTTCGCAGGCCTTCCCTTTATACTTCCTGTCCTGCCCCTTGACTTCCAGCTTAATGGGCAGGCAGACTCTGGCTCTGCCCATCTGGGATTGGCCCTTCCTTCTTTTTCCATCTCAGAGGGAGGCCACACCCTTTCACTATCGTGTGAGAGCCATGGCATTTACTATTAAAGCCCATTTCACCAAAGTTTTGGCTAGGCAATAAGACTTTTTTTATATCACATCACAGGAAAACTGTATAACCTGATTTTTTCCTTCCTGTTTTTCAGTATGATATTAATTTCTGTCCATTGCTTTTGCTAGTGATTTTGATAATTAGAAAGGGGATTTTCTTCCCACAAAACAAAATTCCTGTTATTCCGATCTGTATATTTATAGCTCAATAAATCATCTTTTTTTTTTTTCTAGTGATATAGACTCGTAGACTCTAAGGTCAGAAGGGACTGGTATGATCATCTAGTCTGACCTCCTGCACAATGCAGGTGACAAAACCTCACCCACCCATTCCTGCAATAAGCCTCTAACCAATGACTGAGTTATTAAAGTCCTCAAATCATGATTTAAAGACTTTAAGATACAGAGAATCCAACAGCAAGTGAGCCATTCCCTGTGCTACAGAGGAAGGTGAAAAAGCCACAGAGCCCTAGCCAATGTGCCCTGGGAGAAAATTCCTTCCTAACCCCAACTATGGTGATAAGTTAAACCCTGAACATGTGGGCAAGTCTCACCAGCCAGTCACCCGAGAAAGAATTCTCTGTAATAACTCAAAACCCACTCCATCTACCCTCCCTTCTTAGGTCACTGGCATATCCACCACCAGTAGTCAAAGATCAGTCAATTACCAAATGAGGCCACCCCATCATACCATCCCCTCCATAAATTTATCAAGCTCAGTATATATATGTATGGGATAATTTTTTTCTTCTTAAGGAAATTCTGTCTAGTGATTAAAAGAGAGGATTTAAGTAAAAATCATGAAATCACAGGGGTTAGAAAAGATCTCTTAGATCAAATTGGTTCTTTCTGCAAGGGTATGTTACTGGATCCCGCCCAAAAGAGGGCAGATGAGTTATTAAACTGCCCAACCATGCAGATGTGAAAGCAGGAATGCCATTTAAATCACTCCAGTTGTTTTCCGTGTATTTGGAATGTACCTATGAAGAGTCAGTGTTCTAGTGTAGTGTTTGGCTATGTCTACACTACTGAGTTAAGTTGATGAAAGTTATGCCAATGACCGTAAACTGCAATATTTATATCACTTGTGCATGTTCACACAACACTCCTTTTGGCTGAGCACTTCCACAGTTGGTGCTCTAACATCAACAATGAGAGCAATGCACTGAGGGTAGATATCCCATTGTGCAGCTCTCCATCATCTGCAGCTAGTAGTTGTGGGAAGACAGAGTGGGTCACAGTGCAAAATGGGTGTAGGCTCAACATCCCATGATGCATTTTTTTCTGTTCCATCATCTCATGGACTTCTGATGATGTTTCGTGCCATTTTTCAATGATCCCTGTTTATTGTGTGCTCACCATCTTTGCCTGAAAGGACGGATCCTGCACTGCTGTCTATTGTTATGGTCAGTGTTAGGGACACTGCATGGCTGATCATGCAGTATATCATCTGCTTGGAATGAGAACAGGAATCCGCGGTGCCTGCCTTGCTATATACTATGGAAAGAAACAACACCAGATTACTTTTGGACTCTGGTTATTGAATGGTGGGATCACGTTGCTGTGCAGAGCTGGGATGGGGAGCAGTGGCTGTAGATCTTCCAGGTACACAAAGCTGCCACCTTGGAACTCTGTGCTGAACTTCTTCCTCCCCTCTCCCCCCCGGCCCTGTGATGTGATGATCCCAAAATAAGAAAGTGAAAGCTGGCAACTCCAGACTGCTACTAATCAGTCATAAATCAGTTTGGAGTTGTAAAGTCCAATGCTGGGGGTGCATTCATGTAAATGTGCAAAGCCGTTAATCACATTCTGTTACAAAGGACTGTGAGCCTTTGAAATGTGCATGAAATAGTAGGTAGCTTTGCAGCAGTGGAATTTCCTAACTGTGGTGGAGGTGGCAATAGGTGGCACACACATCCCAGTTTTGGCCATGGACAATTTTGTGACAAAGTACATCACTAGAAAGGATTACTGCTCTATGGTACGGCAAGTACTTGTGAATTACTGGGGTTGTTTCATTGATATCAAGATGGGGTGGTCGGGGAATGTGCATGATGCACACATCTTCAAGAACACTGCCCTGTACAAAAAGCTTCAAGCAGAGACTTTCTTTCCAGACCTTAAGATTCCAGTGGGAGATGTTGAAATAATATAGTGATCCTGGGAGAGCCAGCATGCTCCTTACTCCCATAGTTCATGAAGCCTTGCATGGGAAATGTTGATGGAGTAAGGAGCACGTCAACAATAGGCTGAGCAGGTGCAGAATGTTGATTGAGTAAGCATTTGGCAGAATAAAAGCTTGCTGGTGTAACCCATATGCCTGAAAAGGCTATCTCTTGAGAGACCTGCTGAGGGTGGGTTACTGTTGTTGGGCAGATTAGTGACCCACAACTGGAAACTTCCAGAGGCAGGGTGTGGTAGCAATTTGAGCATGCTCCACAGTGTACCCTGCTGGTGTGATATGATGTTCTCAGTCAGATGACTGGAGAGCAGCAGCCTGAGCAGGCAGCAGGCAGGAGCTGCCTTGAGGGGAGACCATGTGCTCAGTGTTCTGGAGAGGAGCTGAGCCAGGAGTGAACAAGATGTTTTCTCCATGTAAAGGAGTTATTTGCACCAGACCTCGCAGACATGCATATGGGACTGAGGGCTGGTTGCAGAGAAGAAGAGAAAGGCTGCATGTAATGCTACAGAGGATCCCAGCAAAGAAAGAAGAGGACAGCTATTTCTTGCCACTCAAGCTTCCACACTGGAACAGAGACTGTAGCTGAGAGTTGGGTGAACTCCACACAGACTTTGGGACTCTTGGGTATCTTTCATGCAGGGGATTGTTCTTGGTTAATTGTAGTTTGTTTTCTTAGGATAAGGTTCATTTAGTTAGTAGTTAATAAAGTTCATTGTTATGTTTAATGTAGTAGTATTTTAATGTGTGAGTGTAGCTCTGAGCAAGCTTCGCCGTGAGTCCTGTACAGACTGGATCCTGGGTCTCCAGCTGCTTTCCCCATAGGGGTTGGGATTGATTTCTGTGGGGCACTGGAGAAGGGCAACTAAATGAATTTAGCCCACCCGAAGGTTACACTGGCACTGCCATTGTGGCAGGTTAGCTCTAAATTAGGAAAATATTCCCATGGTCATAGCAGCTTGCCATGTGCTGCATAATATCTGTGAGTCTAAGGGTGAAAAGTTTTTCTAGGAGCGGCCCATGAAAGCAGATCTCCTGGTGACTGATTTTGAGCAGCCAGATACCAGGGCAACTAGAGAGATGCAGTGGGACTTTTTGGCACCATTTTGAGAATGAGCATCAGCTCATAAAGCATTCTTCCATGTTTTGTTAACTTGCTGTCCTGCATAAAAATGTTGATTGCCTCCTGACTGTTCTGTAGTGTGCAAATGCACCAGTTGCCACTGTGTATGAATTGAGGCAGTAACCAAAGTGTGTAGAAGACAAATAAAGATTATCTTTCAGAGAGCACTTTTTAATGAAATGGCGTAAACAACACACAGAAAATGCTTGGTTGAAAGGGAGATAACGCTGAAGGGGAGCTTTCTGAGGGAGGTTTCAGTAGCTGTGTGTACTTCTAGCTATCATTTTGGAAGCTGTCCAAATGGTTGAAGTAAATGGGGTAGTGAGATGCACGTGAAGATGCGAGGAGTGTGTGGGAGGAATTTGAGGAGTGTCTGGCAAGAAGTTCTCTATGGGCGGCAGAGGGTTGTGGGGGCGGGGGGGCGAGCATGCAGTGTTCTGTCTGCAATGCAGTTAGGGACTTCAGCATCTGTTTGTTCGTCCATCACCTTTATCATTTGCTCCTGGCCCATTAAAATTTGCTTCTGGCCCTGCTTCCTCTCCTGCCTGTCCATATGTAAATTTTCAGTAATTTTCTCTCTCCATACAGTGTTTTTGTTCTCTCATGAGCAGATTGGCGTACCACCCAAAATATGTCCTTATTGCATCTTTTTGGTTGCTTCATTATCTGGTGGAGGTGCTCCACTGGTGTGTAGGTAGTTCCCCTGAATGCCACATCTGCAGAAGCACGAGAAACAATAAACAGAAGCATGATGGTTAGTGCACTCACGGCATTGAATCACAATAGTGAAATACCCTATTCTCAGTGTCTCATAGCAAGCACACAGTTCAGTGAATTTCCTGAGTATGGTGAGTTGAGCCCGGGTGGGATGGGGGGCATTCAAGATAGGGGAAAGGGTCTTGATGGCTTTTTAGGAGGATCATTGCAATTGATCTTCTGAGGGCAAGCAAAGATGTATAGCAGGGGTGCACAACCTTTTTTGGCCAAGGGCCAAATTGCATTTTCTAAGGCCACTCGAGGGCCACAAATGCAACGTGCGGGGGGTGTTGCGTCACGTGATTCCCCCTGCTTGCTCCGCTCCCAGAGGTCTGCACAGAACATGCTCGTGGGCCGCATGTGGCTTGGGGCCACAGGTTGTGCACCTCTGGTATATAGGCACTTCTCTTGCATGAGTGTGACTTCAGACCTGGGTCCTTGCTGCTCACCTGTGTGTCCCTTTGGTCCCCGCACAATTGATTGCCGATTGGTGCGGGAAAGTTTCCTACAATGGGGGAAGGAACAAAGCTGCTCTGCAAGGAACCTTTGGCAGAGGATTGGCATGTATCTCCAGAAGTTTCCTAGAATATCTCTGGAAGGGGAAGGGTAGGTGCCTGTGTACCTTGGTGCAGGACAGTGGAGTTAGAACTGCTGACCAGAGCAGTCAGGATAGGCCTTGTAGGACCCCTTCTACAGGCCATTTATGGTGACATCACAAAGCACAGTGTCTACCCTGATGTTTTGTTGACATAACTTTGCTGCAGAAAGCTCTATGCTTCTCATTGAGGTGGTTTTATTTTGCCAACAGAGCAGGAGAGTTTTGTCAGTAGGAAGAATACTGGAGTGTGCATACCTTCACAGATTTGTTGTTGAAAGATGACTTTTGTCCATAAAACTAAGTATGGACAAGGCCTTGGTCTTAAAGTCAATACTTGTGGAATTCTGCAGTGATTGACAAAGGATTAGAAATCCAGTGCTTTGAGACTGCATCAATATTATATCCCAATCTATTCCTGCTTTTTCACTAGAGAAGATAGTGTGCCTTATCTTTCAAAACCTAAATTTTTCCTTTCGATTGATAGTTTATCTGTAGCATTGTGGCAGAAATATGTAGTCAATATTGTCTCCTTATCTAGGAAGTAACAAAAAAATCTTAGTACAAACTTCTAAAATAGCTGTATCATTTTTGTATTTACTGATGTCTATCAATATGTAATTTAATGCATAGTAGAAACTGTCTGTCTGTTTAATTTATATAAAACTTACATTGCATTAGGTAACAGCTTAGTAAAATCCATCCTAAAACTTTGACATACTTGTTAAATAGTCCTAATTTGTAAACATTATTAAATGTTTTTTTTCTGCATGATGACGCTCAAGTGAGTGAGTTAAATATCTGTTAAAGATCAGACTGGGCTAGCTTAAATGTGTGTAACATATTACTCTGCTTAGGTTTTTCTCTTTTGGTTGTTTTCTTTAGGTTGGTTGGAGTACTGCTCGAGACTATTATACATTTCTGTGGTCACCTATGCCAGAAAATTATGTGGAAGGATCAACTGTTAACTGTGTGCTGTCTTTTCAAGGTGAGCGAGGATATTCTTGGTAAATCAGTATCTCTCTGGATTTGATATTATAATGTCATTTTTTATAGTTTAAAAGCACTTATTAGTTATATTAATTTAACTGTACATTTATTGAATTTTTAGTGCGCTGAAGGTGTTTATTGTCTGCAGGTTTAACAAAGAGAACTGTAACTTAAACTGATGTGGCAAATTCCATTCTTATTTTTCACACAGTATTTTACTTGTCACTTTTTACCAATTTTTAAAAGTTATTTGAGTGAAGTTTCCCCTTTGCAGACTATCTTGTTCTCTACTTCAAGCTTCAGGGAAACTATGAGAGTGAATTTATGATTTCACAAATTTTATGTAGCAACAGACTGTGTTGATAAATAACCTATCAAAATGTGGAAGCAGTATTGAAATAATTTTTTTTTCAGTAAAGAGAAATACAGAAAATGACATTTTGAATTGTTTGGTTTTTTAAATGCCATTAAACAGTCTTCTAAAAATTGCTGTAACATTGAAATCCGTCTTTCAATAGAGGGTGGTGCATCAGGTTTAGAAACTATGAAGTGATGAAAATGAAATTCTTTTCAAATTTTCAGATTTTTTTTTCATTTAAGATTTTCTGTCCTGTGCTATGTTCCCTCAAATGTTACTTTTCTATAAGTCTTTTTATCACATACTTTTTTTTTATGCTGTCTTTATCTTGAAGAAATTGTTTCAAAATGCCAGTATTGTATTTGAAATATTGCAGGTGTGTTGCTTTTGGTTTCTAACATTGACTTTCTGTATTCTTCACATTTCTTTCTTTGGGAAGAATGATTTTGAATAGTAAGTTGCCAGTATTGTATTATGTTCTACAGTTGTGAGAGAAGATGTAGTCTTCTCTCTTTGGCATTTAAGATTCTGCAGACATCAATGAAATAAAGATAGAGTAGTCGAAGATGGGGAAAAGATGATTTTGTGTTTGAAGTAGGGGTGGTTATACCTGCGGGCTTTAGAGTTAAGTATAGAATTAAGACTTTGTCATTCTTATATTATTATTCAGTCACCCAGTGTAGCTGAATGCTGTTTTGGAGGCATATATTTTGTAGGGTTCTAACTATAAGACTTACGTGTTGAATAATGTACCACTACATAGAAAAATGGTTACAGAGTGGTGATCTGCGACCGCATCCAGACTTCCTTCCAAAGATACTATCTGTTTCACTCAAACTACGACATTTTTCTTCCGATTTTCTACCCCAGACTGCATGTTAGTGGTCATGAGCAGAAACTTCATTCTCTAGATGTTAGGAGGGCATTAGCTTTCTATATCAAAAGAATGAAATCATTTAGGAAGACGCCTCAGCTTTTCTCACAGAGTATCTCAACGTGGATCATGTCATGCATCAAGGCATGCTCCACCTGGCAGATGTTCCTGTACTGGAATTGACTTAATTGGAATCCACATGAGCAAGCACTGGAAGAGAAGATGGTTACTAATCTTCTGTAACTGTTGTTCTTCAAGATGTGTTGCTCATGTCCATTCCAAGGTCCGCCTGCCTACCCCGTCTGTTGGAGTCTTCCGGCAAGAAGGAACTGAGAAGATGGAGGGTTGGCTGAGCCCTATATAGGGCACCATGGAGGCGTGACTCAAGAGGGCTCTGGAGCCGACCCTACTGGGAGAAAACTGTCCAGGAACTATGCATGAGGGACATATACCCTTAATTGGAATGGGCATGAGGAGCAAATCTCAAAGAACAGAAGTTTAGTAGCAGTCTTTTCCTGACCCCGGCAGGTGATCAGCTGATGTCTTGAAGCATGAGATTTTAGGAACATAAACTGTGAGAATCCCATCATCCCCGAGGCTGCCAAGTCCTGTGCTGACCATCTAGGCAATTCCATCGTTCAACCCCACTCATAAATTTGAGCTCTCTCTAAGCACTAGTTGTTTTGTTCTGACAGCTCCTACAGGGAGGCTATTTCAGAACCTCACTCCTTTGATAGTTAGAACCTCCTTTTAATTTCCAGCCTGAATTTATTCATGGGCATTTTATATCCATTTGTTCTTTTCTTCAGTATTGTCCTTTAGCTTAAATTGTTCTTCTCCTTCCCTTTTGTTTCTGCCTCTGTGGTATTTATAGAGAGGTACAAAATCTGCTTTGTTTTCATTTTGCTAGTCTAAGCAAGCTAAGCTCTCTTAGTTTTTCATAAGATAGTCTTTGCATTCCAGTAATCATCCTAGGAGCTCTTTTCTGCACCTTCACTCAGAAGGAACTACATGTGTATAACTTCTTCCTTCTAGAAATGCTGGGCACTAATTTAATTTGTGAATGAACAGTAAGTATTGAGAAGAGTTAAAAGGAAAGTAAGTAGTGAGAGATTCAAAGTTCTTTTTATGCCTGTTAAAGAGAGAAAGTAAGGTTAGAGAGAATGGAAATAGGTTGAGACATCGAAGATCATGAATCATTGGATACTGAAGAGAGAGGGGTGAGTTGCACATTGTTGTGGGTAGCTTTGTTTCCTAGATTCTAGAAGCTTCTGAAAGCTGGGTAGGACACCTGATAATGGGATTCTATATAGAGTTTGGATAGCCAATCTTATTGTTTCGGTCTTCACAGTGTTGAATTCACTGTGGTGAAAGTAGTTGCTTGTTTTAACCAATAAATGGAAAAGCTTCTGATCAAGTCTGTAAATGAGCGATTGTGGTCTGTCAAACTCCAATGTATGAATTTACTTGACTCAGCACGCCTGAAGTTGAGAGTAGTAGTAGGAAACAAGTGATTACAATGAAGTAATCAAAAGAGAATTCTTCTGAAGTAAAATACGAACATTTTTATGGACTATTATTAATAAAGGAGAGAGTTGATTCTCTTCGTAAGGCCAGACAAATCTTGTTTGGATTTTTCAGCATCAAATGCTGATGTCTTTAGGCTAAGCTGACCCGATATTCCTGATTTCTGGGGACAGTCTCCGATTTAGGTATTCTGTCCCCAGAAATGTTCCTGGTTCGCTTTGTCACCAAACAGTGGTTTAAAAATGAGGCAAAATTGTAATAAATAAATGTGACACAAATAATAAAATGTAACTGCTGCACTACACTTCAGATTTTACTTGTATTCAGGGCTGTCCCTAGAGGTTGTGGGGCCTGGGGCAAATCACACAGTATGCCCCTTACTCTCCCCCTCCCTTTACCTTTTTGTACAGGTGAAATCTGGGGCTGTCATAGTTGTCAATTTCTAGCTGAGCAGTGAAATTAACAAGTAAGTCTGTGGGTAGATCCCGGCTCCAGGACTAGGTAAGCCACTGAGCTCTCCACCTGCCTTTCTGGGCCCCAGACTTTGAACCTGGGTGGGAGACTGCCAAGCTGCCACTCACTTTGAGCTGTGGCAGAGGAGGCTGCTGCACCCAACTGGGACCCCAGATGTGGGCAGGGCGTGAGAGACTACCACCAGGTTCCCAGCAGGGTGCGGGAGGGTGCTGCTTGGCTTCCAGAGACTTGGACCGCTGCCACCTGCCTCCCAGCTGGGACTGGGTGGAATGTGGGCAGCTTCCACCCAGTACCCCTAGACTGGGAAATCAGATGTCCCCGGAAATCATTCCAAAAATCTGGTCAGTCTGCTTTAGGCTTCATAAAGTTAATTTAAGACCCCAATCCAAGCCTTTTGACAGCTCCTCAACATTATATATAGGAATAGTCTGTTCCTGACACTGCTTTAAAAAAAAAAAAATCACAAAAATCAATAGAAAAGATAAAAATGCTTCAGAGACAAAGGCTTGAAATTGGGAAATTTCAGACTTCATCCTAGCATTGCCTTCAATGTATCACAAAATGAGCAATTTAAATAAATGATCAAGGCTTTTCAACCTGGATATAAACGAAAAATTATGTGAATGTCTCCCTCTCTCTCACGGTCTGTATGCTAATTGACTTCTTAGGTTATAAACTCTTTGGGACAGAGGCCCTATTTACCAATGTGTGTGTTCAGTGCCTAGTAGACAAGAATTCTGATTAGGTCTGAGACCTGTCAGTCTTTCTGTAACGTATTTTTTTTTTTATTAATACTGTTACAAAATATAATAAGAAAAACAGTGTGGTTTCGGGCAGTAGCAGAAATTGGTTTATTAAAGTAGCTTAGTCTTTGTAGTTCTCTGATGGTTTAAAATACAAACCTCACATCATAACGTTTCTTTCTGTCTTGACAGTCTTTAATATAGTTCCAAAGGAGTAGCCGTGTTAGTTTAGTTCAGCAAAACAAACAAGGAGTCCTGTGGCACTTTTTAAGACTAACAAATTTATTTATTGCATGAGCTTTCGAAAATCCCACTTGGTCAGACTCTTTGAAGATGAGGAACTTACAGAATGGGCAGAAAGTAAATGCAGGGAAGTGTAAGTTATAGGATCAGATCAGACTGTTACAGCAAATCAGTGAAGGTGGCTTGACCTCACCTTCCTCTATATGGTATTTCTCCAGTGTTTGAATCTAAACTACTGCATTGACTTGCTGTAACAGTAGCATGTATTAATCATATGTGGTTGTCAAAAAATGAAGTTTCATAGAAACTTGCATCTAAATTTCTAGTCTTCTTTCTCTGGTCACCTTTGCAGTTTAGGAAGGAAGTGTTAGTGGTGATATTTCTTATTGGTGGAGTTTCATTTAAGCCAGCTCTAAGTCTACAGAAGAGAAGACTGAGGGAAGATTTGATAGCAACCTTCAACTACTTGAAGAGGTGCTCCAAAGAGGAGGGAGCTAGGCTGTTCTCAATGGTAACAGAGGACAGAACAAGGAGCAATGATTTCAAATTACAGCTGGGGAGGTCAAGGTTGGATATTAGGAAAAACTTTCTCACCAGGAGGGTGGTGAAGCTTTGGAATGGGCTACCTAGGAAGGTGGTAGAATCTCCATCTTTAAAGATATTTAAGGCCCTGTTAGACAGAACCCTGGCTGGAGAGATTTAGTGGGAGTGGTTCTGCTTTTTAGCAGGGGGTTGGACTAGATGACCTCGTGAGATCCCTATTAGTCTATGATTTTGTGATTCTATGAATTCAGCAGTACTTCTCATCTCTGTAAAAGTAATTATTTTACAATGAGGTATTTTCCCTATACTGCCTTTATTTGTTTTTCATTGGGAAGGGCATATATCAGAGGCATATACTGAATGTTTGTGTATCAAATTTAAAATGCAGTAATACAAAAGGACAAATTTAATAATGCATTACAAGATGTAAATTACAGTGTAAAAGTCAGGTCAAGTATATTCAGAAACATTAGATCTTAAACCAGTAGGAGTAGTGAGGGCAAACAACCTAACAAGTTTTAAGCTGTAGTTTGATAACTTTATTAATGGGATAATGAGGCTGGTTTGTCTGTGATAGCAGAGGATTGGATTTGATAATTTAGGGGTGCTTATATCCTCTATGCATTCTTCTGCCTCACAAAATTCTGGATGTGAAGTATCTGTGGTGTAATGATACCATGGTAGTAAAGGTTTCATGGAATCGGTTCAAAAGTTGACCTTTCTAAAAGCAACATGCTTAGTTGAGTTTCTTTGAAATTTGATGTGCCTCAAGAGAGGTTGGATAGAGTTAAATATAAAATATATAAATATAATTTGAGCCAGGAATTCCAGAGATGCCAAGAAACAAATAGGTGTTTTAAAAAATATGTTTCTAGGTGAGTCTCCCTCCTCCAAGATACAGATTGAAGTACTGATGTGATGCTAGTCAAAATAGCCCCAATCTATCAAATTTTAAGGAAGATAGAGCACAGTATTCATTAAATCTTTGAGGCACCCAAATTGAGAACAGTAGTTAAGAAAATGTACATTTTTTGCACTGTGCATGTGCCAGTACAGAAAAATGGCTTGAGGGTTTCTATTCCTGCCATTTTATATGCCTTAAAGCTTGACTCTTAAAAGGGGTCTAAAATGGGAATGGTTAATCGAGTTTGGTGTGCCTCGAGGGCACTGGGAAGCCTTAGTAATCCAAATATGGGGTCATTTCACTGAGGTTTCTTGAGTTTTCCTTTTGCTACCTTGTACTGTTAAACAGAGAAACTAATGAATGGATGAATCACAGACTTCACTGGGACTCATGGGCTGTGAACTCACCCTTCAGTTAATATAACACAAAGTTAATCACACAAGCCCCCGTGTAAGACAAAAGGAGTTTTGAAGTGAGGGTATGTCTGCACTAACCGCACTTTTCGGCAGCAGTCGGTGGGAGATACGCAAGGTATGTATAATACCTTGTGTATCACCCGTCGCCTTACTAACACATAGTTACTGTCTTGATCACGCTGCATTAAGTCAACCAGAAATGCTGTCCGGTTGACTTAGCACTACTCCATTTATGGGGCTGGAGTTACAGTGTTGAGCCGGAGGTCTACTGAGTGTGTCTTGACAGACTGCTCAGTCAAACCCAGAAGAGTGTACTGATGGCAATGATTTTGCAGCCATCAGTATAGACATACCCTGAGTGACTGAGAGTTGCTACAGTTTTTGAGTCATTGGTAGTAGCTCTATTAGACTGGGTGGGGAGGGGGAAATTAAAATGTGAATGCTTCCTGGGAGGTAGCTTCTGGTGGAAAGCTATTGGTGGCAGTGAAGGATAATAGGGGAGAGAGGTTTGGAATTGCAGTGAGGAGTGGGGAGGCAGGAGAGCTGGGGGCTCAGTTGAGGAAGTCATAGCATCTCTTAGCTCAGCCAGTGTACTCTGAGCTCTTCTAGCACACCCTAATGCCATGCCCCCCAACCTCCCTGCCTCCAAGAGTCCTTGGGGAGAAAAATATACATACAAATATATTTTTGGGGGGGTAATAAGGAGGATGAAGGAGTGGAGGAATAAGGGAAGAGTCGTGTGGGGCTGTAGTGAATGGTAGTTATGGGGAAGAAGGAAAATGGAGGCTAGATGGGAGAGGAGGGGGAAAAGGATTGTTAACTGCAAGTTGATTTGGCTTAGTATGCAAATTGTAGGACATGATGGTGTACATCTGCCTAAATGAGTACTAACTCCTATCAACAACTTTTCTTTTCCTCTTTAAAAGACTAGGAAATTCAGTGGGGAAAAATTATGTTAATGAAGAGTTACGGTTTCTTGATGATATGTCACCCCTTGCAGACTACTGAGATGAGGAAACGAAAACTTCTGAAAACTAGTGAATGCACATTGAGGGTTGCCCATACAACCTTAACTCTGCCTTCTTTCAGCAATGCCTCCAAACACATTGTTAATACACATATACCTTTACTCTGCAGTTGCAGACGTGTACAAGCTTTTCACCTTCTTTTATGACCTATTCACTCACCCACAGGATTCCATCTAACACTATTAATGGACTAAAAGGAGAAGATTGCCCACATCATCTTCTTTCCATACTCATTGAACAATGCCTCAATACAATGTATATTATTGTAGTCTCACTTGTCCTTGACACTATAAAATTCAGGAGATTCCACATCTTGGCTTAGCCAACTCCAGATAGACTTAGCCAACTCCCCAGAATCAATACGACACACGTACAATTTAAGAGCCACTTTACAGCCTTCTACAGTTTCCTTACACTTATTCAGAGGATACCATATCCATCACTAAAGCATTAGAATTCTCTCATATTGCACTTCATCGTTGACAATATCCTTTATAATAAAAGCCCTGTGTCCTGCTAGTGATAGAAACTTGAAGGTACATGCAGTTCCTCCTTTTGCTCATATCATAATCATAGTTCAAAATAACCCACACATAATCTTAGAAACACACACTTATCAAGCAGGCCCATCTGTTGCTCCCACTATTTAATGTAGGTACATCTAACGCACTGACTGCACCTGGAATATGTTCCGATAATTCCCATTGGCTCTTGCCATTTCCAGGAGACCAGATGGGAAAGTGACATGGGCAACCTTTATTTTTCCTTTTTGTTTTTCAGTAGTGTTAGATGGAATCTGGTGGGTGAGAGTGAATGGGTTGTAAAAGAGGTGAAAAGATTGTACATTTCAGAAATTTGGGGATTGGCAAAGTAAAGGTATATGTGTTAATGAGATGTACTGGAGCATTGCTGAAAGAGGCAGAAATAGGGCTACATGGGCAATATTAAGAGTGCAGTTCCTGGTTTTCAGAAGTTTGTTTTGCTCCACACAGCCATCTGCAAGAGGATGACATAACCACCAAGAACCCTTAACTATGCCTTAATGTAGTGTTTGGCTGTTGAATTATACCATAATTCACACTTTGTCTTGCCTAATTGAAGCCAGCATATATGAATCATATTGGTGTACTGTATGCAGTAGTTCTCATGATCAATTTGTGGCTGTATAAAATTGTTTTATTTTAAATGTTAATTTTCTTTCTTAGGATACTATCTACCAAATGATGATGGAGAATTTTACCAGTTCTGTTATGTAACCCATAAGGGTGAGATCCGTGGAGCAAGCACCCCTTTCCAGTTTCGAACTTCTTCCCCTGTTGAAGAATTGCTTACTATGGAGGATGAAGGAAATTCTGATATGTTGGTGGTGACCACAAAAGCTGGACTTCTTGAGGTTTGATTCAATAAATTCACCAATGTTATCCATATTCCTTTTTTTTATATATGTTTATTCCTGGTTATAGCAATAGGATTTGGTGATTTAATGTTACATAAAATATAAAGCCAGGCAGATTCCAGAGGTTTTTGTTGCCTAAAACTTGAATTCAGGCTTAGTTGCAGCATATACTTGTAAAATACATGAATTAAAGTTTAAACTTAAGTGCTCAGCATGGCAGTGAGTGTGGCATAAAAAGTTAAATAGCTGTATTTACAGGTGCCCTCATGTTCTTCTCTTTCTTGTCTTTCAACTGAGTAAATAATCCAAGGTATTTCTCGGTTAGGTTTTTGTTTGTTTGTTTTTTTAAATCTTTGTTCCCTCTGAAAGCGCCTTAAAGCAGAAAAAGAAAAATAAGCGTGCAGAGCCTTGAAAATCAAGTTGCGTATAGTACCCAGAAGCCTAGCAAGTTAGAAATTGCTTTTATTTTCTCCCAGCAATGTTCTGTTATCTTCTGCCTCACAATTGAATCCATGTAGTAATTGTATCACAAATGCCCACAAAGATGTCTCCAGTGATGATCACACATATTATTTATGGTTCTTACTTCATAGAAAGAAAAGGGTATTTTCTTTGATAAAATCATTTTAAGTAATGATTGGAAAAAAACCACTCTACACCAGTGGTTCCCAATCTGTGGCCTCTGGAGCAAAAGCGGCCCTTGGAGTCTTTCAGAGTGGCCCACTGCTCCCCTACTGCTGGCTGCAGAAGAGAGGCACTGCCTAAGGACCCAGAGAGAGCACATTACCATGGGGCTACAAGACCAGTACAAGCTCCTTGCTGCACCCAAAGGGACGGGAAATCAGCACTCCACTCTCCCTGGCTGTAGCAGGGAGCAAGGCAAAGCACTCCACCTGAGTCCACAGGTGCTGGGGTCCCCACTGGAGCCGGAGAGAGGAGAACACCGACCTCCCAGCCCCCTGCAGAATGGAACAACTACCTAGGGATCCAGATGGAGTGCACAGGGCTACAGGATGCATGCGGTTTCCCTGCTGCATTCAGGGGGATGTACTGGGGGAGGAGGGCAATGGTCCTTCAGGGTTGTAAAATATCAGTGGTCCTCAGGCCGAAAAGGTTTGGAACCAGTGCTCTTCATCTTCTCCCATGCTTCAGATTTGATTGTTACTAACATGCCTTCAGATGTTGTGTTTTGTTATGCTACTCTGCCAGTTGGCTAGGGGACTTCAAGTGTTGAGAAGCAAAAGGGCTTTACACAGTGATGGGTATCCAAGTGGCATAGTTTGTCTTCCTTGTCTTGTTAACTGTCTGGTGGAGAATTGCTATTCAGATCAGTCAGCATCCCATGTCACCAGAATCACAGAAAAAAGGAATTCTCCCTTGTAATTCTTATCTGTTATTCAGTTACATATTTCATTTGTCTTTTCCTTCACTTTGGCTATGACTACATTCAGGATTCTGAAGTTCTCCCAACATTGCTGTACCACATGTAGACACCTACTCAGAGCAGGTCTAGATGATAGCATGGTAAAACAAACTGCTTCTGTGTCTTGACTAGCTCTTCCACTCACTGGTGGATCAACAATAGTACTTTATTGAAGTGTAAAGAAAATTTCACTGACACTTGAATATAGATAAAGCCCACAACAAAATTTGGTTGTGTAGCACTAATCAAAGTTAAACTACACTCTGGAATTTCACAAACGAGGGAAGAGAGAGATGTTAAGTTGATGTAGCCAGACTGTTTCTGACTTCTGCTGGTTATCATCCAATGCTTGACCGATGTGATAGGAAGTAATACACATTAGTTTGTAATGATTTGATAGGGATGCTGGAGGAAAATCACCTGAAAATAATATTTATTCTGTTTTCTAGTTTAAAATTGAAAAAACAATGAAAGAAAAAGAAGAGCTGTTAAAAGTAAGTAAGGCTCTGGAAAAAGAAACTGTACAACTTAGAGATCAACTTGAAAGACTGGAAAAAGAGCTTACTTATGAAAAGCAGCGGTGTGATCAACTGCAAACAGAGCAAAAGGTTAGTTATAGCTTATTAAAGCTGACTGCGTAACATCTGTAATCCACCTTTTTCAAGAACTAATTAAACTAGGTGAAAACCAGCTATCAAAAAACCCTCAGACGTTAGATTTTTTACACTAGAATAGGTCAGTTCCTTTTACCCTTCTTCCACTATTCTTTTTACGTTTATAATATGGTTAAAATAGTTCAGGATTTTGGTACCGGGCTTGATGTAATAATTAATGACCACTGTACAAGATGCTTGGCCTTTAATTGTAGAGTTCATAGTGGGAAAACTAGTTGAGAGTTCAGTTTGCTTGTGTTGCTTTAAAATAGAGGAAGCATTTTCAAATTCATTCTAAGCAATGGGTTCCATAGAACACAGCATTAAAAGGATATTAGATTTTAAGTAAGCAAATTTTAGGAAATTAAAGAACTTAAGTTTTAGCCAGCAGGGGAATGAAAACTGACTGAGTTGGCTTCTCTGGAGGTTGTTTCAAAGATCTGAGGGTAAAAATATACTGGCATTAGAAATGGTAGAAACAGAGCAAATCTAAAAATGAATTTACAATGTCACGTGAGATTTGGAGTAGCAAAAAAGCATAATGAACTAATGATTTAATTAGGAATAAAAATTACTTCTCTACATGTACCAGGGAGAAAATAGATTACTCTAGACAGGGTATTTATATACTCCGAAACAGTTATTAAAATATACTGCTTTTTAAAAACCTATTTTTAAGAAGGAAACAAAAAAGTTGAGGGATGGACATGAGGTGGTGACATGGAGAACTTTGAAATATTGAAGCCTGTATAATGTAGCTGAGGATAAAAAGCAGTTACCAGAATACTTATAAAATGTCAGTATGTATAAATCAACAGTTCTGAGCGATATAGCCAGGGATCTATAGAGAATCTGCTGAAGACCTTAATGGATCTCTACAATTTACTTTTGAGCAGTCATGGTGAAATAGACAAGTGTTAGAGGTTTGGAGGATGAAGAAGTTCTAGTACCCATGTTAAAGGATGGGAAAAGAAGCAATCCAGCTGTTACTGGCCAGTAAATTGTACTTTAGTCTTTAGTAACAGAATGTGAAAAATACTAAGAGAAAAATCTGTAAGTGCATAGGCTAGTACATAACTTTTTGGAAAGTGTGTGGGGACAAGGGAAGGAGAAAGGGTAAGATTACAAAATAAAGCTCAGTAGTTCAAACACATACACATGTACTTAACTTTAAGCATGTAAGAAGGCCCACTGAGAGAAGCGGGACTACTGTTAAGGATTGGAGTCTTAATGGATAAGACCATGTGTGCAATAGCTACCTGTCTATGATGTGTTTATCATTGTGGCATCTAAATAGGCTTAACTAAAGCATTTGAAAATGAATTTGTCTGAGGATGCAAAATTAATTTGGTCTAGAATATGAATATAGACTGAAAACTATCTGAAGGACTGTAAATTAAGGGAAATAAAGAAACTGTATTGATTTGGGGGAGGGATTTGGGGGATATCATATAGATTAGTATTAATGATCCTGAAAGGAAGTTAAATACATTCAATTTTCTGATGGTACTAAATTCAGTTAAATTCGATCATTAAAGACAGAATGACGATGCAAGCAGATCAAGAAAAGTTCAGCAGTACAAGTAGGAAACAACATCGCTATATGGCCTGATATATAAACAAACACATCTAAGGGAAAATACACTGAAACACAGATTTAATTAAAGAAAGAAAGTTAGGAAGTGGTGTCATCATCAGACCACAGGTGGTGAGAGACAGTAAAGCACATATAAAATTGCAATTTGAATTGTTTTCAAATAAAGACTAACACAACAGTTTAAGAGAGATACAAATAGAAATAATTATAGTTTGAATTACATTAAATTTCAGCAAAAAAATGGTTTTCTGGCAGTGAAATTTATTAGATTATAGAAAAGTCTCTTGAAAGAGGTGGTAAAAGCTCATTATTTGTAACCACTCTAGACAGTATACTATGGGGAACAGCCTTGTATTAGCACGTGAATGTGGTGATTATTCTGCGATGCATCAACCTGGCTTCCATTTGTTTGAGTGCAAATTAGGTGTGGATTTAATTTGTGTGTGCTATAATTTCTGCACACAAAAAATTACATATGTAAAGAACCTTCCTCAGTTGGTAGACACAGAAGTGTGTTTGCTTTAAATTCTAATTGTGTAATTCTAATTAATTTCAATTATATAACCATTTATAATTTTTATCATTTTCTGAATGACACTGAAGGTGCATTTATTAATTCTTATGTGGTGTCTACTAAACTATCATGTATGTTCGGCACTATAAAAATGTGTAAAACACTTGTATGTAAAGTAAGCCTTCAGTTGAGCTAGTATTGTAAATTACCACCTACACTGGCCTTCCAACAAAGTTTAAAAGCCTTTCATCTAAAGAGGATGCTCTAGTTGGCCAAAGTGGATAGGGTTAAACTGTATAGAAGTGTGTACATACCGGTGGTGCTCAAGCTTAGGTTGAGACTGTTCTAACATTTTGGTCCATTGTGTTGCCAGTGTGACAACAGAAAATTTCTCATTTGTATGACACTATGGATGAAATCTTGGCTAATAAAATGGCAGATGATAAATGCAAAGTAATGCACATTGGAAAACATAATCCCAACTGTACATATGAAATGATGGGATCTAAATTAGCCATTACCACTTAAAAAAGAGATCTTGGAGTCACTGTGGCTAGTTTTTTTAAGACATCCATTCAACGTGCAGCAGTCAAAAAAGCTAACAATGTTGAGAATAATTAGGAAAGAGATAGATGAAACAGAAAATATTATATTGTCCTTTTAGAAATCTGTGGTAAGATCACTTTAATGGATTCAAAAGAGAACTAGACAAGTTCACAGAGGATAGGTCCATCAATGGCTTTTAGCCAGGATGGGCAGGGATGTAAAACCATGCTCTGAAGTGTTCCTAGCCTCTGTTTGCTAGAAGCTGCAGCTGTGTGACAGGGAATGGATCATTTGATGATTACCTGTTCTATTCATTCCCTCTAAAGCATCTATCAATGGCCACTGTCAGAAGACTGTGTACTGGGCTAGGTGGACCATTGATGTGACTCAGTATGGCCATTCTTATGTTCAACTAAAATGAAATACTAGGACCTAAAGGATCGGGAACTGCCACAGCTATCGAAAACCACCTGGTTAGAAACTCATTCATCAATAATGCTGTCATGGTTCTGTATGTAACTGTGTCCTCCCACTATGACAGTACCAAGTGACAAAATACAATCTACGAAAGGGCAGGTAACATATACCACTCCAGAGGAGATCTTCATTCTTTTGGATGCACAGTCTCCCTTGTTGTTATGATTGATCCTCAATGAGGAGATTCTCACACCAGTGGGAATCAAGGACTATCTCCTGTCCCATCCATTAGCTGTGGTTTCCTTTCATTGGGACTTAAGGCACCACCAGTGGAGCTGGTTCCAACCTTTTCATCATCAGGAGAGTCAGACATACTGATGAAACGAGCTTCACTGCCACCTAAAAAGATCAACCCAGACATGGAATAAAGAGTCTGTTAGCAACACAAATAGGAACCTCTTCCTCAAGGCCGGTTGTACCCAATGTCTTGGGGACCACCTTAATCTATCTACTTTTGAAGCCTGGGGCCCATGGGACCCTACTGCATGGAAACTTTGTGATCCATCAAGGAATGTTACAATCCCTCTCCTTTAGTGAATCAACTAGAACGTCTTCCTGAGTATATGGAGAAGGATAACAACAAGCAGAATCTGCCACTATCAACAGAGGTGTTTTGTCCTCATCAACTGATGAGACACTTGCTCAAGTGTCATCATTTCCTCCAGATAATCATAGATAATTTTAAGAGCTGTTTTATGGCGAATGGTGGACAAGCTCCAGATTTTCTTAGATGATGTCCAGGTCCCTCAATATAAACTCCTGGATAGCCCACAGCCTACATAATCCAATCAGATTTCACTCCTGGTGAATGGTACCATACAGTAACTGGCAAGGGCTGTATGGGCCACAACACTTACCTGTGCCCCTACTCTGAAAAGAGTGGAAAAGCAGTACTTTATCCTGGCTAAAGGAGTGAAGTGTTTATTCACCCATCCTGCCTTGAACTACTGGGGGGTCCAAGTGACTATGAAAAGATGCAGGTGACATAAAGAGTACCCCTGCAAGTAAGCAGGCCATGCATTTAGACCTGATTTGGAGGAAGATGTCAGTTTAGAATCTCCAACTGTGAGGTCCTTTGCACCAAATATAATTTTCGGAATTACTCTAAGATCTTGGACTTCATTTTCTCAGGAGGACAGGGTTCAATTTCAAGTCCTTATTGACAGATAAAAACTAGTATTACAGGGTGTGCTTGATGCAGCCAACATAACATCAAAATCCATGATAACTATAATAGTGAGGCAATAGGAATCATGGTTCTATCCTTCTAGATTTTCCAGGGAGGTTCAAAATATCTTTGAGGACTTGTCATTTGAAGCTAATCGTTTCAGTGAGAAGACAGACAAGTCTTCACACTTGTTGAAAGGACTCCTAGGTATGTATACACCAACCCCAAAGAAAAAATGCTATAAACAGCCATATAAACCAAAGCCTCCCTGTCACCAGTGCCCTTACAAGCCACTTTGCAAATGGCAGAAACTGCAAAGCCAAGATACCCTGTGTCTTCTGTTTCAGCTGCAGCTACTCAAACCCTCATGTCCAACCATTTTTGACATGACTCTTGAGAGACGCCAGCCTATAGTGATGCCATTTCCACCCAATCCATCCACTTCAGGGGACAACCTGAGTTTCCCCACAATTGGAGATCTATAATAATGGACAAGTGGGTGTTGGATATAATTCATTCCATGGAGTTTCTCTGCCCACTTCCTCCAAAAATCACTTCCCCCTCATTATTCAGGGTCAACTGTCATGAAGGAATCTTCCATCAAGAGGTAGAATCACTTCATCAATATCAAGCTTCACATTGAACAGCATAAACATTGAGCAAGTGCAGAATGAACAATACCAAGGAGACATGGTAGATAGACCCTGGATATGAGTGTGTTAGGCTTCTCTTTCTACCCTGAATGCCTGACTAGATGGTAATTACTGTTGCCTCTCTTATGGTTTGGGGACCCCCCCTGTACAGTCAAGATCCTTGGATGCCTCAGAAAACCAGAATGCACCTAAATCTTCTGGTGCTGATAGCAGTACAAGAACCTTGCAAAGTATTTCTGCCACTCTTGCCATCTGAGCATGTCCTGGTCATCCTTATCTCCCCCAAATGGCTCAAGTATCTATAGTTTCCAGCTCTCCTGCAAATGTCATTCTGTCTACTTACAGCATTCAGACCTTCTGGATTTCTTAATCCAGGAGAATGGCAGGGTCAGGCATCCCAGCCTGGATTCTCTTCATCCCAGCAACTTGGTACTTGGATGGGCATCAATCCTAGAATGTTCCTGTTCCAAAGCTGTGCAAAACATACTCAATCATAGCAGGAAGGACTCTGAGAAAAAAGTAGAAGAGTGTCAATGCTAGTCTAAGGAACCCCAAGAGCCCTCCTAGCGACCATATATCAGATCTCCAGATTTTTCGATAAAATCATATTTACTGTGTTGTTTTTGCCTGTGGTATTTATTGGTATATTATATCTGCCTTGTCTTTAACTTTCTTCATTTAACTTTCCACTTCGTTGTACTTAGCTCTATCACATGACGTTTGGCTGAATGATATTCTTGGACATAGTATTGCTGTGCCTGAGCACAAGGAGCATGTTATAGTCAAAGTGTCAGCCTTAATTTCAGTTGCCCTTTTGGCAGCCTGTGCCACCACTAAAAGTCTCATAACACAGATTTTAAAATTCCAAAGGGGTAGCCGTGTTAGTCTATTGTAGAGACAAACAGAGTCCTGTGGCACTTTTAAAGACTAGCGATAAACACAGATTTTGTAATTCTGAGTTGATGGTGCACAGCAAGATACAGTAGTTCTGAATCTTAAGTCATTTGTCTCCCTCTAGTGCCAGATAGTACTAGTGAACAATATTCTATAACATTGCAGTAGTGACAACTGTTAGTTAAAATAGCTCTCTAAATGTATAACCTTGGTGTACAGTAAATTTGTTCCTTTAACCTGCTTTTTTTCTTTGATCCTGTAAACATTTGGAAAATGTTTGTGTATATATAAACTAAGATAAACTGTAGCAAAGGCAAATTTATTGATTTAATAAATTTGTTCTTTCAACAGGTCTTTAAAATTTTATTTCACTGTTTGAAGGGGGTTTTGTATTCACACGATTTATTCCTCTAACAGGTATAAGCGTAAATCTAGGTTCTGCAGCAATGATCTGCACAGTAACTTTATTAATTTAAGAGTTGCACTCAAATATTAAGGGTTCGTTTGAGTTGGTTTCCATACCTGATTTACTAGAAGAGCTCCTCTAGTTGGAAAATGACAGGGAGCACCTTTTTACTTGTTCAGTCTACATTGCAAGTGCCCAGATCAAATCCCATAGGTAAAGTGGGATCTGTGTAAAGTACAAGAAATGAGCATTTTAAAATATATTCTGTGCTAGTTTTTCACCCAAATTATATAATTTTTGATAACCTGCACATGTTTAAAATTTGAACCTTTTGTGGAAGAAATCTTGTTATGCTAAGATTTTTAATTAAAAGGTTTTAAAAATCAAACAAATAACCCAGAATTACTTGTTTTGGCATCAAGAATTTCCTCCTTAATTGTTTTAAATGTTCTTATAAGAAGAAAACTTTACTTCTCCCTTAGGTGCCTGTAAATGTTTTAATTGCTGTTGCCTGACTTTCTAACAAAACTGATCAATTTAGACAAATTGTGGAACTAATTTGGTGGAAGAACTAATTTGCAGACATTCTTTAGTACAAATAAAAGAATCTCTTACATTTTACTTCAAATTATATATTGATGAGAAAACCCATGAGGAAATGGCAGTTTTCTGTGAAATGACATTGAAATAATGTGTCATAAAGTAAACTATAATATGTGCTACAAAATCAAAATCAATATCAATATGGTGCTTTTCCATGTGTACATTTACAGTATTTTCCATGGACTCCATCCTGCAAATACTATGCATTTGAGAAACTCATTGAAGCTAATGGAATTTGTTACGTGAACAGTGTTATTTCACATAAGTGTCTGCAGAATTAAGCCTTAAGTCTATTTATATATATAAATATCTGAGATTGAGGCACAATATAAACATTTCAATGTTTTTGTTAAAAACGTATGTACACTGTCTTCATAGGTAATTTAGATGGATTCACTTGTTTCCCGCTTAAGTATTTTCTTAAAAATTGGAATAATAATTGTAGTGGTTGTTGGTATCAATAAGGTTATGTTTTAGTTTTTATGATAAGTCTTGGGGTTTTTGATTTGCAGGTGAAAGTATCTTTTTTAAAGTAAGTTTCAAGTATGATAAGGAAATACTTTAGATGTCTTCCAAAGTTGCATTTGCTTGCTTGACTGATAAAAATCATTTGCTTGGTTGACTGACAAAAAAACATTTCTACTAGTGACAGCACCCTAGAACTAACAATCATGGATGAATGAGCTGGATTCTCTTCAGCCTTTGGCGTGCATTGTCAGCCAACTTCTAGCTTCTAGCTTCCAGAATCTTTATTTTGTAAGGAGGGAGAGCATAATTTATTTTTTAAATCCCAGTTGATTTTGCAAGGTTAGAGGTGTGTGTGTGTGTGTGTGTGTGTGTGTGTGTGTGTGTGTGTGTGTG
>ML685787.1:12667860-12741539 GCA_007922175.1 Pelusios castaneus
TGTGTGTGTGTGTGTGTGTGTGTGTGTGTGTGTGTGTGTGTGTGTGTAGGTAGAAAGGTAAATATGATATGTTATTGTGAGAGAATAAATTTGAAACCCAGTAAACAGTTTTTTTTCTAAGAAATACTTCTGATCATTGTCCCATTTTTAAAACTGAAATTTGACGTGGTGTGCGTTAGAAAATGAGGTTGGGAAAACCCACATTCCTGGATGATATTGTTAAGCCGACCCAACCTTGGCAGATAATGCTACTTCTTGGGTATCTGGATTGCCGATGTCGGAGGAAGAACTCTTCATGTTGGCATATGTAGTGTTTACGTTGAAGCACTACAGCATTTTAGGTCTAGAAAAGCCCTTTACTAGACTATTGATTTGTGATTTGTGGACTGGTGCCATTTATTGTTTTATTTTGCTAAATGGTTAAAGGGGTGTTCTGAAAAAAATGTAAAACAAACAAGGAATCCTGTGACACTTTTAAAGACTAACAAATTGGGATTTTCTCCCACGAAAGCTCATGCGATAAATAAATTTGTTAGTTTTAAAGGCTGCGTCTGCACTGGGAAATGAAGTCGACTTAAGTCGACTTCATTTAAGCAAGCTTAGGGCTACCCCAGGGCTACACCACTGCCCTCCCTACTGGGGGGGGGGCACAGGGGGAGCCTTGCATGCCCCCCCACCTGGCAGGGCAGAGCCCTGCCCCTATGCCCTGCCAAGGTCCCTGTCCCCCTTTGCCCCATTGTACCTAGGTACAATGGGGCAAAGGCTGAGCCCCCTGGCATTGGGCAAGGGGTTACCCCCCTGCCCCCGTGGACCTGCCCTAGGTCCCCCTAGCCCCACAAAGTCGACCTAGAGCGTCCAGTCTCGATGCTCTTGGTCGACTTTGTAAGTTCCCCTTTAAGTCGACTTTAATTTTCAGTGTGGACACACTAAGTCAACTTAAATACACAAGTGTAGACATAGCCCAAAAGTGCCACAGGACTCCTTGTTTGTTTTGCTGAACTAGACTAACACGTCTACCCCTTGGGAACCTGAAAAAAAGGTACTTCATGATGCGTACTTTTCAAAACCTTTTAAATTCTGTAAGTATAATCATGAGCATATTCAGATAAAATTTGTAATGGCAGCAGAGAGTCCATGTTGGTTTCACTTATCCTCTTAAGGCCCCATACCTAGTGTATTGATTATGAGCCAAGTGTTTCTTATATTCCCATTGAAACTTGATGTCAGTAGGAAAATCATAATAATTCTATAGCTATTACATCTGGACTCTTCAAACTGTATACTATGCATGAAGTGTTCCTAGTCCTTTGATAGATAGTATATTGTATTCAAAGGACCCACTCACCTGAAATAGCGGTTTTTGAAGGATTTTTTATACATTGAACATATCTTATACATTCCAATTCACTGCTTACTTGCAAGTGCCCTGATTATTTTTTTTTAATATGCCACTCTATTGTTAAAATTTTTTTATTGTTTTTATTGTTTTATTTTTATTGTTGTTTTTTTAAAATATGCCACTCTATTAAAATACAGCAGGAAATGAAACTCACAAGTAAGTTAAAGGAAATTGAGTATACTTGCAAAGACACTTTTCATCCATTGACATCAAAGTGGTTTGGAAAGATGGTTTTTCCCATTTAACAAGTGGGTAAATTGACACACAGAGTTGGCTTGCCTAAGGTTGCATTACAGGGATTTCCCTACACCCCCCTAACACCCTGCCCCCCCAGTTGTCAGCCACTAGTAACATAGTGTTATACCAATTTAATCATTGGTTGAAACTTGGAAATGACTGAACTGAACTCACTAAAGAGTAAGGGGGTTCAGATGCTGTGCCAGATTGATTCTCAGTTGAGAGAGAAGAGAGGGTGGGGAGGATTGGGCTGGTCAAACAGTGCTTGTAGTTCTTAGTTAGACTCCATACAGAATCTTTTGTTATTTTAAGTGACCATTATAGCTGAAATCACTGATAGGTGCTAGTGCTTAGACCTGCTATGGGACAGTCACAGTGTTTCTGTAGTCAAATTCCAAAGGGGTAGCTGTGTTAGTCTATTGTAGAAAAACAACAGAGTCCTGTGGCATTCTTAAAGACTAACAGATTTATTTATCGCATGAGCTTTCGTGGGAGAAAATCCCACTTCGTCAGACGCTTTGAAGAAGTGGGATTTTCTCCTACAAAAGCTCGTGCGGTAAATAAATCTGTTAGTCTTTAAAAGTGCCACAGGACTCTAGTGTTTCTGTGGAGAGACTGCATCATCCCGTACTGAGATCTAAAATCACAAAGGTTAGGTCACAGAAGGTGCCTTCTTTGCCCCTTTTCCCTGGAAGGTGAACTCATGCAAAAGCGCCTCTGAACTGTGGGTCTCCAGTACTGACCAAGGAGGACAACACGGTGAGTGGGGTGCAGTGGCAGGAGAAAGGAGAAGCACATTAAAGGAACATTTGTTAGTTGAATTGTGTTTTAGTGACTGCTCCAGAATGCTAGATCTGTGACTGGGAAACTTATAGAAATATTTCCAATTGGCCAAGATTTTTAAAATGCTTTATTTGCCAAGGTCATTATCTCACATCACCACTATCTTGTGAGGTCATTATCTTGGATAGTTTCTGCACTAAACATTTTTTATATTTTATTTAATTTTTTAAATAAGAGCACGAGAATGGCCATACTGGGTCAGACCAATGTTTATCTAGCCCAGTAACCTGACTTCTGACAGTGGCCAGTGCCTGATGCCTCAGGGAATGAACAGGACAGGCAGTCATGGAGCTATCCATCATCCCTTGTCATCTGGTCCCACCTTCTGGCAAAAAGAGACTAGGAACATTTCAGAGCATAGTATTGCATCCATCCTGCCTATTGGAGTTAAAATGATTGATGGACCTATTCTTCATAAACGTATCTAATTCCTTTTTGAACACTTGGCCTTGGTCTTGGCCTTCACAACATCTTCTAGCATAGAGTTAAAAAGGTTGATTGTTATGGAAAGAAGTGCTTCCTTTTGATTGTTTTAAACCTACTGCCTATTAATTTCATTGAGGGACACCTAATTCTTGTGTTATGTGAAATATTAAATAGTATTTCCTTATTCTCTTTCTCCATACCAGTCAAGATTTTATAGACCTCCATCATATCTTCCCTTAGTTGTTTTTTTCCAAGCGGAAAAGTCCCAGTTTTATTAAGCTCTCCTCAGCTGGAAGCTGTTCCATACCCCTAATTATTTTAGTTGCCTTTCTGTGTACCTTTTCCAATTCCAATATACATACATATTAAGCTCTCCTCAGCTGGAAGCTGTTTCATACCCCTAATTATTTTAGTTGCCTTTCTGTGTACTTTTTCCAATTCCAATATATAGTTTTTGAGATGTGGCAACCAAATCTGCGTGCAGTATTCAAGATGTGGAAGTACCATGGATTTATATAGTGGCATTATGATATTTTCTGTCTTATTATTTATCCCTTTCCTTTCTTATTGATTCCTAACATGCAATTAGCTCTTGTGCCTGCCACTGCACACTGAACAGAATTTTTCAGAGAACTGTCCACAGTGGACTCCTACATCTCTTTCTTGAGCAGTAATAGCTAAGTTAAACCCCAACATTTTATATGTATAGTTGGGATTCTGTTTTCAAATGTGCATTACTTTGTATTTATCAACATTGAATTTCATTTACCATTTTGTTGCCCAGACACCTAGTTTTGTAAGGTCCCTTTGTAAAACAAAAACCCAGATGGAGGTAGATAAAATGTTTCATAGAAGGCTTGAGTAGTCAACTTTGTGTGATAATCTAATAAAATGGTCATGAAACTCTTTTCAGTTTTTTTACTATGGTGCTATACAGCCTCCCTTTGCGCTCCCTCCCCTTCTCACACCTCATTGTGCGCCTCTCCTTCCCCCCCCAAATTCAACGCCCCCCCACGCTAATTTCAGTTCCTGGGGAAAACACTGTTGCATTGCAAATCAGTGACAGAGCTGGGAATGGAGTTGAGGCCTAATGACCCTGTAAGTTATCCAGTCTGTTTTGTTTTAAAAATGCATGAATGACTATAATGAGGAAGATGTTTGTTTAGAGTAGCGTAAGCTTTAAAATTATAGAAATTGGGCCTCTAAACTACTAGAAAATATTTCTATAGAAAAACTGTATTCCTTATGACAAATTATTTATATGCATGTATATCTATTTTAAAAGGATAATCTTCAAGCATCAGAAACTCTTAAAATTGAAAATGAAGAACTAAAGAAAAAGTATGATGAGATTATTTCAAAAGTTCTCCAACTTGAAGAAGATATCATGACTGTTACTCAGAAAGCTATTGCAAAAGAAACTGAGTTAGACAGGTATTTGTCCATCTTACTGCCTAACTTGTTTTATTTTAGTGTTACTTTTATTGTTCATGCATTCATATAAATTAAGATGTAATATTTGAATGAATTACTACATTAATATCTACTAATCAATCCATTCCCTAGTCTGAAAGACAAATTGAAGAAAGTCATCTTTGAGAAAGAACAACTTGAATGTCAGTTGAAGACTGAAAAGGATGAGAAGGAACTTTACAAGGTAACACATTTTTTTTTTCCAGCTGTATATCCTTAAGCTAGGTGGCTTAGAATAGGACTAATGACATTTTATAGAGAGATGTGATGAATTGCATACTCTTTTTATATAAAAATAGATGGGGAAACCATTATCAGAATTTGGTGCAAGATATATCAATGGAGCCCCAATGACTGAACTCCTGCTAGTCTAAACTGCATCTCCGCTAAGAGGTTTTGCCAGTGTAGCTATACTCATAAACCTTTTCCGTTATTGAGAAGACCTCAGTGGTAAAAGTCCAGGCCCTTCTAATTAGTCCAGGTGAGCTGCTTGAGCTATCCTGGTTACAGTGAATGTGCATTTCTTTTTATATCATTCTGTTGTCTAGCCCAAACAAATGGACCTGTCCCTCCATTGTAGAGGGTGAAGACAGGAATCAGTGATACTTCAGAAATGTCTCTACTAGCCTGTACTAGGGCTTACCAGCTATCATTCTTTGTCTTCTCCTCTTAGAAACAGTTGTCTGTCTGTTTAGAACATTAAAATCTTTGTTATCTAGATAGCTTTTATTTATTTATTTATTTATTTATTTTAATTTGGTGTGCCTGAGAATATGTCTGCATCCAAGGAACAGTTCTTTGTATTAGAGACAATATTGGAAAGGCCTTCTCCCTACCTTATCTCTATGCATCAAGGCACATTCCATAAGCTCAAAGGTACCCAGGAACCAGGCTGTTCAGCTTAGTGTCCAGAGTGCTGGAGACAGGCAGAACCCCCACCATGATCAGCAAGGAAAGGGTGAAGTCCCAGTGGAACTGATGCAGCTTTTGGGTCCAGGCATCAGAACAGATTCAGAACTTGGGTAGGGATTTTTGTAGGGAAGAAACAATGGTTCAAGGCAGAACACTAGGGTTGTTTTGGGTTAAAAAATGACTTACAGGAGTATACCAGAGTTGATTTGTTTAGGTGGACAATAGGAGCTGATCATTCCTGGCTATGGGTGACATTCCTCTGAGGGAGCTCACAGTGCAATCAGGCAGATTCAGTATGTTGGATATCAGCTAAAGATCTTTTGACTAGAATTGGTCTGATAACTGCTGAGCTGGGTGTTTGCAGACATCAGTTCATTGGTCTCAGGAGCAGAGATCCCCCATCATGCAGTGCTTCCCTGCTTCGCCAATCCCAGAATTCAATGTGGAGGCTGGACACTGTGCCTGGTTCCAAGAACACAGAGCTAAGAAGTAACACATCTGCTGGAAGCTAATAGTCAGGACTGGAGAACTTAGAAAATACTTAAATGAACAGATAAGAAGTTATTCTTTGATTTGAGACAAACAGTTTTTATAATATGACCGATTCCTATGATTCTATTGGAAAAGATTTTGACACTTTTGAACACCATTACAGATACACTTGAAGAATACAGAAATAGAAAACGCTAAACTAGTAAAAGAGGTCCACACATTAAAGAATTTGGATACAAACAAAGAAAACATGATATCCTATTACAAAGAAGAGGTTGGCAAGTTACAGCTATGTATAGCTGAAAAAGAAAACGTGAAGAAAGCTTTCTTGCTTTCTTCCTCAAACAAGGTAAGTGGTACTGATATATCTGGCCAATTTAAAAATACACTTCACAAGGTGAAATCATTTTAAATTTAAGGTTGCATGTGTTTGGCATAGGAGTAGGGGGAGTTGAAAGTCACCTCCAGGATATATGCCAGAATGTCAGAGAGAATGTTGGAGTTTTCAGTAAAGACAGTGAAATGAGACAGTGGGAGAGTATAGGAACAAAATGAGTTCAGCTTAGTTGTGCAAAGTTTGAATTGATGGAAAGATCTCTAGTGGGGAGATTGTGGAAACAGGCTGAAAGAGGGGATTGGTGGAAGGAGGCTGACATGGAGAGTTAATTTGTAAATTATTGGAATAGAAAGATAGTTGTCATGTCAGTAGATAAGAATTCCAGGAAAAAAAGGGAAGCAAGGCTGTAGCTCTCTTGGACTCTTTTTGGAGTTGGGAGGCTGTGGGGGCGGGTTAGGAAGAGGATTCACCAAAAGAGATGTTAAAGGAATGATTAGTAAAATACATTACCAAGATTTAACAGTAACATGAAAAGCCAAGGGAAGACAAGGTATCAAACGAGGAAAAGAACAGCAAAAAGTTCAAGTAGAATGAAAGAGGAGAGTTGGCTCCAAGAAACTTCTTCAGGAAGAGTTAATTTTGAGAACTGTGTGGAAAAATTGAGAACCATAATCAACAGAATTTAGATGGTGCATGACAAGAAACTCAAATCAACATATCTTGTTAGTATTCTCTTTGAAGAAGTCATCAAGATCTTGAAAGAACAGAAGCTTGCAATCTAGTAAGGAGGACTGTGGGGATGGTATTCAATGGAAGTGAAAAAGTAGTGCTATGGACAAGGGAAATAGCAAGAAAGGAAAGAGGACAGCATGTTATCTACAGTTTAGGCACACCATATCTGGTCTAACTTCCTTCTTTTGACTGCTTTATCGCTGAATATATTGACAAACAGCTACCTCAGAAGTGTGTGTGTTCCGGGTATGGGTAAAACAGTATCTATATTTCATTTGTTAAATTTACTGCAACTTACTGCCTTTTGTTGAGGGATCCCTAACATTTCCTTATGATGTGTTGTTACTAAATGCTACAGATTTGCAGGGATGTTATTGATTGATGTGACCTTGTACCTCAGGGGTAAAGGTGTGGTGATCATGCAGTTGCAGAATATCTAGTACAATGAAGCCGCAGTTTTGGTTGGAGTTTTTAGGCAAAGTAATAAGTAAAAATATTATTTACGGACACTTATTTTGCAACAAAAATTGATCATGTCATATCCTTTTATCTCATTTTAATGAGAGATGATTTACACAATTTTGAATCAGTAAAGGGGAAAAGAGGAGGAACGTTATACTTTTTAATGTTTTTGCTAGCACTATCAGAGAAAATTGCTTTTCTATTTGTAGTGCTCAGATTTCAAGATTATCTTTCCAATAGGAAACTATGTTTAAACAAGTAAAAAGATATTTCTCTCCAGGAGGATGCAGGTATTTTAAAGGAACAACTTCGGAAAGCTGAAGATCAGATTCAAGCCAGCAAGCAGGAAGCTGTCTTACTGTCAAAAGAGCTGAGTGATACAGTAAATGTGAGAGATAAGACAATGGCAGATCTTCATAGTTCTCGACTGGAAAATGAGAAGTTGAAGAAGCAGCTTGCTGACTCTGTAGCGGAGCTTAAAAAAGTCACTCTTGTCAAAAATGAACAGGTAGAATATTATTTTTGTTCAGAGATTTAGCATATTATTCCAAAGCTTGATGATGTGAGATTGTTTAGTTACAGCAATTTACAGTTTTGATAAAAACATGAAGGGAAAACTTCTTTCTGGCTAATTAATTTAACCTCTATCTCACTATTAACAATATTATTTGTAACTTAAAGCATATAAATTGATCAGGTGGTTTGGTTAGAAAGAACATTCTATAGTATTCATGGGAATATTTAAGAATATTTTTTCAGACATTATTTTTACAGACCAATACACTAATATGCTATCTGGATTACTTTAAATGTGCCCTTTTAAACTCTTCTGAATATACGCGGGTCAGGATGTTCAAAAATCAGTGCAAATGAGTTAAGAATTACTGGATGGGATTCCTCTCTTGTTCAAGTTTCTTTCCTTGTTAGAAGAAAATAATACATCTTTTTCTCAAATGATTCACAAATTGTGGATCGAAGTGGATTCTTTGCTAAACGTTTGTAATAAGTAGTAATACATGCCTCGACAAAATTGCTGTCAGGCTTTAAACTAAGGCACCTAGCAAGGATGTCCCCTGCTGTCAAAAAACCGCCACAGTTGCAGGTCTCCTCACAGTTGAATCTGCTGAGTGCTACTGCAGGTGCTGGAAGCTCTATGTTTAGGCCTCAGGGGCTGCTCCACCGCTGCACTTCCGTGGTAGAGCTAGGTGCCACACTACAAACCCCAGGCACCATGGCGACCTGGTGCCCAGAGTTTGTGGAGCCCTGCATTAATATTCTTAAGCCTGTAATGAGAATGAGTTTTTTATTCATCAGAGATCTAATCCAAAGCCCACTGAAATCAGATGGAAAGACTTGCAATAACTTCAGTGGGTTTGTGGCTATTATGAATAGGACTATTGAAATCGTATGCCAGCCTGAAAAGTCATGGAATATGCACGTACACTTCCAAAATGTAGTAAAAGGCAGTATGCTTTATTCTTATATTTTCAAATATCGCAGCATTCTTTAGGATGAAGGTAGAGTTGAAAAGGTATATATTACTTTACAGTCTGTCTTTGAAAAGCATTCTCAGAAAAAGTAGGCCAGATTATCTAGATCTGTTGCAGGCAACAGAAAGGAGCCAAATGTGGCCAAAGTTGAACAGGTGAGAATTACCCCACTGATTAAAGCTCAGTTACTTGGTTCCTGTGACAATCATATATCTCCACTTCATTTCCCCCACTGGCATAGGTCATAGTAGAGCCACGGTTGGGCTCTGCCAATTCTGAGTTGTATATAGTTCCTTCAGAACCATAGTCAGTTGGCATAAATTAGAACAGGCCTCAGAACACTCTAACATGTTGCGATGGATGCATATTAGCTCCCAGAACCAGAAAGCCATATCTGTCTCCGATGACTGCCTTCTCACTCCATCACCTTCTCCTGCTCAAAGTTGATCTCATTATAGAACCTGTGCTCTTGCCACCACAAAAAAGAATTATCCCTCAGAATCAAACCTTTGTCTTCATTCCTACTGCCTTGAAAAAGGTTCTACAGTGTTGATTTGAACAAAATATTTTCTGATATTTATTTAGTTATTTAAAAATTTAAAGGAAATTCCGAACACTGTAGAGCAGGAACTGCGCAGAGAGGTTGAGGATCTGAAGCTCCGTCTGCAGATGGCTGCTGACCATTACAAGGAAAAGTTCAAGGAATGCCAAAAGCTCCAAAAACAAGTGAATAAACTTGTAGATCAGACAGTAAGTAGCACTGGAGAATCCATTAGCCCTTTGACTTTTCAGTGTTTAATTTGTTGTTACAAAGAACAGTGCATTTAAATAAGAATCAGAGCACTATGTGAGCATTGGTCAATGAATTTATTACTTTCTGTAGTAGAGCAAACTTACATCTATGATGTTTGAGATTATAAATTGTCAAAACCAAGCATAGGATCCTAGTGTTTGGTACATGCAGAAAGCTTATTGAGTTTGTGATATGTTATAAACTAGGTTATCTTCAAGGCAGAGCTTTCTTTTGCTGAGGCTATGAAAGAGAGGAAACCTTGGCACTGTATTTTCATTCCTTCACTCACCTCCCATGCAGAGAAGGTGGGAGAACTTAGGAAAAAGACTTAGAAAAGAGATAGGAAGAAGGGTTTCATACAGCAGCAGAGCTATGTATCTGCACCTATTGTGTGTCCATACTTGCTTGCTTATTTTATCTATTTATTTGGAGTGTGGAAGCTACCTGATTTACATCTGCTATTTCCTTTTGATTCGACTTTATCATCCAGAAGGTCAATGGTGTAATCCCTTTCTGCATCTTGCAATGTGTATAGTATATGGTCTGGTCCCCTGCCTGGTATGCAGTGTGTATGGTGTGTATCTGACATCTGACTTCCAGCCCAAATCTTAGCTTAAAAAACAAACAAGAACGATAGTATCCACACTCAGTCATTTATTAACCTATATCCTTCCTATTTCCTAACATTTAAAGTGGAACATTAAAATTCAATTTTTAAAGCTTACCAGATCCTCTGCAAAGGCGAGTTCCATAGTTTATCTGTTTTCTAAAATAATTTTAATAATTACTGTTTTTACAAAAAAAATATTTTTAAAATATGGCATTATAAAAACAGTCATCTCGTCATATTTCAGGGTTGGTGGCAAAACTGCAGTGGAGACAGTATAAAGTGTATTTTTTTTTCTTCTCTACATTGACTACCAGTAACTTTGAGTCCATTTCCAGTAGAAGCTGTTAAGTCAGAAAAATAAATTACTTTTTTTGTGTGTTTTTCTTTAAACAAAGGTGATGGATGGTATACAGTTAGCCACAACTTTAAAAAGAAGTGAACTAAATTAAATAATAACCAATCTGTATTTTCAGCTGTTGCACATGCAATACATAGTAGTTCTTAATCCAAGTTTCCTTTGAATAAAGTACCAAAATATTTTTTTCATAAAGAAAACTGCAGGGAACGAACAGAAAGTGACAGATGCCTCAAACACTGAGACAGCTACTGCAGTTGTTACAGATAAAAAGTTGACCACATCTCCAGGTATCAACAATGTGAACTTTTTTTGTAAACTCGTTTATTTGTTAGCCTCGAATAGAATATTTGTTTGTGAAGTAATTTGTAAGAAAAGTACTTTGTATATGATCAACAAGCTCTTGGTGTTTGGATAATCCAATAGATGCAGAGTAGAAATGTGAACACCAGTTTGAGAGCCTGTTCCTGCAAGTTATTGCAGCCATAAATATTCCCAGTGTGTCTGGTCATATGAGTGAGGTTTATTATGTAAATGTTGACAGGATTGAGCCCCAATTGGTGTTTAATCAAATTAAATTATTTCATTAGCTAAAAACCCCCCAGAATTTCAATAAAAAAATCTCAAAATTTGTACAGCAGCATGACAGCTATAGCCATAGTTACAATTTAATGCATTTAATTGCAAATCAGCGATAGTGAAGTGTTCAGTGATCTGCAGAAAAGGATGGAATATGTATCCTAATAATTTATAAACGGTAATGATTTTCTAGAAAACATTTGACTAGGTTGTAATTTTCATGAACTGTTAAGCTTGCACAAAACTAGTTTTCTAAGCCTAAAGAAAGGAACATGTAATGTGTCATAACATATATTAGAGAGAAAGTGAACAGTTGCCATTTTGTGACATTTAGAGCATTAAACATTTTTCCAAACGGTAAAATATACGTACCAATAATATTGTACTCTGAGAATTAAGTTTATAAGAGGTTTGATTTCTCAGATGGGTGTTGAACCCTCCAAACACACTTTCTGTGCCACAGAATATTTTCTGTTCAGCACGGGTATCCAGTCTTTGCCCAGCTGAGGGCCTCATTGGCAAGGGTCTGATCGCATACTCAACATGTATAAAATGGAGCAAAATACAGGTGTCCTCATCTTAAGTATGGTTTTGGCTGGCAGAGATTGGGTTATGTGTATTAGGGAGGTAAAAATTAGTTTAATTAAGAATTCCTTTAAACATTCTAAAACTAGAATGTTTAACCGCTTAAATGGGTTCCTCACTGCCAAGTGAGAATTTCCTAACTGTGCCTGCTGTGCCTGCAGAGCCATAGTTGGGCAGCGCACGCTCGCAGAGCAGAGCTGAGTCCAACTGCGGTTCCCCTCCCCCCACTCTGTCTGGGTTCCATGCCTCCCACAAGCAAAAGCTGCCCAGCTGTTCTCCTTGTGAGGAGCCAAACCCAGTTCCCACTCCCCTTCCTCCCTAGTTTAAACAGTAATCAGCTGTTTGAAATGCTTAAACAACTCATTACCAGTTAAACTGTTACATCCCTAATGTGCATGTTGTTTCCAGGATGCATGTTAATGTGTGACTATTGGCAGCATTTGAACTGTTGTCCACCCTTCACTCATCCCTGTTTTACTGTGTTTTATTTTAAAAAAACCAAGAATCAATATTCTTTTTTTCCCCCCAATATTTGCAGTTAGCCCCATTTCACCTGATATAGTTTCAGAGTTCGTGGTAAAGGAGCAAGCACGTGAAATGAACAAAGAAATTGCTGAGAAAACAGAGAAATATAAGAAATGCAAGCAAATGTTATCAGTAAGTAAAGGGCTGTTTTGGAAAGTTGAACAGAAAATAGCTACAGGGAATAAATGTCAATAACTTTGAAATACTCTTCTCAGTTACTGAACTGTTTCTTTCCTTAATGCTAATTCCTGGAACAGGGGTTCTCAGCCTTCACAGGGTCACAACACATCTGGGAGTCTTCTCAGCTGTGTGTGACACACCAACCCCCTGTCTAAGCCCCACCTCCTCCCCAGCCCCATATCTGCCCCCCACCTCTCAGCAGTCCTGCATCCTAGCTCTGCAGCCCATGTCTCCTTTCCCCAGCCTGACCCTGCGTCTCTCCCCTTCCCCCTGCCTGACCCCAGGTTAACAGAAGTAGGCTGCATGTATTGCAGCCCATGGTTCCCTGCTGTGGCAGCTCAGCGGCAGCTGGATAGGCTTAGCTGGCGACACACTCGCCACTGTCCTAGAACACAAAGGTGATCATAGTAGAAACTTTAACGTAAGCAGGTATCTCTGTAGTAGAATTTTTAAGACCTCATTGAGCAGCCTGAATCAATGGAATGGAAATCTCTGCAAAGAGATCTTCAGAGGCAGCTATTTAAACAAAGTGCATTCACTTTCTTCCGTTAAGCTTATCACTCTATATTCCTTGTTTTGGCAAGTATATTATGCTAATATGTTTGTTTACCATGGCGTGATGTATGTGATGTATGCAAGGCAGTTTTATTCATTTCTTGTTGGGAGTGGGGGTTACACTCATGCTAGTACATCACTGACTTGTGTTGGTCATTTGAGTTGCACAGGATGCTTTAAAGCAAGCTTTCCCTTTGGCCTTCTGGATGAAAGGTGCTCTGGGTCTTTGCAAAGTTAGTTGGAGTGGTGGTTTTTGTTGAATTGGATGTAAGACACCTTATACAATGGCAGTGTGTTTTGAAGAGCAGGAGTAACACTGCTAAAGAAGTTAGAACAGATAAGGGGTTAGAAGAATAGCAGCTTTGTCGAAGGCTCAAGGAGGAAAAATATGTTGGTCCTTGTTGCTGTAGCCCCCTGTACCCTTGCCATCTTCAAAGCCTCACCAGCTAGATAAGTCTGCTGGGTTGTAATCCATCTGGCAATTGTCTAATTCTGGGAAGCACTGAGTTGCATGATCAGATGATTTTAAAGAAACTTAATTACATAGATTTGTAATATTTTAAGTGATTTCTCATGACTTCTGTTGTATTGCTTTAGGATGAGAAGATGAAATGTAGTGCTTATGCTGATGAATTGGCAAAATTGGAGCTGAAATGGAAAGAACAAGTAAAAATCAGTGAGCGTGCAAAACTTCAGCTGGCAGCAATGGAGGATCAGTATAAAGTAAGTTTACTGGCTCTTGTTTATTAATGTGATGAATGGTACCCTCTGCTCTAGCAGTTTGGTTATTTATAATAATTCTAATAACAAGATGTTAATGGAAGAAAGCATACAAATAGAAAATATATTTTGCACTTGAGTAACAGCCTCATTTAATATTTAAGTATTTATACATATGAGAAGATGAACCAGATCTTCTTAAATGTATTATTGAAAGAGAGCTCCTGTTATTTTATTTAACACAGTAGATTTAGGTAGACAGTAAATCTGTTACTTTAATTGGTTTGTACTATAAGATGAGAAGTGGTAATCAGTTCTAACAGCCATGCTTTTGATAGTAATATTAGCAGGCATGGAATATGTGTTTAAAATTTACATATAGCTTTGCATTGTTGTATGTGGCATGAGGTGATGCATTACCAATATGTCTTATTCGTTCTGTTAAATTTAAGGCAGACCCAAGTTGACTTATTTGTTTGAAGTGGTTCTTGGGTCACCAGTGAATTACCTTAATTTAGGGGATCTGAAGTGAAACCTTAATAGATATCTCCCCAGAACATAAATCCAGCAGACAAGGAGGCACAATTGGCAGCCTTTGCTCTTTAGAAGCCCCATAGCTTATAGATGGCATATCAAATGACATATTGGCAATACTTTATTTTGAACCAATTGTTTTGATAAACAGATGGGAAGAGGCAGAAATAAAATATTTCCAAGAAGCAAGTTGTCAGGCATGTTCTCCGTCTGATGGGCTTAATTAGTATAACTGCCCTACAAGCAGAAAAGCACAAAGCCACCCTTCTCAGAGCCATTTCTTCTAAATATGGGTTAAATCTAGTTAGAACTGAACTGATCACTTCATAAGAGCAAGCTCTCCTAGGGACATCAACAGTTATTTAGAAACTTTATCTTCTACACAAAATGTGGCACAGTGCTAAAGTAATTTGGAGAATATTGCATGAATTGCATGGTCAATACATTATAATTACTTGCCTTTCACCATCATAAGGGCTATTATTCCCCTAATAGAAAATGTATTGAGGCTTTGTGTCTTGGTGTTTAATTCTTTCTGTGATAATTGGTAGTGAAAACTCTACAGAAAGTCAATTAATGTCTTACTTGCTTTATTTTTTATTTATAAACTGCATCATCTTTCACATGTTTGGGGATCACTTGCCATACATTATCTAATAAAAACATATAATTTTTGCTCCTAAACAACACAAATAAAAGATCTTTGCCAAAAGAAGCAAGCAATCCCCATATGAAATTCTGTTCTTCCTCAAGAAAATGTATTTGATTAAAAATGGGCCTTGCATCATGTTTTGAAGGTCAGCAGTTTTCCCTCTGTTGGACCAATTAGTGAAATCAATTCCAGAATTTAGGGCTCTTCCCTGAGAGTACTTGGTCACTGACAGATGAGCAAACAATCTGTGATTTCAATAAGTGTCCATTTAACAGGAGTAGTGCTCTGATGAGTCCAAGTGACAGTGGGATGTGGGGAGACTCAACCTTCCAAGTATCCAGGATCCAACTCATATCAATCACTGCAATTTTAAAAATTTTATATGGAAGCAAGTAAAAAGCAAGTGCAGCTTCTGGAAGAAATGTGTTATTCCCCATAACTGTTTCCCTAAGCAGGCTGACAGCCATGTTGTCTGATGCAGCTTTTGAAGGGTCTTCAAGGAGTAATACTATATAGAGATTATTGCATCAAACCAATCTGGAAGACTTGAATTACTGTAGTGGAGTCTGCATTGGCAAAAAGACAAACAAACAAACCGAAAAAAAGAGCCCCAAAACCCAAACACCTAAACAGATACAGATGGGAGTCCAGGAACATTTAGGATTCCAACAGCACCTCAAAAATATGAATTGGGCTAAAGAATGTGAAAATCTTTTTGATAACTGGTGTTGGAGGACCACCTCTGGTATACCTTAAATAAAGTATTTCCCACTAACTAGCATCATCTTAGCCTTACCTAGATGGAGTCCCAAACATCTTGCTTCCATTCACTTCCAATCTTAGCCAAGTACTGGAAAAACAGAGACATTGTGCCATATAAATCACATAAAAGTGTGACAGTGTTTCATGTTGTCCTCGTATTTATGGCATAGGAGCCCAAATACCTTTTCTAGCTCCCTTTCCTCCCCGTGACAATGTCAACACCTTGAATAGGAAGAGGCACGAAGTAGTGTGTTGTAGAACCACACACACATTTAGTAAGTATTTTTGGAGAGAAAAAAATAAGAGTTTTTCAGTTCCTCTGTTGATGCTTATGTGGGATTTTTGAATAGGCATGTGGAAAGGCCTGAGACCAACACCTGTTAAGTGGTTGACCCCTCATCCATGCAAATATGAGCCTATTGGCAAGACTCATCAGGATCAATATTGAGAAGACCTTCCACTTCTAAATTCCTCTTTGGGAGAGATGTCCCCTTTATCACTACTCTTACTCTTTCTCATTGTTCCCTAGCCCTGTGTCTGAATAAGGAAGAAGAGTCAGTCTAAGATCCTGTTGTTACTAGCTCCATGATACCAACTAAACACAGGGTTATACAATACATATAGTAAATGAACCAAAGAAAGTAGAGAAAAATATTTTTTGCTAACTTACATCAGTTGTAGTAAGGATTGTTGCATATAACTATAGTAGGTAAAATATTTTCAGACAGAAATGTGATTTTTAAATTGCCTAGTGTTTTGTTTATTTGCAGCATAATGAATTGGGAAGTAATATACATTTCCTAATCTAAGTGATGCAGATTTCTTTTCATGTAGGTTCAGCTGGCAGAAAAAGAGAGAGAAATAGAAGAGCTGATGTCACATTTGGAGGTCTTCACCAATGAGAAGGTACTGTAAACATCAGATGTTGTTTAGTGGGCTCTGATGCTTCATAAACTCTAAGGCCAGAAGGGACCATTCTTATCCTCTAGTCTGATCTACTGTAATAAGATAACCAGTAAACTTCCCCAAAATAATTCCTTGGGCATATCTTTTAGAAAAATATTCAGTCTTGATTTGAAAATTGTCAGCGATGAAGTATCAAACATGACCCTTGGATAATTATTCCACTGGCTAATTAACTTCACTGTTAACATTTTTTTGCCTTATTTTCCGTCTGAATGTGTCTAGTTTCAGCTTCTATTCTTTGGTTCATGTTATTCCTTTCTCCACTAGATTGAAATATTTTGTTCCCCATGTAGATAAGTATAGACTAATCAAGTCACTCCTAATCTTCTGTTTGTTAAACTAAATAGATTGAGCTCCTGGAATCTATGGCTGTAAAACACTTTTTCTAATCCTTTCATCATTCTCATGGCTCTTCTCTAAATCCTCTCCAATTTATCAGTAATTCTTCTTCAAATGTGGGCACCAGAAATGGACACGCAATTACAGCAGTGGTCATACCAGTGCCATATATGGAGGTAAAATAACTACTGTTTCTACTCAGGATTCTCTTGGTTATGCATCCCAGGATTGCATTAGCTGTTTTGGCCAAGGTGTCACATTGGGAGCTCATATTCAGTTGATTATCCACCACGACCCCTAAATCTTTTTCAGAACCACTAATTGCCAGGATAGAGTCCCCCATTCTGTAAATAGGGCCTATGTTCTTTGTTCCTAGATGTGTTTTTTTAGCTATATTAAAATGCATATTTTTGCTCATGTCCAGTTTATCAGATGATCCAGATGGCTGTGAATGAGCAACCTGTCATCTTCATTATTTACTACTACTCTAATTTTTGTCATCTGCACACTTTATCAGTGATAAGTTTTGTTTTCTCCAAGATCATTGATAAAAATGTTTAATAGTGTAGGGCCAAGAACTGATCCCTGAGGGACTCCTCTGGAAACATACCTACTTGATTCTTTGTTTACAGTTACATTTTGAAACTAATCAGTTACCCAGTTTTTAATTGATTTAATGAGCGCTATGTTAATTTTGTATTGTTCTAGTTTTTAATCAAAATGTATACTACCCAATCAAATGCCTTAGAAAATTCTAAGTATATTGCATCAATGCCATCATCTGTATCGGCCAAACTTCTAATTTCATCAAAAATAGATGTCAAGTTAGTTTGACTTGATATATTTTGCATAAACACATATTGATTTCTGTAAATTACATTATCCTCCTTTAATGCTTTATTATTTGAATCCTATAGCAGCTGCTCTGTTATGTTGCCTGGGATTGATGTTAGGCTGACAGGCCTATAATTACCTGGGTCATCTCGTTTACCTTTTTTAAAATTGGCATGTTATCTTTCTTCTAGTCTTCCGGAATTTCCTCAGTGCTCCAAGACTTATTGTAAATCAGTATTAATGGTCCCGCTAGTTCCTCTTTTCAAATGCTATACACTATCTAGACCTGCTGATTTAAAAATGTCTGACTTTAGTAGCATCTGTTTAATATCCTCTGGAGATACTAGTGCAATAGAGAGAGCGCTATCATTATGTGATGAGTCTGACATCTGTTTTCTCCCTGAATATGGAACAGAAATGTTAATTGAGCATTTTTGCCTTTGCAACATTATTATTGTTAATTCAACCATTTCCATCTAGCAATGGACCAATATTATTGTCAGAATTCTTTTAGCTCCTTGTATGTTTAAAGAAACCTCTATTGTCCTTAACCCATAGATTTCCTTTGTGTCCCCTGGGTTCTCTTACCAATTTCCCACAATTCCTAACTTCTTATTTGTATTCATTACTATCAACTTACCCTTTCTTCCATTTGTTTTATTTATTTATAGCTGCCTTTACTTTCTTTCTAAATCAGGTTGCTTCCCCCCCCCCCCCCCCCAGCAGCACAGCCTTCTTCCTCAGTTGTGGGGTTGTAGCTTTGGGGGATGTAGTAAAGCGTTCTTAAATGAATCCCAATTATTGTTCACACTTTTCAGAGGAATAATTTAAATCAGAACTGATTTGGCTTATAGTTGTTTTTAGCTTTGTTAAACTGGACCTATTAAAGCACAAAGTAGATATATTACTAGTCTGGACTTTATTCTGCTTTTAAATTATAAATGTGATCAAGTCATGATAACTTGTACCTAAGCTACCATTAAATTTTAGTACTGTGATCAGTTCTTCTTTATCCATTAGGACAAAGTCTAATAAAGAATTCTCCTGTGTTGGCTGCAGCACTTTTTGAGTTAGGAAGCCATCATCTATAATGTGTAGAATTCCAAGTATTTTATAGTACTGGAAGCATGAGACAGCTAGCACATGTCACTCCAATTAAAATCTCCCATGACCACATTTTTTCCCTATAGATTATAGATAGGTGGATAAAGAGGTTGTCTTCCTGTTTCCGTATTGTGATTTGGTGGTTTGTGGCAGACATCAATTAATACCCTCTCTTGTATTTTAACTGTTAGGATATTGAACCATAAGCATTTAAGATCATTTTCTTCTTTATGTTATCAATGACTCAGAAACAGATAAAGCCTCCTAAAATAGAGTGTACTATCTCTCCCTTTTCACCTACTCAATCCTTCCTAAAATTGATGGCTATAACCTATTTAAGATTACATCATGCAAATCATCCCGCTAGGTTTCAGTAATACCACCTACATCAAATTTTTGTTCATAAATGAACAATTCCAGTTCCTTTCTTTCGTTATCCAGGTTCCTAGCATTTGTGTATACGTAATTCAAGAATTCTTCGTGTCCTTTCGATTTTGTTCTCATCATCTCAATTTTGTGCTGAGAGCTCATATCTTCCTTCTTTTTACTGTCCCTATTTATTATTAGTTTTAACTCCCTCGCTCCTTCCCTTCCTCCAGCCTAATTTATTTTAAGGAGAGAGAGTGGGGATCAGTATATAAAGCAGTCCACTCATAAAACATGAAAAGGTAAATTTTGAAAGGCAGTAAAAATGGATTAACTGATTTTTAAATAATAAATAATTTGATAGTGAGATTTCTATGAATAACTTTCATATGTATAAAAAACCCCCACAAACAAAACAAAAAATAGTGAAACATCAAAACCTCTTCTTTGATATTTAGAAATAAGATATTTTAGAAATAAGTTTATTGTGCTATAATAGTATTTCAGAAAAAAAATTAAATGAGCATATTATTAATCTGGTGAAATTGATAAGGCAGAATCTTTTTCTGTACTGGTCCTTTTTAAAAAAAAAAAAAAAAAGAATTAACTGCCATCCATGTTATATAACAGAATTATTTCTCTTTTCCGTAGAAATTGGGCTAATTGTGTGTGTCAGAATGTAGCCTGGTATCTCAAAGGAATAGCACATATTCACATGTAATTTGATAAATTATTATTTCCGCTGCTTGCTAAGAATTGTTTCGGTTATAACCAGGCACACACATACACTACCAAATCCTCATGATTACTGCAATGCAGATTATTCCCACAAGGAGCTAGTAAGAAACAGATTGACAGATGTTATAATGGTGACCTTGATAATGATCGCTTTCAGAATTGTAGTTTATGTGAAAGACGTTTGTATATCTTCTAATCCCATTCCAGATTTTTAAGTAAATTTTGCAAATGAACTGCCACTTTAAAAAACTCGCTTTCTAATCAAATGCAGTACCGATACGATTGAAAGTAAAGAAATCTATGCTGAAATATTAAGATGATGATCTAATGCTGAAAGTATTTTTATTGTTTTGCATGGCCATTGTTAATAGGCGTTTTTATTCTACTTCCCAGTACGTCTTAATCAGAGTATGATCATTTTTGTAAAGCATTGCTAATCCAGAGAGAAAGAGAAAGAAAAAGAGAGAGAGAGAGAGAGGATGTACATGAGCGATATTCAGCAGAGCTGTTTTATTTCGTAATAAATTATTTCATGTAAATTTTAGCATAAATTAAACTAGATGGAAAATAAGAATATTTAACATTTTTTTCTCAAAAGCACCCTAGAAATTCTGTTAATACTCGTTTTCATGCAAAAGAGTAGCCAAATATAGAAATGATATATTTAAAAAAAAAAAATGCATCAGCACCATCTTCTAATTCATAGAAAAGCTAAGTAAAAGTTGGGAGTTTGATACAACTATTTATCTGGAGGGAATCATTTTTAGTTGGAGGGAATCTTTTTAAACAACACACATAAGGAGCATTGCAACTGTAAAAATATTGTATGACGCTTATAAAAGCTTATAATGTAAATATCTATAAATTTGCCAGAACAATTCCAAGAAAGAATCAAAGTGCTCTGCTAGAGTGGAATCATGATTTAAAAGGTTAAGCATACTACAGTAAACAGCTCTTCAATTTATACTCCATTATCAGTGTTTGTTTATAAATGTCACTAAACATAGCATGCTAAAAATGTTCATTTGTAGTCTCTTCAAACCTATAAAATTACTTAGTTTCTGTTCTATTTACATACTTATATAGCCTTTGATTTTTAATCAGTCTGTACCCTAGCAGTCCAGCTTATGGCTAAGTCTATTTTATAGCACCTTTTACAAGCACTTTGATGTACATTCTATTTTAATCTTAGGTGGTGCTGGAATTACAGTATTAAATGCCATCATGTTTTTAGCAAAAATGTTCCCATATTGCAGAAAAAAGCTATAAGCATATGGAACATTTCTACTTTGAGACTGTGTTTCAGACTTTTAGAAAGTAGACACTGCACTTTGAACTTCTTTTGATTACTTCTTGTGGGTTTACAAACAAATAGCCAACCAATTTCAGGACAGAAAAACTTAGTACAGTTTCTGACTTTTTCTCCAGTTACATTGTTTTGTTTCCTCTCCTTAGCTTGAAATGGGTGGAATAAAGGCTTATCCACCTTAAAATTCTTCTCTTAATGAAAGCAAGAAACTTTAACCCAGTGAGATAGAAACTCAGCCGGTATAGATTGGGTTAGCTCCATTTAAGTCAATAGTTACCCCAGTGTATCCAGCCAATATATCTAATAGGCTTTTTAAAAAAAACCCTTTATCTTTTGGTGGATGCATAAGGTGTTGCTTCAAGACTGTACCTGATTTCTGTATGTACTATAATCAGGATATTTTTTAATGATAGTGTTTTTGAGATAAACAGGAATTTTATTTTTGAATTGTTCACAATAGGCTGTGTATCATTTTGGTTGTAAGGCAAGAACAGGTGGAAGTAACAGATCATTTACATGTCTTGTAACTGATATTTTTTTGTATTTGCTTTGCAAAAATAGATATTTGTTTAAACAATGCTGGTGATTTGTATTATTTATTGAATTTGAATTGATGATGGAACTTCAAAATACATTTTCTTATAAATAAGTTATATTAATGTAACAAAAATCTGGAGTTATTTAATAAGTCAGCTATGTCAAGTGATGAAAGGTGGATCTGAAAATTGGCAGATGAATATTTGAAGAATTCTTTTTTAAATGGAAGGTTTTAATTAAAGCAAGTATTTATTTAATCAGAATTAAAGTATTTGATAATTTGACTCCATATGTTAATTCAATTTTTAAACTTTCTGTTCATTAGGATCTTGGCAGGAGTCAAGAAAATCAAACTGCAAGAATAACTAAGGGACAGATTTCTCAGCAGGATTTACATTTTCTCAATCCATACACAGAGGGAAGTGGACTAGTTCCTGCTGTTCCAAGTAGACTACCAATATTGCATTTTGGAAACCCTTATGCAATCCAGGAAACAAGAGGTTGTTAAAGTTTGTTTTCCTCAGCTTATGTAAGGACAAGATTGGATATCTTTGTTGGTTGTTTGTTGGAAATGCTGAATTCATTAATAAGTTTGTCGACCCTCATCGCTAAGAGGAAAGCTTTCAAGAGGGTACAAGAACAATGCTATATTTGCACCATCTTTTATTGCGCATTTCATTTACCAGATTTGGGGTTTTGTTTGAGAGTTAGTTTTATGAGATCTAAACTGAAAACATTTGAAGTCCTGATATAATTACTACTATTTTGAGATGACAACATGCAAACTAATTATATTGAACAGAACATTTATACAATGTATAAGAGGCCTGTTCTTTATTTTTATTTCAGATGGAGCGGATGGTGCTTTTTATCCTGAGGCGGTCCAAAGACTACCTGTGAGGACCTCCTCCTGGGAACTAGAAGACAATGTAGTATGCAGTCAGCCTGCACGCAACCTTAGTCGGCCTGATGGTCTGGAAGACCCTGAGGATAACAACGTAAGTTAGCTTTCATGTGCTTATTTTCTCCCTTCGTTTATTAAAGAGCATCCATAAATTAACAATTGTTTGGATATAGTGAGCATTTAAAAATCCTAATGCACTTAAGCATTCTTTAAATTTGAAACTGAAATATCTGGAGCACTAATTAAGATGAAACATTTGTGCACCAATTGATAAAAATTTAATTAAGAGAAATCTCTTGAATTCTAATGCCAGCTTATTTTGCTTTTGGAGTCATAGCCTCTGATTACAGTTAATATTTAAAAAAGAAAATAAGTCAGTTAATGTCATCATATTGCTGTTTAAGTATATAATCATACTCCTGTTCCTTAACATTACATACACAGCTGATTTTAATTCTCACCCGTATGTGAAAACTTAATTGACACTGAAGATAAAACAAAAGATGAAGGATTGTGTTATCAGTGTTTATGAATTAAATATTCAGCATATAGTTCAATGTAATGTGTAAATTTGTGAAGACAGATTTGCAAGAGATATAGATTAAAGGAAATTTTTAAACAGAATGAAAATATTAAACATTGAGACGATTTCCATTTTGGCCATTTATAGCCATTAAAAGTTTAAGTGGTGGAAACTTCTGTCTGTTATCTAAAACAGGGTGAAGTAAAAGTGGTATTGTTTGCTAGTATACTTTCCAGGACCTTATAATGTCATGCTTTCTCAGCAGAGGTGATGTGTTGGCGCATATATCACATTGTAGATGAGCAGGTGAATGAGCCCCTTATGGAGTGGCTGATTTGGTTAGGTCCTATGATGGGTGACACCTTGAGTAGATATGTGGGCAGAGTTGGCAACGTGGTTTATTGCAGGGATAAGTACCAGGCTTAGTGTTCCTGTTGTATGGTGTGCAGTTGCTGGTGAGTATTTGCTTGAGGTTGTGAGGCTGTCTATAAACAAGGACTGGCCTACTTCCCAAGGCTTGAGAGAGTGAGGGATCATCCTTCCGGATAGATTATGGGATTGGGATTGTGCCCACAAAAGTTTATGTGATAAATAAATTTGTTGGTCTTTAAAAGTGCCACAGGACTCTTCTTTTTGTTTTGCTTAAATAGACTAACACAGCTACTCCTCTGGAACTCAGTACATATACACAACCTCTTAAATATCATCCATCCATACCTCTCGCAACTATTCAGAGAATCAATATGACAAACTTTTATTAGATACCTTACTTGACCCTTGTGGGATAAATACTATGAAAGCAATGTAAAGTTTGTAAAGTATGTCAGGAGCTGCTGTGAACACTTTACTCTCTCTTTCTTTTTACTTTGAGGGAATTTTAGGGTCAAACATACCTTGTAAAGTGTGTCAGGAATCTGTTTGTTTTTTGTTTTATATGGTTAGCTGAGATAATCTTTTGTACAAAAAGAAAAAATGGTTTTAGTGAATTAGTTTATGAGGTAAACCATACCCTCTATGCTTTAATTTGAAAAGCCCTTTTACTGTATTTCAGTTTTTAGGTGCTCTTGCTACTTTAAGAAATATTTCAGAAATACTTTTCTACAAAGTGTTGTGCTCTTTGCAAGTATGGTGGTATCATGACCTGTTTCTCATTTAGTCTAGTTTGCCACATTTAATTGCTATTAACCTTTGCAGAAACTGATCAGTGTTCAGACAGGCATGATTTTAGCCTTGGTGCTCAGCACCTATAATGGAGAAAAATGTATTTCTTCCTCCTGCCTTTTGAACTCTATGTCCATTATTGTGAATAATTAGGAAAACTGTCAGAACTTTTGCAGCCTATTTAAGGTCTAGAATATCATTTTTGTGCTGTTGCCCACCTTTTCTTCACATTTTGCATATTTAATCTGATCATTCTTGGCACAGACATTACATATGACAAGCCCTTCTCTTCTTTAGTCATCTGCTGCAGTTTAATTAGCAGAATGTTCTTCCTGATCTATGTGTTTTGCCCTTTCGCAAACCCCAGAGAAACAGTGCTAGAGTCTTGTGCTCATTTGCTGACACAGCTTAGATTTTGTAATGAGATGGAAGGAACCTAATATGCTCAGTTAGGAACCAACTTCAAGTAAGTGTGTCAAGAAGATACTGCTTTCCTCACATCAGATAGCAATTTATACTATAAGAACTGATTTTCTTCCAATTTTCTCGCCATCAGATGAAAATAGATTGAGAAAGGTAAAATGTATTCGTTTCCCAATAAAAACGAGAGGGGATACATGTGAATAAGTCAAAACGCTCATTATTTGAAAATAAATAGTTGCAAAACTCTTTTTAGAGAGACTCAGTGATAAACTAAAGCAAAAAGGAGGATTTTAAATGAGATTTTAAGTGAGGAAATGACTCGTGATTTTCATGAGATGGGGTAGCACCAATGAAAGAGAGCCATTCTGTGCTCATTGTAAATAGTGGAAGGAAGGAGAAGCCAATAACAGAGTTGTGTGCATCTTTGAAACTGAAAGGCTTTGATGTCTGGGAACCAGTGTAAACCTAGAGTCAAATGGAGACAATAAACAATTCTACTAATCTTAAAGGGCACATTAGGGAATGATCCCTAACTTGTGTGAATCCTTCATAAAGGTACTAGGTCTGACTAAACTCTCCAGTTCAATTTCTAGCAACTGGGTTAGCCTCTCAGATTGAGAATAGTTTGAAATAAGAATGTCAGCAAAAAGACAAGTTAAAATGGTTGCTTTGTTAAGAATAAAACCTGAAGATACTGATGAAAGAAGCCCTTCAGCAAAAATTTACCATGTCTCATTTTATTTATAAAATACACAACCTCTACGCAAATAGATATTTCTGAAACATGGCAATTTAATAACTAAGAGGATATTGACGTTAAAGGGTATAATATACTTATAAAAGAAACATTAACTTGAGTAGGTAGAGTAGTAGTACTACACGGAATATTCCATACTCTTTCAGAAATAATATTTTTCTGGTAGAAAAGACTTTGGGATAGAATCTGCACGGATACAAATGTCTTATCATTAGCATACAAATGCAGTGTTTTGAGTGCATTGCTGCTCTATAACTTCGCTATCTATAAAATGTTGGAGATCAGAGAAGTAGTAAATTTTGAGTAATAGTGATGGATAATTTCAGTTTATTATCATACAATCACCACCGTTAATGGTGTGTTTTAGAAATCAGTTTAACAAAAGCTTAAAACCTTCATTTTATAAAAATCTTATTGTGATGGAAAACAAATATTTGAGTATTTTGAATTTTTCCTCATGGTTTGAGGAAAAATGAATTGATACTGAGAAAATACCAGTTCAAAAATCAATCCCCTTGATTTTTTTGTACTAGATTTTCTTTTTGGGGGAAGCCTTTTGAAAGAAATATAAAACATTCTGGGCCCGGTCATTTGTCCACAGTATTGTGCCTCTTGTGCAGATTCTTCAGATATCAGGTATATGTAGGCAATGTTTGACTATAGAGCATTTTATAGGGCTTTAGCCATAACAGAGAATATTTACACCAAGTCAAACCCTTTGATTTTGATGACAAATTCAAAAGTCGGTAAATGGTGCAAATGGCAGCTTTCCCCTTCTCCCTGACCCGATCTCCCCGGCCGTGGTTCTCCCCGGCTGTGGCTTTCCCCAGCCCGATCTGCCTGGCCACAGCTTTCCCCTTCTCCTTGGCCCAATCTCCCCGGCCGCAGCTTTCCCTGGCCCGATCTGCCTGACTGTGGCTTTCCCCGGCCCAATCTCCCCGGCCGCAGCTTTTCCCTTCTCCTCGGCCCGATCTCCCTGGCCGCGGCTTTCCGCAGCCACTGCTTTCCCTTCTTCCCAGCCCAATCTTCCCGGCCATGGCTTTCCCCATCCTGATCTCCCTAGCCATGGCTTTCCTTAGACCAATCTCCCCAGGCGCAGCTTTCCCCTTCTCCCCAGCTGCAGCTCTCTTCAGCCCGATGGCCGCAGCTCTTTTTCTTCTCTCCAGCCCGACCCATAGTAAATTAATAAAACTGCAATATTTCATTTAAAATTTTTTATTAAAGTTCAAACAAAAAGACAACATTTATGCATTTCCTTTGACTTAACGTACTTAGGCTTGCTGATGCTTCCAGCGCCAAAAAACTGTTGCCCATGAGGCACCATGCCTCGCAAATTGTCACTCAGCAAGTACGATATCTTGCTCAGCTGCCTCATCAGCTTAGAGGGAACACTGGCCCTCTCCCAGAGTTCCTGGCCACTCCTCCGTCAACCTAGCACCTGCCAGTGTGGACTCAGACAGTTGACTGGCGTTTTCAGTGTGGACGACCTAAGTCGACTTAATGAGGTTGACTTTAAATCCACTTAAAGTTGACTTTGTTAAATTGATTTAACAGAGCCTCCAGCGTAGACATACCGTAGAAGAGGGAAAAAGTGGATGAGTGGTTTTCCTAGCAGCTGCATTTGACTTTCACTCTGATACAAAATTTTAGCAGTGACCTCTGCAATGTTGCGATGGAATAACCTTTCAATTATGTGGAATAGACTACAGTCAGATGTGCTGATCTGTTGATATAATTGATTTGAAAGCATATGGGATCATTGTTGCACTTCAGATACAAATTTGGTGAAGATTTGCACTTTGAATGCAAATTTGGTGACAACGGAGTATGCATGGCTTTTTGGTTTCTGCTGGAGATGGAAAAGAAAGTTTTATGGAGATCTGAGATGTGATATGAGAAGCATTGTAGGTAATATGAAAGGAGAAATAAATGCACAGTGTTTCTGCTAAATTTCCTATTTCCGTTCTTTTAAGGTTTGGGGTGAACAAAGCATGTCCTGCTTCAACATTAACTCCTACAAAACATTGTGTTTGCTAATTCATGTGTGGGTCGGGTTGAACAGCACCTCAGGACCAATTTCAGTGAAAGAGTTGCTTGGCATCAAAGGGTAGTCTTAGCACATCCTAATCTGGCACATACAGGAGAATCTGCTCTTGACATAGACCTTTAAAACAAATTGCTTTAGGACCTACCATAGCTGCTAAGCTTTTAAGTAACAGTAACCAGAATATAATTGTTTGACATCCTGGGAGGGGAAATCATTCCTAGATGCATGTAGATACAAGAAAAATACAAGGTTCCAGGTGCATTGGGTGGGTTGGTTTTTGTTTGTTTGTTTTTTGTTTTCTAATGATAAAGTTGGTTAGTCTATTTTTGGAAATGTAGACCTGGTCCCAGCTTACAGTGTGCCCAGAGTAACTGCCTAAAGACACCTAAATAATGTTATTAATCATGGTAGGTATGTGGGTATTGGGATTAGAATTTGTTATTAGTCATAGTAGGTATGTGGGTATTGGGACGAGAACTTGTGGCCAATGGAAAATGGGTCATTGCTTCTTTCTGGAATGTGTCCAAAATGGCCTTTCCACCTCAACTAATCAAAACACCCTTCTCTATGGGCCCATCTTGCTGCCATTTCCCATCTGCTTCCTTAGATTAGGAATCAGAAAAGAGAAGATGATGTGTTTAGCCAAGGATGGAGATGAGGAAGAACTGTGTTTGAGCCCAGACTGGCTGATTGCAGGGATGCAGACTTGATAGCACATAGGGAGGCAGAATGTTTACTGAAGTGGGGAAGGGGCTGAAGGAAAACGCATCTGTTTTATTTCAGTCTTTTTGTGCAAAGCACAATTGATTAGTATTCTCTGCAGTTCAAAGGGTGAATAGATGTTACTCCTCTTCTCCCCCCAGCAGTCAGCACAGGATTAGTATTGTTAAATAGACCACAACATATTAATGATCTATAAAGCTGTTTGGGGCAATGACCACCAAGCCTTTATGTGTGTATGCATCGCATCAAACACAGAGACCCCAAACCTGTTTTGAATCTCTTGGCACTATTACAATATAAACATTTAATAACAGTAGTAATAATATGGTGCAATTCTGCTTATGAGTGCAGTCTCACAATATCGCAGATCTCAGTCTCGCATACACAGCTATCCGCGATGTCGTGAGAGTATACAGGTGTCTAAGCATCGCTGGGTATGTAGGACTGCGCTCCGTGAGACCACTCTCTCAGAGTGTGATCTTTGCAGTATCGCAGAGTACCGTCTTGCATACACAGCGATCCGCGATGCCGCGAGATTGTAGTCCCTAGTATTTCCATTTATGGTACGTATGACCCACTTGAAGTACATGTAAGTCAAATCTGGCCTGCCATAGCAAATGAATTCGACACCCCTGATTTAGATTTAGCTTTCTTCCTTCTCACTTAGTCCTTAGCAGGTCATACAAAATCCATAGACCCACTCATTTACTTGTACCATGTCCCATAGTAGTAATAAAAAAACTCCAATGCAGATAAAAGATACCTTGTAAAACAAAATAAAGAAATAATTTATGCAACTTGTAATCGAGGAACTCATAGTGACAAGATAACATGGAGGATAAATAGTTCATTAAAATTCCAAAAAAGGATGACATTTACAGTCCAGTGACTACTATCTGACACTCTTTATTGTAAATTGAATTGTATTCTACTCATTTGTGGTTTTAGTCTCTGATTGCCATAGGTCAAGGATTGTTTATCCATAGTACAGTAACCAGTTGTAAAGTGTTATGCATGCCTTACAACTCAGTATAAATTATTATAATGTATATGGCTAAAAGAGGCATCTTCAGTTACACTGACTGCGAGAAAGTGGAAACGGAAGTACTGTGAACTTTCCATTTCTATGTCTACTTCATGGTTCAGTCAGTGCATTGTGAGCTTTTGGCATTCTCCTGACAGAGTTAGGCAATTGTTGGGATTAGGATGACAGATTAGATGGGGCACCTCATACATTTTCCCATAATTCTAAATTGCTTCAAGAGTATGCAGATAACACTACAGAATATGTTGATCCTCTTTGTAGTAGGTCTTGATTAATAGTTGATTCTGTACATGGCAACATTCAGGACAGTTTAGCTTTGTAGTAGTTTGAACTGAAAATGTTTGAGGAAGTGGTCTCAGATCATGCGGCAAAATCCTCCAGCAGAGAAACTTAATTCTTCTTCAAGTAGTGTCCCTATGAGTGCTCCACTTCAGGTGTGCATGTGCCTGTGTGTCTTTGATTGGAGATTTTTGGTAGCAGCATCCATTTAGCCCACACACAAGCCCTCCACACCCTCATGCCTCATACTGAGGATGTATAGGGCTGTACACGTGAATCATCTTCAGATCCTTCCCAGTTATCTTTAGCTGGAGATGGACCATCAGGCTTGCCAACTTCTACTGTGTCTTAATGTTGTTACATAGCATACAGATGTAGATCATTCCTTTTGATGTTCTTGTCTGTTCCCTTTTATTTGTGTTTGTGGTATCATTTCGGACTTTTATTTGTGGGTATGTTGGAATTCTCAGGCTTAAACATTCTTTCCTGCCAGAAAGCTATTCTGTGTAGTCACACACACTTTCAGTGTCTGAGGTGTTTGGGGAATACCCATATTCCCTCAAAATGTAAGACCTACACTTCATTTAAAAGCAGATTGCGTAAGGAGGGCAAAGTTCAGGCTTCTCATGATGGAATAGGTCTTAAACTGGTTTCACATCAGAGCTTTGAAAGCTCCTTTGTATGTACTACCCCATTTACCTCTGGATGTAGGCCACTGAGCATTTCAGGAGGTAAGACTTCTGGTACCCTATCTACAATTTGTTCACCTCTAGATCTCAGTCACTAAAAGCCTCCAGGTTGAGGCACTTGTACCTGGCCTAGCAATACTAAAAGCTTTCACTGTAAGTTGATGGGTTCTAACAAGAGGAGCAGGAATGTTAGATCTTCATAGCTGCCCTGGTCACTGGAGACCTAAGGCCCCAAGAGGATTATTGCCAAGGCTCTGAGTGCTTCTGATACCATGAAGACATCTAGAGCTGCTTTTAATAGACATGCCTTTATTATGAAGGTCCTAGTGTCAAAGACTTCCTCTGCTTCTGATGGTCACGTCCGTCTAAGCAGATCAGTACCATCAGTCTCATCAGTACCCTCAGCACCTACATTGATGCCTCAGATTGTTACATCCGAGTCTGTGCCTGAGCATGTTCACCCTTCAACAGAGAATAGCCAGTTACCTACCTCCATACCGATACTGACCTTAAATGACCTTTTTGTCTCCAATGAACCGGAGTCACCACTGCTTACCAGTACTGCCAATATCTTGTTACCAAGGTTTTCTAGACCAGCAAATGCTCCATTAAGATCCTCAACTTCTCTGACTTCCACCCATCAGGGAAAATTGTAATCACCTCCTTTAGAACAATGATTTTGAAACTTTTTTTCCTTGGGACCCAGTTGAAACAAAATCATTTATGCCCGCAACCTAACAGTTACATCTTTGAGCAATGTATTCTGGTCTTTTGGTAGCCGCAGCAGGAGATGCTGCGACCCAGTATCTGAGGGTCTGTGACCCAACACTGGGTCCCAATCTGTGGTTTAAAAACTACTGCATTAGAATATGTGGAAGGGGACTGTGGTTTGGACTCAGAATTCTCTGTCCAAGGATCTCCTTTTTAATTGAGGAGGCATTATTCTCTGCACAAAGAGAGAAAGGATAGATGACCTCCAACTTTTTTACCACTGGGATGCTCAAAAGTAGATACCTTCTCCTATACCCTATAGTCCCGCTCAGTGGTTTTATTGGAATCCATGGGCCTTATATGACCAAGAATTTTTAAGGGCTGTAACTCTCTGTCATTGGGAGCACATCGACAGTCTTATGCTCCCATGCCCTCACTTCTCTGTCTCAAACCAGAGCCTATAAAGGAGACCTTTGAAGAAGAGCAGGAACCAATGGTTGACAAGAAGGTTTAATGCTTCACACAATTTTTCTTCGTCATCACCCTGTGAAACTGTATTGCCTCAACCACCTTCCATAGTGGATAATTTTTGTCAGTTCCAGGAGTTGATGAAATGAGTCACAGATATACTTCAAACTTCTACATTCGTTGTGGATTGAGTTAATGAAATTAGGAGGAAGCACAACATCAAGACTAACCCACATAGTAAGTATGGGTCTACTTAAATCTTGGGGAAAGCATTTTTCATAGGTACAATGGGGCAAATGCTGAGCGCCCTGGCACTTGGCAAGGGGTGTCCCCCCTGCCACCGTGGACCAGTCCTAGGTCCACCTAGCCCCTACAAGTTGACTTAGGCATCCAATGTGGATGCTCTAAGTCGATTTAGCAGGGTCCCCTTTAAGTCAACTTAATTTTTGCGTGTAGACATGCTAAGTCGACTTAACAAAGTCGACTTAAATTTACAAGTGTAGACATAGCCCAAATGACCTCAGCAAGCACTTTGCCCAAAACTATGACTGGGAGCTGCATTCCTGAGTCTTCAACAGCATACTCCTAACTTGAAGGTTGCGGGAAGTGTAACTTTGCACCCATCGCAAACAAAAACACTTTATAAAAAATTGTTACAGAGGACAGTTGGATCCTCTATCACCTAGGAGTTGCCTTTCTTATTTCATGGGCAAAGGACCTGCTTTATGAGTACCCACCAAACACCATTGCTCTTGAAGGTTTTGGACAGAATCAAATAGGACTCATCCTTGGTCATTTTTGTTGCACTGATTGGGCTGCAACGAGTTTGGTATTCTTACTTGATTTGATTCACTTTTTGTCTACGTCTGAGTCTTCCATCTGGTATCCACCTGTTGTTTCAGGATTCTGGTTGGTTATTTTATCCAGATTGGAAATTCTCTGTCTTCAAGCATGACTTCTTGATGGTTCTCCAGGATGGAGGCTTCTCGTTCACTAGATCTGCAAAAGGTATTGGAAACAATAGAAAGCCATTGATGAGAGAAGTATTTTACTTCAGATATAGAAGAGATTTCAGCACTGGCATTCACTGTTCACTCTCCCCTTCCGACCACCTGTTGAAATGAAAAAGACCAGATCCCCGTTTGAGTTCTCTCATGGTACTCTTGGTGCTATCACTGCCTGACACTTGTTGGTGAAGACTTTTTGGTTTTTGCTTATCCCAAAACTGAAAGGTTTCTGAAAGGACTTATGGACTGCTCTCCACAGGTTGCAGAATACACTGCAGTATGGAACTTGAACTTCTTTGTTAATTGCCTTGTGAAACACCCCTTTGTACATGTTAGCTGCTTCACCTGTCCATTAAAACAGCTTTTGTGGTGTCCACCATTTTCACCTGGAGAGTTGGGAAAACGAGGGGCTTTAATTACAAACTCCAATCCTTTTTCAAGGGCAAAATATTACAACAAAACTTACCCCAAGTTCTTGTCTAAGGTGTCTTCTGGATTTCATATAAGCCAGACCATTCATCTCCCTATATTTTTCCTCAAACCAGAGACTTGGAAGGAATCTGCTTTTCATATGTTAGATGTCAGAAGGGCATTAGCCTTTTATCTGGGTAGAAACAAACCTTTCCAAAAGTCTGTTTGTGGACAGATCCAGGGGATTGACATATTCATCCAGAAGCCCTCAAGATGGATCTCTGCTTGTATCACTTCATGTTATGACATTACCAGCATTCTACCTCCTTCTAAAGGTTTAACCTCTTCTACCAGGTCACAATGTACTTCCATGGCATTACTCAAGAATATTCCAGTTGCCAAAATTGGAAATACTGCAACCTGAACTTCAGTACATACTTTTTCAAACCCCATTGTGCTTTGGTGCATACCTCTGGATCAGATGCTGTAGTTAGCAGTGCAGTTTTGTCTTTGACATTGGACTCTGTTCTAGAGCTTTCTCCCTTCCTGTGAATATAGCTCAGGAATCACCTGAAATGGAGCACCAATATAGGGGTGCTGCTCAAAGAAGGAGAGACTACTCAGTATGTGCAGTAACTGGAATTCTTTGAGATATGTGTCCCTATGGTTTTTCCAGTACCTGTCTTCCTTCTCTTTTGCATCAGAATTTTTTCTGCCAGGACATGGTGGTAGAAAAGGAATTAAATCCAGTTTGCCTGTGCAGCCCTAGGTATAAGGTGCAAGGATGTGTAGGGGCACACATAAGCTGAATGAGCACTGCTGAAAAAAAAATTGGATCAAAAGGTGCAGGGCAGCATGTCTACCTGAAATGGTTCACACAGAGATGTATGTGTCAAACTCCAGGTCCTGCACTCCTTTATTGATGGAAGCAATGTTTTAATCTCCTTTTGTCCCCAGATCCGCTATCAAAATGAGTGTTGCTCTGAGAGTCCAACATCCCCTTGAGGTTGCAGCTAACGTTATCGTCTGTATAAATCTTTTACATGACTGACCGTCATTATTTGTCTTACAGAACCATCATCTGTTTCTGTATGGATAAGAGCTATTTGAATAGCAAACTATACCAATCCGTTTATAGCAATCTTTATACCTATCTGTCTCACTTAGGGTTTCCAGTAGCATAATATCCTCTCCAAAGATATGATTCCCTGTTCTTCTTCATACAGATAAATACATAAGAACGTTAAAGCAGCTCTTGAAAGAGCTATAGTAGCTCTACATAGAGATTCAATGTAATTAGCAAGGAGAGGTTAGTTTACCTCTCAAGTTAATACTGAAAGTATCTAAAAATTATTTAATTTGCATTATCTAACCCAGTAAGGGCTACCAACAATACTCTGTCATTCTTACAGTACCCCCTGAATTGTGTTGATGTATACTACACTTGGAAAGTATAATAGGATTTGTTCACTTGCTGACTTTAGCCATGGAAAATTTTGATGAACATCCTCTCATTGGTTGGCGCTAAGAATAGCTATATTTATTTTTATTGAGTTTCATATAACTGGCTGAACAATTAAAGGGCAAAAAGAGAATGTTTGAAAACATATCAAAGTACCATTCAGGTGTACGTTAGTCAGTGCCTTGCAGTTTTGAACTATTACAAAGTCCTCTAAATAGACCAAGTTATTAAGATTTTCCTTCTGATGTAAGAATAAAGCTGTTTGCTTAAACTACTAAGGTGTTCTAGCTCATCTGTCATGCCCTCAATTAATCTAGCTTCACTGTAAAAATGGATATTGTGTTAGCATATGACATTTCTAATAAGCACAGTGCAAGGATGACGTACATATAAACTGAAACGCACTAAAATTTTTAACTAAGAAAAGAAACTTTTACAAAAAGATTTAAAAAGAATGTATTGACCAGATAGGAAGTTGTAGGAGAGGACGTCTAAACAATAAACAAAACTCAAATTTGGGGGTTTTGTTCCATTATTAGTGCAGACACAGCAATAGAGCACTGTTAACAAGAGTAATTAACAATGACCTGTAAGATAGAGAACTCAAGCAAAATTCATAATTACTAACAGAGAAATAGAAACCAAATGCTGAAATATCTCTCATGGCAAAATTTTATACATTCTGTTAAGTAAACTGATGATTTCACAGAAATCTTTAAAACTGATGAACCCTCAATATCAAGATTACAATTTTTTATTTCTGATAAAATCTACAGTTTCTTAGGAACTGTAAATAGGGTAGAAACGCACATGCAGTGAAGCTAAATTTAAGGCACAATCCACTATTTGCTTACAGAAATGAACAGGAGGTGTTCACTAGCATTACTTAATGAATGATCAATACACGATGCAAAGTATTCAATGTGTACCATTTTATATGTTTTAATGTTTGCTGGAAATATATTAGCAATATAGTGAGTGATGTGATAAATAAAAACATTAGCAAATTATTATGATGCACTAAGCTTTGTGTAGAATAATAATACATTCTCTCAGCAATTATATATTTCTTTACAGACAGTTATGCTTTAATAGTAAGACACATTAATGAATCTGTACAAATGCTCTTTCTAAAGTAGATAGCATTATACAGTATTTGTGTAACCGGGATGATGAAAGTAATCATGCTCGCCATTAACTCCTATATGTGTAGAACCCTGCTAAGGACATTTTGAATTTAATATTCTGAATTAATAAATCCTGATTGCTGACCCTAAGAAGTTATAGATTAACAGGGCAACTGTGATGCATAGTTTCTGAGCATGTTTTCTGGCTCGGCACTTAGCACTAAACTAAGGATATATAGAAGCATGGAAGCAGTGCAGGAACAGAGCTGATCAGAAAACAGATTTTCTGTCCTGTGAAAAAAAATTAAGATTTTGAAAAACATCTAATGCCAAACCAGACTAAAAAGTGAAAAATTTCCATTCTTCACAAAAATAGAAATTCTGAAAACAAACTGTTTTGGGTCACTTGAAACATTTTGTTTGCTTTCAGCCCTTTATTTATTTTGTGTATGTAGGGAGAAGTTGTAAATTAAGTTGAACCAATAATCAAATTAAATTCAACAAATGAAACTAAGAATCGAAGCCTTTAATTTGACATTTTCTCTTCCTGGGCGGGGTGAGGGGGGGTGAGAGAGAGTGACTGAACCTTTGTACAGGTCTATTTATGAGTGGGAGAGTCCTGTTTCTAGGGGAAAGTGCCACCTGCTTCCTATTGTTAACAGACCTGTTGAAATAGTGCAAGGGTCTAAGAGATGGTCTAGCTATACAAATGAAAGAATTATAAAGAAAGCCAGTTTTAAGGGATTTAAGTTAAACTAGGTATGAATTTTCAGTATAAATATGTATGTTTGGAAAAACGGTGTGTGTTTTCATTTTCTTATGGTAAATATTTGAATCAGTAATGTGTGATATGCTCAGAACATGAAATCGCCTCATTTCTTAATTTGTCAGGGTTTTCAGCTATAACAGCCTTTTACTATGTAATGTTGAAACATTTTCGATCTTAACCAGTGGTTTTCTTTATTAACAATTAAACTCTCCTCGTTGGTGACAAAAGGAACAAATTGTGCTTTTACAATCCATATGCCCCTTCTCCTGCAGGTGCTAGGCAGGCACGTTAGATAGGAAAACATGTCTGTCTCCAGCATCTGCTGCAGCAAGCCCCACTAGGTGCTTAATGAAAGTATTAAATGGTGGAAATGAAGCAGCTGTTGTTCAGAGAATGAGGAGAAAGCTATTAAAGGGATCTCCAAATCTGTCTAGTTTCCATTAACTTTCCGGAGAACACGGTGTAGTCATTTAAAAAATAAGACTAGATAAAAAGAACCCAATGCCATTTGAATATAGATACGAGTTGCCTGTGCAAAATAACCATGCAGTTGTACACATCTTTTTTATGTGCATTTTTAAAAAGCAGGCTCCCAGTGCTGTTGTTCAGACACTTAGTGCTTTTGTTGAGAACCAAGGGAAAAGTGATCTAAGAGATTGGAGCCCAGAATGATTTAGAGGTTTTGCTGACGGCTTTTAAAGATAAGCAGAGTTTACTTAGAAAAGCTTCTTGGTTATCCATTTGCAGAACTGAGAGGACATATAAAAGACAAGTTTATTACTAGTAGGCTTCTACTTCAGACAGTACCAAAAATGTGCACAACCCTACTGTTTAGTTTTTTTCTTCTGCCTTAGGACTTTTCATCTCTTGTTTCCTTCATGTGTGTTATACAAGAGCGGTGGTGCACACAAATCCTAAATTTGTGACATCATTATGCTTAATTAGAAACAAAACACAGCACTACTCTGATTTCTTTACTTTCAGAAAGAAACTGTCTAAACTAAATTGAAGTACTAGGATAGGGTATCCTTGCAGCTTATTCAACTTCTGAATTTAACATCACAGAGATTTTTTAGGCTATGTTCTCCAGTGACAGACCTGACTGGGGCTAACTCTTGATAGAAGCTCTGAGGCAAACCTGATTGTCTATCAGCACAGTGAGCCTCATCAGTGCCTGCTGCAGCTGTTTACGTGCTGTTAGTGTTCATGAAATGAGGACATAATTGACAGAGCTGATGAGAGGAAGCAGCCAAACAGGGCAATTTAGCTGATGTTCCTGACTGCAGTGTGAAATGTGTGACATGCTTGGCTGGCTATAGTAGCATATACAGATCATTCAAAAGTGGATTGTTGGGAAGCAAGCATGTGAATCTAAATCAATGGATTTCTCTCCCCGCCCCACTGAAATTCAGATTGACAGATTTTAAGAGTCTGACTTGACATCCTATTATTTAGAATTTTATTTCTGAATTTTAGTCCTTCATAAAATGTTATAGTGCCTTGTCATCTGGTGCCCTGCATTTGGTTTAACATAGTTTTTTTTGTTCTGATACAGCCCCCGGGCGTTCACAGTGTATTCCTTAGTAAATGTTTTAGTACATGTGTTCTAGCATCACTGACACAGAGTTATACTGCAGGTGCATGGTCAGAACACAGTTTGTTTAGCTTTTTATGTTCATTAACAAATCTTGTTTTGTTTAGTTTCATTACAGTAAAAATATCGTTTCAGAATTCCACAGTAAAAGATGAAAATCTAGTCCCCAAGTTTTCTCTAGGTAGCAAAAGATGTGTTTAAGAGAGAACATATTTTCTTGAGGATGCTCTTGATAACCCTGAATATTTTTTCATAGGATGATGATGAAACTGTACCTTCTGCTCCTGAACCTCCAAGTCATCTCTTACATGAGCATGGAACAGGTTTTTGTTTTGATTCCAGGTAAATTTGCCATAGCTTCCAGTGCTGTCAAGTACTGTCATCAACTCAAAAAGTTAGACTCTTCAGAATTTTCTAGTGGTGTTTATTGTTACTATTAATTACCAGGAAATTTGCTGTTAGATGTGTATTTCAGAGGGCTGATGGCATTATGCCTCATTTCACAGAACACGACAATATTTTTGGAACATGAATGAAATTTTTCTTTCTTGTCCACCTAATTGTGAACCTAAGTTAAGAACTTTTATGAAGTGCTGTGTTTGCTAAGAGCAGAGTAAGCATTTATGAGCAGAGAGAATGGTTTCCCAAGAAATTGCTTGGCCATTAAGACATTCAGGAGATTTTTATTCCGTGGTAGCTGGAATTAAGTCAAAATTATGTAACTTTTTTGTTGCTGTGTTGTTTTGGAATTTCAATGCAAAACTATTAACTATATTGAACATTTTGGCTAACATCAGATCTAATTAACTATCAAACATATACTTGGATACTTACAGAGAGCTGAACCTGCTCCCATTTAAATCAATGTCTTCAGTAGCTGCAGGATCAGACCTTTATTTCTCAGCTTCACTCAGTGATGCATTGTCTCAGTGATTCATTTTATTTGTTCTGTCTCCAAAGTTTTGATGTGCACAAGAAGTGTCCCCTTTGTGAAGTGATGTTTCCTCCTAACTACGACCAGAGCAAGTTTGAAGAGCATGTTGAAAGTCACTGGAAGGTGTGCCCTATGTGCAGTGAGCAGTTCCCTCCTGACTATGACCAGCAAGGCTTTGAAAAGCATGTCCAGACACACTTTGATCACAATGTTTTAAATTTTGACTAAACAAGTCATTTTTGTTTGGGTTTTTTTGCAGTCAAGCTTAAAAAAAATCTTCAAAAGGCAGTCACCTATAGAAATAAAATGCAGCTTTCATATAACTTCATGCAGTTATCTAAATGCTACTTTCAGTATACAATGCTCTACTGTGTAATTGGAGTTAAGGTAAATCTTTGGTCTATCAGCCATTATCAAGGTAGTCTCTCTTAATCTAATATTCTATAAGGAAAAAAAAACCTTGTGTACATGTTTGTGTTTATTCTCCTCTTTAGTGAAACTTGTAAGGACACAGGGAGAACTTGGATGCAATTAACCTCAGAAACAAAGCCCAATTTCTTGGTGCTGTTCAGTTATACAGAATGACTGGCCATGATAATTGGAGCATGATTAAATATTAAAATTTACAGTATGTAATAAAAGGCAGTCCCACATAGTAATCTTGTGAGGTATTTTTTTGGAGAACTGTTGATTCAGAACATTGTATAACTTATCCTATGAAAATATAGTTTTCTAATCCACTTCAGAAATGTAAATTGCATGTATTGTGAGATTACATGCTTGCAACAAAAAATAATTTATGGCATATAGTTTACTTTTACTTATAAAACGTTTGCCTTGGGGATAACTTTAAAGTCCATTATGCTTTAAGGCAGTATTTTTATGAATTGAAAAAACAGCTATGCTTAGGATGACTAGAAAATTGATTTAAAATCACTACCATTCAGTTGCTTTTGTATTTAATAGAAAATATTGTTTGAAGAAACTCATCGTATCCCTACAAATGTTTTCATACATAATCAAATAGTGAGTTGTGTTCTTTTGGAGTAGGGGTTTTAAAGTCTTCTGCCTCTTAATTTTGCACATTCTTTCCAATATGTATCTACCAATATGTATAGCTAAACACATTTTATATTTAAAGAATTACTTTAAAATATGTATTAAATAAAGCAAGAAAGTAATTTGTTCCTTTGAACAAAATAATTTGCTTTTCATCCGTTGTACTGTAGTTACATTAAAAACAAAATTGTTCATGGAGTTTGTGGTGTTCTCCCCTATGTTTCTTTAACCAGTTAAAGAAGTAAATTATGTATTTTACTTTGCTTAGCAGGAAGAAGAAATGACTTACTCTCATACACATTTGCTTATTTCCTCTCTTCTGGAAGAGAAAGTCTAATCAATTGTGTTGTCTGCAGTTCTCTTTTTCATTTACAAGGCCACTCAAGAGATTGGATTTTTCCCAATTAAAGCTGGTCATTGTGGACCATAAAGTTCAGATTAGAATTGAGGACGACGAGCACTTTTGCAGGTTCTTAGAAAACGTAGTAAAATCGGTGCTCAGTATTTTGTTAAGTATTTATTATGACTTATTTACTAGTATATAAAATATATGAACAGCCTGTTTTAAAGAAAAATTTGTAAGTACAGGCATAACAAGTCTTGTTGTGGCAGTGGGGGTCATTAAGTTCTTTGAGTGTTTGCTCATGTTGTTCCATGCATGTGTGCTCACGCCATATACACAGTTTGCTGGAAGATTTTTTCCTAGTTGTATCCATAGGACTGGCTCTAGTGTCATTTGAGCTCTGACGCTATCTCCTACCATCTGACTTGGGAGTCACCTGTTTGGAATTGACACAAGAAGCACTTAAAGAAGAAACTTCTGTAACTTATGTTTTTCGAGATGTGTTGCCCATGTCCGTTCCAAGATCTCACCTACCCCTCTGTCAAAGCCAACTGGCAAGAAAGAACTGAAGGGGTGAAGGGTCAGCACATATACGGTGCTATAAAGGCATAACTTCAGGGGGGACTAAGAGCCTTTGGATGCCACTAGGGGAAAAGCCTTATAGCAAACGGCTCATGGCTCACACCCTCCTACTTGGATTGGACACGAGCAGCATCTCAGATAATAAGAATTAGGGAAAGTTAGTAATGGTTTTTCATTTTGAAGCAGATTCAGGACTAGTAGGATTTTTGGTACTTCCAAAATTAAGGCTTCTTCTCTGAGTAATGTCCCTGGCGTGCTCTACTTCACATGCACGTACACCTCTTGAGTTCTTGATAGAGATTTTCAGCTGGAAGTGTCAGTTTGGCCTCCATATGGACCCTGTGCCTCTTTGTGCCAAATATCAAGGTGATAGAAGCATGCAAGGACCTTTCTCGGTTCCTTCTCAACTGCATCAACCTGAGACAGCGTGTCCATCTTGGGCGTGTCTCAGCTGTCCTAATATTTCTATAGTAGTGAAGATTGTTTTTATGTTTAGTTGTTAGTATGGCCATAGTTAGATAACAGTGAAAGGATTCTTTTATTCCTCTTGGGGAGACATTTTTTTTCCTTGAAAGGCCGTCCTGGGTCACCAGGTTTCAAACATTTCTTCTCCTGAGAGTCTGTAACTGTGAACAACAGTCACTCAAAGTGTGACTGTTGGTTGGCAGAGTCTCAAGTCTCCCAGAAGTTCAACTTCTGTCTGGTTCTCAAGTCCAGGGCAAGTAAAAACAGGGAGATTAAATTCAGATTGCTAATGACAGAGCACTCCCCCGTGGTCAGCTTCTGGGTCAAATCAGGAGGTGATGCCCCTTTCCCTGGCATATCTGTCTCCAGACAGATCCCTGCCTCTTCTACTTCAGCATAGGTTCCCCTAAGAAAGGGAAGACTCTGGAGGCTTCAGGGAAAACTTCCAAAAAGGGGAGCATGGACTCTCACCTTAGGGAGCCAGCTCCAAAGAAATCTACATCCCCACTGAGATCTACAGTCTCTGAAGTGTTGGCCTTTTGACTCGGTACCATTGAATCAAAGAATTCCTCCTCTGATAACCACAGGAGCATAGAAGGAGATAGAGGGGTCCAATATGGCCTCATTAACTTCTACCAGCAAGGAGGACAAGCAGACACTTGGGACTGGCACGGTTGAGTTCAGGCCAGCAGTCAGCACCAAGCAAGCAACAGAACCAGATGTGATTGGAGTGTAGCTCAGGGGGTGTCAGGATCACTTGCCTTCATTTTCTTTCTCATAATCGGGCAAATCAATCAAGGTAATGATGGACGGCTTACCTGCATCTTCTGTATCAACAAGCAGGGAGTAACAAGACCACCTTCCTATGTGCCAAAGCTATGAAAATATGAAATCGGTGCATAGCTCATCAGATTTCAGCAATCTCCCAGATATTCAGACCACCACAGCCAATTTCCTCAGCAGATATTTTTCACAGGATTACAAATGGTAGATAAACATCCAAGTTCTCCATATTATATTCCTAAAATAGGGACTGCCAGAGATGGATCTCTTCGCCACTCTTCACTAAGGACAGGAAAGGTTCTCTCTTTTTTTTTTTTTTTTTTTTGTCCTCAAGAGGGGATGTGGATCACCATTCCTCGGGAGAGGTCTTTGTTCTATCTTGGAAGAAGGGTTTATTCTACATGTTTCCTTCAACACCACTGATACTAAGGGTGATGAACAAGACCAGACAGGACAGAGCTAGTTACCTTTATAGTGAGCGGCTGGCTGAGACAAGGTTGTTACCCTTACCTGCTTCACCTATGTGTTCAACTGTCATTCAAGCTCCACCCTATTCCTTAGCTCTTGTCAGAGGATGTGGGTTGTGCACTTCATCCCAGCCTAGCAGTTCTCTCCCTCTGGATATGGCTCCTCAGTAATTCCTGGGGTTAAAATCCTCCTGCTCTGTGGAAGTACAGCAGGTGTTATTGAGTAGTAGAAAGATCAAACAGCACTACTTACTTGCAGAAATGGAAGTGATTCTTCCATTGGTATTGTCGTGAATGCCTCCTGTCTGAGTCGGTGCCATTTTCACTCATCCTGGATTTTCTGTTAGAGCTAAAGAAAACTGGATTATCAATTCCATTAAGGTCCATTTGGCCACAATACTAGCCTTTCATGTTCCAGTAAGTTTCTCTGTGTTTGCTCATCTGGTGTCATCTAGGTTTTTTAAGGGCTTGGGGCATCTTGATCCATAGATTGGACACTTTTCCTTGACCTGGGATCTCAACCTTGCACTCCTCTGTTAGAACCAATGATAGACTGTTCTCTTTTGCATTTATCTATGAAGATGGCCTTTTTAGTAGCCATCACGTTGACGCAGAGAGTTGGAGAGATTGAAGCCATGTTAGCAGATTCCCCCTTTACAGTGTTCCTTAAGGACAAGGTCTCTTTATGTCCACACCCAAAATTCATTCTTAAGGTACTATCAGGGATCTACTATAATCATTCCATTCATCTGCCAGTGTTTTCCGCAAAGCTACAGAATCCTGTTTACATATCCTGGATGTTAGGTGATTAGCCTTCTAGCTAGGACCAAGTAATTTAAGAAACCATCTAGGCGTCTTCATTTCTTTTGCAAATAGATACATAGGGACTTCAATTTCTATTCAAGAGACTATTGAGATAGTCAATAGTTATGTATTATCAATCACCTGTTGTAATACTGCAGGTGATCATTTCCATTCCCACACCCAGTGTGTGCGTCTACACTTGTAAATTAAGTTTGTCGATTTAATTTACTCTGCGTCTACACTACACTTTCTTTACGCCAACTTAAGCAGCTGCTTAAGTTGACTTAAGGAAAATTTAAGTCGACTTTACTAAACCTCATTTTAAGTCGACTTTCTGCTTAAGGCAACTTTCTAAAGTCGACTTAAGCCAGTGTAGACGTGGAGTGCCCCTAAGTCGACTTAGGGGACTCCAAGGCTTCCTCCCTGCCAGGGGGGCTGGCACAGGGAGAGCCTGGCATGGTACAATGGGGCAAAGGCTGAGCCCCCTGGCACTTGGCAAGAGGTGCCCCCCCCCCGCCACCGTGGCCCTGTCCCAGGTCCACCTAGCCCCTAGAAGTTGACCTAGGCGTCCAGTGTGGACACTCTAGGTCGACTTTGTAGGGTCTCCCCTAAGTCGACCTAAAATTTAGGTGTGGACATGCTAAGTTGACCTAAATTAACAAGTGTAGACATAGCCAGTGATAGCAGATTCACCCAGATCACAGGAAACAGCTATGCATTACTAAAGAATGTACCTGTATCTGAACTATGTAGGGCTTCTATGTGGACATCAGTAAGTATGTTTTCAAAACATTACACTCTGATCTGTGCTGTCAGATCTGATGTGGTTGGGGATTCTGCAGTATTATCTTCAGTTCTGGACTCTTATTCCAAAGCTCCCTTCTCCAGCTAGGGCTACTGCTTGGAAGTCACCTGAAGCTGAGCACCCAAAAGGATGCTTCTTAAAGAAGAGGAGGTTACTTATGCTGTGCAGTAACCGTGGTTTATTTGAGACATGTCCCCCTAAGGGTGCTCTGCTACCTGCCTTCATCCATCTCTGCTTTGGACTGTTCTTCAGGAGACATTGGGTGGAGAAAGAACCGAGGGTGGTTCATCCGAGCACCACAATATAGCCTCGGCATCCAGCACAAGAAGGCGTAGGGCACATGCATGGGCAGAGAGAAGCTGCTAATTGAAAATCACTGATCAAGAGGTGCATGCACAGCTGAAGAGGAGGACCCACAGGGGGACACGTCAAAGAACAAGTTACTGGACAAAGTGAGCCACCATTTTTTCCTCCAACTGATATGTACAACAGAGAGATTTCCATAATAATTCCCCTGGGGTTTCAGTGGCAGAACGGTATTTACATTTATAAAGAACCCACTCAATGTTCTCTTGACTGTTTAATAAAAAGGGTCACAGACAAGTATCAAACCCCACAGCATGTTTCAATTGAACCTCCCACATCCTCAGACAGTTATCTGCTCACAATCATACCTCTGTCCCTGAAGACCATTAAAGCCGGGCTACTTTGGACCAGTGGAGGTTACGCATAAGCACACTTTACCTGAGCAGCCTTGGATCTCTCAATGAAGATGTCATCATCAACAACCTCAGAGGAATTCACTTTTTCTTTAAAAATGAAGGGCGTATTTTGTGTGGGCACCAATAGGAAAGAAACTGCTGGCCCCAACTAAAAACCAGCACAACTTGAAAAAAAAATATATATTTTTTTTAAGGGCAATTTTTACCATTCCTCAGAATTTCATAACAGTAGGTTTCCAAATAATGCATAAAAATACTATCAGTCTATGCAGCCCAAACTCATAACCCTTAAAGCTAATGAGAAGTAATAATGAAGCATTTATATTTGTTTTGGGTCAGAGGCAGTTTATTTAAAATGTGATTTGATTTACATTTATAAGCAGCTTTCTTGACAGGAATTTTGATTCATTAAGTTGCCTTCAGTTCTAAAACAAACCTCTGTCACTTTCAAACTTAATGTACGTTGTCCCCAACAAAACATATGAAAATATAATTTAAAGCACAGTTTTCACAGACACAGTACAATACATTCACTATACACAGTATAACAAAATAGTCCCATCTTTACCTGTTTAATAATACTGTCACAATGAATAGGTAAATAGAAACTGGAATTTCATTTTAATATTTGAAAGGAATTTACATGCAATGACTTTTTATGACTGTTTAGCTGTTCACCTAACTTAACCCCCCTACGGTTTCTTTCTTGCACTCAAGCAGAGAGCCAGATGATGCTTGCTAGCCAGAGCCACTGCCAAAATTGTGCAAAAGGTAGGAAATAACCAAATGAGATTTTTTTTAAATACATCAACAAATTGATTCTCATGTCTGTATCATTTAAACTGAATGGACAACACTCTTTACACAACCACTGTCTCCTCTTCAGGATTTGAGGCAATGATGATTTGTTTAAATGGGTTTTTTGCAAATACTGCTTTAAAACCTCACTAGGAGGGAGTCAACAGTGGGTTAACAGAAACTTGTCATCCTTTCAAAGTTTATTTTAAATGTTTTTTAAAACATAGAGGCCTATGTCTCATTTGTCTGAACTTTCATGCAAAATACATGGGGAGAGGAAAATTACATTTCAGAACACTTTTTGTTGTCATGGGAAATAGGTCTGAATTTTATAGGGTTTTTTTTGTTTGTTTGCTCTAACCGTCAAAGAACAGCACTTGTTAGAAAAGACTGCTCAAGACATGATGGCACTGTAAGCAAATGCATCGTCCAGAAAAGTTATTTTGAAATGGCTCTTGTTTTAAGTCAGTCTTTGACCATTAGCTGCAAGAAGTCTCATCTTCAGTAAGGCTCATGTTAGATTTCAGCAAAGTGATTTGTGAAGCTAAACAGACATTTCCAATTGGAATGCAGTGATCTAAAATGAGAGGCAAAAAATATACAAAGAAAATCTCAAAATATAATGAACATGGAGGGTCACTAGAAATTTCTGTAACACAAATAACATACCTCCTCAAACTATGCTTAGAATTTTTAATTTTTATTTGCAACCACAGACAGAAGCTAGTACAGTAGTTGCAAGAATTGGCAACGCATAAAACATTTAATCTGTTGGCAACAGAGAACTACAAAGTGCTTTAAAACTTCATCTGTGATGAAGGTAGAATTGTTTCTCTCTCACACAAATTTGCACTTAAGTATTTCCAAGTGTTTTTCTAGCAGTAGATTTCAGGAGAAAATACGTAGTTGGACTGGGATCTTGGTCCTCAAAAGTTTGATGGGCATGAACTCAATACAACGTCTTGTACAAACAAGTAGTAATCCTAACACTAAAGTGATTGTTTACTAATTCAAATGGCAAGATTTTCAGCATTTCAAAAGGGAAAAAAGAATTTGCAAGAGAATATAAAATACAGCAAGCACACCTTTTAAAGTATGTTATTTAAGTATGAAAATATTTTTAGCATATTATTGTTAAACATTCTTTCTTATTTATATTCCCAATACCTAAAGACTTGCTACACCACTGATAACTCCATTACATAAGGCATGTTAACCAGTTTGAGAACGGTGGCATTGTTTTGGTTTTACACACACACATGAACTGATGTGTTGAAAATCTTCAACCACATTACAATCTTGAAATGATGTCAGTGCTGAGCTTTCCTCTCCACACCCTTATTTAACACTGCAGTGCAACTAAATATGCCACATCCCCTAATTTTTGTTTTGGGGAAAGTGTTCTGAAGAATCTATAGCTTTTTTAGCACCTTATATCAAAGTAATGAAAATGGGTATGATGATTACAAGTGCAAATGTACAAAATCATTAACTCTACAAAGATACATCATTCCAAAATTACAGAAAAATTTAAAGCATGCATTTAATTCTTTTAAAGGGTTGCTGAAAGCTTCCCCTGAAAAAGGTGGCTGTTTTCAAAATCAGCAACTGCTGGTGAGGATTTCTTGGCACATTTGTGACCAGCATGTTATTGCTGCATCTTCCTGATAATCTCAGCAGACACTGGGGGATGGAAATTGATTGTGTGGTGCCGCAAGCCCTGAGCTGTCTTGTAACTCTTCCCACAACGACATTTGAATGGTTTGCGTACACGGATCTGTGTTCTGTGGCCATTCTTGGCATGGTACTTTATACCGTTCACATTCTGTGGGGGAAAGAATGAAATACTGGTTGTCATATGTGGTCTAACATAATTGTTCAGATTCCTAGTATACAAATGGGAATTGACTATTAAACTTTAATGGGACAAAACTGCATAATTATTAGAAACCATCTGTAGGTGTTTGCTACGGTACAAATATATGCTCTCTTCTAATACATTCAACACATGACTAATGGGGTGGGCCCCACGAAGGCATAATTTTTGCAACTTAGGGCGTACAATGTTAATGAGTCAAACTTACCTTGGCAACCTATTGCTAAATGCTTAATCTTTTGAAGATTAATATCAGGTGCTTTAACAAGAAATAGATGTTTTTTACTTCCTGACATTTTGAATAGGGATTTCCCAATGATCCTTCAATACTATTGGAAAAATACCTTACAGAACATGAAAGTCGGTAGCCAAGAACTGAAATCTCAGAGACAGGAAATAACAAAATAAAAAACATCAGAAAATGCAGGCCAGGCAATACCACCCACAGCACATGTCCTTCTACGGTCTGATTCCAAACAATCAATGCCGTATCTATGCTGGGCTGGGATAGGTCTTATTCTGTGCTCCTGAATCACAAATCTTTATTCCCAATCCTGTGTCCCTCTTCCCTGACACCATACTTATCAGAATAAATATTACACAACTTACAACCACACCCGAGAATCAGGGATGAGTACAGCCTGTATGAAGGGAGGGGGGAAGCGGGGAGGGGACTGCACTACAATACCTATCTCACCTTACCTTACACCATGTGGAAAGTTTCTCCTGATCCACTTCACCCAGAACAGTGCCCTCTTCAGCTAAACTTCTGTTGGTTTGTTTGTGAAAAGCACTCGGGTCAAACTCAGTATAAAATGAAGCCTATAAATTATTTGTGCCTGAAAATGTGCTAGAGCTGTAGAAGTCTTAGAAAAGAGGTGGTGATGAAATGCTAACCTTCAGCTACAATAATCAAAGTGTATGTGTTGGGGGAGAGGGGAGGACAGATAAGCCCCCTCATCTAAATTTATCTTTAGAAACTGCCCAGAGTAGTGTACAAGCAGCTTTCCCTTTTTTGTAACTTCAAATCATTGGACAATTATACCAGTAGTAAAACGTACAGTTAATAGTGGCGTTAAGTGCAGTAAAATCTACAGATCACCAATACTCTCATTTTGTAGGACAATATCTCAATCAATCATTTAGGCCAAAAGTTTTACTTCAGGTTTACCTGAAACTCTGTCATTGGATTCTTTAACTGGCTATTTCGAAACACCTCATGTACAAAAACCACATATGCACACCTTGGAGAGATGAAAATGACAGCACAGTCTTTTTCTAGGCAGAGAGTGATAGGAAATTCCACCTTGGCTTGTGTTTTAAGTAGATAAGTGTTTGAAAAATAGTGAAATGTTCAGGCTCTGAGAAACCAAAGCAATGTGAAACTTGATCGACATCTCTGCATTAAAGCACCGAAAAAAGACTGGTTGGAACTCCCAGTCAAATCTTCTGAAGTTTTCCCACTGTTCTAATGTAAATGCTCTGTTGTGTGTCTGGGTTACATTGGCTGAGGTACAGAGAACAATGCCGCCAAACCCATCTGTCACTTTCATTGCTCAAGCTACACGCAAGGTTCAGGAACAAGACTGCAGCATAGAAACACATTCAGAAATCTTAAACTATGACCAAAACAGGAGGCGAGAGAGACCCTGGAGTGCTAGTAATGGTACTGATGGGTATGGTTGGCTACAGTGTCAGTGGTTTGGCAGGACCCTCTATGATGCCCCCACCACCTAGGGCATTGAAGTTTGGGATCATATACATTGATTGATAGTACAAATGTGCAAGGGCACCAGACAAGGACATTAATGTAGCTGTTCTGGTGTTTCGCTTTCTGCTGTTTAGTGCTTGGACAGTCATTTTCATTTTTGCAGTCTGTGATGTTCACCTTACAGACAGCGAGGTTCTTATCACTGAAGGTGCTTGCCCCTGACCAGACAAACTTAGCTGCTTTCAGGTGCCATCTTTAGTGGAGGACAGCAGGAAAACTAAGAAGGTCTCCAAGCGCACAAGCCCCATTCCCTCCAGGTTCCAGGCTTGCTTCTGCTGCACAATCCTGATACACCGCAGCCTACTTCCTCTGCCAAGCTCCATGAGCAACAGGCCTGTTTCCTCCTCCTGGTCCTCCATCCACTGCATTAGACTTGGTCCTTATCCATGCTCCACCCTCTCCCACTCGCTACTTATTACCTCATCCCGACCAGCCTCTTCCCAGGTCCCTTTGCCCTTTGCCCTTAAATCAACTCCCACCTTGTCTGGGCTTTGCCCAGGCTCACCCATAGGAAGCTTCAGGGAGGGAGGCGAGAGGAAGCCCATCATGTCCCATCCTCACCTGTGATGACTGGTATCCTTGCTTTCTTTGAGAGTGCTGGCAGGGAGACACTATCCCTTGGGCAATTGCCAGCATTTTCCAGGGAAAAATCATCGTGCTTCCCCAGCCTCATGGAGCCTAGACCCATCAGTCTCGCTGAGCTCTTCCAATCCCCTTTTATAGAAAGAGCCCAAGGAAATCATGATCCTTAGGCACAACACTTGTCAAACTTTGTAAATGGAGCCCATCCCCTATGAACTTTTGTGTAACAACTGTGCCCCCCTGAACCTCCCCCCCACCTTTTCAGAAAAAAAACAGGGCCTACATGTCATAGGCAGATTAATTCGGGGGGCAAGGGGCAGCAGCGCTGGAGCCCACTGTGACTCACCAGAGACAATGGCAGCAGTGGCGGGGAATCACACCTACTCGTCGGGATTATCCACAGGCAGCGGCGAGGATGCAGCCGCCTCAGGGAGCCTGCAGAGCGACAGCGGCACAGGGATTGTGCTCGACAGGAGCGGGGGCCGCTGCTTTTGTGGGAGGCGGGCAGCAGCTGCCAGGAGCAGCGTTCTGACTGGAAATCGAAGCAGCTGCCCGAAGTGTGGAGCTGGATGGGCTCTGTCCCCTACTGCCCGCAGCAGTATGCCCCTGCCTCCGCTCCCCGTTCCCCACCCCAACACCTGCCCAGGGCTGCCCATGTGAGGCGCTAGGGTCCCCACCACCACCCAGCCCTGCTCTCAGCCCAGTGCTCCTCACTCAGCAGGGGAAGATGCCTCCTAAATTTGGGGGAGCATTGTTTCCACCAGAGCCCCCCAAACTCCACCCATGGTGGCCCCCTACAATCCATCTTGCGTTCCCTCAGGGCTGCTCACCCCCAGTGTGAGAACCGCTGCCTTAGAGGGATCTCCACACCATGAGCACAGAAAGCCCAGCGGATATGGCACAAAGAAATTCTGCCCACTAGGGGAAGGTTTTATTAGCGGGGGAAAATCCAAAAATTACTTACAGATTCTGTCACATCCTGCCTACTACAGGGTGGTCTGTCCTACCCCAAACTCCCTGCTACTCGCAACTCTCCACAGACCCTCACTTCCCCAACTCCATGCTGCTCTGGCAAACTCCAGTGCCTCCTGTTCAACAGAGCCCATATCCTACTCCCTCTGCTACTGCAACCTCCCTGCACTGGTGATTGCCCAACATTTGCTGCTCTCCAGTTCCCCCCACTCAACAATCTCCATGTCACTTTCTAACTCAATGGCCGGGGGACCAAAAGTGACCCCTGGTGGCTTTCGAAGTGGCCTGCTGCCCCTTCTGCTGGCTGCAGAAGGGAGCTACTGCCTAAGGACCCAGGTGGAGCGTGTTTCCGCAGGGATAAAACATTCGTGCAGGCTCCCTGCTGCAGCCAAGGGGATGGGTGATTACTGTTCCCTTGTCCCTGGATGTAGTAGGGAGCACACCCCCAGCAAATGCTCTACCTAGGTCCATAGGCGCTGGGGGTCCTTGCTGGAACCAGAGAGGGAAGTACTGATCTTCCATCCCCCTGGCTGCAGAAGGGAGCCATTGTCTAGGGACTCAGGTGGAATGCAAAGGGCTACAGGATGCATGACATTTCCTTGCCGCAGCTAGGGAGACAGGAGATCAGTGAGGAGGCAGACTGCTTTTCAGGAGGAACCTGCTGGGAGAAGCTGATGGCTCTTCAGAGCTGTAAAAATGATATCTGTAGCCCTTGAGCCAAAAAAGTTGGGAACTACTGCTCTAACTATATACCTAGATACCCAGCTATCCCTGTCTGAAACTTGTGTAGCCTACTACAAACAGTACATCATCTCCACTAAATACCCTACATATTCTGCTAGCCACTGCTTCTCTCAGCCTGACCAAGCGCCCATTCACAACCAGCAGTCCCCACTAGTCTCGTTTTCCCCATCCTTATAGCCACCACTCCATGTTCCCTTGCCTACGGATCTCAGCAGTCCTCTGCTTCGCCACGTGTCCAATCATACCCCAAACTTCTACACATTCTAAAACATCAGGCAACCTCTGTCTCCAAAAAATGTAGCTGAAGTTGCCTTAAATAAACCTCAACTCAGGCACTTTCTATTCATATATCAAAATAAAGCAGATGCACTCACATATGTAACCTCTACATCCAATTCCCTTTCTGGAATGATATTCTCTCTCTAGACATGCATAGGTAAAATTAAATAATGTGTTATTTGTACTTGAAAAACAGCTAGAAGTTGTACTGCACCTTGTGCAGAGGTAGTGGATATTTCCATTATGGGTGGCTACATGGCAGAAGTGAAAGGGAATTTGTGTCAATGAGAATTCTGAGTGTATCTGCTTTTTATAATATTTGAATGATGAGATATATGAATTGAGGGTGGTGTGGATGAATATGACACATTAACTGCTGACTAACTGAGACTGTGGCCTGGTCTACATTGCCATATATAATGTAATTAGTGTACCTCACATTGACGTACTCACATCTACATAGCACGGCATCTTCACAACACTACGTTAATGGGAGAGTATCTCCCGGTGATGCTGCCTTCCATCTTTTGATAAGGTGGACTAATTCATTCAACAGGAGAGCACTCTCTCTATATCATTGGTGTGTGTATTATTTCTATACATATATTTGAAACTTTTAATTTGATCTTTGTCAGTTGTCTAAATAGGTTCTGCTGCATCAAAGATACTTCAGATATGTTTCAGCTTTGCTTTTCCAAAGCTAGCCAACACATTATTGACACTGGCCAACATTATCAAAAATAAGAGCCTAATGTTATGCTCTTAAATCCATATTTTGGACCCCCAAAAGTGGGATTTTCAAAAGTGCCTCAGAAACACAAATCCCACTGACTTCAATATACACCTAAATGTGGATGTAGGAGTTTAATATTTAGCTGTTTAGCTATGAAGAAACAAAGCACAAATTTATCCAAAGTATCTCGGATTCAAGGAAACCCATTTAGACAACTGATAAAGATCAAAAGTTTCAAATACGTGTAATATAAATAATATATAAAACCAGTTATAAAGAAATATTCTAGAGCTTCTAGAAGTAATGAGTCACTCAAATGTTTGTCTCTCTCACCAACAGAATTTGGTCTGATAAAAGATATACCTCATCCAACTCCACCTTCTCTCTCCAATGACTTAAGTTTTTTTGAAAATCCCACCAAATACAGACTTAGAATTTTCTTCTATTGCAATTGTCATAATTTTCTAAAATATGAGTCTAAACTTAAAAGATTCTAGGACAGATTATAGACAATAGAATCTATAGTAACAATATTATTATTACAATTTATTGGTAGACAATTTTATGTCTACCCAAAAAAATAAGACTACAAAACAGCAATTACATGTTTATGACTCACTCCTACCATGATGCCTTTGCGAAAGTGTCATCCAATAACACCTAGGCAGATGGCCAATATGAACTTCTAATATTTATCTGGCATATGTAAAAACATGTTACTACAGTTTCCATTATCCTCCCTCCCCCATTCCTTCAGAATATTTTTACACTCACTTCTGAATCCTGTCTTAATTACACTGCTTAATTACATTAACTACTTTTTGGTGCAAACCAGTCTTTTACTGACTGGGTCCTCCAAGCACTCTCATAATACAAAAAAATAATAAATAATACTTATGTCATCTCATCATGATAATATAAAAACCACAGATCATCTAAATGCTGGCCAACAGGTGTTTATTCTTCCCCTCTCTCCCCAGAAGGATCTCAGACCTTTTCAGATATGAGGTGCCTCTGATAATGTGTGTATCAATGTTCTTGTTTGTAGTTATGTTCCAGTTTCACAACCACCAGCGTTATGACCCAGCACCTAGTAGGAAGTTCCAATGCATGGTCTTTTGATATCAGAACTCCTACCCAGACTCAGCAAATACTACTTCTGAGTGGGAGTTAAACAGAGGGAAGATCAAGAGGAAACATGACATACACTTGACACAAAACAAAAGGAAGAGGAAAGAAAGATAAAACACAGAAAATAAAGTAGACTGAGAAGAGAAATGAGGAAACAGAAACAGCTAACTGGAAGCAAGAGAGAAACAAAGGAAATGTCCTTACTCATCTGGATTAAACAGTGATAAGTATTGTTTTCCAGAAACTACAGTACGTTTTATTTGCTGCTTTCTCTGTTTGTCAGCCTCTCTGTGGGTCGCTAATTTGTTCCTGTCTGACTGTTCTAACATTAATGGGGTGCAGGACATCCCTTAGACAGTCCTCATGCATTTGAGATGAAGGCAGCGAGACAGCAGAAGCAAGCAGGAACAGCTTGCTTATTTGGCAATAAAAGACAGAGGAGCTGGCAGTCAAACAGAGAACAGACAGGATATAGTCAATTACAGAGTTCTCCTTCTAGCTTTTTCCACTAAATAAATGTTTTCCCCTCTGGGGAAAGTAACTCCTAAGAATTGCTATGGCTTGTTTGCTTCCTGAGCTAAACATTTAACTTTTACTCAACACCCTTCCACTTACACACCTTCTGCAATAAAGAAAATGTGTTCATCTTGCATAATGGGATCACATCTCCTCACTGACACTTCCAAATAACCCCCAACAATCTCTCTCCCCATTCCCTCGCCTTAAGAGATTATGCTGAGTGTTTCCTGTAACTGAAGATCAGACCAATGATTATGTAATTCACAATTCAAACTACTTTGCAGATACAGGACCAACACTGCTACAGAAAGTGTGCACCCTATTTTTCTGCCCAGTGAGTATTGCCACTCATGAGTGATCTCCATGTACATGCACACATCTTGTAACAAACATTACTGATTTAGAGGAGCTGTAAGAAGTTCAGAGTAAATCCAGAATCAGCAAAAGGCACACATTTTCAAGCGCTGTACATTTTTATGCACAGTATATTTGATAAGGTCAGGATTTATATACCTTCAAACATTAGTAGCCTCCTAGCATATTCCAGGTTTGTATTCCCTTTTAAGACATTACACTGCAGCTGTTAAAAAAACCTTCTCTTCAGTGGCAGTCTTGCTGGTGTATATAGTATAGATTGGGGTCCTTTGGGCATGCTGGATTTTGAAACTTCTTTAATACTTCCTGGGGAACAATTTAGAAAGAATCCTAACCCATAGTCCTGCATTTTTATTGCTTAGAAACTTTGGCATAAAAAAAATGAATCTCTTCTGTAACCTGCTCTAATTCATGTGAAATAATATGCCTTGGCCCATGACATCAGAGAGATGGCCACACTAGAAAACTGTGATGTCGCAAGAACATTAGGACATCGAGGTGATTGTAAGCAGAAGCTGATGAACAGACTTTTATGCAAAGGTCTCTCTAAAACAATAAAAAGGAAGAAAAGGTTTCCCAGAATATCTGCTATGCAAACAGTAGCCTCCAATCCTGCAATCAAATCATACAGACTGACTGTCATACTCATGAGAAGTCAGTGAGATTCTGCCTTAAGAATCTGCCATACATATCTATTATGAAAATCCGGGCCAGAATTTACCCTATACAAGTTTTCTATCAGACCTCCCTGAGATGGCCTTTGGCTTTTAAAAATCAAATGGTATTTTTTGTATATCACTGGTACCAGGAGAGGCATCATTAGCATATTTTCAGTGCAGTATCATACGAAATCTGTAACAGTTATATACAGAGGACCCATTCTAGCACTGGCTTGGGTACGTTTTATATGCAACATGCGTGATTCCATTGAACAGGTGAGTGTTAGCATCATTTTACCAATTCCGCAGCTAATTACTGGAATAAGGATTGATAGTTATACCATGTGACCCAATTGCTTTAATGATCCCTTGTAGCAATCTCTCTCAATCAGTCTAGATAGATGCAAATTTTTATGCTGGATATGACCTGAATGTGTTTGAAGGGAAAATCAGTTCAAAAAGAACATCCTGCAGTGACATGAGAATCTGTCAAAGGTTTGTAAAAATAAAAACAAAAGGTATAATAAAGCTGAAAGATGTGAACTGCTTTCACAGTTCTCTTTTCTACTGCATTGAAACAAATAAACCAAGGCTCTGCTACAGCTCACCTTGTATCTTTTTTTACATCCAGGTACAGGACAGGCAAAAGGCTTCTCATCCCCTCCATTCATACACATTGAACTGAGGATAGCTTCAGAGCTGATGGCGCTTTCTGTGGTCCAAGACTCATCACTGTCTGATTCTTCATAGTCTACTTCTTCCTCATCGTATTCACTACCTAAGAAACCAGGGTATTTCATAAGAATCAAGTGATATCATTGAAACACAATTCATATTTAATTATTCTCAGGGCCTTAATAAGTCACCTGCTCCCTTTTTACTTACAATGCAGGAAGACAGGTACTTTTAATTACTTAAAATGTCCTGGTTATACCTCACAAAAATACCCACAGTACCTTTCTTAAGTCGCAGTAAGACAGCTGATGTTAATATGTTTTCATGAAGAAGTAACCGCAGTGGCATTAAAGGTTCAATAAAGCACTGATTAAAAATTCAACTTCACTACTGTTCAAATAAAGGGGTCCCCCCCCATCTTCCAAACCCCATCTAGAAAACAGATTATTTTCTCCCAGCTAAAGCTGATTTTTTAGGGCTTTTCCTTTACACAATACAATACCAAAGAGCATAGTTTTGCAGATCATAAACAGTGCAAAATAATATGTTGACAAATCCTAATGCATTTACTAGTCCTTTGGAATTGAATGGAACTGTAGTACAACATTAATTACAATTAATCTGCAGCAATTATAGTTGTGAAATTCATTCTCGCTGGTTTAGAGATAGTTGATGTGACCCCATTCTCTTCCAGACATGCTATGTTTGAGTACCTGGTGCTGAGTTTTTACATTTTTTTTTAATTGCAATAACTCAATACAATTATCTGAAGAAGCTGAATACATAACAAAGAGAACTGGAAATGTAGAATTTCAACAACAAGAAGTACAATAAAAAAAAGGAGAGTCCCAACCGATAAAAGTAGCAAATATATAGAGAGAGAGGAGGGGGGAACTTTTTCTGGAGAGACTTTTAGGAAACACTGTAGAAATGGCAACTCCCTTAACGCTGCTCTGACACCCACCCTTGATTTCTGTCCCTGCCTTGGCAGGAGGAGACGATTTAGCTCCACGTGTTGGAATCATTGCCATAGGTCCAGGCAGAGCCTTATGAGGTGGTTTTATACCACTGTTTGGCTGATTCCCTCAATATGCACTTTTCATACCTATCTGTAAGCAGCTGTTTATTCTGAGACAAAAACACAGATGGACTCCAGATCAATCAAATTCTGAAGAAGATGTGAAGAAATGAACAAATTTCACAAAGAAAAACCTACATTTTAGCATGTAACAACAGTCTTCGCTTATTTCCTGTGAAATTAACTATGCCTTATAGTCTACTGAATTATCTGTCCCTTCTTGATCTCTAACTTTCCCTGTCCTCACTCCCTCATAATCAGCATTTCTTTACTCATGAGTAAATATGTATGTCAGCTGGTAGTTGTAAAGTACTTATGATACTGATTTTTACATTAGGTCACATATGTCAGGCTGTTCTAATTTTTTCCTGTGATTTTCATTCTTAAAAAGTGGAGTGCAGGTGAGGGAAGACAGATTGTTTTCCTCCATTAACTTATATATATATATATATATATATATAGAGAGAGAGAGAGAGAGAGAGAGAGAGAGAGAGAGACTGATATACACACACCCTTCCCTGCTATGCATAACTATAACAACCTTTAACTTCATTTTAGGTTAACTGTTCCTAGGGTTCAAAAATATTTTAAGAGGTCAATAATGCTCGCTTTGGCTTTCAATCAATCTGTGTGTAATGGTGAGTTTTCCGGATGTTAAGAGGTTTGGTTGGAGTGGGTGGCCGTGTTCCTGCAAAATCAGGTCTGGGAGCACTGGCTGGCAGACAGGTTTATCCTTTGACAGGTGCAGGGGAGTTGAGAATCAATGCTATTGTAGCCATGCTGGGGCTTTGTCCCTGCTGACCTTGACCAACACCCCGTGGATCAAAGCCATGGACAGGAAGGCATAAATCAGGAAAGGAGAAAGGTCCCCAAGAAGGATCCCAGGCTGTGCCCCAGGTCTGAGCAGAATGGGAGATGTTTTCTGTTGAGTTTGGCCATGAACAAGTCCACTTGAGGAACTCCCTACTTCTGGAAAATGGCATTTAGGACATCTGGGTGCATAGGTCACTCATGATGGTTGATGAAGAATCTGTTCAGCTGGTTGGCCAGCTTGTTCTGCACACCTTCAGGTAAGAGACCTCCAAATGAATGGACTGTGCAATGCAGTAGTCCCAGAGACTCACCACCTCCCAAACATAGGAGGAAGGTGCAGGTCCTGCTTTGTCTGTTTATGCACAAGTTGCCACGGTATTGTCTGTGTGTACAGAGAAGCATTTGCCCTGCAGGTGTGACTGAAATGCCTAGCACACAGTATGATACCGCTCTCAGCTCCCTGACATTAATGTGAAGGGACAGTTTGTCTGGTGCCCATAGGCCTTGGGTTCTGAGGGGCCCCAGCTCCCCATCCCATATCCAAGGTATTGGTGACTAGCAACATTGACAGGACTGGTCTTGAGAATGGGATGCCACTGCACCTCTTGGTCTCGTTGATTCTCCATTACAGGGCTATTGGGATTATGACCACCTTGTCCAAACAGTGACGGCCTGGCGTGCATACCAATGCCAGCCGTCTGAGATGAGTGTTTTGGCCTACAGTGATTTGGAGAAACTTCCTATGGCCTGGGAATACTGATCGCTATGTGAAAGTATGCGTCTTTTAAGCTGAGTGTGGCGTACATATACCAGTACCCTAGATCTAGGGACAGGATGACTGAAGAGAGGGAGACCATGCGGAACTTCAATTTCTTCATGAATTTGTGAGATCTAATTATGAGTGTGAGTTCCCCATTGGACTTTGGGATCAGAAAGAAAGATCTGGGGAGGATGACAATGTGGCAGGATCATACTGGGGCTTTGGGCTTCTCCAGTGCTGGCAGGTCTCCCACAGGAGTCACAGGGACCTCTGCCAACTCTGCGCCCGGTACCAATCCTCTCTCCAACGGGGAAGGAGGAGAAGGTGCTCTTGCCTCCTAGAGAGCTGAGTGCCACCAATCACTGTGGGAATCTGGAAGGTCTAGGGCATCCATGGGGCCCACACTGGCCACTGGGCTGGCATCTACCACTGGGCTGTTGTCCATGTTGGTGGCACAGGCCCCTAAGATGTTGTCCCATAGTTCTCGCCTGACCACTATCCACTCCACCGTGATCCTTGTGAGTCTGCCTGGGATGCTGATCCATGGGAATCACTTCTAGGCGACCATGGTGGTGCCATGCCCCATCATGCCATCTATCAATGCCATGATATCAACGCAATGCCATGATAGTAAGCGGTGCCAAGGTAATGGTAAGTGCTGCCTAGATGGCGAGCGCTCCCTCGATCCACAGCAGCATTGTGACTGCGAACGGTACCGTGACCAGGACTCTCATTGCAACCATGACTGGTGCCAGGACCCTAGTCAGTGGCAGGATCTTGACCAAGGCCATGCGAGCGAATGCTGTCACGTCGTTGAGATGTGCGAATCTCGATGAGTTGGGGGATGGTGTCTCATCATCATTGCTGACTTGCCCAGGATGGGTGTTGGTCTCTGAATGGAGGTCTCATGCAGCGGGGCTGCACCTTGCAGGGCCTGGCTAAGGGAGATAGAGATGGCAAGAGGGTCAAGAGGCTCCTTGCCACCTCATAAGTCTCTGGTGTTGATGGTGCTGCTAAATCCCCTTCCTATCTAACCCTCAGTGGAGAGTCCATGTGCACCAGACTCGACGGTAGCCCTTGTGGGACTGGAAGCAACATTGCCGGCTGGCTGACTACCATCTGAGAGGGGCCCGCGAATGGTCTTGCCATCTCCATGGCCCTTCCTCCTCAGGGAATGTCCACAATCTGATTTCTTTGACCTCTTCCTGGGCAGCAGTGAAGTGAGCCAGTGGTGCCAACATTTCTGGCTGTCAAGGGAGAATCATCGCACCAGGGGCTTTTTGATGCCAAGGATTCCCTGTCTCTTTGCAGCTCCTTGATTGAGGCTGGTGTGCTCCTCAATGAGGGGGTGCTTGCCACTGGATCTATTTGGTGTTCCAACGCCGGGCAAAGTGCAGCCTCCATTAGGCGGGGCATCCATCTATTCTCTTTGACTTTTTTGGCCCTGGGCCTGAAGTTCTTGCAAATTCAGCTTGCAACTTCTCACAGGCACTCAGGCAGCTCTTGTGTGGATCGCTCACTGGTCTCTTCTTTGGGCAGGTCTCACACTGCTTGAAGCTCTGGGAATGAGGTATTCTCCAGTGCCCTATTTACACTTTAAAAACTAATGATTTACAATTAACTACAACACAACCCCAATTGGTACTACTTGCAAAGCAAGAGAATAGCATTCAAGTGACTGTCACTGACAGAAATAATGAACCGAGGGGGCAGGGGGACGGCAACTGCCTATATGCCACACTATGAAGGCGCCAATCTAGGGGGCACCAGAGCCCACATGGCACATACCACTGGGGAAAAGCTTACGGTGACAGTCCACACAGTGCACGAACACCTCCATGGGACTGGACATGAGCAAGCACTTGAAGAATTATTCATTAAAAAAAAAATCTATTTAAGCAGGTTCTGATCTGTACAAAAATATAGCTTTAAAAAACTGCTAGCAATAAAAATGTATCCTGTAAATAATTAATGTTGTTTCAGTTGCCTTAGAAAAATAACATCCACATAGTCATTATTTTTACCATTTCCTTTTCTGAATTTCATTTCTTCTCTTGTCAGTGTCTAAGAGCAGCAGCCCAAGAGGTGCCTTGGCAGCTTTGTTGATAGTGTGACAATTAATCAAGTTCTTTAAACATCTAGGTCGGTTTTGCCACAATAAACAGGCCTTAGATGAAGTATTTTAATAAAATACTTTGATTCTTAAGAATCCTGGCTTTGTGCAGTCTTTCCCATGCTGGCCAGGATCTCGTTGCACGCCGTTACCGTGTCAGGTGTACCAAATGCAATTTGATCCACCGGCTGCTGCTTGCTCCTACTGGGCGGCAGCATGCACTTTGATCAAGATACAGATTTTGATCTCTGCTGGTGTTTCACAATAATAGCTTTAAAAAAGTGGGGAGGGAGCTGTTGCCAGGGGAATTAGCACACAAATATTTAACTTGAGTCAGAGCTCAGGTTGTTACACTTGTCTGATTCAGACATGAAACAACTATTTAAAAGGGCTCAAAGAGATTTAGTTAGCCCATCTGTGCTAGAATGTTGCCCTGCACCCAAAATCCAGAATGTTTTGTTACGGCATGCTGCTGTCCTTAAAAGGGCTCTGGCAAAGTGGTTAGTGGAACATGTGTGTTAGTGGGCTTACCATTTCTCCTCTTGCTTAGTTGGGAAGGCAGTTCATTCATTCCCAAGATCAGTACCCAAAAGGAATATTTTAGGAATACACTTCAAAAGTCTAGAAAGAAAAAAAGTATGCATTCCCCAAAATTAGGTGCCCTAAATAATTGGAGGAGGAAGGGGAAATGTTGGCAGAGAAGTACACAGTTTGAACAAGGTGTTATATAAATAGACACTATTATTATTGTGACAAAGCTAGCAGGGAACGAGCAAGCAAATTATCTTCCTCGCCTATTATGCTGATCACACCATTTTTCTTCTCTGAACTCTTTCACTGGCTTCCTGCTTTTTCCTGATTCCAGTATGATCATCTTGCTATCATTCCAAAACTCCACATAGCTCTTCCTCATCCTACACTCCAACCTTGTTTATTATTGGTCCCTCTTTCTTGAACCCACTCATGACACCAGGCTGAAATAACAGCTGGTAATATTTAAAGCCCTATTCTCTTTCTCCTCCAGCTGGCTCCACACCATCTCTTATGCCTTACCTTTGGCATGCAATGCTTTCACAATCGTGGCCCACAAAGCCACTTCCCCTCTCTTCATTCAAGGCTCTCCATAGATTAATCTCATCCATGCTGTCCACAATAAGAAAGCCAGTAATAGAACAGTTATTTTTGGTTTATTTTAAACCAGGTATTCCTTCTATTGGGCTTTCTCTCTTCTATACTTTGATTTTCTGGGAGTAAAAAAGTGGCTCATGCTGGTGCATGCCCTGAACTACTGCAAGCATGAGGGTCACATGCTATGCTGGTGTTTAGGGCCTCAGATTGCCTTCTTCCAACCAGGTGTATGAATGAATAGAATACAGACAAACCCTGCTCATCATCCCATATAATACATATGATGCATTCACCAAGACATTTTTCTTTAATTACAGAAGTTCTCCTTTTATTGAAACAAATCAGAAATGACATTTTATGCCCCAGGAAAGCTCAAACTAACATTAAAATGCCAATTACTTTGAAGGGAAAAAATTATACTGGATCACAAAAGACCTTGAAATATGCTGCCAAATTACTTCATTTCTCATTTTTACAATAAAAAATTAAAAGTTAAAGACAGGCTGTATCCTAATTATTTTCATTTGTTCAAATAAAACATATGTGAGAAGAGAAGACCTATGATTATTGCCTGGGTGCTACAATGTCTTTGCAGCATGCTAAAAGGGGTGGAACACTATAAAGGGCCAATTTTGCTCTTGTTAAAGTCAATAACCATTTTGCTCCCCACCCCCACCATGGGGCCCCCAGCCTGGGCCACGCCCCTGCTCCCCGCCAGGGCACTCCTCCACCCTGGCCCTGCTCCAACCCGTCTGCCAGGGGATGGGGTGGCAGCTGGTGACTGGCGCAGCATGCCGCGATGCAAAGCTGTACGCCGGGCCGGCTGCCTGGAGCACAGGCTGTGCTTAGCTCTGCCCCCCTGGGTGGAGCAAGCAGGCTCTGGCCCACCCCACTCCCGGTCGGGGAGGGACCAGCCAGCCCTGGGGTGGGGTGGGAGTGCAGAGTCGTCGTCGTCCCCCGGCTCCAGGGCCCACCCCCTCTCCTCCCCACAGCACCAGCAGGGCAAGAGCGCTCTCTGCGCTTCTGCCCTGCCAGCACTGAGTGGTGCGGGGGTCTCTGTTCCAGATTAACATAGGGTTTTAGGAGCTGGAGCCTGGGGGCCCCCTTTTGGCTGGGGCCCAGGGCTTAAGACCCTAAAGCCCCTTTGATAATCCGGCCCTGGAAAGAGGATCATGCAACTGCTTTATAAATGTCCTGCCACGGAACATCCATAAGTAAGGTGAACAAAATTGCATCCACCCATGTGGAATGAGCCAGGCAGCTGAGGGACTTGAAAAAAGAGAGTAATATTTCTCAGTGCAGCAAGAGATTCGCTTAGAGAGACATTGAGAGGAAAGAGCACGGCCCCTGCAATGTGATGATGACAAAAAGCTTGGGCAAGATATGACAATTGCACATGAGCTGGAGGTAGAAGGTGGCCAATGGGCGATGGACATTGAGGGAATTCAGAGTGCCCCTTCTCTGTGAGGCATTTGGTTTCAGATAGAAAATTGGAAAGTGAATGGATTGGTTGAGATGTGATTTATTTTTCTGAACAGTGTGAGTGAAACTTAGTATGTCTACACTGCAACCAAAGGCATGAATATGGCTTCAGTAGACATACCTACCCTTGCTTTGATCTAGCTAGCGCGCTCACACACGCGCACACACACAAAATAGCAGTGAAGACATGGCTATGTGAGCTAGCAATGGAAGTACTACCCAGGGTCCTTAAACAGGCTTGTACAGCTTGAAACCCAGGCTGCTCCATCTTCATGGCTATGTTTAGCCATGCAAGTTAAATTAAAGCTAGTATGAATATATGTACCTAAGCTGTAGTCACACCTTCAAGTGCAGCACAGACATACCCTAAGTAAGAAGTTTCCAGCTGGTGCTTATCGGTTGCGATTATCCAACCTGCACAGTATGACCTCCCATTCTCACATAAAGACTTCAATATTGTGTCAAGAAAAATGAACTACAGCACAAAAAGGCTGGAATTATCATTCTAAGAAACATTCAGTTATTGTCTCTGTACACAAAGTATAACAACGTAGTTTTAGAGTAAATAACTTCCTGCAGTTGGGCATAATGCTTTTTGTGTCACTGAAAGTTCATGCAAGTTCCAATGTTCTCATAAAACCTCAGTTTCACACTTCATCCTTTGTGGGATTTGCAGTTTGTGTTTCATGTATTTTTTTTTTTAAAGTTTGATGAGAGTATTCTTATTTTAAGAAATCTGTTTTCCCACATACTTTGGCAACTTCCTCCAAATAAAAGTTAGTGAATTATTTTTAGTATATCATGAATTTTGATACAGTGTTAATCCATTTATTGATTTGTTGAAATTTTTATACACTCTCTCTCTCTCTCTCTCTCTCTCTCTCTCTCTCACACACACACACACACACACACACACACACACACACACACACACACGAGGTACTAGGTTGATATCTATGAAGGCTGACTCTTTTCTCCAGAGAACACACAGTGTCAGTGTTTCCTCACTTCGCCATCAATATATCTCATGATAAGCCTAGACTGGACCTGGAGCTTAAATATCCACCTGGGGTAGTCATAACTACACTAGCCTTGAATCAGTTTGTGCACTAAAAATAGACATGTAGCCACATGGCACAAGCAGTGGGAGGGGTTAGCCAACCTCCATATAATCACCTGCGTCAGGCAGCTAAACCAGAGATGGACAAACTGCAGCCCACAGAAGCCTTTCTTTCATTCAGCCTGTCAGCTGGGCCTGGCTAGAGCCTGGCGGATGCCCTCCCCACCCAGCTCCACCTCTCGCTTCCCACGTGGGCCCAGCAGCACCTTGACAGGAGCACAGCAACCCCCAGCCCCACTGTCCCTCTCACCACCGTCATGGGCAGTGACAGCGTCCTGGCGAGTCTGGGGTGAGGCCACCATGAGCCATCCCTCTCTCACCATGGGTGCCTAAAGACGGTGCCCCACGTCTTTCCATGCCCCTATCCAGCCATCCTAGACCGTGGTGTGGTCCTCAGGCCAAAAAGATTGTCCCCCTTCCCATTGGAGGTTACACTTCTGTTTCAGTTATGCTAGCTCAATAAGAGCTAGGCCATGTATGTCTACTCAAGATGGAAATTACACATCCAGCATTCATGTGTCATCCCTCAACCACCCCTTTTAGGGGACTGGGTATTAGTTACTCTCCATGCTCCTGAATCCCTGGCATCTCTGCTCGGGCTGCTGACAAAGCTGCCAGTTGGCACTATTGTAGTCACGTGGGCACTTGTCTGCTGGTAACAGAGTTCAGACAACCAGATCATTATATGTAGGTCACCAGAGAACCAGCAAAATGGCAACAACTTACAGTTGTTAATTATCGACTTGCTGTGCTTTTTTAGTTTTAAAAACAAAGTTGCCGGTACTCAACCAGGGACCTGGGGCTGCCGGAGGTGGCGGCAGAAGCCAAGGCCGCATTACCGTGAAAAAAAGGTGCCGGTACTCAGTACCATCACAAAAAAAGCCCTGATGACTTGGATCTGGATTTAAATCACTGAGCTAGAGGAGATGCTCTCTATCCTTAATACCAGTCCTCTGGCTCAGTTGTGTGATTAGCTGGCTCCATCCCCCAGTCTGCTAATGCATATCCTGAAGTTAGGACTACAGCAAAAACCTTGTAGTAGTGGAATGGCTGACAGCTTCCTGCTTTTCCCCCCAGCGCTGGCTGGATCAGGATTCAGCCTGTAAAGCTGGTCATGGGGAAACTCTTCGCTTTCTCTCCTCTCATTATACAGAACAACTATCTAGCGAAGTATGTAATGCTTTTTAACAAGAGGAACTAACCCCCATTGGCTCTCTTCAAATTCAAGGTACCTTGAAGTATTTAAATAATACTTGAAGTAGATAAGTAGCAAAGACACACACACACACATACACACACACACACACACACACACACACACACACGGCACTGTGGTGTTGACACAGCATCTGAGGTACTATCCTTCACGATCAATAGAAACAGAAGCTCTTTCTCAAAGCCCTGTGGCAGTCCATGTGACAGTCAGAGACCCTGTAACATCTTTCAGAAAAACTAAGGATGTTCAGTACTTGCGAATAATGGCCACAATGGTATCTTGACCTAATGGCATTCAGTTTTTCAAATCTCCCAGGGCCTCTCCCTCTCTGTGCTTCTGTGTGGTTCTCTAAATTTGCACTGCAACTCTCCTGCCTCCATGCTAGAGATAGTCCTGATGGTCTGAGCTATGTAACATACGTCACATCTGTACACATCTGTTTCTGGAAACATAATACTGTAACAAAACAGTAGAGCATTTAAAAAGGAACCTTGCATGGCATATTTGGCATCAAATCATACAATTACATTGCAAAAGTGAACACAAAAGTTGCATAGATTATAGCCTAGGGAGCAGTCTGTCACAAAGGCATTGCTGGAGTCATCTTTGGGCACAGAATGTTTATCAACTAAGGAGCTCTACAAACAAATTCATGGTGATGATGTTTATGATAAAGGAAAATGGCTTCTGTAAAAACAGAACATAATACGTATTTTTTAATCTGAAATGCAGTTAGCATCATATAAATGACCACAAAAATGAGACCTCCTTACATGATAGATCTGCTCATGACTCTGAGTCATATTGTTTGCCTGCCTGAAAAAGTTAAAAACCCATATTTTTTACACCTGTTAGCTTCTGCAGAGCTAATATAGATACACATGAGAACTGGATCCTATCCTGTCTTGTGTAACACCAACAGAATAGTTACATTACAATTACCAAAACCTTATTGATAAATCTAAACAATCTAGTTTAAAACTCACACGTACAGAATACAAATCTAGAAATTATATTCAAGTACAAAACAGTGCATACCTTACATAGACAAGAGAATTATAACTGTATTACGGCTAAGATTTTTGTTGTCACTTTTGAATTACAGGTGTATACACAATATGTTGTTAAATGGGCAATATTCTTCAGTTGCAACTAATTGTAAAACAGCAAATAATCACAAAAACATGCACGTAAAGAACCGATTCTGGAAAAAACAGTCAACTGATACCATGGCATGTGTTTTGTAGAGCATGACTCGCTTTCTGAAAATGCAGTCAAAATGCTGTAGAGGTGCTAAAGCAAATTGTTATAATGTTACTTCACAATGTGCTGTTGAGGTTTTATGGTCACACTGCGCCAATAGTCTTGGAAAGTTATTTTGCATTCTTATATAAACTTTTTTTCCCCAATCCTGTTTTCGACAGAAAAGGCCTTTCAATAATGCACAAACTTCTGTTTATACACAGCACAGGAAAAACGTGATAAACCTAGCAACACAATCTCTGTTTTAAACATATTCTTAAAACAGGATTTCTACAACTTCATGTAAACAAAAATAAGGTATTCAGCACTTCCCCTCGCCCCTCCCAAAAAAGAGCAGAGGCTTCCTGTAATTAAACCGCAATGTTTTACAGTGCCATTTTTAAAAATAATAAATATAAAGAAGTAAATAAATAAAACTGAAGAGACCCCTCCCAATAGAGGCTTATCCTGCAAATTAATTTAAAAGGAATAAAACCTGTGCCAGTTGGAATCTTTCCTTTTTGGGGGGCTGTGGCATGGACAGCAAGAACAGATTTGTGGCCGAGGAAAAACAAAGTGGGCCATTTTCCACCTGCAGTCATGGGATGTTATTTGAAATCCAGCAAAGTTTAAAGATATTTCTCAAAATGCTCAAGAATGAATTAAAAAGAATTGGAGCAGAAGGGAAACCCCCCACCCCAAACCATCTGTTCCAGGCCCACACGCACAAACAACCACATGAAGAAAATTCATAATTAATACTGTTCTGGCTCTTTGCTTGTTGGGCCTGGATTCTTAAGTTAAAAACACAAGTTCAGGGCAGCATTACTGTACTTAAGGACTCCCCTGATGCACATCATAAAGAGGCAGCTTATTTTTTTAAAAAAAGGAACAATATCAGGAAACAGATTAATGTTTAAGATAATGAATGACAGTAAAAAGTATCCACAGAAATGAACTGCAGCTTATGAAGCTATGCAAATACATTCAAGATGTGTTTTATCGCATTAGGTTAAACAGGCTTTACAAAAAACCATTTAGCCACTTACAGTCCAGGCTATATAAAAACTTCTAATACTCATAGTATTTACATATACCAACTGCTATGTCCATTGCATTTATTGGAGGGATCTGAATACTATGTGCCCAGCTGTCTAAAGTCTTTCACCTTAATTAGGCCGCAATCCAGCAGAGAATTTAAGTACAGTATGTGCATAACCTGAAACACCTGAGTAGTCCCATGTGCTTAAAATAGGGGCTTTAAGCTCTCAAGGCCAGGATTAAACTGATTTTAATCATGTCTAAGATCTCAGTGGCAGAAAGTCAACTGTGGGAGGAAGCCACTCCAGCCCAGCTGGGAAGAGGACATACAGTGGGGACCCGTGAGCACAAAGTCATTGGGGGACATGCAATTATAACTGCGTGTTAAGTGAACCGCATGTTAACGAGTCTCAACTGAATAAATGGGCAATGGAATTGTTAAAAAATCTTACAAATAAGAACTGAACAGCTGATATCACACTTGACAAGTCCCTCTAACTATTTTAGGCTTATTTGTCTCTGTGAAAAGTGACTATTTTCCAAAAAAATATTCAGTTAAAATTTTATACACCGCGTACCAACCGAAAGAAGAGGTTACTTACTATAACTGGTGTTCTTCGAGATGTGTTGCTCCTGGCCATTCCATAGTAGGTGTGTGCGCGCCTCGTGCACGGAACGCCGGAATTTTTTCCCCTAGAGATCCCGTAGGGCCGGCTGTAGCGCCCCCTGGAGTGGCGCCGTTGCGGCACCTCTATATAACCCACAGCCGGCCCTACCCTCCTCAGTTCCTTCTTGCTCTTATTCCGAGCGGGGATGGAGGGTGGGAAGTGGAATGGCCAGGAGCAACACATCTCGAAGAACACCAGTTACAGTAAGTAACCTCTTCTTCTTCTTCGAGTGATTGCTCCTGTCCATTCCATAGTAGGTGAATCACCAGCCTTACCGTGAGGCGGAGGGTCGGAATCACAGCTTAGCTGAGAGCAGGACGGCTCTGCCAACTGCCGCGTCCTCTCTCGCTTGTTGTGTAATTGCATAGTGCGCCGCGAAGGTGTGGACTGAAGACCAGGTGGCTGCCTTGCAAATGTCCACTAACGGCACACCCCCCAGAAAGGCCGTCGAGGAGGCCTGAGCCCTTGTCGAGTGTGCCTTGATCGGAGGCGGTGTAACCTTTGCCCGGTTGTAGCATTCGCGGATGCACTCGACTATCCATCCGGAGAGCCTCTGCGATGAGATGGGCTCTCCTTTCATTCTGTCCGCTACTGCCACGAACAGCTGGGTGGACTTGCGGAAAGGTCTTGTCCTGTCGATGTAGAACGCCAGGGCTCTACGCACGTCTAGTGTATGTAGCCTGCGTTCCCTGTCCGAAGCATGTGGTTTGGGGTAAAACACCGGTAGGCAAATGTCCTGGCTGGTGTGGAAGAGGGACACCACCTTTGGACGGAAGGCCGGATGCGGGCGCAGCTGTACCTTGTCCTTATGGAAAACCGTGTAGGGTGGATCTGCTGTCAGGGCCCGTAGTTCTGATACTCTTCTGGCCGATGTAATGGCCACGAGGAAGGCCACCTTCCAAGACATGCACAGCAGTGAGCAGGAAGCTAGAGGCTCGAAGGGCGGGCCTGTCAGCTGGGTCAGGACCAGGTTTAAGTCCCATTGCGCCACCGGTGGACGGGTGGGGGGAAAGAGCTTATCGAGGCCTTTGACAAAACGCTTCACCATCGGGGCCGAGAAAACTGTGCCCCCTTCCGCTCCCGCATGGAAAGCTGAGATGGCTGCCAGGTGGACCTTGACTGAAGCGGTTGCCAAGCCCGACGACTTGAGATGCCACAGGTAGTCGAGGATATCTGGGAGTGGGGCTGACCCCGGAGCGATCCCCTTGTCTGACATCCAGGTCGAGAACCGTTTCCACTTTGCCCCATAAGCGGAGCGTGTAGAGGGCCTCCTGCTGTTAAGCAGGACCTCTTGGACCTCCCCCGAGCATAGCCGCTCATTCGGGGTTAACCACTCAGGTACCACGCCTTGAGGTGGAGCGATTGGAGGTTCGGGTGCAGGAGTCTGCCGTTGTCCTGCGACAAGAGGTCCGGCAACAAAGGTAGATCTATCGGGGCTCTGGATGAGAGGTTCCAGAGGGTTGTGTACCAATGCTGCCTGGGCCATGCTGGGGCCACCAGAATCACTGTGGCCCTGTCGTGCTTGATCTTTAGAAGCACTTGGTTCACTAATGGCGTCGGGGGAAAGGCGTAGAGAAGTTCCCCTGTCCACTGGATCGCGAACGCATCCGCTATGGAGCCCGGGCTTTGCCCTCTGAACGAGCAAAAGCGCGCGCATTTGGCGTTGGAGCTTGAGGCGAAGAGGTCCAGACGGGGAGTCCCCCACCTTTGGAAGACCTCTCTCAGGACCTCCCATTTCATCGACCACTCGTGGGTTTGAAACTTCCTGCTGAGGTCGTCGGCCAGTGTGTTTTGCGACCCCGGTAGGTAGGACGCTACCGGCAGGATTGAGTGGAGGATGCAAAACTCCCAGAGGATGAGCGCTTCCTTGCAAAGATGGGAGGAGCGGGGACCGCCTTGCTTGTTGATGTAAAACATGGCTGTTGTATTGTCCGTTTGGATGGAGACTACTTTCCCTTTTAAGTGCTCCTTGAATGCCTGGCAGGCCAGACGAACTGCCCTGAGCTCCTTCACATTTATGTGGAATCGGAGCTCTTCGCTCTCCCAGCGGCCCTGGGTCCGTAGCTGGCCCAGGTGTGCCCCCCAGCCCAGATCTGACGCATCTGTCACAAGGGAAATGGAGGGGCTTGGGGCTTGGAAGGGTAGCCCTGCGCAGACCTGGTCCTCTTGGCACCACCAGTCTAGGTCCCTCAGGGCCTGCGCGGAAGGGGCCACTATCATGTCGATATCGTCCCGGCTCGGGCGGTAAACTGACGCTAGCCATAGCTGAAAGGGGCGGAGACGTAGTCGAGCATGCCCGACCACGTAGGTACAGGCCGCCATGTGCCCCAGCAACCTCAGGCACATTCTTACCGAAGTCAATGGATGTCTCTGCAATCCCCTTATGGTATCTCGGATCACTTGGAACCGTGATCGAGGAAGAGATGCCTTTGCTACTGTCGAGTCCAGGACTGCCCCTATGAACTCTATCCGCTGGACTGGTACGAGGGAGGACTTGCGCTGGTTGACCAGCCGACCAAGACGGCTGAACACGCCTTGTATGAACTGCAGATGGATCGACACTTCTGCTGGCGAACGGCCTCGTACAAGCCAGTCGTCCAGGTAGGGGAAGACCTGAACTCTCCTTTTTCTGAGGAAGGCTGCCACTACTGCCAGGCACTTGGTGAAAACCCTGGGAGCCGCGGCGAGCCTGAACGGAAGGACCGTGAACTGAAAGTGCCTGTCTCCCACTTTGAAGCGCAAGAACCGCCTGTGACGTGGGGTTATTGCTATGTGGAAGTAGGCGTCCTGTAAATCGAGGGCGGCATACCAATCTCCCGGATCCAGGGATGGGATAATTGAGGCCAACGAGACCATGCGGAAACGGATCTTGCGTAGAAAACGATTCAGGTACCGCAGGTCTAGGATGGGACGGAGGCCCCCTTTCGATTTGGGAATGAGGAAGTATCTGGAGTACACCCCTTTCCCCCTCAGGCCCTGGGGCACTTCCTCTATCGCCCCTTTCTCCACGAGGGACTGAACCTCTTGGGCCAGCAGTTGTTCGTGAGATGGGTCCCTGAAGAGGGACGGGGTAAGGGGGGGGCGGAACGGGGGGTGTGAAGAGAACTGGAGCGAGTATCCATGCTGCACCGTGCGGAGCACCCATTGGTCTGAGGTAACTAGCGCCCAGGCACGGTGGAACCGGGATAATCTGTTGAGGAAGGGCAAAGGAATTGGATCCGCAGCAACAATTGGTACGTCGTCCCCGATCGTACCCTCAAAAGGCCTTCTTGGGGCCGGAGGGATGACGCTGCCCTCCCTGGTTTTGGTCTGGGGGGCGACGGCTTGCCCTGCGCCCGTTACGGCCTCTCCTTCTATCCCAGTCCTGGCGCCGTTGGTATGGCCGAGCCGATGTCTGTGGCTTAAAGGGCTTCCTTTGCGGTGCCGGGGCATGGAGGCCCAGCGATTTCACCATCGCCCTTGAGTCTTTTAGTGACTGCAGCCTGGAGTCTGTCTGAGACGCAAACAGCTCCGGCCCTTCGAAGGGCAAGTCTTGGATGGTAGACTGGACCTCAGCGGGGAGGCCCGAGGCTTGGAGCCAAGAACTCCTTCGCATTGTGATGCCAGAGGCCATCACTCTAGCTGCCGCATCCGCTGCGTCCAGGGCCGATTGTAGGAGGGCTCGAGACACCACTTTACCCTCCTTCAACATAGCTGCCAGCTCGGACCTCGAGTCCTGGTCCAGCTTGTCGGATAATTTGTCGAGGGCTGCCCATGAATTAAATGTGTACCTGCTGAGGATCGCCTGCTGGTTGGCAATCCTCAGCTGGAGCCCCCCTGAGGAATAGACCTTGCGGCCGAACAGGTCCGTCTTCCTAGCGTCCCTCGATTTGGGCGTAGGACCTTGGTGACCTTGCCTCTCCTTCTCGTTGGCTGTTTCAACCACCAACGAGTTCAGAACCGGGTGTGAATAAAAATGCTCGTAGCCTTTCGCGGGAACGAAGTATTTTTTCTCCACCCGCTTGGCTGTCGGAGCAATGGAGGCTGGGGTTTGCCACAGGGCTTTGGTTGTATTCTGCACCGTCTTAATTAGGGGCAGGGCAACTCTGGATGGACCTTCTGGGAGGAGGATGTCAACCATGGGGTCCGCTTCCTCCATGACCTCCTCCGCTTGTAAGCCCATGATCTTTGCCACTCTCCTAAGTAGGTCCTGATGAGACCTGCTGTCATCTGGGAGAGGGGCCGGCTTCGCCCCTGCCACAGCCTCATCCGGAGGGGACGAAGACGACTCTCCGGTGGGGTCCGGATGGGGGTCTAGTGCCCTCGTGGACCGCTGACCCTCCGTCACTGACGGATTGTCCAGGGCTTTTTCTGCCCGGTCCCGGGCTGGTGCCCTCCCCAGTTCCGGAGGAGCGCTCGCCGTGCATGATGGCTGATGCCTCGACGACAGGGTGGAGGGAGGCCTCTCCGATAGGGGACCCTGGGCCTGATGGTACGCCCATGGGGTCCAAAATGGCCACTGTTGCGGCGGCTGCCACTGGGGCCCCCACCGGGCCTGGGAATGGCTGTGGCTGTCCCCTCTTCTCCCCGAGCGGCTCCTGCTCCACCTGGCGGAGCTCACGCTGTCTCCCGACTCGGAGGAGAGCCTACTCCGGGGCGACCAAGGTGGGGCTGTGCCGCGAACCGGCGAGTACTGCGACCGTCCTGTCGTGGGCACCGCTTCTCGCGGTGCCGATGGACGACGGTGCCGTGAGGAGTCACGGTCCAGGCGCTCTGGGGGGGACCGGTACCGTGGGGCTCCTGCTGCCGCTATCACTGCTGGCGGAACGGGAGACCGGTGCCGCACCGGGGGCGAAGTATATTGCGAGCGCTCCCCGTGGGCCAGGCCGGCGGGTGATCGACGCGCCTGCTCCAACGGCGAACGGTGCCGTGGAGGGCTCCGGTAAAGCAGTGCCGGTTTTCCCTTCAACGGTACCGACCTCTGCGGTGCCGGAGGGTGAGTTTCTGGTGCACAC
>ML685787.1:12746539-12761187 GCA_007922175.1 Pelusios castaneus
GGAGCCGGGCGAGGGACAGAGCTGGGAACCGGGCGGGAGGCCGAGCTGGGAGCCGGGCGGGTGTGGGGTTGTGAACTGGGGGAGGGGCCTAGTGGCTTGCCCTGGATCTTTTTGCTATCCAGCAACGCCCCCTGGCGGGAACACTGCTTGCTGGACAGCATTCGGCGTATAAGACGCACCCTCATTTTCCCCCCACTTTTGGGGGGAAAAAAGTGTGTCTTATATGGCGAAAAATACGGTACATATTTTTAAAAATCCTGGCCAGCAACTATTCTGTCAGGAACTATCCTTTCTTTCCTCTTTAAAAAAAAAAAAAAAAAAAAAAAAAATCTTGTCCCTTGTAAATACTGAGCCTCATTCATATTTGGACATGTAGTCCAAGGAAAAACCTACTTGCTGCAGGTAGTGGGGTTGGGGTTTCAATAGGTTACAGTCTTCCCCCTTTCATGTATCTGATGAAGTGGGATTATGCCCATGAAAGCTCATGCAAGAAATAAATTTGTTAGTCTTTAAAGGTGCCACAGGACTTCTTGTTTGTTTGGCTGCAAAAGACCAACTCCCTGTCTGGAACCAGTCTTCTCCCTGATTCAATACTAATCCAATCCACTCGCCTAGTATGCTGAGGGGAAGAACTGTACTGTTAGAGATGCCTAAAGACAAAGAGACAAAAGATTGAGTTTCTGGTTAACTGGTTTGTATCAAAATAAAATATTTTGCTATTTATTAACAGTGCACCCATTGAAAGATCTGAGCCTTTATTCCTCCTTCACTCAATCCTCAATTTGTCTTAAAAGAATGCCACCATAATTTTACACTTCTATCATCTGCCTTATATGGACACAGAAGACTAGTAAGACCATTTTCAACTAAATTCTCCCTAATGCTCTGTTATGGTATTCTGCATAAGAATTGGCTGTGCTATATGATTTCTTCTTGTTAAAAGTATAACACATGGAAAATATATTAAAATACCTATGAAGATGAAAGAGCTTTTGATTTTTTTAAGGAGACCATACTTTAAAAATACTTACAAAACAACTAAACTAAACATATATTCTCATTAAGAGTTTTACAAATACTTCAAACATTTCTGATCAAAGAAAGAAAAAGAAAAAAGAGAAAGAATTACATGTGACTCAGCTCATTTAGAAAAGAGCAGGTTGGTGATGTACAGTAATGTATTTTCTTGGACCAAGTGGTGTTGGTGAATGAGACACACAATGGCTATGTCTACACTTGTTAATTTTAGTCGACTTAGTATGTCCACACTTAAATTTTTAGTGGACTTTGAGGCTAGGTGGACCTGGTCCACGGTGGTGGGGGGGCACCCCTTGCCAAGTGCCAGGGGGCTCAGCCTTTGCTCCATTGTACCTGGGTACAATGGGGCAAAGGGGAACAGGGACCCTGGCAGGGCATGGGGCAGAGTGGCCAGGGCTCTGCCCTGCCCTGTGGGGGGACATGCCAGGCTTTCCCTGTGCCAGCCACCATGGCAGGGAGGGCAGTGTGGAAGTCCTGGAGAGCCCTAAGTCAACTTAGAGTCGACTTAGAGCTACTCCACGTCTACACTGGCTTAAGTCGACTTTAGAAAGTTGACTTAAGCAGAAAGTCGACTTAAAAGGAGGTTTAACAAAGTCGACTTAATTTTTCCTTAAGTCAACTTAAGCAGCTGCTTAAGTCGACTTAAGGAAAGTGTAGTGTAGATGCAGAGTAAATTAAGTTGACTTAAGGAAGCTTAAGTCGACTTAATTTACAAGTGTAGACGCACCCAAAGTGCTTCTTTCCCAAAGCTGAAGGACCCATACCTGAAGAAGAGATTTGCATGGGTCAGAAGTGTGTTTCTTTGACCAATAGAACTTGGTCCAATAAAAGATATTACCTCACCTACCTTGTCTCTCTAATATCCTGGGACCAACGTAGCTAAAACAAACCACGAGCCATTTAAAAGCCAAGTGGTAGCATTAAACCCCTGCTCAGGTTTTAAAACTAGGTCAAAAATTCACTCCAGGATGACATTTGTTATTCCAAACTTCAGCTTGGAATAATTTCTTTTAAAATCTTAGTGAGAATCTTTGGGGGAAGAGGGTGAGAATAATGAACACACAAACATGCAAGGAACCACCAAATACATACAAGGCAGTGGCTTCAGAAGGTTTTTTGGCAGCCCTCCAACAAAAAGTAGCTTTATTTTGTTTAAAAAAAAAACAACTAAAGAAACATCTGAGATACATTCTTCAGAGTAATTAACCATTTTTGCTATTAAAAAGTGGGGAGAGACCATGTTCTTCCATTTTAAAAATGAGCTATCAGTATATTACTATCACTGAACCTTTGAAAAAGATTGTTATTATAAAGACATTGCAATTTTCATAGGGATGTCAATGATCTGATTTAACCTCAAGGCAAAGAAATTAAGAGTGGAAACTTCATACTTAAACCACACAGGTGTACTTAAAAAACAATTAAAAAAATATTAACATCTTATGGTTCAAGGAGCAACGTCAGCCCCATTTTTATCAATGACTCCAACTTTATTTTTGTGGGTTTGAATCAGATCTTTCACCTTAACGTAACTTAGGTGTTAGTGGTTTAATAAATAGGCACTTTTATTCCATTTAAGGAGATTTTCAATGTATAGGCAGCACAAATTCTTTCCAAGACAGGCCAGACATTGTTGTTACTAAGCCATATTCACTACAATTTCACGGATTCTCAGTTACTAATAGAAAAAGAAATCTTCTGATAAATACTGATGGCACAATCTAACAAGTAGAGGTAAATGTATATAAAATCTGTTACCCTCATTATGAAACTTCCATTCCATAATTCTATTAGCACTAAGTGCAACTAACTGAAGGAGTACAAACACTCAAACATTTAAATGCTTGAACTGTGTGCGAATATTAACTAGTTAAAAAGGGCTAAGTTCTCAGGAAGCGATGCATTAATTGTATGAAAGTGGAGCAAGGACCAAATACGGGAAGACTGCACATTCCAACAATCTTAAGGAATGAGGGTTAGGCACAGTAAATTAGCTCCTACAGTTTTAGTTCCCTCTGTACCCACAAGAAGGCCATTTCAAAGGGTTAACAAATATAGTTTGTACATTTAAATACGTATGCCCCATTGCCTGATAACTGCACATATGTACACACCTCTGAGATGAGTATTTATGCTTCTGTCATGAATAATCTCATTTGTAGTAGCTGGAGTAGAGAGGAGGGAATGGCTGTGCATGGGAAACCACTCCTAGCATGAAAAGAACGTGCATCTTTCATTCTGCGACAGGAAGCAAGGAGTGATCAGGAGAGTCACTGAGGAGCAGGGGGGTTGGACTAGAATCACCTCACCTCCTGAGGTCCGTTCCAACCCTAATAATCTATGCTCCTACAACATAATGCCAACTGCGACAGATAAGGGTACCATGTCGGTCAGGGCAAGGTGGGAGCAATCAGTATGATATTTCTTTTTCCCTTCTTATTTTCAACAGGACCTTCAGTAAAGAGGGAATGGGGGGAAAGGTGTAAAGAAGGCCTTTGACCCAAGGAAGTAGGAGAGCATCTCTAGGGAGCATCATCCAATCCCTGCTCTGAAGCAATACTGTGGACATTTCTTGTTCCAGCAAGTAGAGGACAGATCTATAACGGGTGTGTCACCCATTGCTGCAATATGCTGTGTAATATCACCGACTCTATCTCTCATTTGTGGTCATGTGGGAATATGTGGCTGAGACCTTCAGCCATTGTATTACGTATTCCTTGAGACAGGCTGCTGATATTAGGATGTTGTGGGAAATGTACCACTTCCATAGTTTTAGTGCTTCTACACAGAAAACTGGTACTTCTCTGTCAGTTTATTTAATACATCCAGGCCATGTTGTCTGTCATGACCCTTCTGTGTATGTCTTTAATCAATGAGAAGAAGGGAGCACATTCATTTCTGACTGCTCTGAACCTGAGCAGGTTGATGTGAAGGCATGTATCTGTTGGGGCCATCTGCACTGTGCTGTGTGACCCCAGAGATGTGAACCCTATCCTATGAGGGATGCATCAGTGGTCAGGAGCCGAGATGAGGAAGACTAAGCCAACTGATGTTTGCTGGGACCTTCCACCAGTCCAAAGACCATTTAATCCTTGTTGTCATTAACAGAAGTTTGTTTATATTGTCTTTGATCGACCTGTAAACTGAACTGAACCATGCTTGGAGGCATCTCATGAATAATCTGACATGAGCAATAACCAATGGGCCCACAGCCATGTGTTCCAGAAGCTGGGCAATGTCTGGCTGAAATCTGTAGGCTGGATTGTACTGTCTCTATCAAGGAGGAGAAAATGAGGAATCTGTGATGTGATAGGAGCATCTTCGCTTGAGTGGAGTTGAGGTCATCTCCTACAAATTCTAGCCTCTGTACTGGTGTTAAGGTGCACAGGGTAGTTGGAACCGGGGAAAATCAAATGATTGCCCCCCCCCCCCCCCAGTACCACGGGGTAGCGGCTGCAAGGCTCCATGTCCATCTCCTCTCTGGGAGGGGGATCCTCCTCCTCATCCGGCGGCTGGTCCACACCCTGATGGGCATGGGGGGTGACCCCCCAGGTGGCAGCATCGGGGTTCCCTTCCCAGTCGCTAGGCCCGGGCAGGCTGGGAGGACTGTAAGGCGGAGGAGCCGGGGCGAGCGGAGCGGGTCGGCTGGCCTGGGCCAGTCGCCTTCCCGCGGGCTGCCTCCTGGCCGGGACGTCCTTTCCCCTCCGTGGCTCAACTCCAACTGAGCCTCTGTCTTGGCTTTTTATACTTCCCGGCCTAGCCCTGCCCTTCTGCTTCCAGGTCCTGGTACCCACAGTAACCCAGTCTGACCAGAGGGGGCGTTCGGACCAGTCTTCCGGCCCCGGCTCAGGGGAAGGCCACAATGCCTGCTTACAGGGGACATCACAACCTCGTCAGGTGAGGACGATGAGAAATGAGTTTGAAAAATGTCTTCCTCTTCCGCCTCTGCCCCAATTTCCTCCCCTTGCTGTTCAGGGAGCTCCGAAGCCTATGAAACCGCAGGTGAAAGAGGATGCTTCTTTGCCTGTTCTGGTGCCATGCTAGAGCCCTGGAAGGCTTGTTGCCTTTGAGCCTGCCAAGGGTCCCAGTATGGCAAGTGAGGTTAGTTGTTAGCATGGTTGGTCAAACCATGGATGCTGAAGGTCAGATGGATATGCCTGGTTCTATGGGATTGGATCCTATATGGAGGTAAGAAGAGTGATGGGAACTCAAGTCCTCTCCAATTCCAACAATGAGAAAGGCGGTATGCAGCAAGGAGATGTTGGCAAGTCCAATACTTTGGAAGAACTCAGTGCTGGGTCCCCCACACTGAGCAGGACAAGTCTGGTGTGTCAGACATAGAGAGATCCATCATACACCAAAAATCTGGTGGTGTGGGTAATATCAGTAGTGGTGGTGAATGTTGGTACTAAAAGGCTTGCCCAGATGGAATCAGAGGTGCCGACCTGGACTTATGGTCTGTTGGTGCCATGTGCACTGGGGTCAGTGCAAAGTCTATACTGATGTAGCCTTTCCCAGGGCAGATCTTTTATGCCTTTCGTGCCCCATGGTACTGGTACTTCTTTGCCATGCTCATCAGGTCTTTGGGCAGATTGATTTGCTCTGTCAGCTTGGTACCACACCTGCCATGGATACCAAAGGAGCTGGATATTATTTCCGGCTTGATTGGGGATTGCTGTGGGGACTCACCGACCTTCCCTTAGCAGCCTTAAGTGAGTGGCTTGTCTCTTTGGGATCATCTTCCTTCAAAGTAAGGTTCTGGTAAGAGTTCTTGCCAGGACTCCAGGGCCTGAAAGACCAACTCCATGAACAGGAGTTTGAGCCTTAACTTCCTGTCTTTCCTGGACGTAGCTTTTAGTTCCTGGCATCAAACACACCTTTGTAAGTTTTGCTTTACTCCCAAGGCAGCGAACACACTGCAAGTCCCTGTCAGCCACTAGGATAGATTCCTTGCAACTGAGGCATTTTTTGAAGCTGGGAAAGCCAGGCATACCCTTGTTCAGGGGGTTCCTCCTCAGCAGGGTTAGCAGGAAGCAAACCCTTTCTTCTTCCTTTTCGTTTCTTTTTTGTTTGGCATGGCTAACAAAAAACAAAGGAGGTAACAAAGGAAAAAACTTCAAAGGAAGCTAAAATTAACAACTAAAGGGAGCTAATTACCCATGAATGGACAACTCTGCACTCTAGCCAGGGGTGGTTGAGAAGGAACTGAGGAGGGAATGCCTGGACACACTGGCTGGCCATATAGGCAGGGAGCAGCACATGCAGATGGGATGGACTGTAACCAAAGTTCTCTGATCAGCAGGGCAGAGGCATAGACACCTATGGTTGAGGACCCATAGGAAAATACATTTCAAAGAAGAATGGGGTGCACCTTTGTGTCTTCCTGCTCAACCCCAGCATAAGTTAGAGCACCACCACGGGGGCTATGAAAAGAGGTGGCCTCTATCTCCTAATTCTCACCCAAGGATTTCTCCTATGCCAGGTCAATTCCCTAGTAGGGAGATTTGCTGGCACTGCAACCTATTTGCATTGCCATAGTGGCATAAAGGGTCCATAATACACCAGACAATCAAGCCCCATGTTAGTTATTGGGGAAGCAGCTGGAAGAGTTGGTAGAATTCATATAGGCATTCCTAATTGAGGGAGAATGTGCATGATAGATCCTTGGCTGCTTCTGGTTGCCCAGAGTGTGACTATGGAAGTGTGATCTTTCCTTTCTGAAACGGATCCTGTTACAGTTATCCTTGCTCTGTTACATTGAGATTAGACTGCTCCAACATGTTCTGCATGGGGCTGCACCTTGAAGCCACTCAGAAACTGAAGGTAGTTTAGATGACAAAATCCATCTCATTAAGCAGAGTTTTGCACCAGAAGTATATTACACACCATTGAGCCAGAATTTGCACTGCATGCCTGTAAGTTTCTGGGTGGAATTAATGATGTTGATCTTTAATTGTAAAGTCCTAAATGGCTTCAGGACCAATTACCTGAGGAACTACCATCTTCCCTGCGCTATTTTGCCACAACCAGGATGAACATTGGTGTTTGAGCTGTTGCTCCAGACTGGAAACAACCAACCAATGTGAGGAAAGTGCCTTTGAACCTGAAATTTGCTACCCACCATGATCTCCCAGACCTTGGGTTTCTTAATCTACTGTGTGTGCTGTAAAACTCATTGTTATTTCCATGCATCTGGGCAGTTTACGACTAAGAGGGATTTTATTATTACATCTGCAACAGAGGGGTTTTTAGTTACATTATTTTATCTGATGAAACCAACTTATATTAAGATATTTACTGCGACGGTTACACTATGTGAGGACCACACAGTGTGAATTGGGCACCTGGTTGTTTTGTGAATCTAAACAAATAAATAATGGAAGTTGTTCTTCACTTCTCCCAAAATCTGTTACGAAGTGGTCCTAGATCATGTTAAAACATTACCTCACATCATAAGCAAGAGCAATGGAACCAGGGAAGCATCAAAGATTCCTTTATAACTTGGAATGGTTATCTCATTATAAAAAGTAATTGTCCCTCCTCACGCATTCTCACCTGTTGTGAATAGGCCTCATCTACCTTAACTGAATTGACTTCGTTAGCCTTTGCCCTCCTTATTGTAATATTTCTCACCCATCTTTGCATGTGTATATATACCTCCTAACTGTAGTTTCACTTCATGCATCTGACCAAGTGGGTTGCAGCCCACGAGAGCTTATGCCCGAAGAAATTTGTTAGTCTTTAAAATGTCACTGGACTCTCATTGTTTTTTCTGTATACAGACTATTCTGGCTACCCCTCTGAATCTTACAACATAATTGCTAAGAAACACGAGCAAGTTCCCTTACTGCCTTTCTAGGCATTATGGGATTCTGCTTGGCTATGTCTTCCTGCAGAGCTGGCTGCAGTAGGAAAATCGATATTTTCCTCCCAGCTGTGCCCCTACTCCAGCAGAGAAGGAAGGTTTGGTAGGTTCCTTGCCCAATCAGAAGACCCTTAACATGGAGATAAAGTCAGGCAGTCGCCCTCCATGATAGTGCTCCCTGAAGAGAGAATATTGATTCAGCAGTCGTCCATTATCTCTCTAATTACAGAAGGCAGCCGGAGGTGGGGAGGAAGCCATTGAGCCTCCTCGAAGATTGACATTAACTATTTCGCCTGAGCAACTTTTAAGTCAGGTTTCATTTGCACTTTCCCCAAACATCCCCTAATATTTAATTTGATAACAGAAACCTATGGGCCAGAGCACATAGTTTCATATAAATCAGAACACCTCAGAATTTGTTTTGGGTACAGAAAAGTTTTAAAGATGATAAATTGGAAATTCCAGAGTGAGGCTGCTGAATCGTAACTTAGTTGAGAGTCAATAAAGTTCTTTAAGAAAGAATATCTGTTTTATACATGAATTTTGTTACCAGGCTATTACAAATTCTGACCTTGGAATGTAGTTTGACTGTGGAACTTGGAACAGAGAATTCAGAATGTGGAACCTGGTATTATTTATAACCTGGAAAACAGGACTCCCAGAAATTAAGCTAGGTAGCCAAAACTAGCTGATACCTCTAACTACAGGTATAACAACATTCTAAATAATCTAAATGTTTGTAAAATATATACAATCAAAGCAGGAAAGTATTTTCATAGACAAAAACTAGCCTCCTTACTAATTTTTAACGTATGATGGAATATGATTGAAACAATAGATAGCAAACCTATGTTCTTGACAGACACACAAAATTACACATCCTGACTATGCCATAAATTAATCTTTACACTGTGGATTGCAAAAAAAAAAAGCAAGTAGTCAGAATGATTCCTCAACATCTGCAGCAAAGGAAATGATTCGGTTTCTTCCAAAATGCTCTTTACAAAATACTTATTAATAAACACTTAATTCTGAAATGTTAATAGTCTCATGTAACACAACATTTTAGCTGCACTTTACGTGTTTAAATTTTGCATACATGGGGACATTTAGTAATTCATTCATTTCACAGCTCTACAGACATAAATGTCTTGCACATATACAATTTTTTCCATTTAATCATTAATACCAAAACATTAAATAAATGTAATGTGGAAAACACATTACATAGCAATATATCAAGCAAAGGGTATTCATGCTGGGTTTTTTCCCCCACTAAGACGTCTGTGCTGGGTCTATACTTCGTAAAATGAGATAAAATATATTCCATTTTTGTTAACTATTTGTGACAGTTTCTAATAGTTCCCACTACATCTTACTATATTTGAACTGTTTGGAAAGACGCAGAGAATCAGATATTGAAATACACATATCCAGAAACAGGGGACCAAATTCCCAGCTGGTATAAATCAGCCTACTGCCAGACATTCTGTGTCCGAAAGAACACCCCTAAAACTCCATATTCACCAATGTCATATAATTATGATATATTCTGTACAAGGTATGTCTTGTGTGGTATTATTTTACGTCTTGGTCTGCTGAACATTAATATCTTGTTGGATTGTATGAATTACCATAGCATGTGAAATTATATAATATTGCTAAAAATGATACTAGAACAAAGCTGTAAAATGGGAAACTCCCATTACAGTCTTTCAAGCACAACAATGGAGTGGCCAGACAGCATTGATGGTTTTCTTTCACCCATTCAAGGATAAATTCCACTAACATGGATCGTTTACAGTGGAGCTTCACAGAAAGGATCACATACACAGTGGATTAATGACTGACCAATGAGGATGATCCTTCAGCTCACAAACATCGATTGTTCCAGCAAGCTGGAACAAGCTATAAAAGAAGGGGAGTGACATCATCACTTGTCTTCACACCGCACAGCTCAACACCTGAAGAAATGTCTCAAAGACAAAAGACTTTTGAACAGGGGAGGTGGGGTCCCCAGGCTGCAAGGCAAACATACCCTGTGAATTAAAGAGTTTCAAACCTGCTGGGACCGTCTCTCAGGATGAGATATTTCTAGATGCAAATCCTGTTAGAATTTAGATTGTGCTCTTATTTTTATTTCTTTGGTAACTTCTTCTGATCTTTTATGCCTATAACTTATAATTACTGAAAATCTATTTTTCTGTAGTTAATAAACTTGTTTAATATTTTATCTTAACCAGTGTGTTTTTGAGTGAAGTGTTGAATTGACTGTACTCAGATTAATAATAGCTGATGCATATCTTCCCCACACTGAGCTTCTGCTGAACAATCTTTGTCCAGCATAAGACAGTATTGCCTCAGGGTGTGTTTCTGTGCAATTAGGTTGGGAGAGCTGGGGGTGAACTGCTAAGGTTTACGTCCATGTGTGCTCAGGGACAGCATTCTTGGTAACTCAGCCTGCTGTCATGCTGAATGATAACAGGGGCCTGGAGAGACTGACTGTGTATCATCATCTGCAGGAGTATGGTGGGGAACCCACATCAAGTTGAATAGTTGATAAGGGTACCAAGTGGGTCCATAGCTCCCAGGTTGTATCCCAGAGAGTCTGCATGCTATGACACTCAAGCTTGCTGATTTACGCTTGGTTAGGGTCTGATCATTTACAACTTTCAATCAGTGCAAAACAATATCTGTACACTCACATAGGAAAGAATTTGTTACAATGAATTTTATTGCTGGAATGGCCATTTCGGCTTTGCTTTTGAAGTAAGGCTCAGCAGAAAATCCAGAAGAGAATTCATCTCCAGTATCATGCTTGGTTTCTTCTTGGTTTTACTGCTTAATTTTTTTCTACTCCAGGTTCAAAAGTAAGTGGGACAGCCTTTCAACTCCAGATGCAAGAAATCCTTGCATCTGTGACCCATTAGATTCACATATGTCAGAACACATTTTATCCCTTCCCCCAAAACAAAACAAAACAAAAAACTCCACATACAGTACCTACTAGCATAAAGAGACAGAAGTGAAGAAGTGCCCTGAGGATTAAGTTTTGATTTGTATTTTGTTAGGATCCAGATACCATAGTCATGGATCCACTATAAATAAAGCACCTTGATAGGCAGATAAGACTGACTGTACTCAACAGTCTGTTTTTGAGATGCATGCCATAACCATCCAGAACAAATATTTGGATATAATCCTAGATTCAAGCAGTCACAGTTTTCTCCTCTTTAGCAGCGGCCACTTGGATTTGACCTATAGTTTGATTCTCCTCTTATGAACTGGCCTACATAATCCCAGGGAGATTCAAACATGGGAAAGAGCAGGTGCTGGCCCATCTCTAAGTGTTTGATTGGTGCTCTGGTTAGTGCTGTCCACATTCAGGGGCCCTGCTGGTTAGCTGTAAGCCCCAAAGTTGGATGGGGATTGCAAGTGCTTTATGTTGCTACATCTCCTTCTGCAAGGGCTTTCTACCACAAAGGGCTCCATGTTATGCTTGCAAAAGCTGTCATAATTCACTCATGGTTAAATTCACTGTGAATACAGTCAACAGATGTGATTACACTACACTTTGCCACCCTTTGCAATTTTTTCCATGAGTCGCGCCATGCTTAGTGTTTTTCATAAAGCACACTTCCTTTGCACGTAAGAGAATAGCAGTGTTCATTTTAAAAAAGCTTCTAGCCCTCATATTTGTGGAGAAAGAGCTTGAAAATGTGACCACAGCACTCCCCCAAAATTCAGAGAAGGACCCAAGATTTGTGTGGGGAGGCTTTTGTTTTGTTTTCATGCTTCCTGATTTTTAAGACCATCTCATGAATTTTGGGGGCCTGACTTGTAATTTTTGAAAGCTTGGGGTTGGTAATACTACAACAGTGGGTAGAGTTATGGCCTATTGCAAATATTTTTCAGCAAAACCAAAAGAGCTAAGTAAAACTGCAGCTCCTTACCTGTCGGAGTACTACTGCGAAATGAGGAGGAGGGAGTGATTGGGGGCGTGACTGGAGGAGTAAGGCTTCCGCTGCTGTGGCGAGGTGGAGTGGATACATTCCCACGGGACACCGAGCTTGACAAAGTCAAAGAGAGTTTAGGCTGAATTTTTTTCTTCAAGGATTCCTGCTCACGTCGAGCTGCATCAGTCATAAATCTAGAATGAAAAACGATGATAAAAGAAAAATTATATTTGCTTTTCTGTAACTAGGAAGCATCAAATTCACTTACATTTAAAATTTGCAGTAAGATATATTGAATATTTTCTCTTGGTTTAAAAGCTTTATTCCCTAAGCAAATTTTTATAGCAACATTATAAATCCTTGAAAAACTTTGATTATAACCTAATGCAGAACTTCTCAACCACTGTGTCGGGACACAAAAGTGTGTCACGAAGAGCCGGGAGGTGTGTCACGGAAAATTAGCAGCTCTGCTTGGAGCCAGCTTTGAGCTCCTGCTGCCCACCGCTCTGTGCTTCCCTCAGCAGCCCATTCCTGCTGCACAACACAGGCAGCAGCCAAGGCCAGATGAGTAAAGGGACTTAGGGGCTGCAACCCAGAGATCCTGGGCTGGGGGGCACCACCTGTCTCACAAAAATAAACCTGATCCCATCGAGCCAGACCACCAGGGCACCAGCCTGCACTGGCTTGATTCTGCACCCACCCAGGTCCCAGAATGCTGCAGCCTCCCAAGCATTCTCAGCACAAGCGCCACCGTGTGTCACTCAGGGGAACATCCAGGGCCAGTCCAACCATATAGGTGAACTAGGCCATCACCTAGGGTGCCGGGCTTTAAGGGCCGCCAAATTAGATGGAAGAGAATTTTTACATACGTTATCTCTTATAACGTGTGGGGGAGGGGGCGCCAAAACCATAGTTTGCCTAGGGCACCAAAACCCTTGGGTCAGCCCTGGGAACAACACCTGGCAGCTGTGTTGCATTAGAAAAAAGGTTGAGAACCACTTACCTAATGTGTGATATGTTAAGCTCAGCAACACAAACACTACCATATAATAAACTCAGCCACAAATAACAATGTTAAAATAATGTTAAGGTATAACCAGTCTGATTTAAATCCATAAAAAATGGAAAATTAAAGTTAATGCTGAAACATTAATTGAGAGTTAATGGTGTTAATTGATAGCGTTAATAGAGTTAACAGCACTAACTATAACTAAATTAACAAAATGTAATGCTGAAATTAAAGTTAATGCCTCCAATCACATTGTGATATAGGGATTGTTGAGAACCCTGGGCTGGAGGATAGCTGTCTCACTTCTTACATAAATTGGAAGGTATGTAATGAATGAGGCAGGAAGAGAAAGGATAGTTTTAGGATTAGGGAAGTTCATTGGCACCCTTAAGAACTGGAGTCAACCCCTGTTTCTGCCAAAGTTCCTGATATGCTGGGCTAGTCAAGACTTAAGTCAAAATTTTCACAGGTGGCCACTAAGTGCATGTTCCGTTTTCTGGGTGCCCAACCTGAGACATCTGAGGCCAGTTTTACAAAAATGCTGAGCATTTGCAACTGAAGTTGATTGGAAGTGAGGTTTGAACACTTTCAAAAAAGCTAAGTATGCTGGAAAAAAAAGTCAGCGTTTAAGATCAGCACCCAAAATCAATGGATACTTTTGATAATTTTGGCCTTAATGTCTGTGTACCCCAATACTCCATCTGTAAAATGGGGATCAGTCAGCAATCCCTTGGAGTCTAAGTACAATTGTCTTTTATAAAATAATAACCAGTAATCACTGGTGGATCTGCAGATGGCTAATGAGACAAATCTGGGATCCCCATTTCTTGTCATGGTTGCAGTAGATATTTCCTAGATTTAAAAAAACAAAAACAAAAACTGAATCCAATCTCCCACATAACGTTCATATGTAGGGCCCTTTGTAAATCACAATTTTGTGGAAAAAATGCCCCCTAACCATGATCTTTTAATTTTTAAAAAAAGAAAATGACTACTACAAAAATCTCCAATACAAACAATTACTTTAGCTAGTCAATTTTAAGGATGGACTGAATTTTACAAGTTAACTTTAGTCAATTTTGACTAATATTACTTGTAAAATTAATTCTGTCCTTGAAACTGACTACTGTTACTTGTACAATTCATTCCATGCGAACTCCATGAAATTCAATATGTTGCCATTTACACTGTCATAAATTTTACCCAGGGCCCTAATCTAATGGAATATACGAGAACCTGAGAACTTTTAGATACAGTGAACAGACCTGTGCCAACTTGAGCTAATGGAGTAACTGATAGCAACTGTGGGTCGTCATCCTCCATGTTGACCAGCACTATGGCTGCATCTACACTGGTAAATTAAGTCGACTTAAGCTTGGCTTAAGTCGACTTAATGTGCCCTGCGTCTACACTACACTTTGCTTAAATCGACTTAAGCAGCTTGCTTAAGTCGACTTAAGAAAAATAAAGTCAACAATGAAAATTAAGTCGACTTTATTAAACCACCTTTCTACTCAACCTAAGGCTTAATTCGACTTTCTAAAGTCGAATTAAGCCAGTGTAGCCCTGGGGTAGCCCTAAGTCGACTTAGGGCTACCCCAGGACTACACCAATGCCCTCCCTGCCGGGAGGGGGGGGCACAGAGGGAGCCTGGCATGCCCCCCAAAGGGCAGGGCATGTGGGCACAGTGTGACACTGTCTGGATTTAGGGAAGCATTTATGATATTATTTTGTATGGATATCTCATAAATGCTATAATCCATAGGAACTATGTCATGTT
>ML685787.1:12773515-12808941 GCA_007922175.1 Pelusios castaneus
TTCACAGCGTCTGACGAAGTGGGATTTTCTCCCACGAAAGCTCATGCAATTAATAAATCTGTTAGTCTTTATAAGTGCCACAAGACTCTGTTATCTGTTTCAGGAGTAAGAACAGCATGTCATAGATTTTGGTATTGGTAAATGACGTCTTTGTGACAACTAGAAAGATTTTTTGTATAAGACAAGTTGAAGGTCACAGAATAATATGAACCATTTTAAAGTAAAAAGAGAAGAGGATTGGGGCATACTAGCTCCCCATTCATTGGAATTGGTTTTTCATTCTTCGATCTAAGCCCTGTATCCAGGTACTAGAGTGATGGAAACCATACAAATACCTTTAATAATAAATAATAATAAGTCAATATTTGCAAACTGTCCACTAATTTTGGCTGCCCAACTTCTGACTCCTTGGCCCTTATTTTCAGAGCGTCCACTACTCCAACTGAAATCAGTGAGCTCCGCCGATCAGACCAGAAAATCAGACTGTAGGTGAACTCAAGTTAGGCACTGAAAAATGAGAAGACACATTAGGTAATTTGGCCCTACATAAACTCTGCCACAAAATGAGTCAGTGACAAAACTAAAGAACACAACCCAAATCTCTTGACTCCTGATCCTCTGATGTAACTGCTCAGACCTACTTTTCCTAAATGATTCTAAAAACAAAAACTTTAATTAAAACCAGTTGAGATAGTAAGTGATAATGTACTTATCTATCACACTACTTTTGAAACCCAAGCACTTAAGAAACAAGGAAGTTAATAGTTAAGAACATAATAAATCTTGCTCCGGCCACACAATAAGTACATTCATATCCCATATAAAGCAGCGTGTATTTCATCACAACACAACCTTAACCATTATCCACAGATTGCTGGGATATGTTTTCACACATTGTTTTTATCTTTCTTTTACTACCAAGGCCTATACTCTAACCTCATTCTTGACTTTCCAACAGCTTTTGACAGCACAGGAACAATGCTATTTTTATTTTAAACATCAAGGCAAGAAATGATATTAAATTATTTTTTTCCTTCCAGCTACTCCTTGATCTCTCATTTGGTCGGTCTCCCTCCTATGGCCACTACTCTTCCTGAGATGTATCATAGGGCTCTCTCCTTTGAAACTCCTCTTCTTTCTCTACAAACTCTCTTCAGATGGCAGTCTCATCCACTCAGACTGTTTCTACTACATCCACGATAACAATTTACAAATCTCTCTCTCCACATCTGACTCTGTGCATCCATCTCTCTCTCCACATCTGACTCTGTGCATCCATCTCTCAACAATTTAGCCCAAATTGAATTCCTTAGTTTTTACTACCAGCACCTTCTCCAAACACTGCTTTCTCTATCACTGTCAATAATGCCACCATCATCCTTATTCCCCAGACCCTTCACTTGGGAGTCCCCTTAGTCTCCTACTCCTATCACCTCACACCTCCACTCTGGGTCCAAATCTTGTTGCTTCTTACTCTCCAGTACTATTAAGATCTGACCATCTCTTTGTATCCAGAAAAACCCACAAAACAAAACAAACAAACCAAAAACAACCAAACCCCCCCTCTATCTTCCCATCTTATCGAGGTCCTTATCTCTCATATCAACAAGAAAAACGTCCTCCTTTCTGACATTCCCAACTTCCATGTTACTGCCCCTCTAATCCATTTAAAATGCAAATCATCTTTCTTGTCTTTTATGTGGATAGTTTAAGATTTATGTCTTTAGTGATTTTTTCTTCCTTTTACGTGATGTGGTAAGTTACTACTTGGTTGTCGTTTAGCTACCTTAGCTACTATCAGTCAATCAAATTTTGTGTCTTTGGAATTTCTCAGATATATTTTTACATATTTAATTTCTCATTCAAGTAGACAAATAAAACATTGTTTTTAATACGTTAATGACTAAAGAAGCACTGGTCAAATTAATATGGCTCCTGCAGAGTCCCTCTTTTACAATATACACATGACAAGATACACATTCAGTATGTATATACAGTAACAGCATTTAACTCTTTGCATTTTATCATGAATCTTGCAGTATTAGATACTTTCCACAAAGTATTTCATAAATGGCCATGGAGGCAATTATTTTGTGAGAATCTCAGCTTTCATTTATAAAAAGAATATGTAGCCCCTGTAGTTGCAGAGAAAGCTTGAAAATACGTGCTGAACATATCCTAAAGGTCCAAAATCCAGAAAGTAAATTAAAAAAACCCTCGAAATTTATTTTTTAAAAACTCTTATGACTTTTTACAAGCCCAATGCATGATTTTTGAATGTTTAATTTTGGCAATATTGAAATAAACTAGCCTATGAACAACATTGCCTGCTTTCATTCTAAATGTTGCCAGAGTGCTAAAAGCCACAGTAACGTCTGCGTCCCTCCAAGACAGACATTCAAGTAGCTTGAATCTTTAGTTAAGCTCAATCTACAATAGCACAGTACCTTTCAGTGATTACTGAAAATCCCTTTTCCTTGCTTGCCTAACTAAAAAATGAGGCTCATGATGATACCCTAGTACTTTGTCAGCTGAAGTTTTATGTAAATAGTTATTATCCATATCTTACTACCAACCTAACCACGTACTAAGATTTGAAGCTTGATTTAGTGCTCTAGTGTAAAAGACATAGGTCTACAACCTTGGAAACCAGGGCTCTCTGTTCCCAGTTCTGCCACAACCTTCACATGTAAACTGTAGCAAATGTATTCCTTAATCATCTAATCTAAAAACCAGCCCTGTGTACATACCCCTTACATCAACTAGGAATGCAGGAGGAGTAATTTCCTTTCACTTTAAAAAGTAAAATAGTCCTAAGAGACTGACAATGTAATTTCTGGTTTTTTTCCCTCTCCGTATAACCAACACTTGATAATCACGAGTTTTTATATAATATATGTTATATTCCTTTTATTTTGAGCTTTTAGGATTCACATTTTCAAGCTTTTCTCTCTAACCATCAGGGCTAGAAAAACAAAAAATAAATAAAAAGCTGAGATTCTCATCTAACATGTCTTGGAGGAGGCATTTTTAAGAAAAAACCCAAACATTATGAGACTCGCATGTGTTTTGTTCATGATTTTTAAAACAAACAAATATAACGTAGTCAAATAATTGTTCTTTCTAAATTGTTTTGCTAATTAGTATCCTTGAAAAGGCCCATTGGATAAGCCAGCATCAACATCTACCTACCCTTCACATTTTCAGTGCGCCTACTGTAGGTAGGACTAGAAGCACAAGAGAGATCAAATTAGTTTATAAAGGGAACGTAGCTGCAGTCTTAGCTAGGAAAAAGCTACCATATCCATAATAAATAAATAAATAAACCAACTAACCAACAACATTCCAGCAGAGTTGAGACTGAGTTGCTGGTCCTTCAGTTTCAAAGATACAAACTTCTACTTCATGAACTCAAGGAAGACCTATTAACTATTGTCTTCTCACTACATCCTTTCTAAACGGCAATCGGTGTTGGCCAATATAGCCATACACAGATTCTGCTCCCAAAATAGTTAATGGCAAAAAACTTCTATGGAGGCAGGACGAGGCCTAAATCTAACCATAACAAAAATGATGAATAATTTACTACAATTAAAATCCAATGTTATACTAACATGGCCAATCACAAGTTTTCTAAGCAATGTGGCTATATGGAATGCATGAATGGCAACTGCCAAGCCATTTTTAAGGAGCACAAAGAAATGTTGACAAAAAGTGATAATTCCAAAATGAAATGAATTATTGTTTCTTAAGCTCAAAACTATTTGATGAATTTTCTTCACACTATGCAGAAACCTTCTCCTTTGCCTTCAATGAAAATGTCAATTTTCAGGCCAAACCAATTTTCCAAGATAGGGTGTTTCCCTCCTTCTGTGGAAGCTGGTTATTACCTGAACTACAAAGAAGCTGCCGCCTCTTTAATATACACCCAAAGCTCTACTAAAACTATATATGAGCTCTCCTTTCCAACAAAGTTTGTTTAAGAAAGTTTTAAGGTTTTCCAGATTACTTACAAAGGCTTACTCTTGCCACCTACCCCTTTTTACAAAACATAGAATTAAAAAATTGCTGTTTTATTACTCTCCTGTGTAACTTGTATGTGAAGGGTCACTTATTAATTGATATTTTAAAACGGTCCACTCTACCACCACAATAACTTGTATCGATTGCAATAGAGAATTAGGAGCAGCGAATATTGAAATGCTATATTTGGGGATTTTTTTCTCCTTGTTCGAAGAAATATTCATGTGATATGAAGCTTTAAAAGAAAAAAAATATAATCTAGCAGCAGGTCTTCCAGCCTTCTGTGAAAGCTCTAAAAATCCTTCATAACCCACCAGATTTAGTGAACTTTTCAACACTCAGAATGCTTATTGCCAAACTGGTATGCCCTTGGCCTTGCTCTAATAATGGATAAATGATTTTCAGATGATGTCTACAAGATGTACATGTGACACCTCCGCACACCTCCATATTACAGTAGTGTTTACCCAATGGCCCAACATGTTAACAACATTAAACCAAGTATCAAACAGATGTGCTATTTTTATGCCAAACCAACTGCAAATCCTAGACTAATAGACTGTAAGGTCAGAAGGGACCAATAGGATCATTGTAGTCTGACCTTCTGCACAATGCAGGACATAAATCCTCACCCATTCCTTCAATAGGCCTCTAACCAATGACTGAGTTATTAAAGTCCTCAAATCATGATTTAAAGACTTTGAGATACAGAGAATCCACCAGCAAGTGAGCCATGCCCCATGCTACAGAGGAAGGCAAAAAACCCCCAGGGCTCTAGCCAATGTGCCCTGAGAGAAAATTCCCTCCTGACCCCAAATATTGAGAACAATTAAACCTGATCTTGTGGGCAAGTCTCATCAGCCAGACACCCAAGAAAGAATTCCCTGTAATAACTCAGAACCCACCCCATCCAACCTCCCTTCTCAGGCCACTTGTATATCCACCACCACCAGTTAAAACTCAGTCAATTGCCAAACGAGGCCGTCCCACCATACCGTCCCCTCCATATATTTAGCAAGCTCAGTTTTGAAGGCCGTTATGTTTTTTGCCCCCACAGCTCACCTTGGAAAGCTAATCCAGAACTGTACTCCTTTGACGGTTAGAAACCTGCGTCTGATTTCAAGCCTAAATTTCCCGATGGATAGTTTGTAACCATTTGTTCTTGTTTTACATTCTTAAACTCAATACCAAAAAGCTGAGAAATGAAGAACTGCTATAGAAAGCGCTCATTCCTCCCAACACCATCATTGTTAAGAACATTGATTCAAATACATGTAAAATCTGAAGATACTTCTCTGATGAATGTAGAGTTCAATCTTTCCTAATAGTCAGTAGAACTCCTGCCCTGTGATCTACTTCCAGCAACAAAAAAGCCTGATCTTGGACGGTGCTGAAAACCTCTCATGAGGTGCGTCTCCCCTCAATACTCATTGAAGTCAGAGAAGATTGAGTCCATTTGAAAGAGTTGCTCAGCACCGCTTTGAATCAGACCAAAATATAACTAGTGTCCTGAGAATTGTGCACACCTTAGGGTCAACACAGTTTTTGGCTAGAAGCCAGGGCTGGTAGAATAAAATGGGAGTGTTACCATAAAAGGAGTTGATATTGTAGGTGTTAACATTCTTGTCAGCAGCAATTTGAAATAACAAATGACACCCTTGTGTGACAAATGATGAACTAAAATAAAGTGCGAGTTAAGACAAGAACAGGAGCCAAGGGTTTACTGCATCTAGGGCTGGGCGTAATACATATAACGATCCTAGACTGACACAAAAGGATATTTGGTTAAAGTTCAATTACTTTATTTCAGTGGAAAGTTGAGTATAAAAAAGATGACATTCTTATTCCAGACAGTTGACTTCATATGAACAATCTTAAACCATCAAGATAAATAAGAAATTGTCCAATTCTAAAGTTAAAAATGTTAGCTAATTGCTCTGCTGTAAACCTGCATATTTATCCATGGTTAAAATCAGTCTCCCTCACTGGAACACACCTTCATTTAGTCTTCCACTGTGAGACTGTATGAAGCATATTAATACACCACACACCTCAGCATATCAGATTGCCAGCAGAACAGGAGCTGAGTAAGAGCCGGCAGAGTTTAGGGGTTAAAGTCCTGCCAATATTTAAAATTGTTCCCCTACCCTTCCTTCGGTACTGTAGCTCAATCCTTATGGGCCACAATATAATTCAAACAATGCACATTGATCTCCATATGCAGAATCTGTGGAGAGGACAGGTGATGAGGATTAAGAGCAAAATAAAATTTGCATATTTTCAGCACAGCAGTGGAAATTAACACCACAGTGACATGATTTAATGGTACCAACATGAACACAAAAATGCATGAAACTGAAAACCAACCCTGCAAGAACAGCAAAACTAATGTAGGAGGGGAAATTATTCAGTGTAACTATTGGCATGATGAGCGGACAAGAGCTAATGGAAAAAACACAGCTAACAGTTAAACAACTGTGACATCAGGCTAGCAAAAACAATCTGGTCATTATCATATTAAAATAAAAAAGTGAGAAAAGGAAGACTCAGTCACCCTAACAATAAGTTAATGGATATAATTAATTCATAAAGACTCTGAAAATAAACTATAAGAGCTAAATACTATCATCTTTATTAATTATTTTATGCCAAAATCTGGGGCTAAACCAGACTGAAATGATCTACCCATTTTCTTTCCAAGAAGTGATGCAGGAGACTTTTTGCTACAACAGCAAGTTAGAAATTGGAAAATAGTTTTCAAAACTTTTCTCCATTGAAAGAAGAAAAGTTTCCTCCACAGCACATGAATAGAGCAATGAAAACCAATAGAGGGAGGTCTAGAAAATACACTTTACAAAGAGAGACTTAAAGAGCTCAATTTATTTAGCTTATTGAAGATAAGAAGATACTTGATCTGTGTCACCTACAACCTTTACATTTTGAGACCTATCAGGTAACCAGTTATTCTGCTTGATGTACAGACCTGTCCTTTAAATTCCTCCAGTCCTGCAGAAAAGCAGAGTCCTTTTACAGGAGCTCAGTGTCATCCAATGGCATTTGTGCTGTGGCGCAGAAAGCACTGAGATGGCCTAGGACTGTATGCTTCTCATATACTTTCACCTCAGAATAAAACACTTTCAAATGTTACATTTATCTCACCATTATTCTTCTTGATGTACAATGACAGATGGAAGAAACAAAAGCAGGCATCGCTAAGGGGGATCGCTAAGTAAATAGTGGGATAGAATCCTCCTACCATTCCCATACCAACAGAATCCGTGGACTGATGAGAAAGAGCCTAACTAACAGTTTGTGTTTGATAGAGCAACAAAAAACTCCACTTTAAGAAAGGTGGTGAGGATGTAATAACCCTTGTAAGTCAAAAGACACAAAAATTTAACAGGACATTTTCTCTCACATACAGGTTGTGCTGGAATTGTGCTAATAAAAACGGTCTATATAAGTTAAGAGAGATTCCAGGGAAGTTTTCACCTTCTTTCTCTTCACTTTCATCACTAAGTCTCAATTCTAGTTAAAGAAATATTTAGTGCAGTACCTAACAGCCTCTTAATCTATCTGTCCTACGACTGTATTGCACTCACTTGATTTTACTTTGACTTAGTGGAGCTGATGATCTTGTAGTGGATTGTCACGGATTCACTGTGGCAGAGGGAAAAAAGGCAGACTAAATTAAACGGTTTGCACTGACCAAGGTCTAGTATGGTATGCCCTTTCAACTCGGTTGCATCTATCTGCTACAGTAATTTCCAATTCAAATAATTATCTATATGCATAGCTGCTAGACTGATATACACCAATACCCTATTCATATGTTCAGAAATTATGTACATATACTTGTAAAAGGTAGGTCTAGGAACAACCAATGTGCCACTTATGTCTATACTGTGATAACTTCTATTATGGCTGTGGCTAGCCTGGTCGGCTTTCTCAGGCTCCTGGGGCTCTGGCTGTGGGGCTAAAAACCACACTGTACACTTTTGGGCTGAGGTTGGAGCCTGTGTTCTGAGACCCCCCCATGAGGGAGCAAGAGATCTAAGCCTGTTCTCACTGAAGTCTTTGGCAAAATGTACACCAACATCAACAGATGCAGAATTGGGCTTTAAGACAGGCCTTGATGTATGTTTCTGGTCACCATGGTGACCAGTTTTAGTAGCCTGTCACCTAGCTCCACTGCAGAGATTTAATGGAGGAATGCCCTCTGGTGACCAAAAGTAAAATTGTTGGCACTTAGCTGTGAGCCAATTTTGTCTACCCCTGCCTTAAGAAAGCTCTGTTAAGAAACTCCATAGCTTTCATGGATTCAATTTATGACTCTTCATGTTATTCTAACATTTTATTTGTGCTTTTTAAACATTACACCTTTATTGGAAATTCATAACAGAGTTTGACAAAAGTCATTTAATTTAATTAATACTTAAAATTGCTGGGATTATTTTTAACAGTTAAGCAATCTGTCTTCATTTTACTTATAATCTAGCTTTTTTCACTTCGACAACAATCTTCTCCCAACATATTCTGGTACTTTTGAAATTGTTGAATAATGAAGGGAAAATATAATTGCTAATGTGACCTAAGTCTAGTATAAAAATAAACAATATTTTATTTAAATTTAGCTGTATTTTTCTTCATTTATAGAAACCTTGAATCATGACATATTAATGAATTTTATTGGAGTTAAGTTATAGGAGATGCATTTATTAAACCAAGTCAAAAATTATTGCTGGCAATCCTTTGACATTTACACTCTAATGGGAAATAAAATGTAATTCTAAAAAGGTTGCCTTCAGTAACTTTTGACTTCGTCCAACAGAGAGAGTTTCATTTGGCTTTTAAATAGAGAGTTTCACATCTGACTACCCTTCAACTATTTACAACCTAAGAGAACCCAACAAACTACCGGTATATGCTTTTATAAAGCAAACAAATATAATTCTTGTTCTACCTTTAAACCTTTAGAACTCGAGTATTCTCATCCTCCATAAATTGCCTGTGGAACTGAACTGATATTTTTTCAGTCCCTCCATCCTGAAATATCCCTGCTGTCCCCATATCCACCCAAAAGCAAGCACATCCACCCAAGTGCTTAAGTGATCATATTTCCAAAGTAAAAATGGACACACCTCCTCTTCTTTTTTTTTTTTTTTAAGATCCACAAACTATTCCTATAAAAGGTGAAAGCACCCTAAGGTGTTATCAGAAGAACGTATGTGCTCCACATTCTGACTCCTTTCTTTTTTCATATTTATTCTTCATGGGTCAGATTTGCTCACCCGTGAGGGGATCAAAGAAAAGCTAGAATCTGCCTAACCTCCCTGTACCCCTCTCTCCCCCGTCTGGAGATTTCTGGAGACCATTTCAGCACTGCCAACTCTTGCTAATAACATAACATTATCCCCTGTTCCAGAAACCCTTGTGAAAAGCTATTGATGATTGTTTTCACTAGATTTTAAGCTCTTGATTGCAGGGACTGGCTCTTACTACACGGCTGTACAGTGCTGGGGACAACAGAACCTCAGTCTTGGTCGGGTCCTCTAGAGAGTGAGCACTCCTCCAGCAAAGCCCCCAAATTGTGTTGTTCATGCTAAATTTCCAACTGTTCATAATACTAATTGTTTCACGTAGTTTGGAAATGCCAAAAGGGGAGTTCAAAAACCAGAAGACTGACCAAAAATAGGTTATTTAGTCTTCATAAGACAAACAATTCTTAATATTTTGGCCTATCTAAGGAATTTTGGGAGATAGTCCCATAATTTTTGAAATTTCGGGACTGGCAATATTTAAAGGGGAGACAAGACTCCCCTCTTTAAAGTTTCTCACACTGTCCAAGCTTGGCGCAGTCTGCACCAAACATTTGTGGAGAATACGTATCTGCATGATTTGACTTTTTGTTGTTAGTTCCCAACCCAGTGCTTGGATTAATGTAAAAGGGAAGTGGAGTCATGTGAGTGATACACCTCCCAAGGGTGCGTCTACACTTGTAAATTGTCAACTTAAGCTTGCTTAAGTCAACTTAAATTTACTCTGCATCTACACTACACTTTCCTTAGGTCGACTTAAGCAGCTGCTTAAGTTGACTTAAGGAAAAATTAAGTCAACTTTCTAAAACCTAGTTTTAAGTCGACTTTCTAAAGTCGACTTAAGCCAGTGTAGATGTGGAGAACTTTAAGTCGACTTAGGGGACTCCAGGGCTCCCCCACTGCCCTCCCTGCCAGGGGGGCTGGCACAGGGAGAGCCTGGCATGCCCCCCAAAGGGCAGGGCAGAGCCCTGCCCACCCTGCCCCTATGCCCTGCCAGGGTCCCTGTCTCCCTTTGTCCCATTGTACCCAGGTACAATGGGGTAAAGGCTGAGCCCCCTGGCACTTGGCAAGGGGTGCCTCTGCTGCCACCATGGACCAGTCCCAGGTCCACCTAGCCCCTAGAAGTCGACCTAGGCGTCCAGTGTGGACACTCTAGGTCAACTTTGTAGGGTCCCCTCAAAGTTGACTTAAAATTTAAGTGTGGACATGCTAAGTTGACTTAAAGTCAACTTTGTTAAATCGACTTAGCTAAGTCAACCTAAATTAACAAGTGTAGACATAGCCAAGGGGAGGTGCAGGAAAAGAAGAGACTTGCGTCAAGCAAAAAAGTCCAAAAGCTGACTATTTTGCTAGTTGGCAAATCTGCCACTCTACTCCTATAACTTAAAATCACCAAAGTAGCCAGTTTTCAAAGGGTCACATTGTTGAAAGATCTACCCCACTAACTTCTAACAAGCAACTGTTGTGATCCTTTGCTCCAAACAGAGTCCTGTGGCACTTGTGTGTTAACTCACCAAAATAAAATCATGTGAAAAACTATATTACAAAGTATCCACCAAGATATAGATATAAAGCAAAAAAGTTACTTTGTCATTTTATTACTGCAATTCATTCTTCCTCACCGCATTATCCTTATTATTAGTTATCTCCACATTACACCACATTGAAATTTAGGCCCAAATCCTCAACCAGAATCTGCTGAAGTGTTTGCACCAGTTCAGAGTTCTGATACAAGGCTGAGGCCTTGGGCACATTAATAACTTTATACACTGGAAGGTGGTCTCACTGACTTTTAAAGGTGAATGATTTTACTTCAAACAGCTAACTGGTGCCTAATTATCAGAAAATGTTAAACATTTACCCTCTGAAACTGAGTTTCTTTTAAAGAAGTTTAGAGTAGGACATTCATAATTTCAAACACCCCAAATCATTAACCACTTAGAAAATCTTGGATGAAATCTTGGTCCCATCAAAACCAATAGCAAAACTTCTACGACTTCAGCCAGGCCAGGATTTTATCCCTCAACTGTCATCTTTTTATTTGTCCAGTTTTAGAACATTGGACATTTTGGGGCACCATAAAATATTAATTATAATTGGATTATTATTATTATTATTATTATTGATATTTAGGTATGTAAATTCTTGCAACAACAGGATGTCAAAAAGCAATTTCTTAAAATAAAATGTAGACAGATTTTTCTTACAGACTGTTATTTTAACAATATGTTTAAAAAGATCTAAAATATTCCATTTTAATAGGCACTTTGCGATTTCAAGGTCAAATTTATTAACAATGAATTTTAAGATGCTTTCTTGAGAACTGTTTGGTCTTTGATATTAAATTTATGACCAGTCATTGCCTGACAATTGTAATTAACATGCTGGATGGTTTTCAAACTTGTTCTTCCAAGAGTTCTTCCAATGTAACACAAATGATGACCGATGTGCACTTGTAATAGACTAAATGAAACCTCAAAATTGACATTTATGAAGAAAAATGAAGAAGTACTTTCCACGATGAGAATGGGAGTTGCACTAAGCCAAACTCTGTGTGTGTGTGCGCATGTGCATGTATAACTCATATGCCTAAAAAAGGCTCTCTCTTTAAGAGACCTACTGAGGGTGGGTTATTGTTGCTGGGCAGATTAGCTACCCACAACTAGAAACTTCTGGAAGCAGGGTGTGGTAGCATTTTTGAGCATGCTCCACAGGATTCCCTGCTGGTGTGATGTGGGGTGGCCAGTCAAATGACATGAGAGCAGCAGCCTGTGCAGATAGCAGGCTAGAGCTGCTTTGAGAAGAGCCCATGTGCTCAGTTTTAAGGAGAGAAGCTGAGCCAGGTGTGAACAAGATGTTTTCTCCCTCCTATGGAGTCATCTGCAACAGATTTTGCAGACATGCATATGGGACTGAGGGCTGGTTGCAAAGGAGAAGGAAAAGCCTGCATAGAATGCTACAGAAAATTCCTGTAAAGAAAGAAGAGGACAGCTATTTCTTGCCAGTCAAGCCTCTACATTGGAACAAAGACTGTAGCTGAGAGTTGGATGAACTCCACCTGGACTTTGGGACTCTTGGGTATCTTTCATGTGAGGGTTTCTGTAGGGATTGTTCTTGGTTAATTGTATTTTGTTTTCTTAGGATAAGGTTCATTTAGTTAGTAGTTAATAAAGTTCATTGTTATGTTTGTTTTAGTAGTATTTTAATGTGGGAGGGTAACTCTGAGCAATCTTTGCTGTGAGTCCCATACAGACTGGATCCTGGATCTCCAGCTGCTTTCTCCATAGGGATTGGGGTGTATTTCTGTGAGGCACTGGAGAAGGGCAATTAAATGAATTTTAGCCCACCAGAAGGTTACACATGTGTGTAAACATCTGCACTGACAAATACTTAAAAATAGTTCAGATAGCTCACCGCCATGTCAAACCCCACAGAAACTGTATAACATTATGTCTTGTCAATAAGGAGAGTTTCATAGCATTGTTTGCACACAGTCAGTGCTTTTTTTCTGCCGGAACGCACCGGAACGGCGTTCCGGCACCTTTTTTTCCCCGCCGGTGCTCCCTCCCAGCTGTGCAGGCTGGGCCGGGCTGGGGAGATTTAAATCTCCCGCCCTGAGCATGCGCAGTTACAGCGTGCTCACGGCGGGAGCGGACTGGCCGGCAAGCAGCTCTGCCGGCCGTCACTGTAGTTCCCAGCCTCCGGCCAGGTAAGGGGGCTGGAGGGAGGCCTGGAGAGGGGTGGGGGTGGGGACAAGGAGACGGGCCGGGTTGTGGGGTGGGGGTGGGGACAAGGAGACGGCCCGGGTTAGAGGGGTGGGGGTGGGGACGAGGTGACGGGCCGGGTTGTGGGGTGGGGGTGGGGACAAGGAGACGGCCTGGGTTAGAGGGGTGGGGGTGGGGACAAGGAGGGACCCCCGCGCAGGCCGGCAGCCCCCACCGCCCCCTCCAGACCCCCGGGGCTGCTTCCTTTCTCTTCTTTCTCTTCCTCTTCCTTTCCTTCCTTTCTCTTCTTTCTTCCTTTCCTTTTTTTCTTTTTCTCTTCTTTGTCTTCCTCTTCCCTGCCTTCCTTTCTCTTCCTCTTCCTTTCCTTCCTTTCTCTTCTTTCTTCCTTTCCTTTTTTCTTTTTCTCTTCTTTGTCTTCCTCTTCCCTGCCTTCCTTTCTCTTCTTTCTTCCTTTCCTTTTTTTCTTTCTCTTCTTTGTCTTCCTTCCTTCCTTCCTGCTCTTTCTGTCTTTGCTTCCTTCCTTTCTTTCTTTTTTTCTTTGTCTCCTCCTTCCTTCTCTTTTTTCTTTCTCTCCCTTCTTTTTAAAAACTTTTTAAAAATTAATTTTAAATAAAAACCTTTCTTAAAATTAGATTTCAATTCCAAATTCATTCCAATTAAATTAATTAAACACAATTAATTAATTAATTCTCTTTACAGTCACTTTATCTTCAATTAATGCCTATAATTTCTGTCTTGTGAGTTTTCCCCAAAAATTTATTCTGAAAAAGTTTTTCACACAGCTTGAAAATTTTGCACACAAGCCACCAAACCTAGAGGGAACATTGGCTACTAGTTGCGTACACAACAGCAGGCCAGCAGGCTAACATCGGTCAGTCCCACACTCTGGGCCTGGCTGGAGCCCACAGCACCAACAAAAAGTGTGTGGATGCATTACTGCCTGCCACCCAGTACCCAGAAACACAGGCCAGCAGCAGACGTGATAGCTACGCATTCACGTTTTTTTCTAATTATAATACGGCCCCCCAACAGTCTGAGGGACCGTGAACTGGCCCCCTATTTAAAAAGTGTGAGGACCCCTGCTGTAAGACCTCACAGGTTGTCTTTCAGTATATTAGCGGCCTGCATAGTTAATAAAACTTAACAGTTTTTACCTTGTATTTTATTTCTTTGATATATTCAAAAATTTACTGTTTACTGCACTATTTTCAGTGTTATTTCTTTATGACACGACGGACATCAATAGGAGTTCCGGTACCTTTTTTTTTAGAAAAAAAGCACTGCACACAGTGATTTACCTTTTAAATTCAGTGTCACAGATATGCAGTGATACAACACCATGAAAAAGTTCTCAAAAGAAAGAAAATACATCTTTACCCCATAAGCACTGAATTTGGGTAATCAACTGTCTGCTGTACATGTGTAAATTACATATAACAACATGCACTAAGAAATACAGATACTAAAATAGTCCACATTTGTTTTTTTAATTTTACTATTTCAGTTTGTCTTCTTTTTAGAAGGTAGAAGCAAAAAATTGTTTAGAAAACATTTATTCGCTTGTTTTTTAAAACTAGATATATACTCCATGAAAGTCCAGTATATTTAAAACAAACATTTAAAAAATGTGCCTTGAAGATACATGGAGGAAAGCTTCTACATAAGAGCTAATTATATGTTAGTTTGAACAAGATGGTTGTGCATTTATATTTAAATATATATGTGTTTGTGTACAAAGATAAATAATGAGGATTATATTTATAAACTTTGGAGCTGAATTGTGTCTGTAAAAAAAAGTGTACACATGCAAGGCAAATGACCTCACAAAACCTGAATTTGAACAAGCACTTATTTGATATGTGCAAATAAATATAAGGATATACCATATGTATTCAAGATAAAAATCAGGCATGTGTTTTAAACCTTTATGTGAGGTGCTGCACACTCCCTGTTGTCAGAAGGGAACCTGGGGCGTTCAGCATCATGTATAATCAGGATGCTGGCTTATATTGCAGGTCTTTTCAGAAACTTCACATTTTTCTCAGCAAATTTTTAAACAGCGCAACAGTAAAATTACACCACATACATTCTATTATAAAATAATACTGATTTTGTGAAACATTGTCCTGGGGATTAATTCACAAATCCAAATATTGTACACAATTAGTGTTCAAGCAAAGCGACTGTTTAAAACAAACAGCAAAAGTGTCCAAATCTCTCATATTTTAGTTTGAATGATAACAGGGAAAAGACAGAAAGAAGACTTGCACCTTTTTCTTTCCTTAGGACATATAGAGAATGCCTGAAAGACTGGTCTAGTTTTTGTGCTTATCCCAGTGTAGCTTATTTCCATGACAATTTACTATAATTAGTATAACTGAATCCACGCTAGGGGTTGTACCAACTTAATTATTTTGGTTAGAAAAACAACATATCCCTAGCCAAAATAGTTAAGTTGGTACAAAAACTTCCCGGAGTCCAGTCCTGAGAGAGAGACAGACCCTGCTTCCACTGAAATCAGTCAGAGCAGGACAAGATCCACAGCAACTGTTATAATCAGTTACAAAATTAAAAGAATAGTGTTTCAGGCATTTCCCTAAGAAAATAAAATAGAGAACTCATAACACGGATGATGGAAAGACACACAGACAAACTCAGGCTTTAGTCAGTTATGGGTTATGGGCTATCCATGCCAACTTTATTTTCCATTCAAAATCAGAAGTCTAATAAATGTCATTGTTCTAGTGATTATTCTAGGTTTCAGCCAGAGTATTTTCTTGTGATTGATAATGGCTGAAACTCAAATGGTTTGCAGGTCTGGGGAACTATGCGAATTATAAGTATACAAAACTCATCTGGTTTGGGGTCATGTTACAAATAGAGACAGATTTGCCCAATTGTTCTTGAACCAAAGTTACATTTTATATGAACACCAAGAAAAACTTGGCCATTTCGCATAGATTCAGTCTCAGACAAGACACAATCTTGGTGTTTCCAGCAGGTTTTCACACTGAGCTTTTGGTTTGTGGAGATCAGAAACAAACTCAATATATAAAAATAAGCCATACAAAAGTTCATACTTCTCAAACTGAAACTACAAAGTGTTACTCAGTTTTAACATAAACATGGAGTTCTGTGATGCTTTTAAAGACTAACATTTATTTATTGTTTGAGCTTTCGTGAGTGTAATCCTACTTCATCAGATGCATGAAATGGAAACTGTAGCATGTCAGATGAATAAATACATACAGAGAAGGTAAATCACAAGTGCTTCCTTTTCGTGCATCTGATGAAGTGGGATTACACCTATGAAAGCTCATGTGATAAATGAATTTGTTAGTCTTTAAAGTGCCACAGGACTCCTTGTTTCTTTTGCTGAACTAGACAAACATGGCTCCCCCTCTGAAACCTGTAGTTTTAACATGATCTTCTATGGACTGGAAACCACAAGATTTTCAATACTTTCTGGGTCTTAGCAGATCAGAAATAACTCAAAACCAGCTCTCAGCCACTCATTCTTGCTTCTCCTGACCAAATCCAATTATCTTCCTCCTGGATACTTGTTATGCTTACAAGTAATGCTTATTGAGAAGGAGGCGTCCCTGCCCCTTACCCTACATACTGTGGACTGGCAATTTTTTTGTTACTCCAGTAATTGGTTTTATCTCAAACAGCTGCTGCATACTGGAGTTTGGGACTAGGGAACAGCTCTAAGAAGGACCATTTTAAACACTGCAATTTTCTACCACTCCTCACCTTTTCCCCCCCATGTTCCCATATACAAATTGAAGAGCAGCGGTGCAAATTAAGGGTGTGGATACAACGTGCAACTTTTAGCCAAATGCAGACAGACAGGTCCAAACCTATAGATTGTCTTCTCACAATTGTTGTGTGGTGTAAAGCGCAATTCTCCCAAGTTCTGTCCCATACATGGGCTAATGCATGATCAGCCTATAAATTTAAGATTTACTTCCATAATATTAGTATTTCATGTGGTACAGGCTACAAATAGATGTTAATAGAAGAATTAAACACATAAATGCCAACAGAAGCATTATAAACACAGAGGGGTGGGGGGAAAAAAAAATCAAACCAAGAAGCCCCCACATTAACTAGAATCAGACATACTTATTAAGACAACTTTGTCATCTTGAAAGCACTGTGGGTACTGTAACACTATAATATGTTCTCTGCATTTAAAAGTTTTATTCTTTGAATTGTTACAGTCAATATCTTCAGCTGACAAAAGCATGCCTGACCAGCATAATTCTTTAGCTGCTGAAAGTGAGGATTTTTTTTGCACACTTGTGGACATGATATTGGCTTCATTTTACAACCAACATCTTGTCTACATCAGGGGAGCTTTCGCATACAGACATGCATACCATGTGGACAACCTGCTGAGCTCTGGCAAGCTTGGCAGACTGCAGAACATAATGGGTAAGCAGTTGGAGTGGAAAAAACCTTCATGGGAATTTTTTTAAGTCATGGGGGGAGGGGAAAAGCAGACTACATTCTATATTCTCATGTCCCATACTGTGAGTTGGCACAGGGCAATCTACAAGTTGCCTGTGTGACTTGTGTGATTTTTTTTCTAAAATTCAGCCACATTTTTTCATTTAATTAGCCATATAGAAGTTGAAAGAGTAGTGAATGAACATCCTCAATTCCACAAGTTGATTTTAATTTCTTAGGAGTTTTTCTTCTTCATCTTGTGTCTTTAATTTATTTTTATAGCACATTTAGCACAAACACACACACACACAGCACAAAACACACTTAGCACAAGATACTCATACAGTAAGCATAGTGCAGTGTCACTGTGTTTCTACAGTGCTAAAGTATTTCAAATTAGGAGATGGACTATCATACAAATCCATTTAGAAGCAGTTATGTTTTAGTTTTCCACCTTGGTAGTCTTTACAGACTTTGATATAGTCAATTATTCTTAGTTTCCAGCTATGGTTTAGAAAAGCAAAGCAGAAGAAGTGACAGAAGCTCTTAAAACAGCAACAGAAAAGAGAAAATGCAACAGCACCACCTAAAGTCAGTTTAAAACACTGCAAAAAGCTATCCATAGTGTTACAAATTCCATATTCATATTTCATCGTTTTAATTGATATTATATAAAACCAGAGTATCATGCCATATTTTTAATGAACATTTTTCACAGTTTTTGTGGTGGCTACCCACTCCTCATGAATACTTATTCAAACTAATGGACACCGCTCTTATGAATAATACTATATAAATTTAAAAAAAACAAACAGATTCTTCACCTGTTATACATGGACATTTCTGATTTTTCACTTTATTTTATGGCCAAAACCAATCAATAACAAGGAGTGGCAAAAGCTTAAAATGCTTTTTCAGATCTTTCCTGATTAGTTATGATTCACAGGACAGAGCAAGATAGCAAGTTCAGTGGCAGGGGAGAAAAGTTTCAAAAGCACCTATGTGATGCTGGGGTCTAAGTCTCATTTTCAAAAGTGAATTAGGCACTCCATGAAAATTAAGCTGCTAAGTGCTTAATTCACTTCTGAAAAAGAGAACTTAGGAGCCTTTGGAAAATGTACCTTATACCTTTATACTTTCAAATTATTTATCATCATCATACATTTCCATGTTTTTATCCCACAGAATATAATCCAAGTTTTAGCATCTCGTGTAGCGCCTGCACGCTGCATGCCACTGCCATCATAGACAAGATCTGCGTGTGTCAGCCTCGTGAAATGCTGATGATTTCCCTGCTCCCTTTCAGTCAGGGGCACCTTTCACAGTCAGGGTATTTTGATAGGGTTTAAGCATTGGCAAAAAAATCCTGTTAATTTTGCTATCCTCCGGAAGTCACATATCCCAGTAACATCCCATTGTTCTCTTAAGCCAAGTATTTATGGCCTAAAGAGATGCATTTTTTTTACCTCAGGATAACCAGTGAGCGTGAGCTATCACAAGGTAACCTCAGCAAAGACTAGGCATGTTAGTTTTACGACAAGGTAAACTCACCAAAGTCAGCCCCTGCAGGTCATACTGGGCTGGTGGTAAAACTAACATGTCTGGTCTTCACTGTGCTTTCACCTTGGGATAGCTCATGTCTGGGAGTTACCCAAGACAAAAAGTACTTTTTAGCTACTCAGACCAGGCCTCAGCTGCTTTGAAGATACATATATGAGGCTGTCTTATCTAAAGGGCTTGTCTACACTACAGGTTATGTCAGTTTAACTTGCGTCACACAGAGGTGTGAATAAGCCATCTCCCAGTGTTGCAAGTGATATTGACCTAAGCACTAGTGTGGACAGTGGGAGAACGTCTCTCACTGACATAGCTACTGCCTGTCGCAGAGGTGGATTTTATTATGCAGATGAGAGAGCTCTCTCCCCTCAGCACAGACTAGAGCATCTTCACCCAATGCACTACAGCAGCGCAGCCGTATTGGTGCAGCTGCCCCGTTGTAGCACTTGTAGTGCAAACTAGCCCTTAGCCTGTGTTTCTTTTCCTGCGTAGGCCAACCTCCAACCCTGGTGTAACGAAACCATTTGATATCAAGCAGGCAGCACCACAAAGTTAAACAGGGAAAACAGATCGCATGTAGTATTAATCAGAATAATAAGGGTATCTAGCAGTTCACGCCTGTAGTAAGAGATAACTCCTTTCCCCCATAGAGTTTAGAATCAGAAAAAACAAAACAAACACAACCCCCTGCCCCTCAACCACTTTTGTTTTGGTCTGTCTAACTAAAGCTAACCCATCTCTTTCCTCACCACAGCCTGGGTGCCCTATCCAGCCCATCTCTATCTTCTCATCCTGGCTCCACAGATATATCTATCAAAGAGAGAGAAAACAATCTGATGGTTCTATGGAGGCTCATATCTGTTGAGCTCCGTGGGAATGACAAGCTCTCTTTTCTATTTTAATGCTGGCCCACTTCCAGCTACCCTCTTGTCACTGAAGTATAAAAAGAACTTTTGAAGCCAAATTCCAAAATAATACTCTCTGAGAACATGCTGTTCCCAATCTGCTTGCAAACAAAGCTCACCCGCTCTGTAGAGTCTAAATTCATGTCTTCCTGAGGTTTGATTATATTAACACAGACATTAATACTAAGGCAACAAAGTTCAGCTCAAAACTATACTCCAGGTGTGGCGGCTCCCAGGGTTCCTACCTTAAAAGTGCTCAGCCTATTTATTAGATCCTCTGTATGAGGACAGGTCTTCTGTCTCTGTCTTCTCTGATATTCAGTTCGGGTTAATGAGCCACATGCTTCAGTCAGTAAGTCAGCAGAACCCACTTAACCCTTTCCTAGTTAGATCAAGTCCTGAATGTTTTAGGCAAACCCCAGCCAGTCTGCTACACAGCATTATTCTAAATTGATTTCAAAGACATCATGTTCTTTGCACCCAGACTCGCCATACTAAGGTACTTTTAAACATACATTTGATCAAAGACTAGGCTTTCTGTCCACCTCGTGTAATAACAATAGTTGTAATCCCAAAGTTCAATATTTCAGAAATTGCTTAAAGACAACCCATTAGCTTTAAAATTATTTTTATTTTTTTGCTTTAAAAAGTATTTGTACAAGTTGATTCAGTAAATAAATTCATTACTTTTGGGGTACATCTAAAATATTTTATTTCCTATATTTCTTCAGATAACTCATTGTCAGCAATTTCTGCTAAAATGACTAGGTGCCAGTATCTTTTTAATAATACTCCTTTCTCTCTGCTTGCTGACATTAGCTCAAAAACACAGCTAAATACCTAAATATATATATATTTTTTAAAAAATTATATAAATGTTGATTTTTCACTTTTTTTCATGTAAGACAAGTGAAAACAATCAACATTTGTGGTTTATATTCTGTAACTAAAATTAAGCAATTCCAAAGCATGCCACACTCACTTCACTTAATAAAAATCAGTCCTTAAAATTCAATAGCATTTTAATATTCAGTATCAGGGTTACCAACTCTTGCAACTTTATATTGAGTTTCACAGTCTTCTCTTTAAAGCTCCCATGCTTGGAGTCATGTGCTTTCAAGAGAAACTCAGCTTTAATTTAAAAGAAAATAAAACATGTAATATTTTAGCCCTCGTATTTGCAAAGAGGAGCTTGAAAAAATGACTCGGGTACACCTTATATGTTCAAAAACCACAAAGCAAATAAAAGAATGCAACTTAAAAAAAAAAATCTCATGACTTTAAACTAGTGTCATGATTTTTGTTTTTTAAATGAATGGGGGTGGCAATACCGAAATATGAACATTGTAATAATGTACCACTTATTTCTCTTAAAATTTAACCTCACTATGTTGTAAAATACTTAAAGTAATAAATAAAATTCATGATTCTTTTAAAAAACCTTTCTTTTGCTCACTTCTGTAAGTTAAATACTGCCTTTTTAAAAAAAAAATGAAAAGCAAACATATAAATGGCTGGCTAGCAAAAACTGTACAAAATATTTAGCTAGCCTTGAAATTCATTGTGTCCTAACATCTAAACCAGTCAGTTAAGCAACTGCATATTTACTCTGGATTTTGTACCTAATCTTGAAACTGGTTTTGTTAACAAAATGTACTCTATTTATAAATGCTAATGTTTTCATTTGATTTTTTCCATATAAATTATAGGCAAGGCAAGTACATAAAATGTTCTGAGTCTCTAAAGTCAGTGGCCTGTAAATGTCTTCTTTTTTTTAATGTAAAAATGTTGCATGATTTAAAACACCCACTATTAAAATAATTGAAAGTGCCATAAACTGCCCATGTGTGAACCAATCGAAGACAAGAGAGTTGCATTAAATTAAAAATGAGGTATCTTACTAATGCTAACAAATTAAGTCGGCCTTCAAGATGGAACATTTTTCTCTTTGAAGTGTCAGCTTATTATGGTGGTGACCGAGATGCTGCTAGAACAGTTTTGCTAAATCAGTATTTCAGAGTTAGTATTTTTGGCAATTAAGAATACAGTTTCAGATTTACACATATGGGGCATAAACAATTCAACACAGCTTTATGTCCTCTTTCATAAATGAACTCAATGTTGGGACCTGATCTCTTCGCCAATATTATACCAAATTAGCATAGTAAATACTGAAATGAAATGTTTCATAAGTACTACTTGGCCTCATTTTCTTTCAGACCGCACTTAATCTTTATTCATCCTTAATGAGTATTTATGGTACAACACTGACAGCTTGCTACCACTATGATAAATTATCTGACTCAACTTCGATTAAAAATGCAACCCTGAATGCTAATTATCTCAGCAGACCTGCTTAATAATAGCATTTCTTGTCAATTATGGAATCACAGCATGGGTGTCAATTGCAACAAACACAGTAGCCTGTCTTTGAGGCAGCCTTTCCATAATGCTTTTTTAGCTGCCATATGTAAATCTGAGATTCTTTGTACCTGTGGCGACCTTTTATTAGCGAACTGACAAAATGATAGAGTTAGCCACAGCAAAACTCCCACCACTAGACAATTACACACTACAGTTCCTGTCAGTGGGAGATCAACACGGCATCGTTAATTGTGATGCGCTTTATTGACAGCCCATGCTAATGGACATACAGGTCATCCCAACTACACGGGTTAGCTGCTTGTTTCGTCTCAGGATTGGACATCAACATAAGCCTGGCCTGCGGGAGGCAAATATCTGTCCTCTGTCTTTAATTTTCGTATGATTTTTGGCTGTATTTTGCAGTTAGCTGCAACATGGAAGCAATAAAGTGCAGAATTTGCTTCGAAGACTTCATTTATTTTTTGAAATCTGTGAGGAGTGTCAGCAGGACAGCCTTGGGGACTGAAGTTCTCCAGGCAACAAAGTCATCTGGGCTGGAGAAGCACAAACTTCTACCATCATCACATTACAGTCTAAACCTTAATGATCTTCCAAAGGTAAGTGTGTCATTTGCACTCTATGACCATCCAATCCGTGGGCTCCCTGCTGAGGCTGACAAGAAGGATGCTAATGAGAAGGAGTGCATGGGGAAGGAACTATGTAGTCTGACTCATTGAGACTGTTCATTATGGTAAAGGTGCCTTGTCGGAGCGGTGTGAAGAATCCTCCAGTGCTTTCTGCCTGTGCTGTTGCTGTTTTGTAGGTAAATACAGTTTAGTTTTCAGGACTGTCAAATCAGACCCTTGCACCAGCACGACATTCATGAGCACGAACACCCACCTGCACCCATTATAAATGTGCCTTTTTTTAAAAAAAACTAAAGGCTAGTGAATTGGAAAAATACAAGTAAGTGTGAGACTGATCGGTATAACGCAACATTTCCTCCTCCATGGATAATTTCAGTGATCTCTACACAGTCCACCAAATGTTATCCAGGAAATCTGCAGCACACACCCAGATGCTGTGCTGGGGGGAAAAAGTAAGTCCAGATCTTGGCATGAGTCATTTAGTTCCAGCTACCTTATGGCTGGCCACAGCTGCTAGAGGCAGAGAAGGAACAACAGCGTCAAACCCTGCAGGAGGCAATATCAATCAATGTAGTGTAATTTCAGAAGAAGAATGCACATTAGTGCTGTGATATAGTTTTATCTCAAAAAGCCCAACTTGGGCTTGGGAGAATCCTAGTGTTTTACAGAACTGTGTACTATGACGGATTTTTGGAGGACGCAAGCTGAGTTGTAATTTATGTATTTTTTATCAAGGCTATGACTTTAAACAGCATAAAACAGAGGTCCCCAAACTGTGGGGTACATGGAGAACATGCATGGGGCCATGGCAGGGCCTGGGACAGCCCCCCCCCCCCAGGGGTGAGGAAGAAGCATCACCCAGTCTCACTCTGTCCCCTGTTTCCCCTTCAGCCCTGGCTCCCACTCTGGCGCTGGGTCTGCTTCCACCATGGCTTTTGGCCCCGACTCCAGTCCCCAGCTACTACCTCCACCACAGTCACAAGTCTGGCCCCAGCTCCCAGTCCCTGCTCCTGGCTGTGGCTGGAAGGGAGCATAGACTGGGGGTGGAGGAGGAGGGAGGGGCATGACCAAAAAAGTTTGGGGACCACTGGCATAAGAGAACCAAATTGTGACAGCTTATATTTTTGGAAGATGTTCCATTGTGGCTCAAAATACTGACCCTTCATCAACTCCTGCAAAAAGAAGGGTTGCCAAAAACAAGGAACAACTCAGCAAGAAGATTTCAGTTTAGCTAGTAATTTTCTTTGACCCATTTTTACTGTGTCCTAGCTGCTCAGAAGTACTCAGGACTTCTGAAAAAAGTGAAATATGATGTATTTTTCGAGTGACTACATGAATGATAGTGAGACCTTAATGATGTTCTTCATCATGAACTCTTTTTGGTTTGGACTTTTTAAAAAATGTATTTATTACTGGAAAAGCTTCCAGATAGGCTAAGAAGTCCACTAGGTAAGAGGCACAGTCATCCACATTAAATGGAAATCTCAAGTCCCTTGTGCCCCTGATCTCTTACTCTTAAGAGCACTGGATAAAGGAGAGGTAGGACAAGGTTACAGAATGGGTGTGACAGAAACATGGGCTTCAGTGAAAACCTTGGCATGCAAATGAGACATAGAGCAACACACTCCCCCTCTTTGGCCTTATTCCTGCTGCTAAGTAGAAGTAACTTGATGTGGCTGTCCACACAACAGCCCTAATTAATTCAAGAATGGTTTCTCCTGAGCTCCCTGTCCCGCTCATTAATTTATTTTAACATTACGTTTATTCTCACAACACTCTGCAGTCATACAGTATAAGATCAAAGATCAAAATGGACTCCAAGCTCAACCAGAAGCCCTAAGGAACAGAAGAACAAGACAGATCAGCTTTATATAGTATATGCATGACACTTAAGTGACTGGTTTAGCTAAATGATTCCAAATGTTGAGAAAGAGTTCCATATTGTCATGCTCGAAAAAAGTTTCTGAAGATTGACTCAATGTATGCATCAAGAAGACGGAAAGAATTCAATAGATTCAAAGTTCTTATATGGAGTTGCACAGTACCTCTCCAATAATATATCCTCTAAAATGATCCCTTAGCAGAAAAGAATATTTGGTTCAAATGTGGTGGTGCTGTGCAACGCGCTGTAAGCCCAGCAGTAAAGGAAATGAAATAATTTAAGGCTTTAAAAAAAACCAACCCGAAACAAACAAAAATACCCCCCGAGAGCAGACATTTCAGCATTACCTTATTTCTCCTTTCATAAATGAGCTCAATGTAATTACCTGATCTTTGTGCCAATTGTCATTCAAGTTGGCGCCGCAAATATTGAAATTAAACGTTTCATAAATTCTAACAGGCCAAATCTCCTTTATGCTGCACTTAATCTTCAGTTGTCATCCTTTATGAGTATTAATTCTTTCTACAATAAGCAAATATTCCTGGCTGTTCTTTGATTCTAATTGTCTCCTTTGTTGAACTAGTATCTTCCTCCTCTAGTTTTATATGTGAGCAAGCATATCCGTCTCATTTTTTAAAACAATCTCAAGATGAATGCCAGTTAGGACGTTCCCATTGTTCTGCTTTCACCAGTATAAACAGGATTTCTCAGTCTGCTCTTTGAAGCTGAACAGATAGCTATTATAGTTGTACACGTGTTCTACTGTTCCTATAAAATTTTTGCCTCCTTCACTTTTTAGACTGCATCTCAAAAATATTTAAACCACAAATGTTAACCACTTAAAGAACACTACTGCTCTAAAGTTAATTACAAAGTAATATTAAAATTATTAAGTAAATAAGTACCTTTCATGGTCCCACTGCAGTTAGAGGCAGAATTTAGTGAGGCAAGGATCTGACCCTCGAGTCTTGGAACAACAAATCAGATTTTGTTCTCAGTTACATCTATATGAATCCATTCGGAATGATGCAATTACTCTGGATTCCTACTAGTTTAACCAAAGCAAAATTTGGTTCAGTTAACACTATCAGAAATATTTTCTACTGTCCAACTATTCTTAATCAGGTTTCAGTTTATATTCCCCAAAGAATTCTGCTGATGATTTTTTCAATACATGGTAGGTCAGCCCTAATATTGCCAGTGTGTATCCAACTAAAATTTGTGTCTCAGTTTTCATATTACCCTTATAATTCTCAGTCTGTGAAACATACAGCAGTATTTTGCTGGATATAAGCTCTGTTTAGACTGCTCCTTTACTAAAATCTCTGAATGCAGTGCCCTTGACTATTTGTGTAAATACACAGATTTCTGCTCACAGAGAGTTTCTTCATTATTTTGAGCAAGTAATTCCTTGTTCTTGAAGATGCAGCATAATTTAGCTCCCACTTGAAACAAAGCATGTGATGCAATGTTTGGGGTTGTGTAATGCTTGAAATAACTACAACTGTTTGAAATTTTTGGAAGATTTTAATTAAAACGTAATTATCTTTTTTTAAAAAAAAAGTCATAATGCTGTTATCAATGACTTTCATTTGTCTCAAAATGTAATTTAATTGATTTTATTTGTAATTTTTGTACTGAGAACATTACGTAGATCATTACCAAGAAGGTTGTACAAAATTTTCATTCACTCATCATTGGGTTTTCATTACAAAAATTTCAATATGTATTTTGATAATATTTTCAACAATATTTTCAATAAACATTTTGGAGAGTCGTGTGTTGAAAAATATTTCTGAAGATGTTTGAAAAATGAAAGATTGTTTGAAATGAACCAATGTGAAATGACAATAACTGAAAACGTTCATGAAAATAGAATTTTATTACTCAGTCAGCTCTGGTCATAACAAAAAGCAAATATTAATAGCAAAAATAAAATCTTCATTTCCACTCCCACGTTAAGAGACTCAGCATATACAAATCTATGTTTAAGCAACATTAAGGATGTAACAAACCAAAAAAGGAGGGAATTTTGACGTGCAGACTGACACACCACTTTATTCAGCCAGTTGTACCTAGATATTGTAGCACATGCCTGGTTTGTAGCAGAAAACACTGATTTGCAATACCAAGATAAGACAAAGAGGAGTTAAGAAAATAAGAACGGCCATACTGGATCAGACCAAGGGTCCATCTAGTCCAGTATCCTGTCTTCCAACAGTGGCCAGTGCCAGATACTTCAGCGGGAATGAACAGAACAAGGCAATTATTGAATGATCCATACTCAGTTATCCAATCCTAGCTTCTGGCAATTGAAGACTTAAGGGCACCCAGGGCATGGGGTTGCATCCCAGACCATCTTTGCTAACAGCCTATAGTAGACCTATTCACCATGAACCTTTCTAATTCTTTTTTTGAGTCCAGTTACACTTCTGACCTTCACAACATCTCTGTGGAGACCCACCAATAGCAGTGTATCGATCCAGGCCCATGATCTGTACACTTGGAAGAAGGGATAGTTAAAAGGTAACTAAAGGACAAGAACACGGCGCAGCTGCATGATAAGGAACTGTGAGCGGGCCAGGAACTAAAACTTTGCTAATTTGGATGTAAGCCTGTGAATGTGGAAAATTACCAAGTGCACTATCTGTAGGGTATAAGAATGGCTGTAAGCTGCTAATAAAGTGATTTCGTGCTTGCATTAGCTGGGGTCCGTGCCTTCATACACCACACATCTCCTGGCAATGAGTTCCACAGGTGGACTGGGCATTGTGGCATACCTTCTTCTGTTTATTTTAAATCTGCTGCCTATTAAGCTAAGCAGATCAGAGCAGAGCAGACCAGATTTTTCTCTCTCTATTATATCAGTCAGAGTAAGTGAACTGAACTTTTTTCACTGAAGTCAACAGGATTTACACCAGGGTAAACGAGAACAGAAGATGATTCAGTATGTCAAACTATGAACTGCAAACAAATGCCACATTTGTTACTGTAAAAGTTCATGAGATTTTCTGTATTTGTCTAGCAACAAATACAATCAAAACCAAATTTTTTTGTCAATTACCTATTTCTCTTTCAAGTGAGCTCAGCAAGTTTTGTTAATTTTAATGCAAAACCATAAAGCATTTAATCCTTTCAAAGATTTAATAGGAATTATTGTATCAGGAGAGCCTGCCATATAATCATACTGAAGCATGTGAACCAAAACATGTGATTTAGTATGTGGGCTGAAATCTGGAGATGTGATTTGGGGCATCTTGATTATTATTTACATGGGAAAGGATTCAATGCACTGTCACGCAGACTAATTACCCGAGCTAACCATGGATGTTCAAGACTTTGAAACAGTTACAAAATATTATTTGCTGTGTCTCTGAATTCTTTTGAGACTGAAATATCCTGTCTGATGTACCCTAACAAATTAGGGTAATGATAACCGTTGATGATTTCACAGTTAGTCTTCATCCCTTTAATGCTCTTTCTCCCTGCTGAATTCATAACCATATGAGAGACATGAAAGCTGAATGGTTGTCTAAAATGGTTCAGAAACATTCAATACACTGAATTAACAACAATTCCTCTTCTGGCTTTTTGACTCTCAACTGCTTCTGCTGGACAACTGTACAGACTACATCTACTATAACAAAAATATTTTAAAGTTCTTCAGCACTATTTATGTCAGAAGCTCCCAAACTATTTCATAAACTCCGATACAGAGACCCCTGTGTAGGGCAGTTTGGCAGCAATTTGGAACACAGTATACTTCAAGATGAGGGAGGGGAGGGCAAAGTTTAGCTAGAGGACAATCCATTTATCTTCTCTTCAAAAAAATGCTACCAAAACTTTAGAGTTTATGTAGAACATGCCTCAAGCCTCTCCAATTTTCCTATGCCTCGGATTACAGTTGATAACCTTCTAGGACTGTCTGGGAGTCTTCAGGAATTAATCTTTAATTAAAGATTGGCCATCTGATGAAAAATCCAGGAATACATCCAATGCAATACTACCTCCAATACAATCCTTAGAAGGATGAACCTGCTGGAGCTTGAACCTGTGCTGTTTCAAACCTAAGCCCTTGTCCACTAAACCACAACCTGACTTCAGCCTATTTGCTCCACTCCATTAATGTAAAAGCAGCAGAGAGCAAAAACTCACAGAAACCAAGGAGGTGTTAAAACAGGAAAGCAATGGTGTCCTCAATAGGCCTCCTCATCAGTACACTGAGGGGCAGGGTTCTCATGGCTGCAGGCAGAGTGGTGCTGGATACAGCTATGGAGCAGCCGCACACTCTGCATTTCCTCCTTGAATGTCTCCAGACCAATCAAACTGCAATTGACAGTGTGATTGCAATTCAGGCAGGCTCCCTGTAGCACAGGGGACGATAGCAGTGAAGACACGACATCAATGGTTTTCAGCACAAGCTATACAAGACATACTTGTATTGCTAGTGCACACGGCAGCCTTTGCCACCACATTTTTGTGTCAGGGGCATTCTTCGTCATGTTAGTTAAATTACAGCTCGTAAGGATAGTAGAGCTGCTACCACACCTCTTTTTGCAGTGCAGCCCTAGGATACTACAGCTTTGCAGGGTGGAAGCCCCTTCACTGCTCCTCATAAACAGCACGCATATTAGTTTGCCTTTGGCCTGACTCCTCGCATGTTGCTTTACACCACACATCCTGTAGCATGCAGGTCTGCTGCAGGGGATCACACCTGTGCTGCAAGATAGGATGACGAGATAGCCATATAAAAAGAAAAAGAGGTTTTATAGCAAATCACTATATTTGATTGGCTTATAAGTCATGGGGACATATGGACCATACCCCTGGTGTTTTCAAACTATGATATGCCTTTTGGAATATTTAGTGGCTTTATTTATAATTCAGATTACCTAATAAATCTAAATTCTGCGTGAAATTTATCTTGCATATCCCGCAGAGTTAAATCCAGCAAACTGCAAGCCAGCATACAGTAACATTCCTCACACAACTTTGGTGAGCTGGCACCTGAAAGTCTGATGACTGATGGCATACATCTGGAGTTTAACAGCCAGGCATGTAAGACAGACAACTAGACATCTATCACTGTTATAGTGTCTATCATTTATTTGGTAAAATTACAGTAGAGCTATGACAAAAATCACAGCAGGGGGCTAAGGATTCCAGGAAATAGGATATCCTAGAGGAAAGCCAGCATTGGAACAGAGCTGACTTTAAGTTATATAAGCAATGATGTCAGGAAAAAGGAAAGTTCAGCCAAAAGTATTAGTATTAGAAAGATGTGGCATTTCAGTCCCTTTGCACCTGGCCTCCAGTCCCTTGGAGGTACACTGGTCCTTTAAGACCTTGCCTTCCTAGCCTCCTAGTTCAACTTCAGCTGTCTTCCTATGAAGATAGCTTACTCCTCCTGGGCCTGGAAGCAGGACCCTAAGGAGTCCAGTTCTGGGCTAGCGTGCAGAGCACAGGAGAGGGGATATATGCTTAAGGCCTTTATCACCTGATCCCCAAGTGTCTCACCCCAGTCATCAGTGGTTTCAGAGCCCATTCCTTCGACAGCCTTTCTACCAGTCTGTGGCGATGCAGCTCTCAGCCTCTCTGGCAGCTGCCCTTCTGCAGGACAGCCTCTTATTCCAACTGCTGTTAGGTCAAACCAACTGGCTGCAAATGGGGAAGTAGCTACTCTGCCCCTTACTCTCTTAGGGGCTGAGTGGGGTTTGTTCATCCTATCACAGAAGATACATTATCTTTACTGTTAATGAAAAAGAAGATGAAGTAAGGGTCTAGATGAAGAGAGGGGAGGACTTTGAATGAAAAGAATTGATACTATCATGTATCACCTACATTTTAAATGTGTTTAACATTACATTTTATAACACAATATGCAAAACCCTGATCCACACCTTCATTTCCTCTTCCTCCACTGGATCACTCAATCAATAGGATCTTTGGACAATGACTAATGGGACCTGGAGAGAGGCTGACTGGGATCAGAGCTGTCTTCTTTGGAAAAGAAGAAAGGACGATGGGTTTTCAGGTTCTGGCAGAGAGGGCCTCTCTTCAAGCTTCTCCTCCATCACCCTGAAGATCTTGATCTGCAGCTTCATCAAGAAGCTTTTCCCAAGTTCTGCTAGGACTTTGTTTTTCAAGAGAGGACCATGGTAGAATCAACTGATAAAAATCTTGGTCTCCCCCTGACTCAGTTTTCTGCTGCAGAGAACACCTGAGAAAAATTGCTACTAAAGAGGATGGGTGATTTTTTTTTTTTTTTTTTTAAAGCGTAACGGTAACTTGCTTCTATGTGCAGAGAGAGATCCCTGGATCTCAAAGCAGTGCATGCATAGCTGATAAAAGCAGGCCAGTGTCTTGGAGATGCCAAAGTTGGCATCAGGTTTCTCTCAAGGCTCCAATATAATTCAATGGCTTACCTTGTGAAATGGGAATCACATGGAGTGAGGGCTTCTCCTAAGACTTGAACTTCTTCCTGGGGGCTGATTGGTGGAGTCCCTTTGGATCAGGTACAGAAATTGGATTTCCTTATAGAAGCAGTGTTTAAATTCCTCCATGGTAAAAAAACAAACAAACCTGGTTTTGTCTTGCATCAGGGGAGTGCATCCTTCTCAAAGACTCAGCCTCATTGTCACTGCTCATGAGGACTCTGGGGTGCTAATAACAATGGACAGTCCCGAGTGGATTTGGAGTGAGGAGAAGTGAAGATAAGGGAGTAGAACACATCTCTCTCTCCCTCCTTCCTCCCCATGAACAGGAGCCCTGACAGTACTGGGAAGAAAATAGGGGAGGCTCTGAAACCTAAAGGACACACTGGAAACAGGACTAGGCTTTGCTGCCTGTCCAATGTTGAGTCCCTCTGGCACTGGAGCTTCAAAAGGTATGTGAGTGAGTGGGGAGAAAAGAAAAGAAAGTTATCTCCTACTAGTCCTCAAAAAATAGAGTTAAGGAGGTAATAGAAGCTAGGTGAGATAGAAGAGGGGACACTCAGCACCTCTCATGGCCCACTTAGAGAAGAAGATCTATGAGAGCCTTTGGTGTCTCCCCTGCATCTTAAAGAGAGGATGATGGCCCCAAGCAGCAGACTGCAGAGAAAGTTGTTGTGACAGACACCAGCCTTAATTAACTAGCATTACAGTACCTACTGCCCTTTGCAAAGGTGCTACTGGAGCCAGTGGGCAACGCAGGGTAACCAACATTTTTGAAAATTCGGCCATTTATTCAGGTGCTTAAATATGGGCTTAGGACTTCCACTTTAGGCTTCCATTTCTGGATAACTTGACCTAAACATAGGGTTGTGACTAAAGGACAACCTTAGGTGTTAGGATTATTGAAACATTCCTCTAACTTCGAGCAAGTCATTTAACCACCATGTGCCTTAGTTTTCCTACATGTAAGATAGCGATATTACATGGGGATATTATTGCTTGCCCTACCTCACAAGAGAATTCTTCACTAATGTATATAAAGTGTTTTGAGATCCTCAGAAGAAGGTATTATGGAAATATTTTAGTAAAAAATAGAAAATTAGAATTTTCAGAATTTAAGTACATTTTAGGTTTTTTGGTGTTACCTTGCCATACATTACTGTACAATATTGTCCCTGTCTTTCCTTTGCTATTTAATTATGTGTGAGGCCCTATTTGAATCGCAGAATGATTGTCAAAAAATTGCATCTGAGTTGTGGACAAGCCATGGAAAATTGCGGAAAATTAATAACAGACCTTATAATTTGCAGTAATAATATCTATGGTGATTTTTCTGCAGTTTTCCACTGTTGGCCATCCAGAGCTGAGAGCAGGGAACAAGGGGAATCCTACTGTTGGCCACTCAGGGTTGACAGGAGGGGTTCCTGCCCTCAGCCCCAAGAGTGACCACAGCTTCTCCTGTCAAAACTGTGGTAGAAGCCTAATTATGTAGAATCTGCAATTTCTACAGCATCGCAAGTTAAGCCAGGCTTTAATTATGTGATGTTTTCATACATTCTAATACAGTATTTTTCAGAGTATTTGTTTTAGGGTAGTAACAAATGTGTCCGTGTGCTACACTTCCTGCATGGTAATTTTATTCTTTTCAAAGCAAAACAGTAAAAATACAGAAACTGTGATCTTTTATGTGATACTTTAATAAACAGTTATTTTTAAAATGCTATAAAATTGTTTCTTTTTTCCCCCCCAAACTACAACTTAATGCAACTAACTCTTGTATATCCAAAACAGTAAAGTCTGTATAAGTAGTTTTAAAAGTCCCTATGGGCTTGTAATATAGCCAGAGTGAAAAATTCTAACTGCTAGAGACAGAAATGGGAAGGATTCCTGAGTTTCAAATTACATAACATGACTGTTCTTTTGTCCTTTTCACGAGCCACTGCCTCACAAAATTCCTTCTCTTCTCTGTAATGTATTTTAAACATTTATTTCTGTATATATTAATATTTACATATTTAGGCAGGATTTCCAAGAAGTGCTCAATGTTAGCCTAACTCTACTTCCAATGAAGTGGCGTGATGTTGAGTACATAGTGTGCGCTCAGTGGCTTTGTGTTTCCCTCTACGTTGGTTCACAAAGTGGAACCAGCATACCGGGGGTGGGAGGGGGGGGATGGTGCTTCTGATGACAGTGTGCAGTAATAGGCTCCAGCACCACAGGGTTTTGCTGACAGGGATGCTCTGAGAGGTGATGCCCTTCAAGTGATACAGCTTAGTACTGTCCCCCAATGCAGGGTTGTGTATAAGCAGGTGCAATTGAAAACACTCTGGTTTTCACAAGTTTCAAGGCACTTTACAGTCAGCAGCAAATCACTTTCAAAAGAATTAAAACTGACCCATTTTGGAACTAAGTCAAAATGCTCCAAATTAAAAGTTGGCAAGAAATCATGGTCAGTCAGTGTGTTCAGAGCCTGGTCTGTTCATCATCATACAATCATTTCTCCTGTTCATCTCAGCTGGAGGCAATGCAGTCCATTTGAAAAGAAAACAGGTTGGCTTTAAAGAAAAAGTCAGTGGTTTTTAAAAATGTCTGTTTTTGTTATTTAATTAAATATGGATGGTTTATTTTTTAAAATTAAATATGAAACTGACAACCTAAATTAAGGCCTAAATTTCTCGTAAATTGTTAAAATCACTTAAATTAAATACAACATATTAAGCCATACATTTGGTGCCAGAAAGTCAAACCTCTGAACAGGTGGAAGTCACTGACTAAATACCTGGAACCAGCTTGTGACAGTAGGAGCCTCTTCTGCAGGTGCAGAAAGAATCTTTTTCCTCATTTTAGTATATTCAGCTAGTTCAGTTCAGTGACCACCTCATTCAAAGTTAAGAAACCAACATGGAGTTGAAAAAACCAGAAAGCTTGTTTTCCTTTTTCAGGTCTATAAATGAAACCTAGGTCGGAGGGTGTGACCTACTCATTTTAAATTCCAAAGGACATGGTGACCAGAAAGCATCAGTTCAATTCACTAACTACATATACTTCCTTTTTTTAATAAATCAATTTAAAATGTAAAATATGTTTTGCTTAACATTTTGATTAACTTTTTTCCTTGTGTGTCCAGGTCTTCCACAATAATTTTATTTAATAGAATTTAAAATGCTGTTTTTGTGCATTTGTAATTGAATTTGGACTTCCATCCAAATAGAGCTCGACACAAAATAATCACAAGTAAAAAGCTAATTATCATCTAGTAAATAAGAAATACATTATGCACAATCTTCTAACATAATAAATGTAAAAATTATGAAGTTGCATAACCATAAATTAGGCTATATTATCTAAATAAGTGTGCATAGATATAGCATATCCCTGATTAGGGGAAAAAAAGCATTACATTTAGTGTAAAGTCTATATTTACTTGCAAATCAACATGTTTTAATTGTTACCAACTAATGAGAAAGAAGTAAATTACCTTGTACAGTAACTGGAGTTCTTTGAGATGGGTGGTCCCTGTCTGAATCCACCATGAGTGGAATGAGCCATGAGCCGAAGATTAGATTTTTTTCAAGCAATGTCTATTGGTTTGCACTTGCCCACTTCTCTTTCTCATACTCCAAATCAAGGGCATAAGGAACAATGCAGACCGCCCTCTTCTCCGTTACCCTCTCTACCACAAATCATGTACAAAACAGAGGAATAGGAGGTTGGATAGTGGAATACATATAGAGACCACACATCGGCTGCGTCTACACTTGTAAATTAAGTCGACTTAAGCTTGCTTAAGTCGACTTAATTTACCCTGCGTCTACACTACAGTTTCCTTAAGTCGACTTAAGGAAAATACAGTCAACTTAATGAAAATTAAGTCAACTTTATTAAACCTAGATTTAAGTAGACTTAAGGCTTAATTCGACTTTTTAAAGTCGAATTAAGCCAGTGTAGACGTGGGGTAGCCCTAAGTCGACTTACGGCTACCCCAGGACTACACCAATGCCCTCCTGCCAGGGAGGCACAGGGGGAGCCTGGCATGTCCCCTAAAGGGCAGGGCAGAGCCCTATGTGATGCTGTCTGGATTTAGGGAAGCATTTATGATATTATTTTCTATTCATG
>ML685787.1:12809341-12974619 GCA_007922175.1 Pelusios castaneus
CATGAATAGAAAATAATATCATAAATGCTTCCCTAAATCCAGACAGCGTCACACCCTGCCCACATGCCCTGCCAGGGTCCCTGTCCCCCTTTGTCCCATTGCACACAAGGGGTGCCCCTCCCACCACCGTGGACCTGCCCAAGGTCCCCCTAGCCCCTAGAAGTCGACCTAGGCATCCAGTGTGGATGCTCTAGGTCGACTTTGTAAGTTTCCCTTTAAGTCAACTTTAATTTTAAGTGTAGACGCACTAAGTCGACTTCGTTAAAGTTGACTTAAAATTACAAGTGTAGACATAGCTATCTTGAGGAACTCTACTTACTGTACAGGGTAAGTAACTTCTCTTTCTTTGCATGATGGTTCCAATTTATATTCCATTGTTGGTGACTGATGAACAGCATTCACTGAGTATGGTGGAAGGACTTCTGCAGTACTTATGGTTAGAGGACTACTGTACCAAAAGATGCATTAGCTGCAGAACGCGCCAGGATATAATGTCTCATGAAGTTATGGACAGAACCCTATGTTGCTGTTTTGTTATGATTCTCTCATTGAAATCTGTAAAGCGAGATTACCGAAGTAGTGCTGGCCCTAGTCAAATAGGCTCTCACACTTTATGGAGGAGATGTGTCGATTAACTCTTAACACAACCTAAAATCAAATTTTGAAAGCCTTTAGAAAGGGATTGCTTCCCTTCTATATTCCCCAAAGGATATAGTATCTGGGCAATTTCCCAAACTATTTTGTTCTTTGTAGATAGACTGCTAAAGCCCAACAGACATCCAGAAAATAAAGTTTCCTGTCCTCAGTGATGATGTCCAGTTCTAGGAAGAATAGAGGTAAGTGAATAGTTTGATTCAAATGGAAATCTGGGATTACTTTGGGAGTAAATTTAGTGTGAAGTATTAAAGAATGTTGTCTCTATACAAGATCTCGTATGCTGGATCAGCCACAGGGGTCCCTAGATCATCCACTCTTCTAGCTAAGATGATGGTTTCCAGAAAGGCAACCTTCATATAGGTTGTCCAAAGAGCACAAGGACAAGAGTCTGATGAGAGACCCTGTCAATGCTGAGGTCTTATGACTGAGTTGGCTTTGTCATAAGAGGGAAAGTTCTGACCAGACTTCAGAAAATGTAGTCACAGGATGGGTGAAGATGGAGTGGACGGAGGATTACTGATATTCATAGTCACTCAGTATACACATAAGAAGTTAAGTGAAAGACCTGAAGTATTCCAGTACTGTGTGGATGTCATAGCCCTCTGGGATTATCTGGTAATGCTTACACGAGACAGAAAACCTTTTCCATTTAGCTATGTAATACATTCCAGTTGACTCCTTCCTACTATTGTTAAGGATTGCCTGAACCCATTACCAAACATGTTTGACACCCATCCATATACCAAGCTGTCAGGTAGAGGGAACCTGGACTAGGATGCCTGACCTTGCCGTTGTCCTGGGTCAATAGTTCCAGTAAGCACTGGATTTTGATACACGGCCATGCTGACATCTAAATTATGTTGGGGAACTGGAATTGGCTAGGCCATCCGGAAACAATATCAGGATGACCACTAATTAGTCTTGCTTGATCACCTTCAGAACCAAAGGTAAGACTGGAATGAGTGTGAAGGCATATGTTAGCTGTCCCAACCAAAGAACTAGAAGAACCCACATCTCCCTCCAGAGCCAACAGGCGAGACAGCCCCCACAATGTGGGGGGCCCCTAGGCACACACCCATGTGGTAATCCGCCTGAAAATACAGAATTGTGTAACTCCCATTCATGGTCCTTGAGGAAATGCCTGCTGAGACTGTCTGCCCATATGCTGTGTATCCTTTGGAGGTGTACAGCCAACAGCAGGATCTGGTGGCAAATACACCAGTTCCAAAGATCAACGACGTCTATTCAGAGAGGAGTGGATATCTCTCTCCCTTGTTTGTGGATGTAGAACATTGTTGTCATGTTGTCTGACATCACTTGAATACAAATCATTGAAAACAAACTCTTCTTTAGGAAAATAACTGAAGTCCCAATGCAAAAGATTATTTTAATTGACAATTTAAATCACAGTTTCATGCTTACTCATTTAAATCATGATTAAAATTGGCAATTTAAACCACATTGATTTTAAATCAATCTACTGTGAAAGAAATCACTATTTGGGTCAGCAAAAGCTTTCACACCAAAACTGTGTCTAAAGTAGCATTTTGGGAAACATCTCCCACCTTTGCACAGCCACCAAAGCAGTTAGCAACTGTGGGAACTTTTCTGTGCTGGGAATTTTAACCACCACATTCTCTCTCTCTCTGTTCACAGCAGGTTTAGGTGGTTCAGAGATAAAACAACAACAAAAAAAAACCCTACATTGGTTCTTTATTTACACTTACTACATCTAGTGACACAGATTTCCTGAAAAATGTTAATGTGGATGAGGCCTTAGAAATGCACTGAGCTTTTCTTCAGGCTTCTCCATGAAGATCCAACAGGAGGACTGCCCAGCTCTTACCCACTTGTTCTAACATAGGTTGCCTTCTGCAACCCATGCAATGCAGTCTTCAATCTGCAGGAAAATGTCTCACTAACTTCTACAGAAATTAATCATACAGCCCTATGGTAAATTAGCCATAGAATCATAAAAGATTAGAGTTGGAAGGGAGTCAGGAGATCATCTAATACAACCCCCTGCTCAAAGCAGGACCGACTTCAACTAAAACATCCCAGACAGTGCTTTCTCAAACCACACCTTAAAAACTTCTAAGGATGGAGATTCCACTATCTCTCTAGGTAACCCATTCCAGTTCTTCATCACCCTAACAGACCTCCCCCACTTCAATCTGAGACTGTTACTCATAGTTCTGTCATCTACTACCACTGAGAACAGCTTAGCTCTATCCTCCCTGGAACCCCCTTTCAAGGAGTTAAAGACTCCTATTAACTCATTTTTCTCTTCTGCAGACTAAACAAGCCCTGTTCCTTTAGCCTCTCCTCATAAGTCATGTGCTTCAGTTCCCCAATCATTTTTGCTACTATCCAACGGACTGTCTCCAATTTGTTCATATCCTTTCTGTAGTGGGAGGCACAAAACAGAACATAGTGTTCCAAATGTGGCCTTATCAGGGCTAAATAGAGAAGAATAATCACTTTCCTTGATCTTCTGGCAATGTTCATACTAATACAGCCCAATATGCCATTAACCTTTTTGGCAATAAGAGCTCACTGTTGACTTGTATCCAGCTTCTTGTCCACTGTAACCCCTAGGTCCTTTTCTGCCTAGCTGCTGCATAGCCAGTCAGTATCCAGTCTGTAGCATTTATCTGGTCAACTGGATTGTGTGGGCAGGAACAAGCTCACCCAGCGCTACAAGTAAAAAAGCTAGAGCCCAACATCAAGTAAGTTCTGGGGACACCTAATGAAAAACAGGAATGGGCATAGAGGATCACAGGGTCAAAATGAGAGAAACGGAAAGGGATATCGAGCAGAGAACTCCGGACAGAACCCACTGCTCCTTGAAGGAGGCCAAGGAGGCAATGGACGTGGCTGAGAGGAACTCTGCTTGGAGGCATGAATGGACAGAGGACCAGAAGTAGATTCCACAGTAATGGGGCCCCTCCCCAGCCAACCTCTCCCCTGTGTTATAGATAGCTACGTTGGCCAAGGCAAAGAGAAGGTTGATGGATGGGTGAACAAATGCAGGGAGAAATGCAGCCAAAACCTCAGGAGATGGTTCTGGAGGTGCCAGATGACGGGCTGCAGCCAGGTAGTCTTCCTCTTGCCGCAGAAGGGTAGGTGTCAGAGGGGGATGAACTGTGCGAGGTACACGCCCATGCTCATGGCCCCGTGGAGGAGCTGCCAAGTGATGTCCCCAGCAGGCCATGGGACGAAGGTGGAATACAGGCTGGCCCACCAGGGTTCCGCACCCTCAAAAGATGGTAAGGGGTCCCACCATTTGGTGTCAGGGTGGGACATGTGGGCAAGGAAGTGAAGAGTGAGCACCTAGAGATGAGTCCATGAAATACACTGGCTGAAACTCCTGAAGCCGGTTTGGGGCTTGCGGGAGATGCGGTCAAGGGGGTTCACGTGTCCGGGGCCTGGGGAGGAGGTCCAGGAGTCAGAGGTGGGCAGGAAGCTCCCTCCCTCAAGACCCACTTGAGGAAAACCAGAGCAGTGGGAAGCAAGGTGGCCTTCATGTCCTGGAGTATGTGCCAGGGATACAATGGGTGGAGAGCCCCATGCACTGAGCCAGCACTCAGGGATCCACCCAGTGCCCCTGGGCATAGTCCTAGAGGACTCTGACCCTGATGATGCCTGCCAGCACCAACTTCTGCCACACCAAGGGTGCCTCTGCCACCTGCACGCCGAGATGGGGGATGGATAGCAGGGGCTCCATAAGGAGGCCCGCCCCCTCAGCGGCCAAAGTGGGCCTGGAGGAAGTCCTGGTAGAAGATCAGCAGCTCAGAGAGGTCTCACAGAAGACTGCTTGGGTGAAAAGAAAAAAAAAAAAGAGCTACCACTCATATCAGAACCCTTGGAGGTGGCGGAGGAAGGCGTATGCCAAGTGGCTCCACAGTGGACTACCTGCACCATAAAGGAGTCTCTGCAGGACCTGGAAATAGAAGGTATGGACCTGGCTGCAGATGCAGCACATCCCCCACCACTGCTCTGAGTCTGTAGCAGTGCATGGGATTCTTCCAATCTAAGTGCAGGACTCTGCACTTGTCCTTGCTGAACCTCATCAAATTTTTTTGGGTCCAATCCTCGAATTTGTCTAGATCATGCTGTATCCTATCCCTAACCCCCAGGGATCTATCACTTCTCCCAGCTCAGTGTCATCTGCAACCTTGCTGAGGGTGCAATCCACCCCATCCCCAGATCATTAATGAAGACACTGAACAAAACCAGCCCCAGCACTGACTCCTGGGGTACTCTGCTTATTAATGGCAGCATTGATCACTACCTGTTGAGCCTGATGATCCAGTCAGCTTTCTATCCATCTTACAGTCCATTCATCTAACCTGTACTTCTTTAATATGCTGGTAAGAATGCTGTGGGAGATCATATCAAAAGTTCTGCTAAAGTCAAGATATATCACATCCACAGCATCCCCCACAGCCACAAAGCCAGTCCTCCCATCATAGAAAGCAATCAGGTTGGCCAGGCATGACTTGCCCTTGATGAATTCATGCTAAATGTTCCTGGTCACCTTCCTCTCTTCCAAGTACCTCAAAATGGATTCCCTAGGACCTACTCCATGATTTTTCCAGGGAATGAGGTATGGCTGACCAGTCTGTAGTTCCCCGGATCCTCCTCCTCCCCTTTTTTTGAAGATGGGCAGTATGTTTCCCTTTTTCCAATCATCTGGGTTCTCCCCCTACCACCATGAGTTTATAAAGACAGCCAATGGCTCAGTCAACTCCCTCAGCACCTTGGATGAATTGCATCCACCCCGGGACCTGTGCATGTCCAGCCTTCCTCAATAGTCCTGGACCCGTTCTTTCAGCACAGAGAGCTGCTCACCTTCTCCCCATCCTGTGCTGCCCAGTGCCGTCCCACCCTCCCAGGGACAGAGGGGAACACAGTTTATTCCAGTGCAGCTATTGATTTAGAAGTCTCTCTCAGTTAATTAGCTCTCAAAACAAGTGTGATTAGTATCCTCCACATCTTGAGAACAAATCCATCACCAACTTTGCAATAAATTAAAATGAGGTCAAATAATGAATTAAAATGAGGCCAAGTTTCTCTGTGGTGGAAGACTATCTTCTTTCAAGGTTATTTACCAGGTGCTAAGTTCTTCTTTGAATGTCTACAGGAGTTGAGGGTACTTAGCCCTCTTTTGGACAGAGCCTAAAATGTTACTATAGACAGTACTTCAGGTGGCAGTTTTAAATTATTTTTGTTTAAATCAGTCCATTTTTTAAATTATAACTTACAAAAAATGCATTGAAACAACCCAGAAAATCTAATTATTCTTTACTGGACCCTTTAAAAATACTGATTTTTTAAATTTTTACATTTGGTAAAACAAGAAATTCAGCCCCTTTAAATGTTTACAAACAAATAATAAATGACCTGAGGAAAACTGGCTTAAAATGCAAATACAGAGACATTATTAATAACTGCTATTACTGGGACATCTACAAGAAGGGGAATGCCATTGTTTTAGGATCAACTAATACATACTCTTTTTAAATGGCTATAGCAAAAATAAACAGAATAAAACAGGTAAATTTAAAGAAGTGGATTCCCTTAAAGTTCAAGAGTGTTCATTATTTTGAGGCCTAGAAATGCTTGACATCCGTATTCAATGTCTAGATCAATATATAGAGCTCTATTTATTTTTCAGTAAAGACATTTGTACGAAGAATCTATGTATATTTATATATATATATATATATATATATATATATTTTATTCAACAAAAAGTGAAGAGATTTTAACAAGGCGAAATAATTTTGAGATTAAAGTTCTCCTAGTTTCTTCAGTACAAATGTCTTTACTGAAAAATAAATCTAATCTTTATAAAGAACATGCTCAGAATTTAACTGCTTAGAACAAATGAAAAAGCATAGCTGCTCTTTGCTGCTCCTTTGGCAGTAGCATGCGGTATTAGCAAAGTATTAACATAATCCATAATTCACTCCCCCTTCCCCACATCCCTCCGCAAACATGTAACAAATATCTGATGGCTATGCAAGTTTCACCCAAACCAAAGGTTTCCTTTGGCAAGTCACATGTTAAACGGCAAATGCTTAGGCCATCTGGACTAAAATATTCTCAGTCCAAGAGATTTTAAACCCATTAATTCCATGAAAACCATAGCTAAATATCAAGCCTGGACAACATTTTGAGGTGTGGGCTTCTTAACAAATGTAACATGTATTACATGAAAAATTGGAACAGACCACAAACTACTTCTGATATTTACTTAGAATATGAATTTTGAAGTTTATATAGCCTAATTTTAATCATATTTTATGCATACCATATGTTGAAACTCATAACTGCCCATTTTCTGACAAATGACAAGTTTAGGGAGCCAACAAATCCACATTCTTTATTACATAAATGCCAAGAACAATCAACTCTACTCATACTGCTGGATTTTCAATCACAAGCCCAATTTTTCAGTAGAGATGGGTGAACCTCAAACAGTATGGAAGTTTGTTTCCGGTGAAAAAAGACACCAAGAAATTTGGTTATTTAACTTTATCCAAATTACCTAAAACTGCTGAATTTGGGAAGAAAATGGCTAGAGGTCTCCTGGGAACAATTCAAAGTTGCCAGCACTGTCTAGGTTCCAAACAAAAGACAGGCAACCCAGAAGCAGCCTCTCTCAAGGCATGGCATTTTGCTTGTCGTCCAGGCCACATCAAAGAACTGTATCGATAAGTATGAAAATGAAAAGTTGAAGGGAAAAAAAGTTAGCCAATTTTTTTTTTAAACCATAACTCAGGCTTTGTTTTAGTATTGGAGAAGGTTTAGATTTAATCCTCCCCAGGTTTCCCATCTTGTCTGGTTTTATAAAACAAAATTCAGAGAAAAAATGCTAAAGGAGGGAATCAACTTGCATTAGCTGAGATTGTCCCAAATTGAAAGGCTTTTGGCACATAAAAAATGCATGTAGGAGTTATTCCAAGATATATCCTTCAAATTCCTAAAGGATTTGCTAAAGCAATGTCCCTATTTAGTGAAATTAAAGATGTATCGACTGGGTTAGAATTCTTGTGACTGCAGCTAATAAATATATTACTCACTATTAAAATACAGTTGACAGCAGTAATAATCCTTAGCGTCTTTTTTTTTCCTATACATACTTTTTCCTCTATACATCTCAAAACACTTACTGAATATTACTATCCCCATTTAACAGCTGAGAAAATTGAGGGGAGGACAGAGAAGCAACTCACCCAAAATCACAAATCCTGTGAGTGGAAGAGCTGGGAACAGAAATCAGATATCCTGACCCTCAGGCTAGTGCCCTAGTAATTGAGCCATCCTAACTCCCCACAACAAAATAGTACAGAAAAATAGTTCAGCAATTAAGCTGGTACAAATAGTAATCTGTGCTAGTTCAGGAAAGATGGACAACCTGGTGTGAACTAAAATCATTGTTTTCTTTGTCTTTCTCAAGTAAGTTAAAATTCATTTAATTGAAATTCTCTTTGCAGCAACTGAAGTGCACAACAGAAAGAGTGCCTCTGCTACAAAACATTTCCCTTTGTCTATAATTTAACCAGCAGAGCCCTAAGTGACCGGTCTCAGCCTGAAAATCCTAATATATGAATGTGGAGAATGAACCTGTCTTCCTTCTCTACATCCTGCCTTCAGCCCATGCTCCTGTCTCCTTTGACTCTCTTTCCTCCCTCAAAGAGGACTCCAGTCCCCCAAGACCTTATAATCACCAAGGGTGCATCTAAGGGTTGCTTAAGTCGACTTAATTTACTCTGCGTCTACACTACACTTTCCTTAAGTCGACTTAAGCAGCTGCTTAAGTCAACTTAAGGAAAAATTAAGTCGACTTTATAAAACCCAGTTTCAAGTCGACTTTGCTGGCTAAGTCAACTTTAGAAAGTCGACTTAGCCAGTGTGGATGTGGAGTAGCCCTAAGTCGATTTAGGGGGCTCCAGGGCTTCCCCACTGCCCCCCCTGCCAGGGTGGCTGGCACAGCCACAGCCTGGCGTGCCCCCCCAAAGGGCAGGGCAGAGCCCTGCCCACCCTGCCAGGATCCCTGTCCCCCTTTGACCCATTGTACCAAGGTACAATGGGGCAAAGGCTGAGCCCCCTGGCACTTAGCAAGGGGTCCCCCCCCCCCCGCTACCGTGGACCTGTCCCAGGTCCACCTAGCCCCTACAAGTCGACCTAGGCGTCCAGTGTGGATGCTCTAGGTCGATTTTGTAGGGTCCCCTTTAAGTCAACTTAAAATTTGAGTGTGGACATGCTAAGTCGACTTAAATTAACAAGTGTAGACATAGCCCATGATTGTCATCTCCCAATAATAAACTTTCTCACCACTCCACTACCTTCCTTTACCTACAGACACCTCCCAATCATATAGCTGAGAAGTCACCTCTGCCATCCCCAATTGTTAGTATATGCTCCCTACCACATGCTGGAGTTGATAACCAGCAATATAAACAAGGAGTCCTGTGGCACTTTTAAAGACTAACAAATTTATTTATCGCATGAGCTTTTGTGGGAGAAAATCCCACTTTGTCAGATGCTTTGAAGATGAGGAAATTAAAAGCACCTGATGAAGTGGGATCTTCTCCCACGAAAGCTCATGCAATAAATAAATTTGTTAGTCTTTAAGGTTATGTCTACATTTACCAAAGTTAGTTCGAATTAGTTAATTCAAACTAATTAATTCAAACTAATTTTAGTTAGTTCGAATTAACTTAATTCGAACTAGCATGGCCCCACTGGAATTTTAGTTCGAGCTAAGCAAGTGCCATGCATGGCACTTGCTTAGTTTGAATTAGTCAGGTGAATTAAGCTCAATGTGCCGGTTAGTTCAAACTAACATGGCCACATTGATTTTATTTGAACTAACTAGTTCGAATTAAGGGTTAGTTCGAAAGCTATAATCGAATTTATTAGTTCGAATTAAGGAAGTCCTTAATTCGAACTAATGAAAGCCTAGGGTGGCTAAGGTTTAAGTTAGTTTGAATTAAGCTTCCTTAATTTGAACTAACTTGCCAGTGTAGACATAGCCTAAAAGTGCCACAGGACTCCTTGTTTGTTTTGCTGAACTAGACTAACACGACTACCCCTTTGGAACTTGTCAGCAATATAAGAAGCTGGACCAAATCTCATAACCAGGTCAGGAGAGGTAAAATGGGAACTGGCTAAGCTCAGCCCTGTCTTACAGCAGCCACGCTGGCATAACGTCAGTTGGATGCATCTCATTTAAGGCTGGTAAATGGCCAATTGGACGCTAAAGAAAACAAAACAAAACAAAAAAAAGCCCCTCTGAAATGATGAATACCTAGAAAATTTAAATAAACGTGTATGGTAAATGCACCATGACTGCTGCCATCATAACAAATATTAGAGATAAAAAACTTGCTATTTTAGTGCTACTGGTTTTTTCAGCTACATTTTCTTTAAATTATTACCTACCTACCTACCCTTTTTTTTTTTTAAACTCAGTTCAACCATTCCATGGAGAGGTAACAATTGATCTAGGACATCATCTGCACACCTCTCACTTGATTTTGCTTATTCTGACTTGCATTCCAGAACAAAGTTTAATGGATTATTTGTGACACTGCCCCATGTATACTTTAAAGTAATAATCCAAGACCAGGATTGCTAGAACTACAAGGTTAACAGACACTAGTGTTTGCAGACTTCAGCCATCATGGTGGGATTGTTCCTCACAGAACATCGGGTTTTGTTCTTCTCCTATGCATAGTTTCTCCAGAGCTATTTCATTGACCTGATCATAAAAATTCTGCTTGATACACTTTTTAGTAATAACAATTCATTTGTCAAAAATCCCTCAGTTGGCCTCTTATGTTCACAGCTTGGGGCCTTGATACTCAAGAGTAAATGTCAATGCTATATTGACTCATGTCTTCAATGTCCATCACTCACTCCTGAAGACATATTATTGGTGCATCTATTGTGGACCAGCTGTTCAAAGTCAGCACCATCTCTTGGTCACAAGTGAAATAAAGATATAGACTATATGGAAGGCCTATGGTGCAAGATTGTGAACACTCCTGCTTTTAAACACTATTGTTTCCCAGGGTTTCCTTGGGATACACAAACGTGAATTTATCTATGCGACACACCATCTTTTGGAAACACAGATGTCAAGAAATATTATTTGCAGCATTTGAAACATTTCTTGGTTCATCTGGATGATAAACAATTCTTGAGAGAACTTAATCATGGTCTCAAATCAACATGGATTACACAATAGGTTTCTTACATTTCCTATTGATTGATTCTTGCATTAGACTAGGCACTCTATTCTTCCATCGATGGGAACATGATTCCTGGTAGAGCTAACAGTAGCTCTAAGTATGTACAAAGGAAAGACAAGGCTGCTCATCCAGCAGTTACATAAATTTTTGCATTACACAATATGACCTGAAAAATGTGTATTGTATTCATTATGGAAAACTCATTTTTGTCAAACTTGGTTTTGTACTATTACACATTTTAGCAGTTTCAAATAATCATCATCAACTCATGTGACTTGTGGTGACAGGAAAAAAAAAACTTTGTGGTTGGCACGGAAACAACTGCAAAATCATTCCATGATCCATCACTTCAGCACAGATATATTTAATTTTAAAGTGAAAGATATTAAATAAAATGCATTATGCTTTACAAGAGCAACCAATTATCATTTAAAGGGTCTCACGAAGGGTAGCAGAGACATCAGCAAATGTATTTTCTGAGTCCTAGGGACAGTAATAATAAAGAGCTGAAGTTTTTAACCAGACACTTAACCACCAGGACTAAATCTACTCTCTAGAGGTCAATACAAACTAGGGACTTTCATATGTTCCCATCCACCGAGATCCAGGAACAGTGCCTTCATGAGAAGTCCGATGCTTTCCCACGTCAGCTGTTGGGAAGGGATTCTGGACCCCAGCTATCTCCTAAAGTTCTGGTTCTGGACCTTGCTTATGGGTCACCTCTTGTATACTGTTCTCTCCTTATGGATGAACTTCAGGCATCCATTAACTCAGCTGCTAGGGAGTAGTGTTTTCCCCAGGGTGTTGCTCTCTCTCTCTCTTTACTTCTTTCATCTTTCCTATATGCTGCAAGGAAGAGCTTCCCCTCATTCTAATTCACCCAGGGCATGCGCAATAGTTTAAACTGGACCCCTTTTGCAGAGGCATGTTTTGTGCTTCCTCTGGGTGTAGCATACTCTTCTTCCCCCTTCCCATATTGACAGGTGCTCACTTTTCCCTCTCCGCCACAGCAAGATCTCGCTATCCCACCACAGCCCTGAGGCCAGAGAAATTCTGCGTCCTAGACGACTATGGGAGGCCCATGCCCCTGCTTGCCCCTTTTTGTACACCCCTGCCCCATCTCCCACATGGAAGATGTCTGCTTCCCTTCTATAAGGAGAGATATGAGTGCCAAGGTGTCTCGACAACTGAAAAGAACAACTCCCTTAACTTCATCTTGCTCACCCTCTTCCTAATAGCTGTGTGAGACCCTCCCCCATTGTTCCCCCACTTGGATCTGTGAAAGGAAACTTTTTCTTTCTCTTCTAACACTAATAAGCCTCTCATCCTTCTCTATCTGGGAAGTAGAGCCCATCTTCTCTCCATCTGACAACCTTCATCTCTCCCTGCCCATTAATGGATGAGTGAAAGTCTCAATTTGACACCCTCAACTCTCATTACCTGCCCTCCTCTTCCTTCCTGCTGTTCCAATCAAATTCTGTTACACCACACATTTTTGGTATCTGTTTACATGGACTCAAACTACCTCAGTTTCATTTTGAGTTTGAATAAAGTCAAAACTCTGCTAAAATCATAATATTTTGGATTATGGGATGTGAAGACCATATGAAAACCACTACATTTCTTATGGTTTTCTCCCCCAGACAATCACTCAGAACAAGTATGCCTGAAAGTCAGCCCAGGGTTAAAAACCTCAGCAAACATCTGGGTGAATCTGCATCAAGTTTCACATTTGTTTCATCCAGTTTCAGGTTTCATTATGAAAGTGTCACAATACGTTACAAATAACCCTCTTTTGATTCCTGTTCCCAGCCTCACGTTGATTACAATGACTTCTCAAACCAAGTTTGTCACAACACCAAAAATTAACCAGTTTATAAAGCGGACATACAATGAACCAAACAGTAGAGAAACTCACTCCTTTTAAAAAACCAAAATATTATAGCCTGAAGAGATTATTATGGTCTATAATTTTTAGGTGAGAAAGACTTTTCAATAATTGTGGATGATAAACCTTTTGATATTAAAATAGCAAAGCACAGAAGTTATTAATTTTAGATAGTAGATCATTTCAGCATAACAAGCAGGAAAACACATTCATTTCTTTGACATTTGTACTGTAGTCAGTTAGCCTGTAAATATCTCAGGCCTGGAAAAGTCAAATGGTATTTTTATTTAGGAAATTGTATTATGCATTTGCATATTAAAGATGAATATTCACCAAATCAATGAAGTAACTGCTTGGACATGAATAATGAGAAAGTACTGAACACACTTCCTGATTGATATGAAAATAACACTAAAATGTATTTAATTGACATGGCTGCTTTTTACAAAAAATGAATGTATAAGCTTTTCATTTAATATTGTTAAGCTTGTACTGCTGGCCACATCTGCCAGAAGTCTTTCCAATCATGCTAAAGCCACCCCTCTCTGCGAAAATGTTTCCAGAGTTCATGTCGACTTTCCATAAGACTGTAGTTTGATTTGTTTTATTTGCTCGTTCTATAAAATCTAGTAAGTGTACGATTTGAAATCGGAAATACAAATACCTACTGAATTCAGCTTTGGAATTCATTAAAATTGTTTGATCCTAGCACATCATCATTAAAAAAAAAAAGCACCATACTCACATTGCAACCATGAATCACCAGAGAGACTAAAAGCTTGATTCTGATCTTACACACCAATAAAATACTGAGTTCCCTGGAGTTATTTCGGGTTTATACTGCTGAAAGTTCAGGATCAAGTCCTCAGACAGGATCATTTAATTTGTGGCAATTATCATCTAATTGGACATGGCCCAATTCTGCAGACATTTAGGTATGTAGGTAACTCATGCATGAGTACTTTTCAGATTGAGGGCTGACTCCGTGAACAAAACTTATTGGGTGAAAGACTGGCTCTAGTGAAATCAATGAGATTTTTGTCATTAATTTTGAGTGGGCCAAGAATTCACCCAACATGCCTTATTTATTAAAGGTGATCAAAATATATAGGTAGTAAGTTGGTTAGAATGAATTTCTCCAGCAGAGATGTCAATTTTGAGATGATTTAGCTGCAATGTTAACAAGAAGTAACCACCTGAAGGGACTGTAAAGGGGAAGACATGAGTTAGAAATTAGGAAATATTTGCATATCAGTAAAGCAATGGAATAATCTGCCAAGGAAAGTTATTCAGAGACAATCAGTAGAGGCCTGAAGATTTACAGGCTTTTAAGCCTGATCTGAATCCCACTGAAGTCAATGGCATCCTTCCGTTTACTGCTGGATCAGCTCCTTAAGTGTAGAGAGAAATCATTCTTTACTTATGGCAGAGGGATTGATTTCTTGACCCAGAAGTTTGGTTTTCAGTATTGCTGGTAGCTACTGTGATTCTAATTTTAACTGTGCAGTAAAATTCACTTAAAGTTTTTCATTCAAACCAGATAGACAAAATTAAACTACTAAATTCAGGGAGGAAATAGCAACATTTTACTGACGCTTAAAACCATAGTGCAAACTTTCAATTAGACTGAAAGGACTTTAGAGGCACAGCTCCAGTTTACCGTATTGGTGGTCAATAAGATGACCCCCTATGAAACACTGAGTGTATGTACAGACATACATATACAGCAACAGGGAAGTGTAATTTCCAGTATGGGTCGAATGCACTTGCATTTCTCAAACTAAAAATTGCTTAAAAATTGCAACATGACCTTTACAGTGTGGGCAGCTACCTGATTCTATCTGATTCCCTGGAATTAAGCTGCTGCCTGCGCTGGTGAAACCACACTGCTGTTTTTAGATGCTAAATCAAGCAGAACTAGCAAATATATGTTTGTTTCTGCTGGGAATTATACTTCCCAGATGCTGTGTGGACATATCCTTAGAAAATTCTAGTGTATTTAAAAAACAAAACTAAACAAAACAAACAAAAAAACCCCACTAATAAAACCCATGACAAAGAAAACAAGGTAGTATATAAACACAATATAATGTGAATACAGAACACAACTTCAGTGTTTGAAATTCTGTATTTTCTCTGGCTTCCCATCTTATTTCAAAATTACAAGTGTATAATTAATTATATCAAACTGCAGAACTAAGATAGGCCTGGTAACGTAACTATAAAAACAAAAGAGCGTCAGATGCACAACTCCCACTGAGAGTCAAAGGGAATCCCCATCATGTCTTTTAAAATCTCTCCTGCAAGAGCACAAAAACAGTATTCTTAGCACACGACATGAGGTCACTTAGAATATCCTTCACCAAAAGGGTAGTCACTCATTATCTAAACCTATTACATTTCCAGGGTTTCTTTTATGGCAGAGTTTGTGATATGCAGGCCAAACCAAATTCAGGGCATTTTGAGAAGAACTTATTTCTAGGATCGCAACATAACTAGAAGATAAAAATCTCCTATTGGGTAGCACGTTTACCAGGTGTCCCAATGTTCCCATTAAGGGCATCAGTTCAGTAGTGCAATAATACAAATATTCAAATCATGTTATTATATGCAAGGCTGATGGCTAATAAAGCCAACGTTAACTCTAACAGTCAATGACCTCTAGAGGATAATACCTAGATATCTAGCTAGATAATACTTAGTCCTGCCCTGGGTGCAAGGAACGGGACTAGAAGACCTCTTGAGGTCCCGTCCAGCTCTACACATCTATGACAGAAGCTTCCCAGCAACCCCTCTCAAACAGCATGGCTCCACTGTCCTATTTTAAACTGAGTAGTAACTGTTACTATAAATACTGACCTTTTACTGATGACCACTGTACATACCTGAAATACAAATGACTGGGATAGAAGGTCACAGACAAAAATGTAGATCTTTATAATAATTATTGTGTGTCAGAATGGGAGCAGATGCAGATCACTAAGATTGGGCTCCTTCTGTTGATTAGTTTGTACAACACAGAGAACAAACAGCAGCCATGGATCTCACTTCTTCTACAAGCCCAATTTTCCCCTAGACAGAACTTTTATTGGGCATTGTCAGTATGCGCAAATGTAAAAAAAAAAAATCTCCATCAAAGTAGCTATCTAAATGGAGTAAAGATCAAGAAAATATTAAGTGTTCATAGCCAGACAGGCACACTCAGGGTGCATCTACACTTACAAGTTAGGTCGACTTAAAGAGACTTAAGTTGACCTAAACTACTCCACGTCCACACTGGGCTTTCCTTAAGTCGACTTAAGCATTTCTGTAAGTCGACTTAAGGAAAAGTTAAGCTGACTTAATGCTTAAGTCGACCTTATTAGGTCCACTTAAGTCATTGTGGATGGGGATTTGCGCCTAAGTCGACCTTATTAAGTCGACTTAAAGTGTTACGTCAACTTAAGGTTGAAAAAGGGCTATGTCTACACTAGAAAAGTTAAGTCGACTTTTGTTAAGTTAACTTAAGGTCGATTTTAAGTCAACTTAATAAAGTTGACTTAACTTTTCTAGTGTAGGCATAGCCTCAGGGTTTGGACAGTTTGATAGATTTAAAATTAAGTACACAAATGGCAAAGTGCATTAACAGAAAAACATCAGGAACTTCCTTCTTGCTGTAGTTTTTTGTATCTAATGCTATAATTAACAAAAAATAAACTGTAGAACAAATTACATTAAAAACAGCAAATATTTTCCACTAAGAATGCCCCTAAACCCCAAGAGGGTCTGATCTTTGGCCCCTGTGGTGGACTGATCCTATACATCTCTGCAGAAATAAGCAATGCTAAAATAGCAAGCATCAGCTCAGTTTAAGTAGAAATGACTTTATCATCTCTTTTTATTCTAACAAAATATACTAAACTAGATCTATGCAAAAGCAGTGCTTATCTCTTTATACAAGTAAACTTCGGATTACTAAGCAAAAAAATCAGGCCACAGTCAATGAGCATCACATGTGGTTGACCTGGATTGCCTCAAGATTCCAAGGATGGTAAACTCACAAATCTGTAAGTCATTAAATTTTAGCTAAGATGGTCAAGATGATCTTAAAAAGAAAAAGAAGAAGAAGAAGGAATTTTCCCAGAAAATTATCTTTGTAGTTTGGAATTTTCCATGATGCCTGTAACCAATTAAAAAAATCATCAGCCTGAGAAGTGACTAGCCATACTCTGTAGTTATTTCAGTGGGTGAAATAGGGAACAAAAATAGCTGTTGTTTATTTTTGACACTTTAACATACCATGCAGTACTAATGTAAAAATGTGTATCATTTTTCCTTCTGCATTTAAACCATTATATACATCTTCCCCCATTTCTCACTAACAAATTTTGATCTCTGGAAGTAATTTGAAACTGGTGATGCTCCTTCATGATTTCTTTAAACAATTTCATGTATGTATATTACATTAAGCCTAGAGCAACTAGCTGCTGTAGAAATATACAGTAAGAACCAGTCCTTGTCCCACATAGCGTACAATCTATCGTAATAAAAATATGTGCACACTTAATTAACATTAAACACATGCATCATCCCTTTGAAGTCAATAATACCATGCATATGCTCATATTTAAGTATATATGCATATGTCTTTAGGATCAGAGCCTAAACACGTAAAACAGACAATGGACAGGAGAAAGGAAATATCTCCATTTTTACAGATGGGGGACTAAGGAGAGAGATTAAGTAACATAGCCAATATTACACATGAACTCCGTGAAAGAGGTACAAATTGAATCCCCTCCCCAATTCTTAATCTTGCCTTAAGCATAGAACCACCCTTCCTCAGATGAAGGCAAAATGAAAATACTGATAAATCTAAATATTACTGAAAAAGTCTTCAATATTTTCATGACCTCAATGTGTGCCAACTAAACCACATACATATAGTCCCCCTTGGTAATTCTAGCATGGTTAAACATCTTCCATTCAAGAGCTCAGATGTGCCAAAATTACATTTAAGAATGAATACTAGATGTAGATTGTTTTTGCCTTCTAACTTTCTATCCATTTGAATACTGCCTGGGGAGAGTAGTACACTTTCTCTCATAGCCTTTAGAAACACATTCTAAAATGCACTTTGCATCTTATTCGTCTTATTTTTTTTAATTTGAGGATAGAATTGGGTGTTGTCCTTAAAAGTGTTGATTTACCATTTTTTATCTTCATTTCCAACATGAAATAAAAGAGCCATGAATTTTATAAATCTTGGGCATTTTAAATTTTGTTTAGTTTAAAGCCTGATAAAGACAAGGTGAGAACGAGAGAGAGGAAAAACAAAGCCAACTGCGTAAATCCTGCCAAACCAAAAAGCACTCCCCTTGCGCTAAATAAAATTGATTTCAGCACATCTTGTTTAAATTACCATCTGAAGTTTGTCTTGTTCCATCTCCAGAACAAGTCAGATGGTGGAGTGTAAAGATACGACCATATGAATAAAAACACATGATCAACATAGTCACCACTAACATAAAAATAAGATGAGACAGAAAAACAGTATCTGCCAAGTGACATGTTACTTTGATCCATCTGTTTCTGTATTCTGTCACAAATATTCAATCCAGCAGCTACTAGAAGCATCTGCATACACCTTCCCCTCTAGGGCCAGTGAGAGTAACGTTCTGAGAAAATGATCATACTTTTACAGTGGCATGGTATTTAATACAAATAATACAGTTAGAGAGCTGCAATACTAAAACTTTAGTTATCAAATCTGAACATATGGACCTGCAAATGAAAAATGCACCAGATTCTTCTGCAGAGATATTCTCATGGATAAATACAGGACTTAAATAGGAATCACGAAGAGAAAAATCTCTTCCACCTATTTTCTCTCTTCTGAAGCAGGGCACCAGCGTTATTCAGAGAAAGTGAATTATTTTAAGGCAAGGAAGCAGAGAGAAGCTATTTTAAATGAGCTTTAAAACATGGGACATAAAACAAAGGCCAATATTGCTTTCTCTTATTAAAAATCAAATTTATAATTGATAAATCAAGTTTCAGGTTGAATCGGTTTTTAAAAAAGAATTCATTTGTGGTATGGCTGGTAAAAGCTGAAATGCATCAGCAGTTGTATCTTCAAAGTATATGTATCAATCTTCTTCATTAAGGGCTCTGAAACAGGATATGAGTAAGACAGGAGAAGACATGTTTGACCATCTATTCTGCCTCTGTAAAGTGTCAAAAAGTCTCAGAGACCCTGGGCCAAATAGAGACATGCCAATAAACATAGAGATTTCAGGCAGAAGCCTGATGAATCTGAGAATATTTATATTTGAGTAGTCAAACAACAAATTTTAACCTTATTACTTTTGAGTCAGATTCAATCCTGGATCAAATCAGAGGTACTTCAGTTGACTTCTGTAGAGGTTACCCTGATTATCTCAGGGGGTGAATCTGACCCTACTGGCTTCAATAATAAAGGGAATTTTACATAAGTTTCCAAGTACCAGGAACTCTATTTGGCTTGTAACTTTGTTCCTTATTTCATTCCTCAAAGTACATGAAACAATAAAAACTACAATCTCAGCAGCAAGGCCTTCTCATCACAGCATGCAGTTTGCTAAGAACAACTCCACATTTTGAGGCACCAAAGCAAGAGCAACCCCTAGGTTTTTTATATGTAAAAACCCAGAGAGGACTACAAAGTCTGCAATCACTCAGCTTCACATTAATATAGGTGTCAATGAATTCGGTGCTAGTGTCATCATCTACGCTCTTTAGGAACTAAAATTTTGATTCTATTGAGCAAAGCTATTACAGTGCTTCATGAGAAGGAATGATTTTTAAAACTCAACTGACATTTTGTTATGACAATCTCTCAACCTACTTATATGGCCCCCATCATCCTAATATCCAAGCAGGTGACAAAGATTAACCCTCACAACTCACCTACGAAGTAAGGAAGTATTATTATCCCCATTTCACAGAACTGAGCGGCTCAGAGAAATACTGGGCCTGATCCAGCTTCCACTGAAGTACCATAAAGGTAGATCTTAAGTAAAGTGTGCTTAAATAAGAAGTAAAGTGCTTCTATATCACTTTTGTAAAATGTTGGCCTTTACAGCAATGTCCTTTTATTTCAATAGCCATTGTTTAAAAAAAAAAAAAATCACAAACACCATTGGTGAAAGGTATTGGAGTGACCGATTTGGAGGAATAGAAGGCTTCAGCATCCAACCACAGAACAATTACTGAGTCTGTATGTAAAGTGGCGTTGTAAACTTCTGCCCTGTCGAAATGCCCCATTTCTTACTCAGTGAGATGATCTACAGGAGTAAGTAAACTATTCAGTCACCACACACATCAACTGTTGGTTTCATTGCCAAGAATGACAAAAAGAGCCAACAGAGCAAGTGTTTTTTGGAAGGGGGGGGGGGGGGGAAAGCTTCAGTACTGATTTTAGTGCAATTTGCAAAAAGCCCTAATCAGGCCTCTAAATAATAAAGGATGTAAACAAACAGTTCTAGTCAGATACCTATCCAGTCTACATGAACTCATGCAATATGAATGAAAACAACAGATACTTTTAACACAGGATCCCATATTTAAGTTTGATATAATCAAGATTCAACGCCTGTGGCATTTGATTTAGCGTTCTATTTCAAAATGTTACGCACAAATGTCATGTATAAAAGTAACATTTATTTTAGTAATATCTATACTCAAAACAAAAAGGCCAATATTTACACATATCCATTTGAATAAAAAGAACCCTCTTAAAATAACTATTAGTTTACATATCTAATCACCTAATAAAATGTCAGCATTTTATTGGATAAACTTACTCTTTTTTTAAAATAGTGGTATTGATACATCTATCATTTTTCAGGAGAAAGAAGACTTGTAGCCACTTTCTGATTTTGGGAACTGTGGAACAAAAGAAGTACTGTTGCAAAAATATATACACTGTACTGTACACTGCATTTTTTGAGAGATCCTCATTCAGCTTTTGCTTAGCCTTTTAGGGAAACCTAAGGACTGAGTTCAAACTGAATAAATGCTAAATAATGACTTCAAAATTCAGCCTTCACACAGGGTATTTTCTCAGTCTTGTGAAAGGTCATTTTTGAATCATGACTTGGAAAAAACCAAGTTCTGTTTTAGAAAGAGAAGGAAACAAAATAAAGTAATTAAAATGACTTCTTCTCTTTCTTTCTTGTTGCCTATGGATTGGCAGAGTGAAAATCTACCAGAGTTACAAACCTGCTGGAAGGAAGGGGAGAAATTAGAATTTTAGAAGATTGAAAGAATTCTGTATAAATGATTCCATAACATCAAATGCCCAAAGTGTCTAGAAGTTAAAGTGAACATTTCTCTATCCCTACCCTCCAAGCTTTGAAAGGAAACCCACGACTTCAGATAAATATGTTTCACACATCAATCATCATCACTCGTTAGGATCCTCATCATGGTAATGCTGTTTTTCAACATTTGAAATAATTGTTTTTCCTATAAAAATGCATTCATATTAAAGAGATAAGCTATTTTCATTATATTGAAATGGTAAAATACTGCCACTGAAAATAGCCCTAGTTTTATCAATATCAGACAGAAAAAAGAATATTACACTGTAGAAAAAATGCACAGCAGACTAAAAAAAATATGGTATGCAAAGTCTTTAACTTTGCCCCAACGGTCAAGGAACTAACACAGGTCACCAAATGTAGCCCCAAAATGCAGCCCCAAATGTATCTGGAAACCTATTTGTGAATCTGCTAGTAGCCGGAGGTAACAGACGACATTATAGCTTCTCTCCTTTACTGGGGTCTGATATATATGACTCGAATATTTGCTGATCTTATCATGAACTGTGGCCAATCTATTTTGGAGGCAAAATACTAAACATATATGAAAGGTAATAAAAGAATGTAATATGAACAGGACAGGAGATAAACACACAGAGAAAAAACATGCTAGCATATACGTTAGCATCTAATATATTTTCAGACTAAACCTCCTAATTTAATTTCTGTCTCTAATAATAGCCAAATGATGAAGCCTGCTGCTGAGAAAAGAGTGCATACCAGTGCCAAAGAAATGGTAAATTTTGTTTTCTCAGTAGCAGGCTGCATCTTTGGACCATATCAGACACAGTCTAAAGTATTTTAATAGTTTAATTAAAACATTCTTACAGTATTTCTGTGATACAAAAATTAGTGTATCATAAAATTGATCTTAATTTATTTTCCTTTGCTGTTGTATAAGCATTCTTTTGGATACAGTTCTTTGATGCTGTCTTAAATTCAGTTTTCTCTCCTTTTTCCAACAGATTAATCTACACTGTTTTAATAGTTATGAATATTAGATTTTGTACGAAAATGAAAATCATATTTTTATTAAGATATATTAACAGTCTATAGCCATTAAGTTTTTCTATTTATCTTTTCCTGAGCCGTTACTTATAGCATCAGTCATTGTGGCATATATTTCTGATCTTTTATTTTCAAGCTTAAGGGAACTTGCCTTCAGCGAACTTACAGCCTTGTTCTTATATACATGTATCAGTAGGGGAAACATTCCTTTATAATTAGGTCTTGGCTTCAACTGTTGTTCATTTTAAAAACATACACACAGACACAATTATTAACACTGCTTTCTTAGAACCATGAAAATATTTCTCCCCAATGATTGACTCTTTATAATGCTCAGAAATCATTTTAAAAAAGAAAGTGGATTGGAAATTGAGATTGGGGGGGAGGCGCGGGAGCTTGGTCAACTATTTGTACTCAATAGTGCCTGGTATCAAACATCTTTCTTGGCATAAACAGACACAAGAGGATCTTTCTCATTAGAAAAATAGATAATGTGTTAGGCCTAAAAATCCTTGACCATGTTCTTCAAGCACAGTACATTATATGGTACTATAATATGACAGAATTAAGAACTGTCTCTACTCAAGTCCCAGACCAACAGTCTCCGAGACATAAATGAGTGTCATGTAGGTGAGAATGTTCAAATAATAGACAGAACAAGATTCATAACCATGTTAATTAACTCCAAGGTGCAGCACACAAGAGAAAAGTGACAAATCATGTAGATTACTGCCACTGATCTTCACATCTAAATGAAACAAGAGACAAATAGGTGCCTCGAGCCATTCTTGTTAATGTGCACAAAAGAAAGATCTCTAAGGAGTAGCAGATGTTGCAGCTCAGCATTCTGAACAACTACCCCTGAAGGATTACTGAAGTCTCTTTCTAGATGGCACCAGCATTACTGTTATACCTTTCTGACTACCATGCAATCTGCTATCACTGTAATTATCAAATGGATGCAGATGAAGTACATCTGCTCTGGAAGCATTGTATCTCATTGACTTCTATCTTGACTTCTAAGAGTAAAGGGCAATGCAATCAGCAAGCAATCATCTCTATTGGTGGATTACGTTAAGAAGAACATTCATTTGAGCCTTGTCTATACTGGGAATTTGCTGTGATTTCAGTTATTTACTGGTACAAACACTTACTACAGACCAATAATTCTCAACCTTTGCAGACTATCATACCCTTTCAGGAGTCTGATTTGTCTTGTGTACCCCAAGTTTCACATAATTTAAAAACTACTTGCTTATAAAATCAGACATAAGAATACAAAAGTGTCACAGCACACTGTCACTAAAAAAATTGCTTACTTTCTCATTCTTACCCTATATTTATAAAATAAATCAACTGGAATATAAATATTGTACTTGCATTTCAGTGTATAGTATATAGAGCAGTATAAACAAGTCATTCTATGAAATTTTAGTTTGTACTGACTTCGTTAGTGCTTTTTATGTAGTCTGTTGTAAAACCAGACAAATACCTAGATAAGCTGAAATACCCCCTGGAAGACCTCTGCATACCTCCAGGGGCACCTGTACTCCTGGTTGAGAACTACTGCTATATAGACCGTGTAAACTTCCATGAGCTGAGATTTACATTGGAGAAGCTTATCATGGTTTCAAGCAAAAGACAATTCCACCCATGCAAAAAGTTTAGCCTGTCTATTCCAGGGATATGCACCAGTATATCTGTGGCTAACAGCTGTAATTACAGTAGATCTCCTGCAGAGATAAGGCCTGAGCCTCAAAAATTGAGATAACCATCATCTAGAAGCTGCATCAGAATTTAATGGATCTGTGATGCTCGCAGACAAGGTGCCAACTCATGCCAAGATCCCCATGTCTCAGTTGAATAGTGGTACATACATAGCTGGAATCAGACTGGCTTACCTGTGTGTTAGCATTATTAAAATGGACATTAGAATTATAAGAATGGGTTTAGATTTTCTGGCATGTTTGTAAATTGCTGCATGCATTAATCTTACTTATAACATCTGTATCCTATACTATAAGATAATTGAGCATTTGTATTGTAAACCTCTGTAATGGCGTATACCACCAGCCAGGAGAGAAACAGTGTAGAATGCTGGTCTCCAACAGAGGCTGTTATCTCATGTGCAGCAGGGAAAACCCATTAACTCCAAACAAACTACTGTGGACCATTAAAGAGAACAAAAGATTTTGTTGATTGCTCTCTCCTTCTCACAAAAATTAGCAATACACATGAATTCTTCTCATCAGCCAAGTCTGGAGCTCAGAGCTCAAGTGGATGGCAAAACAGATCAGAGTACCCAAGGGCATGGTCTGCAACTCCATGTTAAAACTGTTTAGGCCTTGTCTACACGATCAGATTATAGCGCAACTTCTGAACTGCGCTATAAGAAGCACGTGATGTTTATCGCGGTGTAGCGCGTACACACGTCGCTCCTTGTTCCGTCACAGAATTCCTCGCTGTAATGCGCATTAGCGCACTGAATTCTGGGCACGTATCCCAGCGTTCCATTTTCCCTGAGTACGCGCTTCGAATCATGGGATGAAGGAAAGGAGCACATAGCAGCATGGGTAAACTGGATGTTTCCCATGGTACAGTGCGTTTCCCTAGCGTCTTCCGCGTTGCCAGTAGCAACTCGCTCCTATTTTCAATAGTGTTTGCACAGAGCGCGCCACTGGAAAAATCAGCGTCAGCATGGATCCTGCTCTGGTCTCCACTCTCGCCCTCCACATGCTGAACACATCTCGGATGGTTGCTCATTACGTTCTTAGTTCCCATCCAGAGGATGACACAGAGGAGCAACGGCTGATCGATGCCATGCAGAGCAACAGCACCGCGTTGCTCAGCACCTTCACTGACCATCTGCACACGGTCCAACGCCGTTTCTGGTCGCGAGAGACAAGCACCGAGTGGTGGGATCGCATTGTTATGCAGCTGTGGGATGACGAGCAGTGGGTACAGAACTTTCGAATGCGGAAAGCAACATTTCTGGAACTGTGCTCAGAGCTGGCCCCTGCCCTGCGACGTAAAGACACCAACATGAGATCAGCCCTCACTGTGGAGAAGCGTGTAGCGATAGCTCTTTGGAAGATGGCGACTTCTGACTGCTACCGGTCGGTTGCAAACCAGTTTGGAGTCGGGAGGTCCACCGTCGGAGTAGCCCTAACACAGGTCTGCACAGCCATCAATCGCGTGCTGCTACGGAGAACAGTGATGTTGGGGAATGTCAGTGAGATTGTGGACGGCTTTGCTGCCATGGGATTCCCGAACTGTGGAGGAGCCATAGATGGCACACACATACCTATTTTCGCACCGGATCATCTCGCTACCGAGTACATCAACAGGAAGGGCTACTTCTCCATGGTGCTGCAAGCACTTGTGGATCACAGAGGGCGTTTCACTGACATCAATGCTGGGTGGTCGGGAAAGGTGCATGATGCCCGCATTTTCAGGAACTCTGGCCTGTACCAGAAGCTGCAAGGGGGTACCTTTTTCCCTGATAGAAAAATTACGGTGGGGGATGTGGAGATGCCCACAGTTATCCTCGGAGACCCAGCCTACCCACTGATGCCATGGCTCATGAAGCTGTACACCGGCAACCTAGATCAAAGCAAGGAGCGGTTCAATTACAGATTGAGCCACAGCAGAATGACTGTGGAGTGTGCCTTCGGCCGTTTAAAAGCCGCTGGCGCTGTTTGTATGGGCGGCTGCACTTGTCGGAGGACAACATCCCTGCTGTGATTGCGTCTTGTTGTGTCCTCCATAATATTTGTGAAAGTCGGGGAGAAAAGATTTGCCCAGTGTGGGCTACCGAGGCACAGCGCCTCGAGGAGGCATACGAACAGCCAGCCACTAGGAGTATTAGGGGGGCTAAAGGGGAAGCTTCTCGCATAAGGGAGGCACTCAGGGAGCATTTCAGTCACGCCCTCCCCTAGTTTTCTTTTAGGACGCATCTGCTGCACCTTGTGAAAGTAGCCATGTGTAAAAATAAAGCCTTAATGAAATGATTTTATTCTGTTTTTATTCAGACTTTGAAGGTTGGGGTTACAGGTGTGTGTAGCTGCGGGGCTCTAGAAAGTACGGGGGGGGAGAGCTAGTTGTTGGAATGCTATGGTGGGACGGGTGCACTTCATAGAAATTCTTATAGGGACTACGGGGGGTGGGAGGCAGACGCGGCTGTAGTGTCTGTAGTGGAGCCCTAACATTAATCGCCTGGGACTGCAAAGCGACCATGCTCTTGAACAGTTCTGTTTGCTCCTTCATCACGCTTATCAGTTCCTTGGTCTGTGTTTTCCACATCTGCTGGTACTCAGCTCTGAATGCTCTGGTCGCAGAGGAGGATTCCTGTGCAGTTTTCAAGGACTCCTGTGTAGCTTTCAACACGTCCTGAAACATATCCTCCCTGTTCCTTCGTGCACGCTGCTGAATGTTTCTCATTCGGGCAGCGGGGGTAGACAACGGCCTTCTCAAGGTCTGTTCTAAAAAAACAAATAATTGTCAAGCTGCTGTTTACACATAGCCAGGATAAGAAAATTAAACTTCCAGTAGCACATTACTCTGCAAGGTACAGTGCGGTCAACACCCTATGCCTTGCTGAAGCGGACAAGGTACGTCCTAGTAGACAGCTTTACTGGGGGCTAATAATCAGCGTTGGGGACAGAGATGGAACCAGATATTGCTCTCCTCAGAGTGCCCCTGCTTGCTAGAATACATCTCCTACATGCCGCGGGCAGTCAGCCAGGACCGTATGCTGCAGCACTGTTTGCGGCCATGGTTCCCAGGGCTGTGCTTTGCAGCTGGCGGGGCAAAGTGTCCGTCTTTGGGAGCATTAGCACAAACGCCATCCCATCCAATCTGAGTACTAGGCTCTGGAGGTACATTGAAGAATCATTTACTGACCTACATGCAGATGATTACTTCACAATCATTGCTTGTGTTGATGCCCTCCTCATGGATGGGGAGTAAGGAGTGTGCACAGCTGGGAGACACAGCAAGCACCCCCGCAACGCACAGTGATATTTTAACGTGAGATAGACTTTTAGCATTACAAAGCAGAAACTTACCAGAGCCCCCCTCAGCCAACTCAAGGGACATGTCTTCTAGAGAGGACGTATCAGCGGGGGTGCAGAACAGCTCCTGGCTACACGCTGCCTCGCTTTGCCCCGGGTTCTCCTCCGTCTCCCCCACCACCTCCTCAAGGTCCTCATCCAACTCTGTTGTGGCATTGACTTCATCTGTGGTTATAGATGTGTCCACTGTGGTGTTTGGAGTTGTTGTGGGGTCACCACTGAGGATGGCTCCGATCTCCTGATAGTACCTGCATGTACCAGGCGCTGATCCCGATCGCCGGTTTCCCTCCTTCGCTCTCTGATAGCTGATTCTTAGCTCCTTCACCTTTGATCTACACTGCAATATGTCTCTATCATAACCTTTCTCCATCATTGCCCGAGAAATCATGCCAAATGTGTCGTAATTTCGTCTGCTGCCGCGAAGCTGCGCCTGCACAGTGGACTCTCCCCAGATGCTGATCAGGTCAAGCACCTCTGCCATGGACCAAAGGGGTGCGCGTCTTCCGCGACGGGTCGCCATTGCTACTGGAAACGCTGCTGCACTCCAATGCACTCCACGAGGAAAAGACCAGGAAATGAAACTGACGAAATATTTGAAAATCCCGGGATTCAACTGTGGGCGGGGACAGTTTCGTCACTGCCAAAGAGCGGGCGGGGGGAAGTCCAGAGAGGACGACTTGGGAATGATGGGACGTTTCCGGAGGCCGATCATTGCGCGGTACGCGTACACACGAGCACAAACGCGCAACAGATGATACGCAACAGCTGTTACCACTCTCGTCGGAGTGGTTGTTGGATTGCGCTACAACAAGGCGCTTATCGCGCAACATCAACGTTGCACGTCTGTACACTGTGCTAGTTAACGCGCGGTAATGATTTTTAACGCGCAATACGGTGATCGTGTAGACAAGGCCTAAGTCCCTGAGGGGTTTCCACTTAGAATCATAGAACCTTAGGGTTGGAAGGGACCTCATGAGGTCACTTAGTCCAACCCCTTGCTAAAAGCAGGACCACTCCCACTAACTCATCCCAATCACGGTTTTGTCCAAAGATGGAAATTTCACCACCTCTCTAGGTAGCCCATTCCAATGCTTCACCACCCTCCTAGTGAGAAAGTTTTTCCTCAAATCCAACCTCGACCTCCCCAGCTGCAACTTGAAACCATTGCTCCTTATTCTTTCCTCTATTGCTACTGAGAACAGCCTAGCTCCCTCCTCTTTGGAGCACCCCTTCAAGTAATTGAAGGTTGCTATCAAATCCCCCCTCAGTCTTCTCTTCTGCAGACTAAATAAGCCTAGTTCCTTCAGTCTCTCCTCGCAAGTCATGTGCCCCAGCCCCCTAATCATTTTCATTGCCTTTCGCTGGACTCTTTCTAATTTGCTGACATCCTTTCTGTAGTGGGAAGGCCAAAATTGGACACAGTATTCAAGATGTGGCCTCACCAGTGCCGAACAGAAAGGAAATAAACACATCCCTCAATCTGCTGGCAACACTCCTACTGATGCAGCCCAATATGCCACTGGCCTTTTTGGCAACAAGAGTAAACTATTGACTCATATTCAGCTTCCCATCTACCATAACCCCCAGGTCCTTTTCTGCAGTGCTGCTACTTAGCCGATCTATCTCCAGCCTGTAGCAGTGCATGGGATTTTTCCGTCCTAAGTGCAGGACTTTGCGCTTGTCCTTGTTGAACCTCATGAGATGTTCTTTTGGCTCAATGCTCCAATTTCTCTAGGTCTCCCTGAATCCTATCCCTTGATAAGTGATTGGTGAACTCTAAGTTTAGAACTCACACACGCTTTGGGGATTATGCCCTGCTTCTTAACAGTTTGCCCTGAGTTTGGTATTCACGCTCTTGAGCCACAGCAGCACAGCTTTAAAGAAACATAAAACATTCTACCACTCATATTCCTGGAAAGATAATTTCAGGAATGTGAAGGAGAGGGGAAAGAGTGATCTAAAGTAAAAATAAAGTTTTAGCAATCCCCTTCTTCTTTTGCTGCTGTTTTAATATTATGTTATTACAGCAGTGATGCAAGACATCATACAAATGTCCCAAATGTAGGCTGCACTTGTTTTTGCACTAGTCATCACATAGCAGCAGACAATATAGCCTGAACTCAAATCACTTCTCATCATTCCTTCTTCTTGACCCCATGCACTCTAAATGTATTCATTTTATAATACCGTTTGGGCAATCCCACAGCCATGAGAGTCCTTATTTTCTCAAGTTCCGAAGGGGTCTCTGTGTCAGTCTAGTTCAGCAAAACAAGCAAGGAGTCCTGTGGCACTTTTAAAGACTAACAAATTAATTTATTGCAGAGCTTTTATGGGAGAAAAACCCTACTCCATCAGATGCTTGAAGATGGAAAACTTACAAAATAGGAGGAAAATAAATGCAGGGAAGTATAAATCATAGGATCAGGTCAGACTGTTACAGCAAAACAAAGCAGCTGTTTAGATTCAAGCAGTGGAGAACAGCATATAGAGGGAGGTGAGGTCAAATCACCTGTTGTAATAAGAAAAAAACCCAAGATCCCTATTTCACCCTAAGGCAACAGTGTCAAATCTGCATATGCACGTCAGGATTTCTATCAAGCAGTCTTAAAACTACAATACCCATCTGGGGAAGTGAAGAAACAGATTGACAGAGTCAGACAGGTACCCAGAAGTCAACTACTACAGGAGAAGCCCAAGAAAGAAAACAGAATTCCACGGGTCATCACCTACAACCCCCAAGTCAAACCTCTACAGCACATCATCACCTACAACCTATTCTACAAGACGATCCCTCACACTCTTAAGCCTTGGGAGGCAGACCTCTCCTCACTTCCAGAGAGTCCCCCAACCTTAAGCAGATACTCACCAGCAACAACAGACCAAACAACAAAAACATTGAAGCAGGCACCTATCCCTGCAACAAACTGCATTGCCAACTTTGCCCACTTATCTGCACAAAAGAGACCATCACAGGACCTAATCAAACCAGCTACTCCATCAAGGGTTCATTCACCTGCTCATCCACCAATGTGATTTATGCCATCATGTGCCAGCAATGCCCCTCTGCCTTATATGTTGGATAAACAGGATAGTCTCTGCATAAAAGAATAAATGGACACAAATCTGATGTCAGAAATAACATTCAACACTCAATAGGGGAACACTTCAATCTCCCTGCTCACTCCATTGATGATGTGTTAATAGCCATACTTAGACACATGGATTACAAATCAAAGCTTCAAAGAGAAACTGCAGAATTGGAATTCATATGCAGATTTGACATCATTGCCTTAGGGTTAAATAGGGATCTTGTGCCGGGTGGGGTCTTATTACAACAGTTGATTTGACCTTACCTTCCTCTATATGTCATTCTCTACTGTTTGAATCTAAATGATTTGCTGTAATGGTCTGACCTGATCCTATGATTTATACTTCCCTACATTTATTTTCCTCCCATTCTGTAAGTTCCCCATCTTCAAAACATCTGACAAAGTGGGATTTTCTCCCATGAAAGTTCATGCAATAAATAAATTTGTTAGTCTTTAAAAGTGCCACAGGACTCCTTGTTTCTTATTTTCGCAGGCTCCATAAGAACACACAGTCCACAAAGAACACACTGAGCATGCAAACCTGCAGAGGAAGATTGTTTTAAGGTCTGGGGCTCACAGCAGAAACCAGTCTAAGTTCTGTTCCACTTTGTGACCATAAAAGTGTGGGTTTAAAAAAAAGTACATCAGTAACTGGCGTTTGATATTTAACAGTATGCAACATGCTTATGACATGTAATAGGCTACAAAATCTGAGTTCATAGTCTGGGACAACAAAGCAGAACCCAATTCCGGTATGCATAGATGAGAAATAGAAGGTATTTCTTTTACTGTAATGGATACAGCTGCTCCCTGGAGCTGCACAGAGCAGGTGGTTCAATAAAACCATTGCTTTAAAAAAAATTTAAAAATTAAATGGCAACAAGTTGTCTTGAAAAAAACCAAGCAATTAATGTTAGTTCTACAAAACTTGCATATTGCATGTGAAAAATTTGGGGAAAAGAGACACTAACAAAAACATTTCAATCACACACAAACCAATTTAAAACGGGGACAGTTAAATTAGAAATCTAAAAAATTAGAATTTAAAGTAGTCTACAGTATTAGACGTGGCCCTGCATACCATTGGCAATTTCTGTGGTTTTACAATAACTTTTTTCTAATTTTTAAAATGCCTTTCTTGCCCAAAGATTTATGCACAAAAAAACACACTGGAGAAGAGGGGGGAAAGAAAATCATGCTTTCTTACACAATTTTTTTTTGAAGTTAGTGGATTCCCTTTAAATATTCTTTAAAGAATTATATGTTTTCTAGGAAGACAAGCAGTTTCTGTCATAGAGGAAATCACATCAATAGCAGCAATTATCAATTACATGTATCTCGTTTGTGAGGTAAATTTAGTCCCTCACTCAAGTACGCTCCAGTGCTTACTTTCATATACTTCCTCCATTATTTCACTGCCATCCTTTATCTGGAGCAGAAACTATGCCAACGTGTATGGTGAATTTTGGGTGTGCGTGGGGGGATCTAATGGGACTATTAGACTATTAAATGGGACTAACACACTTATTTCATGTATAACTTAGGCAAGTTTGACCTGAGTGGATTGGTACTACCGTCTGCTGTCAAGGAGTTGCACAGAAATCTAGGTTCACTCTTCAGGAGCTTGTGAGGTTGAGAGCAATAGATGGACAGATTTGTATCTCATCCTCCAGAGCACAGATGGTGTAAGTAACTGACACCCTAGTTATCAATACAATAATCCCATACAGTGCATGTTTCAAATCCCAGCTGTGACTGACAAAGACAAGGCATCCTGAGATATACATACTGAATTTTCTATTAAAAAACCTCAAACATCCCCCAAACAGCAGCATGCTGATTTACCCCAAAAGAGGGAAACCTCTTTTAAATGAAGAGTGACGCCGTGTGTTATGCTTCATGTAGTGTTTAGTTAGGGCTAAACTGTGATTTACTAAAATCCCTAAGAAAGGGATCTAAATAAGGATCTGTCTCAGGAGGAGAGATCTGATCTCTCCTCTCACAGTACGGGTCTTGGTTAGCCCCTTCTCCCAGGGGAGAAGTAATCTGCAGCAGCCATCTACTTGCACAGATTACTTATCTTTGCTCTGGCTCAGCTCAGCTCAGCTGGCAGACACAGTTAGGTGGGAGAGAGAAAGGTCAAGGCTCCATCTGCTCCAAATTGCTGCTTGCCAGAGGCTGGTAATGGCCGACAGGGTGGATCAGTCAATGATTACCTGTTCATGCCCTCTGAAGCACCTGACATTAGCCACTGTTGGAAGACAGGATACTGGGCAAGACAGGCCATTGGTCTAACCCAGTATGGCTGCTTTTATGCTCCCCCCTCACGCCTTGCCCAGGGTGAAGAGATGGAAGGAAGGTGAGGCTGCAATACAAGATACAGATAGTCATCTAATTCTCCTGAACTGACACATACAAGCCAGGGGTTGGGACCCAGTGCTGGATCGAAGCCCCTCAGGTTCTGGGTTGCGGAGTCCCTGCTGCTGCCACCGAAAGACTGGAATGCATTGCTGAAAGATGTAATTGTTGGGTCACAGGCATAAATGATTTTTTCTCAATTGGGTCCCAAGAAAAAGAATTTGAAAACCACTGGTCTAGGACCCAGCATACCAATTGTGTCTTCATTCAACGATTTAAAAACAAGAGCTTTATTAGTTAGACAATTTTTAAAAAGTTATTTAACTTTTCAGCAGCTTCAAATCTTTAATTAAATACATCTGGTGATTCAGGCCAGGCTTTAAAAAGGAGACAGACACTGGTTAAGGTAAATTTTTGAAGCAGTGAATGGAGTTTTAGCCAAGCAGTTCTCATTACCACTTTAAAATTTCACGTCATAATGCCTGGAAAGCAGTAAGATCACAAAAGAAAATCCATATCCCATTGCCCAGCATTTTTCAAGATATTCATTTTTAATAATTCTAAATTATTGACAACATGAATGAAAGATGATCAAGTGATAAAAAAATCTAGGGCTTTTTTAGAGATTCATTTCAGGCCTTCCTCAACTGCTATCTCAGAAAAGGAGACTAGCGTGAGCACACACTAACAGTAAACAACACAACTTTGCACTTACTATACATAGTGCCTTTCACTTGAGAACAACAGGATGCTTTCATTTTTTTAAATCTCACAACACCTTTGTGCGTTAGGAACCGTTACAATGTATCCATTATATTGATGGAAAAAATCAAGTCACAGAGGTATCGTGATTTAATCATTTGCATATAGGTTGGACACAAATCAGTGGAAGAAACAGGAATGCAATACAAAATACCTGACGCCTAATCCCTTGCTGTAACCACTATAGCTAGGAGGTGTAGATATGCAAGTACTAACTCTGCTTAAGCAAGTGCATTAAAAGTAGAACTGTGACCACAACAGCATGGACCAGTTACCTACACACAACCCTGTACAAGATCCTAGGTAAAACATGGGCAGCTAGCCCAAGCCACTGCCTGTGCCACTATGGACACAGTAGTGCACTAACATAAGAACATAAGAAAGGCCGTAATGGGTCAGACCAGAGGTCCATCTAGCCCAGTATCTGTCTACCGACAGTGGCCAGTGCCCAGGTGCCCCAGAGGGAGTGAACCTAACAGGCAATGATCAAGTGATCACTCTCCTGCCATCCGTCTCCATCCTCTGATAAACAGAGGCTAGGGACACCATTCTTAACCCCTTTCTGGCTAATAGCCATTTATGGACTTAGCCACCATGAACTTATCCAGTTCCCTTTTAAATATTGTTATAGTCCCAGCCTTCACAACCTCCTCAGGTAAGGAGTTCCACTAGTTTGAGCAGAGCTAGTGCATGTATGTCTAATCGACCTTGGAAGTACACCACCCAACAGCAATGTAGATGTACCCCTAAACAACACCTCATCAAGAAATATTTAATAATTCTCCCATATAAATTAGACATTAATCATGGAATTACAAAGGCTGATGACGTCCAGGCCATGTGTTCATGTAGGCCTTGAGTCTACACATTTAGGCAGACCTATACACCTGAACAGACAATTACTGAAGTAAAAAATGCTCCTCATGGGGTCCATGCTTTGCATGTCTGGCTCAGACCGCATTATTAGTCCCTTAATTTGTAGGACTCTCTTCCCTCCATTGCTTTTAGTTTGTCTTTACAAAAACATGTCAACTGACATACCAAATAATTCAAACTTTAAAAATCCTTCTCTGGCCAGATGCAAATGAAGTGACATTATAGATTTAAAAGAAAGTAAATAAAAGCATACCAGTTTGCAACCATCTCCAACTAGTCATTTTCATTAAACCATTCATCTTCTGATTTTTAACACAGAATATTTTAGAAACTCTCGTTTTGTACAATATGTCTTAAGATAAAAGGTTATCAGATATCAAGATGATCCAACATCCAGTAAGCCATTATACCACATGTAAGTATTTTCAGAAGTTAGCAAACATACAGTATAAAAGTTTATGTAAAATAAGAAGCATGTCGGTATGTGCACTGTTGTAGTGCGTGCCTGTGCGCGCGCGCACACACACAGTAGTACATACACTACTGAAAGTCAGTGCAAACCATACGGGATCATATTTACAACTGAAAAAAATACTTACCTATTAATGTAACTTAGAGCAACGTATGTTGGCTGTTGTAGTTCTTGTTTCTCTAACACACGTGGGTCTGTATCTGTAAGAAAAAAAAACCAGGTATGAATTTGCTGTATTTCCACTGAAATATATGAGTCTATATGAGGAACTGAAAAGCAACATATCTGAAATAGAACAATGAAGTAGCTAAATCCCTTTTTAGACTAAGCTCAGTACAGCACAATCATTCATTCATTCATTCATTCATAAACAACGAGATATTGCATTCCTTTTCAAAGGAATGCCAAACATCAACAGTGAAATAATTGCCATCTGTCATACAAACTTCATAATCCCTCTCATAAATATTAGTTTTCATTGCTTATACTAACAATGTTGGCATCATTTCCATGTTCTATACTGTAAAAAAATGAAATAGAGTCAAGAAATAAGTATCTCTTTTTAGCCATTTCTAAAGTTGATCAACAAATTATGACATTTTACGAAAGGACCAGTTTTCACAGCTATTTATCTGTTGAAGTTCATCACCTATTTACTTCTGCACACACAAATTCTCTTCTTCTCCTCCCCATGAGTATTATTTTCTGATTCTTTCAATCTGAAATTCACATAAAAGGTAGGAAAATATATGCCCAACTGAGGATTGCCCTTCCAAAGCACAGAAGCAAGCATTCATCAATTCTCATTAACTGATTTTACAGTTCAAGAACACACTGTATATGGTTGTATGCATTATTCTCATCATTCTTGTTTAATTAAATTTGCCTAAACAAAGCAGCTGTTACTCCACATTATTGAAATGAAGGAAGAGCATACACTTTTTTAAAAAAACAAAAAGTTCATAAAAAGGGGATTTTCTTGATGTGTATCATGCATATAAACATTGCTGTGTATTCATTAAGATCAACTGTATGCATGACTTTAACAGCAATTCTGGGACAATTTAGGTTTCCGAACTACAAAGAATGCAGACTGTTCTACTAAATAGCTCTCTATAGTTCTGTTGATATCCATTTTTCATTTCTCACTGTAAAGAATATTGTCAACACATTCATGCAACATTCTAGACAATCTATGTTCTCCACAGAACTTTAAGCCATGTTATTTTTCAGAAGTCCATTTCCCTAATATTGTCATATTTGCTTTTGAGCTGGTCAGCATCTGTATTCTATTTAAAAACATTCCGGTAATAATCTTAGGGCCCAGTTCTTTAGTTCTACTCAGGTAAAACTACCATCAAAAGGAACAGCAGTTTTTGACTGAGGAGTATAGGATTATTCAGCACTCAGTTCTAGTCAATTAACAATTGGTTTAATGAGTGCAATCCCTGGGCTACGGTAAAGCCTAACAATGACTCAGAAGACATTCCCCTCAGCACCTCTAGATTTGTTCCATGGCAACTTAGGCTATGTACACACTACCATTTTTAACGCGCAATAATCCTCTTCCGCATTAATTCTCCCGTGGCTGTTGTTGCGCGAGATCGCGTACACACTATGCTTGCTCTAACGGAACAAAGCCCCCCCCCTTCTGAGCGCAGTCCTCCAGGAAAGCGAAGGGGATTGTGGGTACGTATCCCAGAGTCCCCAGTATCATCTCCCGTGGTGCATTCCGCTACTGACGCTACCCAGCGGTTGCCAATAGCAACGAGCGCGAATTTCAAATTGAAGCAACCTTCTTCTCGGCACTGCCTTTTCAGAATCGACATGGATTCAGCTGTGATCTTGAATGCTGCCTTCAGCATTGTGAACACAGCCCAGATTCTGTTGCGGTTTGCCTTTGGCTATGATTCGGAGCATGACACGGATGACTCGGTCTCGGATGATGACAGCATTGAAAACAAAACGGACATTCTGATCAGTTTCGCGGACCAGCAACACAGCCTGAACCGCCGTGTTTGGTCCCGGCAGACGAGCACAGACTGGTGGGAACGAATCGTCCTTCAGCTGTGGGATGATGATCAGTGGCAACAGAACTTTAGAATGCGGAAAGCCACATTTATGGAGCTATGCCAGGAGCTTGCCCCTGCCCTTCGATGCAAGGACACGAGGATGAGACCCGCCATGACCGTGGAGAAGCGTGTGGCTATCGCACTTTGGAAACTGGCGACTCCAGACTGCTACCGCTCGGTCGCAAACCAGTTTGGGGTTGGACGCTCGACCGTTGGAGTGGCACTGTCACAAGTATGCAGAGCCATCAACCGTATTCTGCTCAGGAGGATGGTGACCCCGGGAAACGTGAGGGAGATCATCGCAGGATTTAATGAGTTGGGCTTCCCGAACTGTGGGGGTGCAATAGATGGGACTCACATCCCTATTCTCGCTCCCGACCACCTTGCCTCTGAATACATCAACAGGAAAGGATACTTTTCGATGGTTCTACAGGCACTGGTGGACCACCGTGGTCGCTTTATGGACATTAATGCTGGCTGGTCTGGAAAGGTGCACGATGCACGCATCTTTAGAAACTCTGGACTATTCAGAAGGCTACATGCTGGCACATTTTTTCCAGACGAGAAAATAACTGTGGGCGGTGTAGAGATGCCAGTGGTGATACTTGGGGACCCCGCCTACCCACTGATGCCATGGCTCATGAAGCCGTACACCGGGAAGTTGGATCCTGACAAGGAGCGTTTCAATTACCGGTTAAGTAGATGCAGAATGGTTGTGGAGTGTGCCTTTGGCCGTTTAAAAGCGCGCTGGAGAGCGCTGTATGGCAGGCTAGATCTCCACGAGGACAGGATCCCATTAGTTATTTCGGCTTGCTGTGTTCTTCACAATATATGTGAAAGCCGGGGGGAGAGATTCAGGAACTCTTGGACCACTGAGGCACAACGTCTGGAAAATGCCTACCAGCAACCAGACACGAGGGGTATCCGGGGGGGCGCAGCTAAGGGCAGTTCGCATAAGGGATGCGTTAAAAACCCATTTTAGTACTGTTGGTTAAAATTGTACCTTTGAATATAGTTACTAACCATTTCCTATATGTTTCAACTGTTAAAAATTAAGCTTTAGAAATTTTGTGTTTTTCCCCTGTAAACATTCATTGAATCAAAAACCGTTAATGTTAAATTAATGAAACAAATAAAGAAAGTCTGATTAAGTTTAACAAGGATTCAACTTTATTTAATTAACATTGATCAAAACTCGGGTTTGAGGGGAGTAGGGACTAAAGGTGGGTGTAGGTGCGGGACTCAACTACATATGTTGGGGGAGGGGTTCTGTTAGGGTTACACCATGGATGTCCATGGTGGTCTAAAAACTGTCTGGGGGGGGAATGTGGCGTGGATGCACTGAAAGGCATATGAGGCTGATGATGGGGGGTGCGAGCCTGTAGCAGACCGACCATGGTCTTGAGGAGGTTGGTCTGCTCCTGCATGATGCCTATCAGGGCATCCTTCTGCTGCTCTCTCCTCGCACTGCTTTGTCTCCTGTCCTGCCTGCACTGCCTCCTCCATTGCCTTGTCTCCCTCGCAGAAGCCTCATGGAACTGCATGAGCTCCTGGAAGACGTCTTCCTTGCTCCTGCGAGGCCTCCGCCTTATCCTCCTCAGACGCTCAGCTGCAGCTGTAGACTGTCCACCGAAGGTCATTCCTGTTCAGATATGAAAAATGTAGAATGCCGCTATTGTTCTCGCCACGGTCAGGAGCAAATGATGTTGTTCTCCCCACACATTCCTTCAATACACAAGAGGGGACCTATGGGGGGGCGGTAACAGATTTCCCAAAGCTTGGTACGGGTTGCAGAGCTAGTACAACGGAGAGTTGACTATTGCCACACCAAGTTCTGATCCCGTGCCCGAGATGGCTGAAATAGAGGCAGATCTCACACTGCTTAGAGTGCCTCTGCAAGCGAGAATGCATCTCCTTCATGTTGCCGACTTCAAGCCGGGACCTTACGCTGCAGGACTGTGCGCAGCAATGTTGCCCGCAGGAGTGCTTGCGAGTCTGAAAGGAAGAGTGTCCCTGAATGGTGGAGTGCAAAGGAATGCTCTACCATGTAATTTCAAGAGAAGACTCTGGAAATATTTGGATGACGCGTTCAGTGAGTTGAAAGGGAACGACTACTTGGAAATCGAGGCATACATCGATGACCTTTTTAAGTAATGCTAGTAACACCTTTACAGTTCTGTAAGGAACAGAACTGAGGACACCGAAAACAAAAACCCCTTGCAAAAAAACCATGTCTACGCTGAGCTGTAGCACCTAGAATAGAGGACATTGCGAACGGGACTTACCAGAGCTGCCTTCTGATGATTCCTGGGTAGGCGTGGAGAAGGAATCAGTGGAGCTTGTTTCTGGCTGGGTGGAAAATAACTCCTGGCTCCCCGGGTCAGTGGCTCCGTTCTCTCCGTCCTCGTAGTCTTCTTCTTCTGATTCCTCGTCCACAATTGCCTCGTCGCCTTCTGCTTCCTTCTCTGTTTGGGGTGCAGTCTCCGAGGTGTCTACCGTGCAGTTCGGGGTGGTTGTGGGATCGCCGCCCAGGATCGCCTCCAGCTCCTTATAGTACTTGCACGTTGCTGGCGCGGAGCCAGAGCGCCGGTTAGCCTCTCTGGCTCTGTGAAATGTTATCCGCAGCTCCTTCACCTTTGCCCGGCACTGCAGGGTGTCTCGCTCGTACCCCTTTTCGGTCATGGCTTTGGATATTTGACCGAAAATGTCAAAATTCCTCCGGCTGCCACGTAACTGTGACTGCACGGCGGACTCTCCCCAGATGCCGATCAAGTCCATCACCTCTGCTGCTGTCCAGGCTGGAGCTCGTTTGCTGCGGCGCGACGACATTGCGAGCGAAGCACACAGAGGCAGCAGCACCGAACAGCGAGGCAGAAGGGAGAGTGGTGAATTCAAAAATTCGCGGGACAGAAGAGGAGGTCGGGAAAAATGACGTCACGACGATAGAGTACAGGCGGAAGTGCAGAAGGGATGGAATTTGAATTGTGGGCCATTTCCGTTATATTCACATTGCGCGATAAGCGTACACACACTGGCAATCGCGCAACAACTATTCCGCGTTAGCAGCAACCACGCTCGTTTAGGTGGTTTACATTTTGCGCAAAAAGAAGGGACTTAACGCGGAATAACTGTAAGTTGTGTGTGTACGCTCTGTTTGTTATTGCGCATTAAAGGGCTTTATCGCGCAATAACTTTGTAGTGTGTACAAGGCCTTAGACTCTACATTTGACAACATACCTCACCAACACACCCACATATAGAGGAAAATTTACAACGATGACATATTTGATTGAGCACGTTCAGAGAACGGTGACATATACATACACGTGTCAAGCAGATCAACAACCCATAGTCAATTACTTTTAACAGGAAACAGACCTTTTCTTATGTCTGAAAAGCAGTTGCAGACTACAGAAATGACAGTGATCACCAACACACAGTGCACTGTACTGCTCTAACTGAAGACAGTGAGAAATAGTTATCTTGCACGTTAACTCCACAGTCCACTCAACCAAGGATGGCAGGCTCAAACACAAAAAGATCCCTTTTTATGTGCCTTTGCCTAACAGTGAAATTTAGGAGGGCCTTCTCATTTAGGAGGCCAAGCATACAACCTGTGTCATGATGAACTCTGTTAGATTTACATCTTTGTGGTTCAAAGTCTACCATTAAGACTGCCTTACTACAGAATGTCTGCAGAGCATTATCCAGAGTCGGCGTCAACCTAAAACTGCTTCAACCCAAGTTAAGGCATCTGTGGTTAAGTGACTGTAGTTTCACTAATCCAGTTCTTAACTTGGATTAACCTTCATCAACAATGAACAGTTTCTGTGACTGAAGGAGGTGACTTTGGGAATGGGTTGAGTCAGTCAGAGCCTCATATGTATATGTGCTGCCAAGGAAAAGAATCACCACTGTCAGTTGTGGTGAACACTATTATATCATAGCCTTGAACCCACTAGCTATTTTCTCATTTCTTACCCCTGGCTTTTTCTCCAGGCTCTTAGCACTATCCTTGCCTCTCAATTTTCTTTCCTCTCATGCCTGCCCCCTTCACATATCTTACTTTCATTTCCTTTCTTTGTTCTCGCTTTCATCCCACCAATTTCTCATCCCCCCAAAAAAGTGTCCTAACATATAAACAACCCATGCTGCTACTGAAGAGAATTTAAACATATATACATGGTTATAAACACCAGTCACCATTTGCATGGCAAACCTAAGGTAACCCATGCATATTACTCCACTAGCCCCTGTAGGTACTTCTCCTATTCCGGTCGACCTTTTAGTGTGTGCTCTTTCTTGTTGTGTACTGCTTTAACTTTAGATACTGTCTATTGCATTTTTCTAGATAGCATCTAACAGACTTTGGGGCACATAATTAATATATTCTATTATTTAGAAGTAATTAGTAATTAAAATCTTTCACCTCGATCAGTGGTGAATCACTATACCCATTTTGCATTTGTGTAAACTGAAGTACAGAGAGATTTAAATGTCCTGCTCAAGATTAAAGAGCAAGTCAGTGGCAGTGCCTAGCACCAAAGCCATAAACTCTGACTCCTTCTTCCCTGATCTCTCTCACTCCCTTTCTGCAAATGCATTCACACAGACCTTTCACATTATTTTCTTATATCATCCATTTGAGTAAACAACATGTGTAACCTCAAGTTAATAGTTCTGATCCCTGTGTTTGCAACACTGCAAACATTGTTCTTGTGCATTAACAGGCAAAAATATTACATTAACTCAAATGGTAAATTTGACCATAACTCAGATCTGTGTAATCTTAATAAGAAATATACATATCTCCTAAAGCAGTGGTTCTCAACCTTTTGTGGGTTGTGACACACTTGGGGGTGTCTTGTGACCCTCTGGGACACACCAGCCCACTCCCCCAGGTCAAATACAGCTATCTCCCCAGCTCTCCACGACACACTTACCACTGTGTGGTGAACACAGTAATGTGTCCCAACACAGTGGTTGAGAACTGCTATCTTAAAGAACTGCTATATAAAAATGCTCAATCAATATTTCTTTAAGTAGCCGTAGGCCAGTAAACTCAGCACAAAGTAGCCCAAACCATTTTCAATAGGATAATAATAGAATTAAACATATTTGCAGTTGACGGATCTTCCTTGAAAAATGTTTGAACACTACAATGCTGCCCTTTTAAAAAATATATACATCACTGCAAGTATCCCCAAATCAGTGCACGCAAAAGCAGTTGCAGCAACTGATCAGTTGTTGGTCCTACACAAGTACAACTTTAACCACTTGATTCCTGAGTTATCAGTGTGTGGTATTAGTGACTCACTTTTACTGATTTGACTAATTATAAAGTGATGCCCGTTAGGACCAGCAGAACAAAGCTTCTCTTCCCAGCTACAAAATATATTAGTTGCCTTCATTATTTCTTTTCTTACACAATGCAATATGCATTACTGAATACATTATGTAGCAGTAGGAGAGAAGCAATGAACAATTTTTGTAGCATAGCTCTTTACAGTGCTCCCTTATACACACAGACCTCCCTCTCCAGTAGTAGGTTTTCTAATGACCAGTTCTAACAAGGAAATTTCTTAATTTCACTTCATATTGCATTGTTACTCTACCTGTACACTGCTTTGGTGCAAGAGGCAAAACATAACGCTAATTAAAATAAAGCAAAACACACAGCTAACCATATGACACTCTCTTTTGTTTGGTTATGCCACTGTTAAAACTTGAACATTGACTAAAACAGTCATGAAATGATCAATGCAGTAAATAATAGGATGTAAACACAAATTTTTCATGCCAATATGACATGCTTTAAATTGGCAAGCAGACAACAAGTGTCACCATTTAACTAATCTGTTTTTTTTAAGCCTATAAATAGCTATACTGCACCATCCTTATGTGGCTATTGCAGGAAGTTAAGCTTTCAGTGAAGTATGTTGCAACTGTATGAATCATTGACCACAGTATCATCTTCTCATGTTAGCAATAACATCCTTCCACTCACACTATCTTGCACATGAACAGCTTACAGCCTTCTTTTGAAATTGAGGAAGCAACACTGTTTTACTACCAAAAAAAAAAAAAAAAAAAAAAAAGAAAATCTAAAACCTCACCCTGCCAGATCAATTTTCATTGACACCAATTCTTTCCTTTGCTTCTACGTGAACATTTACAGCATAAAATAAACTCTGTTGTGGTTACTAATTTTATGTTCGCTTACTTATTTAATACAGAGCAATATGATTTATCCACTGGAGGATTCTCAGGGTCAGTTTTTAATCAGGTATACAGCGGATAAAATCATGACAGGTAGTTTCAGGAAAAAAATTGAATAAAACTTATGAACAAGGATTGTAAAAATAAGCCACAGTGACAATTGGCTTAATTCTCCACCATCTTTTTACTTATGTACTTACTGACACATGTAAAAGTGCACGAAAAACTGTAATTAATTACATTGGTGGCATATTATATCCACTTTGCATTCCTTTCTAACACAAGGTGCAAGGCAGTAAAGAATTAGGCACATCGTTAAGAGTGAACTGCATAGTAGCAGTCCATTGAGCAACATTCATTCACGAATCCAGCACTGGTTGTAAACTCCAAAGCTTTGAAAGAGGCCTTGAAAACCAGTTGATAGTCTCCAATCCTATTTCCGGGTGATCAGGTGTCCTCATTATAAAACTATTACTAGTACTATTTCACTTTCTAGAGTTCGGGCTTCCAGAACAGGACTGAGTGTGCTTCAGAGGACCTATATTGTGCCTCCTGTACATTAGCAGAGGACCCTCAAGAAAAGATCACCCAACTGGGTGCCTAAAGAATGGCTCATAAACTCAAATTCAGGTGCAAAGTAAATGGCCCAATTTTCAAAAGTCATCATCTGTAACTTGTATTGATTTCAATACAATTGCATAGACTGCACAACTTAAAAAAAAAAAAAAACCCCTCAGGCCTCTGATTTTGGCCCCTATTTTTATGTTTCAAAGCTGAGTCTTCTACCTCCAGAGCCAATCATTCCATCCAAATTACATGGACACTAAATTCACAACAACAGAAACACAAACCATTTTCAGGGGTTTGTATTGCATCATACTTTCTCTATTTCTTAAATTGTAGAGAATTTATTACATCTTATAGCAGGGGTTAGCAAACTTTGCTGACCGCTGTGCCGGCCCCTCCTCCTCAACCCTCAGCTCGTGCCGACGGCCCACTCATGGAAAGAAGCCACCTGGACTGGCTGCTCTCGGCAGCGTGCCTGAGGACCCCTATCCCCAGGCATGCCATGGAAAGAAGTTGCCTGGAGTCACTTCTTTTGGTGGTGGCAGGCCACAGAGAGGAGCCGCTCTGGGCGGCTTCTTTACACGGTATCCTGGGGCATGGACATGGCAGGGGCCTCTGCACTGCAGCTGCCCCTGAAGGAAGCCATTTGGAGTGTCTTGTGGTGGCAGGAGTGGCAATTTCTGTGGCGCCACAGAGGATGCCGAGTGCCGCTCCAAATGGGCTTGTGTGTCACTGTTGGCACGTGTGCCGGGGGTTGCCTAGCCCTGTCTTAGAGAATGTGGACATTTACAAAAAGATTTTTTTAAAAAAAAAACAAACCCTGTAGAACAGATTTTTCAATAGTGCCCAGTGACTGTGCGCCTAAGTCACCTAGGGACTCATGAAAATTCAATTCTCCAGCACAAAATCAAAACAGATGCACACAACATACTATTATAGGGTATCCGCATTCCCCATTAACCTCATTTGAAGAACATTCATGAACACATTCCCACACACACATCAGCTTCTTGGAGTATCTGTGTTGTATTGAACTTGATATTTCACTTCACCTTAAAACTGGCTGAAACAAATCAGGTCAAATAATTAATTAAAACTACTATTCCCTAGAAACTAGTTTGATTCTACTTATGTATGCCAAAACAAACATTTTTGTTGGCTTCATCAAAGGTCCACAATTGTTTTTATATGGACATTGAATTTAACAGCTTCTCCTCGCTTTTTAAACCATGTTATTTGAAACTGTTCCCAAGCCAAAATTTCCATTTCAAGGAAGCTGCTGCAGACTAAGAAATGTGCCTTGCCAATCTCAATTCCAGATGCAGTACAATCCAGGTGTTCCTATGAACTTCAAGAGTAAGATTACTGAAAACTACTGCTTTGCAGACATGAGCAAAGACCCCTAATCTCTCCAGTAAAATAAAATGCATTTAACTAATGCCTTCAAAATTTGCTGAACTGGTTACATGAGCAACTTAACAGAAGCTCCTGCATGGAGCAAATTGCCACAACTTTCCTCATCTTTTATATGAACTGCAGTCCCAGGAGGCAATGCTCTGAGCAGGGGCAGCTCAGACAAAAACACATCCATAGAGCACATAGACCCTGATTTTAAAAAGACATGCAGACATTTGAATTCAAGGGGATCACTTTCCTATTTAAAGTTAAACATATGCATAGGTCTTCACCAAATCAGGGTCGTAGATACAACAGCACGGGGCTTCCCCGAAAAACAGACAGCGGCATATTGGGCAGGATTAGGAGAAGCATTGCCAGCACATTGAGGGAGGTGATTATTACCCTCTATTCGGCACTGGTGAGACCACATTTGGGGTATTGTGCCGAGTTTTGGGCCCCCCACTACAGAAAGGATGTGGACAAATTGTAGAGTCCAGAGGAGGGCAACAAAAATTATTAGGGGCTGCATTGGACAACTTGGGATATACTTCGCCCAGAAGCCACACTATGTGTAAAACAACAAATTATTTCAGTTAAAGAAGCATCATGCCATTGAGATTATCCACAATTGTGTCCACAGCTCTCCTTTTCACTTTTGTGAAATTCCATTTTCAGGGCAAGCTCAGGAAAGGTTTTTATTTAAAATATTTAATTTCTCAAGCCCCTGATCAAAGCTCTAGAGTCCATGAAAACTCTCCAGCCCACTGGAAACGAAGTTCTACCCCCTCATTCTACTCAGGATCCTCCCCAAATTCTTCATCTACTGCACATAATATAGTTTCTCTGTAAAACTATTTATATCGCAATTGACCCACCCACTCAGAAAAGGCTGAAAGATGGGCCTTGGAGCATGCCATGGATGTAATTCAATCTTCTGACCCAGTGGGGATGGTCTTTCAACTGAAAGTGTCTCACTGCTAGCCTTCTGTTTAAAATAAGAGGGTGCAAAGTGGTGGGGGAGAGGAGGTGTTTCAGCTCAAAACAAGTCAACATTTTTATACAGTGACGTGACATCTGGGAACAAGAACCTTTCCCTGTTGTTAAAGAAAAATCTGTTGTTTCTTGATGGATACTGCAAAGGAATATGCCAATTCAGTTAATATCAGCAGAAACAAACTTACTCCAATCTTATATCAGAAAGAAAAGAAGCCCATTTTCTTTCCATCAACAGCACAATTAATGAACAATACAATCTACCTCCCTTTGCATGTCTCTTTTATTTACACAGTAAGCTCTTAGGCAGGAACTGGTGCTTAAGGGGATGATCAGAAAATTTCAGATGAATTAACTAAATGTATGACATTAAAATCCATTAGTTAAAGCCTATTTAGCTCCTACATGGATGCTCTCCACCTGAAGTAAGTGGCTTTAGTTAGCTTTATCTTAATCCATGTCAACACTATGACAACTACAGCAGCAGAAGCCACACCATTGTAGCTATGATAGACTCAGCACATAACATAAAATCAGCCTACAGCAACAGAAGGAGTTTTTCTGCTGCCGTAGAAAGACGACCTCCTGAAGTGACGGTAGCTTTGTCAATCTAGCTGCACCTATGCTGGGGGTCAAGTCAGCATAGCTACAATGGTCACGGATGTGGATGTTTCACACCGTTGAGTGCTGTAGCTAAACTGACCTATGTTTCAAGCGTAGACCAACCCGTAATCCCAAAGTAAAGCCACTTTACTGTTGAATGAGATCAGCGACACAGGGGTTTAATGTGCTTAAGCTTTTAACTAATTTGCATTAACTTCACAGCTTCAGTCAATTCATCTTAACTTTCCAAAGTGTGCCTATGTAGACATGCTATTACCATGTTTCTACAACTCCCAGCACAACAAAGCTCTGATTGAAACCTCTAGATGCAAACGTAACACGAAATTATTGTTATTAAACAATTTCACTCTTACTGAGGGCCCAGCCAGAACCGGTCAGGTGACTTGGCATCTTCTGACTTTTTGGGATATAAAAATAGAACACAAAAACAAACCAAAAGATTCATGAAGCTCTTACCAATTAACATCTATCTGATTCATTTGTGATAGTATCTAATAAACCAGACATCTGAAACATCACAGCGATTCTTAAGCTACTGACAACACTTGGATGTACTATGAAAAAAGTCATCAGGTAAAATTATGGATTTTATGATTGTTTAAAAATCTTTCAGGATCATGCTTTAAGCCTAATTATTTCACACTAATAATTGACCATATTTCTTCTTGGGTATGAACAATGAAACTAAAAGTAACCTTTGGAGCCGTCATGTTATATTCAAACAGGCAATTAAAGTGAAAAATGAGAGTGTGCATAACTTTCCAGCACTGTCTATTATATATAAATAACACTACATACAAATGAGGGCTAGGGAGTGGGATTCAATTCAAACATGTCTCAGCTCTGTCACTTCTTCATTTGTTTGCTTTAAAAATGCATTTTCATTTTCTGGTCTCATAATGGTGGTGTTCTGCTGGCAGGAAAGGAGTCCTTTATTTCCTATTTACAAATTAAAAGGATTCTCCCTGACATAGCATGAAACCCTTTTGGGGTTAATGCATATCTTGAAGTACAGTATAATGCCATTATTTAAACTTGGGCTGCAACCACCAATACTGCCTAGATAACCATGAGTTCATGGACAGGAGATCATGCGGATGATTCGTCTCTATATTCCACAAGAAATTGGAATAGTAGGGATTTGAGAAATCAGAATTTAATAGCAATTGATCACTTAATTTGTCAGTACACCTCTTTTTATTGTCTTAGTATCTCGATATGATGGTGATTGGCATTATGTGTGCGTATACACACACACACACACACTTGTATAAATATATACACATATTACACATACACATACCTTTGATAAATGGAAAAGGACACAGAAATCATGAAGACAATTCCTATTTTTACGGAGGTCCGCAAATTTTGTGTATAACCCTCACTTAACATCTGTTCTACACTGGTGTACAGTAATTCCACTCAACTTAGATTTATTCTTGAGTTGCATCAGTTTAAGCTCACTGGTTTTGATTCACCTATTATTTATAGAAAGGGAAAAAAACCTTATGTTAATTTTTATTTTAAATGGTCAAATGCATAGCAAAATAAGCTTTAATAAAATAGAAGAGGGTGATTGTGATTAATTACGGTAAGAGTATATATTATGACTACTTCTACTTTGTAATATTTCCAGCAGTTTATGTCTGGGATTACGAGAAATGATATTGCAAACTGGATACTTACTATTTTCCACTCAAATAAAAGGTAATTGCTGGTAACTAGTGCAAAGATACATGTCACATATTGACTTATCATGGTATTTTAGATGTAGCTAGCTACAAGCACACTTCATACGCTATGATGATTTTCCAATTATGTTAATAAGCTTTTATTTGAAACCAATAATTATTGTGGTAACACAGGGCAATAATTAATGACTACTTTTAGTGAATAAAATATTCCTTAATCAAGTCAACAGAAAAGAGACTTGCAGAATGTTGGAAATATTCTTGCAGAAGAGGAAAAAATGAACCTGTTGGGACTTCATTTAAAAAAAAAAAACAAAAAAAAAAACAAATACAGGTTAAACCTATTCAGTTATATTGAGCCCAAAAGGTATACATCTAATATGCACACAACCAATTACTGTTGATGTATCAGACTATACTGGGGACTGACACCAAATTCTGTAATTGTATTCTTGTATAGGTGTGGCAAGAAACCGATTTCATTAAATTCACCAAGCTTCACATATCAAAGAAACGTTATCCTTACTGGATGTCACTGAAAAGCATTTTAAAAAAAATAAAAAGAAAGGAGAGCTACCCTCTTCACCTTCCAAAACGATAAGCAAACAAACCCAAATTCATCTAATTTGGCATCGTCTAAAAATGTCAACAACTGAATTAAACTTGTTTTGTTCCAAAGTGCTATCAGCATCTTCAGTTCTTTTTTCCCCGCTATACAGATTCACGTTAGGTACTTAAAAACACAAACAGATGAATCAGGCATTAAAGATTAATTTATCCAAAGTGAAAAACCTGGAGCTCCCATATTATTTTTAAAAAGCAAAATACATAATTTCAGGGTATTGTGTTATCCCCTAATAAAGCTGCAATCTAGATTTTTTGCTCTCTCTTGAAACAGGTGTGTGTCCACAAGCCTCTCTTTTTATCCCACTTGGAGCCAAGTTCTCTGGGTGCCCGAGCCAGAAAACTTCTAGTTTCCCTTCACCACCAATTCCCCTATCCCCAACACATACATTTTCCCCAGCATCTAAGGCCCTACACCATGCTCGTGTATCTTTCCAACTTACAGATACAAAGCATCAATTTTGTGCCCTGCTTTGCTATTTGGTAGGCTGCTCTGCTATCACTGGAGTACTGCCCTTGCCTAAACAAAGCCCCTTCCTGCCAATGGATTTGCGTCAATATACCCCTGCTTTCTTCCAGAGCACCACATAATTCAATGCGTGTCTGTCTAGGCAGATCCGGTGAGATAAAGGGCAAAAAATGGTTTTCATATAACTTTGACCATCACTATCTTTGATTTACAAACTTCTTGTTGTGTATCATTTGCGCTTTTCTTAGTTGTTCAAATCAAGCAAGAGAGAATGCACAGAATAAGAAACAATTTGTATTAAAATGAATATCAGTATTCTCACTCTAGGATAAACAATTTTTAAAACCCTTTGTTTTTGGTTTTTAACAATTTTTACCAACATTTTTCCAGGTTTTTTCATAAACTATTTGTTCGGTTTTTATTGATTTGTTTTTGTTTTCCTCCTGAATTTTGGACTACTCAAGTACCAATTTTTTTTTTTAAAACAAATGCAATACATTGCACTAAGTAGATGTGTTTATGTTAATAAATGAATTTAAATGTATATGTGAGACTGTTAAAGTTAGCCAGTATAATGGAAGATAGATCACATATGCACATGTGCATGTGTGTACATTCTGCTAATATACAGTCCATTAAATACACCATAACATGAACTACTTTTACTTGCAAAACCCTTACTTTTCTCTATTGCTATTTTTGTTTCCATCCTACCATCCTCCAATATGAACCTGATTTTGCACCAAATTTTCATATTTTTAATTTTTTTTTGGTAACTAACACTGATAAATTCCTGGGAAATTTTAAACAAAATGAAAATCAAAAGCAAAGGGCCCTGGCAATTTTGCATAAAACAGGCAATTATTTCACCACCGTTAGTCCTCCTATTAAAAAAAACAAACAATTTATAGGCTTTCGATTTTTTAATTATTATTGCTCAACTACTCAAATACTTGTTCTAGTCTAGTTTTAATAATGAAAACCTGGTTCAACAGTTCAAAATAAATAAAGCTTAATATTAATATAAATAAAAGGTCAAAATATAACCTCTTGACAGTTCTGATGTTTGAGGGTTTCATTCCCAAAAATATTAATGATCTCCAGGAGCTAAAATAGTGTAATTATATCCTAACTGCATGGCCTACTAAACCACAAACTGAACGTCTGTGTTGCATATTTGAATTGCAATGTCAAGAGATCTTCATTTTAGACTATCAACATAGCACTAAATTTTGATATGTCATTGAAAACAGGCCACTTCTAATTTTGGCTTGCAGCACTGTAAAATGAACCGCTAAAGGCAGTTAATATTTCACATGTTAAATCTCTCCAGCTTTCCCTGAATCAAAACCAGAAAGCTTATTAACAGAAGTTATTTACTGTACACAGACTAACACACATGCTAACCAAAAATAAATAAATCTTTCAGTGCATTGGAAGAAAACTTAACACATATTTTACTCTTGACTCACAAAAGCTGACATGGGGATGAGTTTACTGGCCCAGTATAAGTGCTCTGTATGGTCTTGTGAGAAACACAGACTGGATTCCTAGTTCTGATTTCTCACTAGCAGGGGCTAGAAGTGTTGTGAATGCAGCATGCTCCTGTGAGGAGAGACCTGTAGCATGCAATGTATTCTGGAAAAGTCCCATCAAGAAAGATAGTGAGTGTCATACAAGAAGGTAGGGAACAAAGGAAAGAACTTTGCGTAAACCAAGCCAGATCTGTGGATGCTAGTGCCAGTTTGGACAGCATGCTCATTTAGACATGCTCTATGCAAGTTTCCAGTCACTGCACACATATTACTCCCATTCATACCCAGACAGGAATATACTTCAATAATCTTTCAGTGGATCTAGCTCTTTTGTAGGGCCTGACTACATATTTTACCGCAACCACCAATGTGCAAGCCTCGAGGCTAAACAAAACTCCAAATCTGTCATCACAATTGCCCATTAAATACAAAATTTGTGTCTGTGCTGTAAAAATAAATAAATAAAATAAAATACCAGGGACTTGAGTCTTAGGGATTTTTAAAAAATAAATAGGAAAAATGTCAATAAAAACTGTTGGAGTGTATTTACTCTCTACTCTTACACGTTAGAAGAAATCCCTGGATGCCAGAGAACAAAGAAATTAAGAACTTGCTGTAGTACCTGTTAAAAAGTTTGAATAGTCATTCATTGGGACAGCAACTAACTTTTGCTATAGAACAGAACATCAACTAGTGTAAACTGTTATCTTTCCCTGTGTTTATAGAGCACTTAGCATAAAGGGAAGGGAGGGAGCTCAGGTCTTTGAAAATCATAATGATAATGTTGCTTTTCTAGAATTTAGGCATCTTCAATACTAGTTCTTGAAAAAGGAGACTCTCTCTCTCTCTCTGAGGATTTGTAACGGATATAAAGCATTTCACTTTTAGGTTACCAGTTCAAGTCCAACTGCTATCACTAGCAACTGAAAATCATTACCATCTGTAAGCTCTTTGCTGTCTTATATAAAATGATTTGGTAGTCTCAGTTCAGCTCCCAGTGGACAGGAGTTTACAGGGAGATTCCACCCCATCCCTGATCAAAACTGGCAGCAATCACTTGCATTCTCAGCAAAGAAACCCAGATTGAACAGAAACCAACGGTGTTCTGTGCTCTTAAAGCTCATCCCACCACATCAGCAATGAGACTGAGAAGTGGAAAAGAAGCGTTTTCATTGACACCGCCTGTGCTACTGTTGGTTGTTTTCTGAATAAGTAACTTCAGTTTCTAGAGCTATCAATCAGCATTAAATCTGCTCAAAAATAAAATAAAGAAAATAATCAATAGTATAGATTTCTACATAAAGACAGAGTTGAGGACGCCTTAGGAAAGTGCTACAAACTCTTATCTTTCATGTCTAGCACATCCTGGCTGTAATGCTGTTCTTGACAGTACCCCTCTGAAGGTTATTACTTAGAAGAGTACTTTTTAAAAAATTACTATGAATAAGGTTCCTAATAAAAGTTTAAAAAGCCAACAGCATGTAGTTTTAGCTTCAAAATATTGCATGTGTAGGTTTCTGTGAATGGTTTAATTAAAAAAAAAAAAAAAAAGATTTTGTTTTGGATTTTAAAAATAGTCACAGCAAACTTTGCACAAGAATCAATGTTAGAAACAAAAATGAAGTGACTAGCCCACTTCACTGCACTACCTGAGGAAAATGCAGAAAATAAAACAGCATAAAGCTTGAAAAGAAATTTTGCTTTCTAAAATGTGCTCGGTTTCGGCACCCTTAAATGCTATTGGTAAAGCAGGTAAAGAAATTTGCTCTTTAAATATGTAAAGGTGTTTAAGTAGTCAGTGGTCCTTATACATGTGTTAACTAGGAGTCATGCATTCTTATATTAGAAGTTCCTCAGGGTCAAACAAACATTTTTAAAAAAATAGCTACCATTGACAATGACTGGTCAGTTATGATCAGGAGGGTTCAGGTTCATTCAGGGGGATTTTCTTCCAGTCAGTGCTGATACCATACCGACACCTTGTGGTCAGCTTTATTAAAACAAGGGGGGGAAAGAAAGGGGAAGAAGCATCTATAAATTTACTTGAAGAAAATGGTTTAGTCTGATATTTTCAAAGCAGCCCCAAAAGACTTTCGTGCCTAAATCCCACCAGAATTAAAGATATGAGCACCGAACTCTCTCAAGCTCCTTTAAAAATCCTAGCCTTAGAAACTGTTGAACTTGTTAAAGGAAGAAAATAAGGTGCAGTATTATTGTGGGAGGAACAAATATGTTTGGAGTTCTAGAACAATGAAACTGGGCTGCCAGTGTTCTGAGGGATCCGTCAGATTCAACTTTGACCCATTATCTCATCTTGCTCTATCTCTGATTCACTCAGAAAACTGAAAACCTATTAAATGTTTCTCTTATAAATGTATTTTTATCCTCCAAAAAGTCATTGACAAATCATTTTTCATCTGAAACTTGACAGGCTTCTAGCCTTTCGGATATTTGCTTGTATTCATGAAAGAGAGAGTACAAAGACTTAATTATTCTATTTTTTAAATAAGCATGCTTCCCCTGGAAGGTCAGAACAAAGGACAGAGTCAGAAAACCTGGGATGATATACTACCAATTCTGCCAGTGACTGGCTGTGCGACATTGTACACACATGGAGGCTGGATTGAGGCCTTTATAAATGACAAACAACTTTGTGAAGGGTTTTTATATCTGATTTTAAATAGGGATGCAATAAAGCACATGGCAGTTGCATTTAGAGTCGGTTCAATATACAACAGAGAAAAAGTTGACTAAAATACTACCATAACTGAATTTCCAAGCTTTTATTATTTTAAGTTAGAACAGAAAATACTACTCACTATACAATGTTCTTGAATTTTCATATTTTAACCTCCACATTTCCTTTAGGTATTTGTTTTTCTAGCCATTCCTTCAATATAGAAGGATATTAACAATATTTTAGTACTAACATAAACTAACCAAAAGCCAAACCAAAACATACTCAACTAAACCAAGCCAAACTTTGGAAGTTTTATTTATTAAAAAGGATTGAAGGAAAACATTGAAATAAAAATATTTAGGGAAAAACTTTTTAGCAGAAAAAGTTGTAAAGTACAAATAGGCTATTACACATAACGTTTTAGCAAGGTCCTTTAGCAATATCATATAGGGTTTTGAGGGTCAGCGTGTTTTCTATAGAAGAAATTTGTAATCCTGTAATTGAGCACAACGCCCCCAGGCTAAGGTAAACTGGAATGAATTTCTCAGTATAATGGCAAAGGAGACAGAATAAACTGATGATGCTATAAAGTCATTATGGCAATGGTCACCTTGCTTGCAGAAATACGATGAACCCAGAACAGTTCAATTCTTAGTCTTATTGTAATGTACACAAAATTAAATTGCAACAATGTATAATTTATAAAATGCATAATGTATAAAATACACTTTGCTACCAATATATACAATTAGACCAATATGAGGAAAGATTTATCCACACAGCAAGGTTATAAAAACAATTGCATCTGCTTCCTAAATTATCAAAGGATAACATCATATGAGCTGAAAACAAGCCTGTATTCATTTATTTTTATAATTTATTAGAAGGACCATAAAAGCATTTCTGATTTGTCATATAAACATTGCATTAGAGACACTTTTAACTAAAATGGCTTTTTATATATTTGAGAGAAGGCTCAAGCCAATTAAGGCATTTTAGTTTATTTCTCACTATCACACCAACTGAACAAATCCCACTGAGCTTTTTGTCACTTAATACATTCAGGTTAAAAAAACTCTAGAAAGACTGCAATAGAACTTCTCAGAAAGAACATAAGATCTTAGTACAAAATCCATTATTTCACTGACAGGAAAGGTACATTTATTTTAATTATACAGTTCTTCCACAACTGCATTCTCTTCAGTTCAAAAGACTATAGTTGGTTTTTGTTGTTTTTGACAGGATCTACATTTCATACCACCTACACATATCATCATCAGCTCAACAGGACAGTATTAAGCTCGATCTGAATGTGTAAAATTAGATTTTAAAAAATCCTATGGTGCTAGGACTGAGGTAAGCTGCACAAGATTTAAAAATGAATATCTTATGTCATACATCTGACGTAATACAGCTTTTATGCTTTACGGTGTCTTCTACTGGAGTAACCAAAGCCATGAATTTTGGGAGAGCCACTGAGATGGCTTTTATGCATCATGTGGCTACATTTGTTTAATTTTGATGTCTGCTTTCTAATAGACAAAGCTTCACACACAGCTCAGGACAACTTTTAAAAAGATACTACCAATGAACTTCAGAAACACTGTTAGATTTACTTGCAGGATCTGTAGCAAATTAACTATGGATGACTCCAAAGCAGTAAAGTATTGATTCTTTCACCTCAATTTTAGTTCTAGCCAACAGGACTCAAAGAATTATCTGCAATTAGAAAGAACCATAGTAGGCAATCTTCAGCATAATGTACATACTGTAGATATTCTAGGTATACTGTATTTCTTGAAGAGTAGGGTATGCTTATTCACCCAGACAATAAAGTTGCTATTTATTGCTAAAGTAGAAATACAAGGTTTTGAGTTTTGTTTTTGTTTGATACCCTAAGGGTACTATCTAATGACAGTGGTATTAATTTTTGATTTGTACTTTACTGTCATCATCATCATCAAAAAAGGTACAGTCCTTTATTATAGGCATAAAGTCTGGATATTGTAATTTTAAAAATGTATTTAACGTTAAAAAATTCTGGTAGTGCATCCTTCAAATACTAGCATCTAATTTTTCTTTTTAAATTCTTCAGTACACCAATACATTTAAGATTTCAAAAGTTTATAAAACCCTAAATTAGCTGCTGTACTGAAGAATTCTAAAAGAAAAATTAGAAGCTACTACTTAACGGATACAATACCAGACTTTTTTTTAAAAAAAGAAGTTAAATACATTTTTAAAAAGTAAAGTTGGCAACACCCCTTTAAAATGATTTTTTTCTCCATTCAAGAGGCCTCTATATCAATTTCAGCACAACTCAACTGCAATTATGCCCAGATGGCTTCAAGATAACTGCGCTAACTCTTTTTACACACAGTCCTGTATGGCAGAGTACTCTCCAACTCGTGCCGCCTAATGTCCAATCCCCTGGCGTAGTAGGGCCTATGGTAAGTCAGTCTCCCTGGCAAACCACTTTTCCCTGTCAGGGCCCTGGCTTCACTGCCCTGACTCAGTCCTTGTAGAAGGGAAGTTTTTTCTGCTGCCCCTGCTGCAGTGGACGAGGCAAGCCTCCCAGGCCTTGTCTAGTCTCCTTCCCTTCCTCTAACCTTTTTTTGATATTGCTCTTGTTCCGTTTCGCTTCGCTTCGCTTCGCTTTCTTTTCTTTTCTTTTCTCTCCTCTCCTCTCCTCTCCTCCAGCCTCCTCTAAACTCCCACACCTGAGCTGGTGGAGGTGGGGCTTTTTATTGGGCCAAGAACAACCCTTAACAGGGCCCAGGTGTCCCTAGTTGCCCCGCAGCTGTTTCTCCTTTGCCTGCTGGGAACAGTGCTTTCAGCATTCTAGGGCTGACAAACCTGCCTACAATTACCCTTCTAATTACCCATCCTCGCTGAGGATGGCACCCCCCTCACGGATCTGGTGGAGATGCGCGGAAGGGCCAGGGCCTTCTACGCTGGTCTTTTCTCCCCGGATCCGACCGAAATCGCCGCCTGTAGGGTGCTCTGGAATGAACTTCCCACGGTCAGCGAGGGCAACCGGGACCGGCTAGAGCTACCTCTCACTCTGGCCGAGTTCTCGGAAGCCCTCCGTCTCATGCCCACCAATAAATCTCCGGGCATGGACGGGCTGACTGTGGAGTTCTACCGCGTGTTCTGGGACGTCCTCGGCCCGGACCTCGCCATCGTCTGGGCCGAGTCCGAGGAAAGCGGAGTGCTCCCCCTTTCTTGCCGGCGGGCAGTCCTGGCCCTGCTGCCCAAGAAGGGGGACCTCCGCGACCTTCGGAACTGGCGTCCCGTCTCGCTCCTCTGCACGGACTACAAAATCGCAGCCAAAGCCATCTCGCTGCGGCTGGGGTCCGTGCTGCAGGACGTGGTCCACCCCGACCAGACCTACACCGTCCCGGGCTGTTCCATCTTTAACAATCTGTATTTGGTCCGGGATCTCTTGGAGCTAGGGTGTAGGGATGGTCTGTCGTTCGCCCTCCTGGCCCTGGACCAGGAGAAGGCGTTCGACAGGGTGGACCACGGGTATCTCCTGGGCACCCTGCAGGCGTTTGGCTTCGGGCCCCGTTTTGTGGGGTTTCTCCAGGTGCTGTATGCCTCCGCAGAGTGCTTGGTCAAGCTTAACTGGACCCTGACCGAACCTGTCAGCTTCGGGCGAGGAGTCCGTCAAGGCTGTCCGCTGTCGGGCCAGCTGTACGCTCTGGCCATGGAGCCCTTCCTCTGTCTCCTCCGTCGGAGGTTGATGGGGTTGGTGCTCCGCGAGCCAGGGCTGAAGCTGGTCCTGTCCGCATACGCCGACGACGTGCTCCTCGTGGTCCAGGACCCGGGAGACCTGGAGCGGTTGGAGGCTTGCCTGGCCATCTATTCGGCAGCCTCCTCCGCCCGGGTCAACTGGGTCAAGAGCTCTGGCCTGGCGGTAGGGGCCGGGTGGCCGGTCGGCTCCCTCCCACCCGCGCTTCAAGCCATCCGGTGGAGCGCGGGTCCGCTGCTCTATCTCGGCGTTTACCTTTCTGCCATGCATCCCTCCCCGGACGACAACTGGCGAGGTTTGGAGGACAGGGTGTCTGAGCGGCTGCGGAGATGGACAGGACTGCTGCAGTGCCTCTCCCTTCGTGGGAGGGCACTGGTCGTCAACCAGCTCGTCCTGTCCATGCTCTGGCACCGGCTCAACACCTTGGTCCCGCCCCCGAGTTTCCTGGCCAACCTCCAGAAAACAATTCTGGAGTTCTTTTGGCCAGGACTGCACTGGGTCTCTGCAGGGATTCTGAGTCTTCCCCTGGAGGAGGGAGGGCAGGGCCTGTGCTGTGTTTACAGCCAGGTCCATGCCTTCCGCCTCCAGGCCCTGCAGAGACTCCTTTATAGTGCAGGTAGTCCGGCGTGGAGCCAACTGGCGTGCACCTTCCTCCGCCGCTACCGAGGGCTCCGATATGACCGGCAGCTCTTTTTTATCAATCCGAGAGGTTTTCCGCGAGACCTCTCCGAGCTGCCGGCCTTCTACCAGGACCTCCTCCGGACCTGGAGGCTCGTTTCGGCCTCCAGGTCCCTTGTGCCCACCGAGGGGGAGGACCTCCTCGCGGAGCCCCTGCTACACAACCCCCATCTTAGTGTGCAGGTGGCGGAGGCCCCCTCCGTGAGGCGGAGGCTGGTCCTGACAGGCGTCACCAAGGTCGGAGACCTCCTGGACTATGCCCGGGGGGACTGGGTGGATCCCCTTGTGCTCGCTGAGCGCATGGGGCTCTCCACCCTTCGAACCCCCCGGCGCCTACTCCAGGAGGTGAAGGCAGCCTTGCCCCCTGCTGCTCGGGATTACCTCGAGCAGGTCCTGCGAGAGGGTGCTCCCCGCCCTCCCCTCAGTCCTGGCCCTCCGGAGCTTTTAATCGGGCCCTGGCCCTGCGAGCCCCCCCGGCCGCCCCCGCCCCATGCCCCGAGCCGGCTGCTGGACCTGCAGCTGGTCTCCTTTCGAACCGCGCCACGCAAACATCTGTACACGCTCGTGCTCCATACCATTCACTTCCTCGCCCTCGTGTCCCCCCCCGATACAAAATGGCAGGACCTGATGCCACCTGTAGAGGGCGAGGACCCCCGGTGGGCCAGTCTGTATGCCACCTTGACTCCACGGCCCGCCGGGGATATAAGTTGGCAGCTCCTTCATGGAGCCGTAAGCACGGGCGTGTTCCTGGCGTGGTTCACTTCCCGTCCCGACACCTGCCCCTTTTGCGGAGTGAGGGAGACCCTGGCGCACGCTTATCTTGAATGCGCCAGGTTGCAGCCCCTTTTCCGGCTCCTCCAGAACCTCTTATTGAGGTTCTGGCTGCACTTTTCCCCACACCTTCTTTTATATGCACTCCCCATCCATGGCCCCACAAAGTTGCGGGACCTCCTCGCCAACCTCCTCTTGGCCTATGCCAAAGCGGCCATTTATAAAACCAGAGAGAGGAGGTTGGCTGAGGGAGGCTCCTGCGACTGTGGGGCCTACTTCCGGTCCCTTGTCCGTTCACGTATCCGGGCAGAGTTCCTCTGGGCGGCGTCCACTGCCTCTCTTGACACCTTCCGGGAGCAGTGGGCGCTGTCCGGGGTTCTCTGCTCGGTGTCCCCTTCCGAATCCCTTATTTTGACCCTTTGACCCTCACTCCCGTTCCTGTTAGTCATTTGTTGTCCCCCGTACTCACTTGAAGCCGGGTCCAGTGCTCCGTCCCCTTAGGCTGGGGGAGGAGTTTTAGCAGTGGGCGGGCTTGCGCCCGCCCACTTCCCGGTTTTCAATAGGATTACCCTTCTAAAGCCATCTGGCCTGACTTTGCCACACCTGTCACACACATTAACCTGCATGTTATTTTGAGGGAAAGAATATGAATTTGGGGATATATAGACGTTTAAGTTACCAGTCAGCATGTTCCATCAAATGTTGTTTATGCGTGGCTGCAATGGGAACCTCTACTGAAGTGAAGAAACTTACTCCTTTCCTACTCAGAGCATGGTTTTAATTCTAGAAACCTTTTATATTCTTCCCCTAAGGTGTGTGCTCTGCGGAGCATTATTGATCTGCAGAGAGAAGCACAGGGTTGCAGGCTAACCTCCGTATTACAGTGGCTCTGGAGCCTTTCACTATAGCCTTATACTTTACAATAATATTGATAAGCTGATGACTATTTTCTTCCTGAGGTAAAATTGTGATGAATGCAATGTAGTTTGTAAACAAACTGTCTGAATGGGAGACTGGCAGAGTATTTGGCTATGTACTGAAAATGAGAGGTTCTGAAGCCTTATGAGTTCACCCCTCCCACCTTACAGATAGGGTGGCCACATTGCAAGTGTGAAAAATCAGGACTGGAGGTGGGAATAATAGGTGCCTATATAAGATAAAGTTCCTAATATCAGGATTGTCCATATAAAACCAGGACATCTGGTCATCCTACTCTGAGGGATCTGTCTTCTCTTCAAACTCCTAATGCTCTTTAGTCTGCCCTCTGGGTTTGGCTCTCATGTGTTCGTTCCCAGGCTCTAGTCAGTCTCTCACCTCAGTCCTTCCTGGGTTTCTTTGAGTTTCAACCTTTTCTCTACCAAGCACCAATTCCCAGGGCCTCCAACCTAGAATCTCCTTTGCTTCCATTTAACTTGCCACAAGCTTCTGTCTTATCTCCACCCCCAGAAGGCATGGTTTAGCCATATGACCTCCCTGTAACATGACCTTGTTTATTTTCTCCGCCTCCGGAAGTGAGCTAAGTGTGTCACAGGTGAGGGGTCCCTTTAAAAGAACCAGCCACCCTGTGACAGGTTACAAAGATCAAATAAATGGTTTGAAATAATCAGGTTGGATTTGATCCTTTTAGAGTAGGTGCACTCTCTGATTCAATATACAGTACTTCACTGCAATTAGATAACTACAGAGCAGGCATGGAAAGACCAACATAGGATTAGAAATGTGAGCAATCCCAAAGCAAAGAAAATGAACTCAGTGATATACTGTACATCAGCTGGTAAAACTGAGCACTTTCAGACAAAAACTTAAGACTAAGAGTACTAAGAAAGATCTTACCTTAAGCAAGTAGAATGTGAAGAAGAAAAAAAGGCTAACCCTGTTTGTCTACATTGCTGCCTGCAGAGTAAAGACTGTCAAGCTTAGAGGTGCAACACTGTAAACAGGCTGCAAAAGAGACTTTTACATATTTAGGGAATGCTAGTCGCCACCCCATACAAACACTAAGACCTGGTATACACTGCAGGGCTAAATCGGCAGGAGATAAGAAATGTGCATCTCTTGTCAACTTAGTTACTTTGACTTACCTCTGGGTTTTCATTCGGCTGCATTGACTTTAAGGACTCTCCCGTCGACGCATCATTACTCCACATGGAGGGGTGGAGTTACTGTGTTGACAGGGGAGCGCTTCCGGGATCAACTGAGTGGCTCTACATTGGACGCTCAATTGATTGTGCTGCGTCGATCCTCGTGGATCGACGCAGTATTTTCAGTATAGACAAGGCCTAAGTTAGCCATGGGTGCCCCGAGCTAACAAAAGAGAAGGATCCAGTGTGCAGACCAGAAAATAATATATTTATAAAGAATCAAAAAGAAATGTAAAATTGTGTACACTGTCATACTCCTGGCACCACGTCTGCAGACACACTGCAGAAAATTTTACAGGTCTGGAGAAGGAACCGACGAAATACAAACAGTTCAATGAATGCCAGCAGTAAGAGATAAACAGTTTCCACCACTTCATACAACTAGAATCACATTGCAGCCAGATTCATCGCCCAGATGAAGATTTGGAAAGCTTCTGTCAGACTATTTCCAGTTCAGTGTTTTAAGAAAACAAAGGCGATACAGTGTGCCTTGGTGAAAACCACAGTATAGATAGGCTCATTGTCCTTGAGCAAAAAGCACTGAACTAAGTACTAGTTGTTATGGATATGGCTCCATAAGTAATGAGTGTTATTGCTTTCAAGCTTCAGTTTTCATGTATTTTGTACTGGGAAAAGGGAAGATGTTATGCTATAAACTTTTCTGTATTTTTGCACTCACTGTCTGAAAAATACCTTCAACTTACAAATCATTCTTTTGATTCTTTAAAATGTAGAACGAGATCAAATGTACTAAAATTAACTGATTTCACAAAATGCATTCCTGTTTGTTTTAAACCATTTTACTTGTTAAAAAGTATTCTCATTTTGATGAGCACTAAGGTATGCTACAGAAATTGCCTGACCATCAAGCTAAGAATATACCATAAGTTTGAATATTTTTCAGTATGATGGACTACATATAACATTAAACTAATACACATTGTCCTTTTGTCAGTTTCTTTTATGTTAAAGAAGATATTCTGAGTACAAAAACATGGGCTATACAAAAAAACAGGCACTGTACACATTCATAAGATGACAGTACTGCAGATAAACTGGAATTTGAAACACCATTTTAATTTTTTTATCCTAAAAGAGATGCTCTAGGAAATATTTTGGGGGAGTTCTATGATCTCTGTTATAGAGAATGTCAGACTAGATGCTCACAATGGTCCCTTCTGCTCTATGAATATCACATGAATTATACGTTTCACATTAGATAGACAAAGGACATGGGAAGAAAGCAAAGGATCATCCTAGAGTCCTTAATCAGGCAAAACTCTCATTGGATTTCAGTAATACTGCTATATTAACGTGAGGCATAAGCATGAATAAGTAATCATTTCTCCACTAGTCATTATTGGTTTCAAAGGGAAATTTGGATCCTAATTGCCTCTAATGAAACTTTTAATCAATGCACAGCTTTAAATTTTAATGTTATATGAGCCAAAATAAATAGCAGCCAGATAGACAATTTACTTGAACCAGACAACGATATAGTTAGCGATATCAGCTTATTAATCAAGTCTCAATAATCAAGTTAGTTTCATCTTAACCATTAACAAAATGCAATTTTATATTATATATATAAAAACCAGGAAACCAATCATGTAATAAAGTAACTAAAAATCAGGGTAATTTATAGTAGAAGTATTGTGTTAGAACTCTCTACAGCAGGGCTCAACAAACCCCAGGTACCAGATTTGTCTGTTGCAAAACTACAGTGGCAGAGCACCCCCTGATCCCTAAAAATAGAGCTGCTGGCGCCTGCAGTGGAGCTCAGGGGATTTGGCAGCATTTTGGCAGCAGGGACCCTGAGCTGCTGCCGCAGGTGATGGCAGCGGTGTTTTGCTGGCAGGGGCGTCTCAGCTAGGAATCTTATTTTTAAGCTGGGCGCCTTGCTGAGCAGCAGTTTTGTCAAGTCCTGCTCTAGAGGACTGTAGTAGGGTGCAGCAGCTATGCTGGCCCCTGCTTCAGAGCCCTAATCAAGGGTGAGCTGGCTGGCCGGGGAGCTGATGGGGAGCAGCTGGGGGCTTCAGCTACTAGGCTCCATAAAAGCTCCCAGGGAGGAAACAGAATGGGGGAGCCAGGAAGAGCAGCCAACAGAAGGGAAAGGCTGCTTGTGGCAATGGCCTAAGTTCCCTGACTTCAGGCTGGGCTGCTGGAGCTCCTGGGACAGAGTGGCCTGTATAAACTTGTATATAGTTATTGTGTTGCACAGCCCACCACCAAAGTGCACTGGTGGACTGGAAGCTGGAGTCTGCATGTGCCTGTGGTGGGATCCAGCAGAGGAGGCAAGGTGAGCCTGTTACACCTGGGGGCTTGTCTGGGATTCTGAAGCCAATGACAGCAGTTGGCGGCCCAGGATGGAGGAGACCCTGTAGTGGATTGTTAAGCAGCAGGAAAAAATGCAGCAGACTCTGCAGACCTTCCAGCAAGTCCACCAGGCAGAGAGGCGGATGCTGCTTATCTGGCATGCTTGGCTGGTGAGGTCCAGGCGGCCTATATGGCCCTCAGTGAGGCCCAAGCCAAGGATTATGAGGCCATAAGAGCAGCAGTTCTGGACAGAATGGGATTACCTGCAGAAAAATACCGGCAGACGTTCCGAGCGGCTCGGTGGACAGGGAGTTTGTGGCCCCGAACATTTGCCCAGAGACTTATGGACTGGGGGATCCAGTGGTTGAGGCCAGATACACATACCGTGGATGAAATAATGGACATGTTAGTGCTTGAACAGTTTATTCATAGCCTCCCGGAGACCCTGCGTGTGTGGGTCCGGAGGCACCAACCAAGCACTTTGGATGCTGCAGTAAAACTGACGGAGGAGTATGTGGAGGCTGACTTTCCCCGAAGGGACGAGCAGGCCTCCAAGGGGTCAGACTCAGGGAGAGTACCACAAGGGGCAACCTCTGGGAAGGACCCTGGAAAGAAGGCGGATCCCCGTGATGTGTCAGGAAAGACTGCGGGAGTTGCCTGCTGGCAGTGTGGCAAGCCTGGCCACAGGAACGTGGACTGTCCATAGACAGACTGTTTTAACTGTGGCTGGTTGAGGCGAGCTGGACTACGACCATGGGGAAGTGGTCTGTGGACTAGGCCTGGCCTACTGCCATAAAGTGGGCCAGAAACCTAATCATACCCCAGAAGGGGTGGACTGAGGGTCTCAGCCAAAAGGCTGAGGGCTGGAAGAGGACTCGAGGACTGAATCCAGCATGTGGAGGGCAGTGCGCGGACTGCCAGCAGGCGGACCACTTGTGACTAATTCCCCGTAACATCACCAGGAGGCGCCCTGCTGGCATGTCCGGTACAAGAGACTGGTACAAGGACCAAATGTCACCATTGCAATTCCAGTGAGTGGAGTGGTAAGAGAGTGCTTCTGTTCCTTCCAGCCTCCCTCCCTTTCTACCCTTATCAGCAAGCATCAATTCCCCTGACTGGCCCCTATCTGTCCCTGTCCTCCATGTTCCTATCAATCCCCTAGCCCAGGGGTTTTCAACCATGGGTTGCAGACCCTCAGGTACTGGATCGCGGCACCCCCTATTGCCTCCGCCAAAAGACTAGAATGCCATGCTCAAAGCTGTCCTGTGGCACTTTTAAAGACTAAAAGATTTATTGCATGAGCTTCCGTGGGAGAAAATCCCACTTCGTCCCAAAGCATCTGACGAAGTGGGATTTTCTCCCACGGAAGCTCATGAGATAATAAATCTGTTAGTCTTTAAAAGTGCCACAGGACTCTGTTGTTTTTCAGTAATAGACTAACACGGCTACCCCTTTGGAACTTGTGCTCAAAGCTGTAATTGTTGGGTCGCAGGAATAAACGATTTTTTTTCAACTGGGTCCTGAGGAAAAAAGTTTGAAAACCACTGCCCTAACCTGTACCTGTCCTTCTCCACCCTGTCCCATTTCTTAGTTCCTCCCCTCTTTGCATTTAAGTCAGGCACCTTCTTCTTCCCCCCTCAATGCTGCTTCCTTGACAAGGGAGAGCACTGAATGGTGCACAGGAGAGACAATCTTCCAGTTCTCTATTCCAGAGCCTGGAGATGCAAGCAATCTCCAGCAGCCTGGAGGAACGATTGCAGGGAAAATCTTGTTTAGCCCCTGCAAACCTGGGAGACACCATGTCAAATGGAAATAGAATTGTTGGAACTATGCCAAATAAAAATTTTGATAGAATCAATTTGTCCCACATTTTGAAAGTTATTACCTTCAATTAGACACCACCAAAGATTGTTCTTCCTTCTCTCAACTCCCCATCTCCTTTATCTTTATTACCTGCAGTCATCTGGCTTCTTTCCTCAGCCTACAATCATGCCCTTCTGCACTCCCATATTTTTTTTTTTTAAGATTTCATCAATCCCACCTACATTTCAAACTACCCAGCTGACAGAATCTTTGAGCACAGTGTATTTCCACTCACTGGTCTTTAGTTTGTTCCTCGATCTCCTTCAACCTGCTTTCCACTATCTCTACTCCATGGAAACCACCCTCATCACTGAAACAGAGGTTTGAGAGATGCAGGCATGGAAAAGGAGGAGTGGAGAGAAGGAAAATAAAGTTTTGGAGAGGACTGACTGAACTTGGAGGCAAGTAAAAGACAAGAGTGAAGAACGGATGGTAGAGTTGGGAGTGGGGGGAGCAGAAGAAGGAAGGTTTCTACCAGATAAGGCCCGTTTTTGTTTTTGAGACGTTTCTATTGGGTTAATAAGATAAGCTTCCACACTATGTTGCAGTTTTGTTCCCAGTTTATAACTCCATGGATAATAACTTTCAAAATACTGACCAACCTCAAGTCTATCAGGTTGGGTTTTTTAAGTTAGTGAAAGGGGGCTTCTCTGCTCTTATTCTTCTTTCTGCGTCTTTGCCATCATTATAATTCTCTCCATTTCCCCTCTGCTGTATTCTTAGGGCTCATCTACACTTACACGTCTGCAGCCAAGCCATTGTAGCGCTCTGTGAAGTTGCTACCTACATCAATGCTAGAGTTTCTCCTGTTGGTGTAGGTATTCCACCTCCCCAAGACGCCGTAGGTATGTCATCTAGAGAAGCTCTCCTATTGACACAGCTGCATCAGCACTGGGAGTTAGGTCAGTAAACTGTCTTGCTCAGCCTGTGGATTTTCATAAGATCTCTGATTTTACTTTTATGTTGCTGACTTTTATTGACACTGCACATTAACTCCCAAATGTGCCTGTCAATCCTGAACTCATTCCCAATCACGATGCATAGCCGATCATCATCACTTCTCTAGATTTTGTCACCATGAACCACTCAGCTACCCCAGGCCATATCCTAGATTACAACAACATAATTTTCAGCTCCTCACTCTTTTCTCCCCCATATGCAAGCTTTTATGTTATGAGTTTCTGTCATGAAGAAAAGGTGTCTTCCCCTCAGGGTTTACAAACTAAAGAAATAACATACAAGTGACGTGATAGCATGGGAAATATAATTTTGCATACACCTTTTAGTTCCATGACCTTTAAGGTGATTCAGACAAAAATTAAATCATATTGGACCTTGACGTTGCAATCCATTGTACAAAGGATCCCTTTTATCATCCAAAGGGGTAGCCGTGTTAGTCTATTGTAGAAAGACAACAGAGTCTTGTGGCACTTTATCATCCAGTTAGAGCTGGATGGAAAAAACAGAAAAGGGGGGGGGGGGGGAATCTGTTTTTCATCAAATTAAGGGAAGAGGGATTTTAAAATATTTTTCATGTTTATTTGTATATTGTACCTGTGCATAAATGTCATGGGAAAAATAAAATGTCAAATTCTGCAAATAGCCCAAGAATGTTAAAAACACTGAACTACAAACTGTGGGCACGATCCCACTGAAACGAACAGCAAAACTCTTGAAGACTCCAATTCCGCAATGTTTTCAGCATCTCTTCAAAGTGATTATATGCCTCAACTTCCATTGAACTGCACAGAAAATTAAGCTGGTCTACATCTTTCAGGAGGTGCTCAAGAGCTTGCAGGATTGGGTCATAAAGAACTTTCCAATTACTGCACAAGCAATGACTTTTTTTTTACTACTAAAACATTTTTAAAAAAACATACTTTAGGGACTTACCACTTTAAGAGTTTCTGAACTAATTCCCACTTTCAGGAGAATCAATGCTTGTATTTTCACTTAGAATGGAGCTCCAGGTATTCTAAGGAATTGGCCAGGCTCAGGGCGCTATCAAAGTATGCTAAGAACTTTTTGTGAGCCTTATTTCTGCCTGAAGGGATGACAGACACTGGGTGTCAAATCATGGAGGAGCAGAAGCTGCTTCTTTGAGCTTCCTACCTCCTTTTATTATACAGCGCAAACAACTTACATAGGATCATAATAAGCATTCCAGTGCAAAAACATAGCAGGATACAAAAAACATAACAAGGTCAAATACTCAGTGTTTATCTATCACGCTCTCCGTTTCCCACGCTCTCCCTGCTCAGTATGTTTACAGGTGGATAGCCTGTGATCATGCATCGAGGTCATCCAGGTGTGCCTGGACGTGCCGTCTCTGCATGAACCACAGGCCATGAATCCCTACATCTCCCCCGTACTTGTCAAATAAGTGGGCTCCAGGGATGGGTTGCAACGCCCTGACAGGGCGAGCTCTGAAAGGAGCATTGAGGACAATGGTTAATCGGGGGTCTTTGGTGGGATCCAGAAGGAACTTTGATACGTGGCTTGATGACCACCGATGCCCCACAGCTCTTTAGTTGGTGATTTGGGCCAGTCGGGTGGCCAGTCGGCAGCGTGTATCACTGTAACGTCAGCGCCGGTATCTAAAAGGCCAGTAAAGGAACGGCCGTTCAATGTAAGAGTTAACATCGGCCGAGGCCCGTGAATATGGGTAGTAAGGGCGAGCACTGAAGAGTCAGAAGGGAGGGTGGAGCCAAAACCTCCATCGCCCCGCTCTTTGTGCTCTGCCCCGGGGACCAGGGAGGGGAGTAAAATTAGCTGGGCTACCGAGGATCCTTTTGGCAATTGTTGAGGGAGGTTGGTCCATACTTGGACCTTGAGGACCCCAGTGTAGTCAGCGTCAACCACGCCGGGGATGACAAAAAACCCTTTGCGACCGGCATGGGAACGTGGCAAAATAAGACCGACTACATGTGGGGGGAGGGGCCCCGTTACCTGCGTGGGGACGACATGCACCTCACCAGGAAGCTGAAAGTCGGTATCAGTCTGTAAAATTAAGTCCAGGCCGGCGCTGCCGCTAGTGGCGGTGCGGAGGCGCCGGACGGGGACGGTAGCGGCAGCAGGGGCGGCGAGGGTGAGGTTGGGAGTGGGGGGGGGGGCTGATGTGTCACCGTGATGGTGTCGTCTGCGGTAAGGTGTACGGGTGACTGGACAGACCGCCATAAGTTCGGCCACTTCCTCCACGGAAAGGTCTGCGGTACGGCGGGCAGTCTCAGCCATTTGCTGCACTGCGAACGGTCGAAGTGAAGAATCAGAATCAGGGGGTTTTGGAGGGCTTGGGGGGCTCGGCGGGGGCTGGACAGGGGGGCAGGGGGGATAAGCTGGGGGATAGACTGCGGTGGAGGGACAGTAGAAAGAGAAATATGAGTGGGAGGTGTCGGTGGCGCACAGCGCTCAACAGCATCTCGACAAAGGTGCCAAGATTGGAGCACCTTGATACCTGCACGAGGCTCAGCGTGCAGGGTACGGCCGATGCGGTCCCAATCCTCCAAGCGGAGGGTTCCAGCATCAGGGTACCAGGGGCATTGGCCGTGAACCTCATAAATCAGCGCCTTTAGATCATTAAGCGTAAAGGAATGTTGAGCCTTGTGCAGTAAATAAGCCAACTCATTACAGTGGCGGATCTGTGCATTAGACAGAGAGGCCCCCATACTCACCGGGATCCGAAGATGTGTGACGCGTCTGTAACCCTTGCCGGGCGTGGTGGGTGGGAGCGAAAGACAAATAGCAGACAGAAAGACAGGAATTGCTTTCCCTTGTGCGAAACAGTGAATGCACCACACAGATTTACCGAGGCAAAAGCCTCAGACGGACAAGTCACTAAACTTGTCTGTATGCCCACATTGGGAAAACAGGAGAAATCTAAAAAGTAAACAGGAGAACAGAAATTGCTTTCCCTTGTGCGAAACAGTGAATGCACCACACAGATTTACCGAGGCAAAACCCTCAGACGGACAAGTCACTAAACTTGTCTGTGTGCCCATGTTGGGAAAGCAGGAGAAATCTAAAAAGTAGACAGGCACAGGGGCCCCACGGATGGGCGCCAGATGAAGGGATGACAGACACAGAATGTCATGTCATGGAGGAGCAGAAGCTGCTTCTTTGAGCTTCCTACCTCCTTTTATTATACAATGCAAATAACTTACATAGAATCATAATAAGCATTCTAGTGCAAAAACATAGCAGGATACGAAAACATAACAAGGTCAAATACTCAGTGTTTATCTATTACGCTCTCCGTTTCCCACGCTCTCCCTGCCCAGTATGTTTACAGGTGGATAGCCTGTGATCATGCATCGAGGTCATCCAGGTGTGCCTGGACATGCCGTCTCTGCATGAGCCACAGGCCATGAATCCCTACACTGCCACCTATCCCAAAGCTCATTTTCTCTTTCTTTTCATCTGTTCATAGCTACAGTCAAGTGATTTTCCGTTTTCCTCTGAATGAAAAGATCAACAAAAAAGATGTCTCTATAAAACAAAGTTAAAGTTTGTGCTTGGCCTGCCAGATGATGATATGCTTTCACCAAACAACTGGCAGGACATTTGAAATTGCAGCTATTGCTAGGACACAGAGCAATTCTCTTAGGTTAAGCAGCTAGTCTTTTTGAAAGCTGAGAAACAAACCAGACTAAATGCTCTTCTGGGACATAACTCAAAAGAAGAAGGCTGGGAAGCAAGGTTACTAAAAACATTACAAAACAGAAAATTGCACAAACATAACACACACAATTCTGAAAGTATAAACTAAACTCATCAAAGTAAGTAAAACTGGAAATAAAGTCAAGTCTCTATCCTTTACTCCCTATGATTTCTGGAGATTTAATCTATATTGTATAATAATTACTATCACAGTCTGACTTCAGTGCTCGTTGGTAACCTTGAACTATAGAATGAATTACAGAAAAAACGTACCTGCCCAGACTTTCATGCCTTCCCCATTGTAAGTTTTCCTTGCACAGACATTTAATCATGGAAACTCGCTTTATGGCATGTTTATATAAACCACAATGTCACAGCTAAATCCCTATATGCTGCTTTGAAAATTGTCTGTCATTGTTTTTCTTTTGTTATTGCTGTTTTCTGCCTAGCCTCAGTGGGGGATGAAGGGTGCTCAATACTATTTAAAACAAAATAAAATCAAGTAAAGATCCAGGCAGTGGATGGATGTGTACAGAACATAGCTGTTCCTGGGACTTTAAACAGTCATTAAAACAAACTTGTTTTGTACTTCATACGCTCTTGAACCTGGTGTATATTTGGCAAGAACAAGTGGCTTGATTCTACCGCCTTTCCTCATACGAGATAGTCTCATGGCTTCAGTAAACTGACAAAAGGAAAAGCTAAAGAATTGGGCCCACAAGCTCTACCCTGAGATTAGATAATTTAGGCAGACAAACACAATCCATGAGAAAACAATACTGACAGAAAAAGGCAATGTAAAAGATGGGCAAACTAGTTTATGTTAGGATTTGGTTGATATTTGTTCTTGGAAGTCATGCAAGGAATAAATTAATCTAACTTGTTGTGGTGACCAAGGTGGACAGTACCACCAGCGATCACTGCAGAAAAGAGCTCTTCTTCCCTGAAGGCATATCGACCCCTAACCATCTAACTCAACTACTGCCCCTAACTAGTTGTTGGTCTGATTCTTTATAAGAGTAGCCCTGTTACTGTAGTTCAGCAAAACAAAGGAGTCCTGTGGCACTTTTAAATTTGTTAGTCTTTAAAAGTGCCACAAGACTCCTTGTTTGTTTTGTAAAAGTAGTTCTGACACTTACCACAGAAGGTAGAAAAGGAACTGAGTGTGGTGGGGCAGCTATGCCCTTCATACCTGCATGGAACATACGAGAAGAGAAAGAGGTCGCGTGCACTGCTCTGCTCTCTAGAACATTTTCTGACATGTGCACTGGGTGCACAGTCACCTAACATGGAATATGTATATGGACAATCAGTTGAAGAATTTATGAGACAATGGACCATGCAAATCTAAAAGTGTTAAACCTGTATTATACATTAATTCTAAAAATAAATTCACTGTAATCCCATTTATCTGAGAGGTTTCTCTCTTATACGTGTCATAGTAAATTCTGCTGTTTAAATACTATATTTTGGAAAGTTACTAATAAGCACAAAAGCACACACAATATATTCCCTAACAGTAGAGTCCCCAGCATCAACTCTCTTTTTTTCTCTTAGTAGGAAGGAAGAAACCACTTCACAGACTCATTTTTAAAACCCACTCTGTACCTATAGTGCTCTATTTGTCTGAGTCTATTCTTAGGAGTGAAAGAATATATGTATTATAAGGAAATGCATGTTACAAAATCAAGCAGTTAGAAATTAATGAAGTTAGGAGCCACATAGCAAATACTCTGATGGTTTGCAATACTTATCCAAAGGAACTATGGTTTTTCCTCTGATAAAAAAATGTGGTTAATGTAAATAGATTAGTTAATGCCTAAGAAGCAGAAAATTATGGTCCATTTCCAAATAAGTCACAGATTCTCAAACAAATGGTTACAACTTCCTTACCAGCAGTTCTTTCAAATACATTGTTCTGTATCAGAGCTGGACACTCTAAATTGTGTGCACTCTTATTAAAAATACATAAGGTACTGGAGACACAGAGAAATGGAACTAGACATCGGTTTTGAGTGGTGCAAAGGGAAATGGCACAAAATTGATTTCCTCCTTATCCATCAGTCATCAAATCCATTTGTTCATTCCCTTCCCCTGCTCTATTAAAATTTCTCACCACTTATTTTTGGGCAGGGATTGTAACCACTTGTGGACAAGCAGTACGGATACTGGAACACTGGAAATGAAATGTATTTTATTTATTTTATAAATTGTTTGGCAGAGTATAAGGTGATATTTGCTAGTTTACAGAATCTAGATAAAAATGAAGCATTGTAATATATATTCCTAGAAATACTATTTATTTTTGGATGCAACACCACCTGTGATTATTATGTAGACTAATCCTATAACTGATTGGCTACAGTGATACATAAAGCAAAGTTGAGTACTCCTCCATAACTCAAACCATGGAATAAACCCAGCAAAATTGCCAGCCAAAATAACCTCCCTCAGTAGGAGCCTTGTCTAAAACCCACTTAAGTCAATAGTAGTCTGTCTATTGACTTCCCTGGGTTTTGAATCATACACTAGTAGTCTTCCATCGCTATTCATGTCCCTCTTTCAGTCCTCAAGGAGGTCAGCCCGTATTAAAACAATTTAGAGAGCACTAAATACTGTCGGTCCCAGCTCCAGTTATATTAGTGACACTGCAGGAAAATAGTAGATCTTGAAGCCACAAAAATGGTGATTAAGTACTTTGGAAGCCTATTAAAAGAAAGCTGAACTCATTTTATTTAAACCAGCTGTATGAAAGTTTACAGCAAAAGAAGCAATCATTAGCATGAAAAAAGTTACATCTTGCAGTTTGTTAAAAAATACAACTTATAACAATCTTAGTGAAACCGATCAAACTGGAGAGCCAAATGGAAGTTGCCATAATCCACTTTCAAACCAGCTTGGATAGGAATGTGAGGTTATTTTTTTTAAAAAGGTAATATTTTCAAAAAGGTAATATTTTCAAGGAAATGTTTTACTTAAAACAGTATTGACTTTTTGACTGTCAATCCATCGTAAGCAGATTTTAAACTGGGTTACAGTCTCCTACATTGAGCTCTGAAATTACCTGTGCTCCAAATATCAGTTTTCAGCAAAATGGCTGCCTCTAGTTAGCAGCTAGAGAATGCTGGCTGTAATTAAACACTTTTTAAAAGAAGTTGACAGGTGTATTCATAGCCACAACTGCTCCTCACCCTGTGAATTTTCAAAAACACAGGCAAAATACACTTTTGAGACTGCTCTTGTACCATTAAAAGATAATTGAATGGTTTGGCTTAGCCTATCTTTTTAAATATCCACATAACAGTACCATGCTAGAGGGTCCTTGTAATCTTGTGATATTTTCTTAGCAAATAAGAAACCTACTGCTACAAGGATCTGAACCAGAGAACTCTGGGTCAAAAAAAGCAGGAACTCTTACCACTAATCTAAACATACCCTTACACTAAGCAACAATATTACTTTTAAAGTTTCTAGTAACTACAGGGCAAGAGTGTGCTAGTTTGTTTCCAAATACTGTTGTTAAATCTGAGCAGCAGAATTTAATCCTGCACTTGCAATCCTTTTTATAGTATTTTAAATCACTTAAGTAATATCTCAAATATATTTCCTTTCGGCTCAGCTGCCCATTTCATATTTGACAGCCTCTCATAAAAAATCTCCCTGTCTTTTTCCACACTACCTCTTAGCCAGGCACCATCTTCTCTGAACTAAATCCAAAACCCCATTGCCCACACCTTAGTGCTCAATTAGTACATTAATGATGTCCTTTGAGACAGATGGGGATACCTAGAATTTGACTTAACTACAAATGTGTATATGTATTTTATATATATCTATACAAATTCTATATATGTATAGAAATTTGATGGCATCCCTCTCCCACTATCCTTTTACAATGCCACAGTCTTATAAATGATTAACTCTTCCAACAGGGACAAGTTCTTTGCATATGTTTGGACAGCACCTCAAAACATTACTATGCTGATCCTGAGAAGGGATTTACTGCAACATTACAGTTCAGCAGCATTTTAGAATTCCTGAAACTAGTGATGCAGTGTTTTACCAGCCTCATCATATTTCTTATGTATATCTGCAGCAGTTTGACTGAAATCTTGGGAATGCTTTTAGGAAGGAATCCCCCATTGCTAAGAAAGCATATAGTACGGTATTTTTTTCACTTCCTTAACAATGTGGATTCACATCACCGCACTTATTCCCTTACACAGTAACAGAGTGCAATCTTTAAGTCATATTAAGATTACAAGCTGTACAAATTGTCCCATGTATTATGTGTTTGAGTAAATCATAGAAGTATTCTTCCTGTTGTCCCTCTCCCTTCCCCCCGTTTGTCTCCTATAACTAGGGAGGGAAGGGGAAAAAAAGCTAATGATATAATTGCTATATTTATTTTGAATCAATTATTTGTGGTAGTTTAGTCTCTTGGGGGTGGAAGTAGGGATTTCCCATGTAAACTGAGAGCAAATATTACTGATACATAATACATGGTTATAGAGCTGTGCGCGATTCTTAATAGGCAGGCAGGCAGCCAGGCAGCTGCCTCCTTAGGTTAAAGAAAGATATTGTCATGGTGTTTTAGAGATAATGTGATGGTTGCCACGGGGGGGGGGGAAAGCTGTTAAACACACACACGTACACTTGTTAAATCTGTATTTGTGCTAGTAGCTAATCAAGAGAAAAACTTTCTTTTTTGAAATTTTAGCATCAGAAGTAACCTGCAAATGAGAAAAATTGGGATTCTGCCTCTTTTCTGCCTCTTCTAGATAGATAAAGGAAGACTGGAAGGCAAGGAGGGGGAAAGAAGAGGGGTGGAGGGTCATGGTTTTACATTAAAAATTCTGGCCTGGTCTAATGTGGAATACTATGGTGACAGATGAACCAGTGAAACTATGAAATTTCTTTAAGAGCAACTGAGAGAAGGAATTTTAATCAGTCTGTTTAAAATACTGTTTACTCCTAGTACCTAGCTAATGCCTAGCAATTAATCAACATTTGTCTGGGGGCGGGCCATTGCTGGGCGGGGAGGAGGGGGGGCGGCACTGAGGCCCAAGGCCTGGGCTGGCCCAGGGGACAGCGGTGGGGCCGGCTGGCACACAGCCACCAGTGTGATCCTCCAGGGCCACACCACGCACCAGCTGGCTCAACCCCCAGAGTGGAACGAACCCGTGCCGGCTTGCCCTGCCCCCGAGGGTGGACCAGCCAGCCTGGGGAGGGGCGTGGGAGCACAGAGCCAGGCCTCTGGCCCCAGGGCCCACTCCTCATAGCACCAGCAGGAAAGGGGCCTCCCAACACTGCCCCCCCCCCCCAGCAAGTCTCGCTGGTGCTGTGACAGGGAGGTGGCAGATCTTTCAGGGGCCTTAGCGGCTGGAGCCTGGGGTCCCCCTTTAGGCTGGGATCTGGGGCTTCAGCCCCTATAGCCCCTGCATTAATCTGGCCCTGTTGATAATGCTACTCCACCACCTTTGCTTTTTTCCCTGTTGTGATTATCATGTTTCTGTTATCCTTATAATATGTGGTTTCACTTCCTCTATCAGTAGCTCTAATTCCTCCAGTTTGTTACCCAGACTCCTCGCATTGATATACAAACCTATTAATTTTTGCTGTTTGGCTTCACTCTCAGTCCTTACACAATTTGGCATAGTTATTCTACCTCCAGTATCGCTTATTAGACTGATATCTACACTATTTTTCCTCTTGGTGTCCATTCTCCTACCAACTGCTGAGTCCTTTCTTCCTTTATAGTCCTCCCTCTTAGTGTTAAAATCAGGCATGGAGATTACCCAGGCATCTCCCCCAAATCCCTAGTTTAAAGCTCACTTAATCAGTTGTACCAGCCTCCATCCTAAAAGCCCGTTTCCCTCCCTACTCAAATGAAGTCCATCTGAAAAGAACAGTCCTCTGTCCATGAATGCCTCCCAGTGGCCATACATTCCAAAACCCTCCTTATAGCACCATTGCCTGAACCAATTGTTGATCATCATAATCGTATCACACCTTTGTTGTCCCTCCTCTAGGGACAGAAAGAATTCCATTGAACCTGATCCTCCATTTCTTTAAGAGTCTTGCCCAATCTGGCATAGTCTTCTTTGATATGTTCCAGCAAGAATCTAGCCATATCATTTGTACCCAGATGAGAGACAGTCAGTGGGTTCTTTCCTGCTCTTGTTAGGATACTCTTCAGTCTCAGGTCCACATCCCGTATCTTAGCACACAGCAGGTAGCACAACCTTCTGTTCTCTGGATTAGCTCTGGTTACTGTTTTTCCTCAGCAGAGAGTCCCCAGTCACCTGCCTTTCCTTGTGATGGTGCAATTCTCTGGCCTATTCCCTGTTCTTTCAGGCTGCAAGGCCACTCATCTACTATTGTTTCTTGCTACCCTCTGCAATCCTTCCTGTATCCTCTTGGGGCTCTTATTTGGTGGTATCTCCACTGGCTCATCCACTCTTTGTATAGAACTAGCTAGTCTTCTCTTCTTCCTTGCCCTCCTACCTTCAGTTACCACCAGCTGTGCCCCTTCTTCATCTTCCAATTCTGCAAACCTGTTCATGAGCTGTACTGTTATTTCCAGATTCAACAAAGACCAAGTATAGATAATAAAATCTTGGCTGAGGTGAAACTGCAAAATGACCTTAGATAAATAACATATTACAGTCTTGATCAACACCTTGTCCAGGGGAATACTAAATAAAGACATCAGCATGAATGAGGATGCAACAATGCAATGCAAATAAAGAGAAAGGAAAGTCCTGAAGTTAGGGTGCTAGCATCAGACTCAGGAGACTAGGTTCTTTTCCCTACTGTATGACGGACTTCCTGTCTGACCCTGGGCAAGTCCATAGTCACTTTGTATCTCAGTTCCCCATCTGTAAAATGGCGATAACAGTATTTCACTACTTCACAAAGGTGCTTCTGCAGGAGCACAGTTGACAACTTTGTATCTTACAGGGATACTATGTAGACACTCTTCTACATGCCTATCTATTAACTATATTAAAAATATTTTTTATATAGCACCAGGGATATTGCTCCGAATCTACTTTTCCCAATCACTGTCATACATTATCTGGTTCAACACTTCTCACAGCACCCTGTACTTAGAAACCTTGTCTAAATTATCCTGCAGAGAAGAGTCTACTTCTGCCTTCCATCATTGACTCCTCCTGGAAACCTAGAAATATAGGCATCTATCTGGACAGGAGATGATAATGCCAGTTTCTGCTTCATCATCAGACAATGAATATAGCTTCCTAAACAGTTAAGTGTGAAGACATCATATATGGGGCCTCTACCCCACCCAACATTTCTTATAGTGAATTATGGAAAGAAAAAACAAACGAACTCCTTAATGTCCTTTTAAGAATGAACCAAAATAGAAAGTAAGTTAGATTAAACAATTTTCAAGTAGAGAGCAGTGAAAAGTATATAGATTTGGAATAAAGACCTTCTTTTTTTACTAACAGCCTGATTTTCAAAATACACATTTCCCCTTTTCTGACCTCTAGCCTATGGATCAGCCTCTTCTCCAAACAGAAACTGGTATGTAAACATTAAGCCCCTATGTCTACATCAGGGTCTAAACATGGAGGCCACATGTTAGGTTGCTTAATAATTTGCTTTCTTTACACCTGTGCTAAGAAATCTACTTCTGAGAACAGATAAGCCATATTTAAAATGAGCCAGTAGTCCTGGGTCTTTCAGAACAACAACAACAACAACAACAAAAAATAATGCAGCAAACTGAGCATACGAGAAAGAAACTCTCACCTGGAATCAGATACTGAGTACAGCAGGAGTTGACAACCTCTGGTGACCCTTATGTCAGCCCCTCCTCCCCAATCCTCAGCAGGTGCTGGTAGCCCACCTCTGGCACCAAATGAAGGGGTGGGCCAGCAGCGAAGAGAAGCCGCCCCACATGCGGCTTCTGCGGCCCTAGATCCTCTTGGGAGCACAGCCAGCAGGGGAAAAGAGCCACTGTATGCACCAGTGCAGCTCTTGTGGCCCCCAGGCCCTCCTGCAGGGAGCCAGGAATCCTGTATGCCACTCAGAATGGGTCCATATACCATCTTCGGCACACATGCCAGGGGTTGCTTACCCCTGGAGAACAGCATGCTGAAAGATGTATGCTAAACCCAAGCATTTAGCAGGTACTCCATACTCCTTGGGAAGGGCGGTACCTGTTATTGTTATCTTTAAGAAAGAGGGACAAAATTACCCTGTTAGGGTTTACATTGCTTCCGCACAGGTCCTACAGCAGCAGTATGCAAAGTTTTCCAGTTGTGCTTCCCCTTCCCCCCATTAATGGAATTTGTCTGCACCTCCCCTCCATTATTGCACAGCCACGGTTTCCTCAGCAACACAGCTTGGCTTGAAGGTGGAGTTGGGGGCAGAACTGGGCATGGGGAAGGAGTTGGGGCTAGAGGTGGAACTGGGCTGGGCAGAGAGGCAATGAAGGGAGGTCTGGGACTGGAGGGGGAGCAGAGGCAGAGTGGAGTTGGGGCGGAGCAGGACTGAGGTGGAACTGAGTGGGAGTGTGGCCCTCCCTCCCCATCTCTATGCTGTCTGGCCATATGCTTCCCCAAACATTCTTCTGTTCCTAGGGGCCATGCTCCAGTATTTGGGGATCACTGTCCTAAAGCTTCAATATGGATTTCATACCACATTTCATACCAAATTTCATACCAAATTTCATACCAAATGACCTTATTTGTCATTTTGGGCAAGGAAAATCAACATGAGTCAGGTGCTAATTTTGGTGCCTGGCTCATGATGTGGAGTTGGTGAGAGCAACATAAGATAGACGTCTCTACTTCTCTACCCTTTAGAAAAGGATAGGGTACCAGCTCTGATGCAGGGCTCGGTATAGGGAAAAAAGTAACAACACACTTGGGAGGAAACGACAACTTCAGAATTTTTGTTAAAACCACGTTACTGAATTCTGAAAAAGAATAAAAAATAGTAATTTTAAAAAGTGAGTAATTTCCCCATCTTCAAAACATCTGACAAAGTGAGATTTTCTCCCATGAAAGCTCATGTGATAAATACATTTGTTAGTCTTTAAAAGTATCACAGGACTCCTTGTTTGTTTTGTTGAACTAGATTAAGATGGTTACCCCTTTGGAGCTTGCCGAGATGATCTCAAGTAATTAAAAGGCCATTCCATAAAACTAGCACAGAAGGCCCAATCATGTTTGCATCGCTCACATGAGTATATATGTCAGGTGAGCAGGATTTACACGTTGCTTTACTTTGGATAATAGATCAGCAGTGACTCATACCTGGGACCATGGGATACCTAAACAAGGTCATGGGATACCTGAAGTCAACACATGCTCATCCTCACAGATCAGTATTCAATTAATTATCAAAAGCAGTGAGCAGTTTTTGCTGTTTCTCAAACCACAGCTTGTCTAGGATAAATATGAGACTACAGTTTCCACTCTTAGCATTTAGAGTAATTAATCATCTAACACGTTAATAAAAGAATAGCAAATCCTTAGATTCTCTAGACTGTAGGTATGTAAGGCTAATGTAAAACACAGTTACTTATGTTTGTTTAGAAGAAATCACATGAACATTTTAATAATTGTATAGCAGATAGCTCCTAATTTATTCAGTATATTACATCCACAGCAATCTGTATTAGAAGAATTGTCTTGGTCTAGGTTTGTAGAAACATTTCAGAATAATGTTTTATCTACCTTGCAGCCAGTTACTTTACACCGCTCCACTCTAAAATTGGTAGTTCTGCATACTAAAGTTTTTATTGCCAATACTCTTACATGCAAAAAATAAAATCACATCCAAAGTCCAATGAAAACTCACATGAAATTTCCCTATGAAGGCACCTGTGTAATGAAAAGAGTTATAAATGACACAATCCATCAACCTTTAGAGCCTGTAAATAAGAACAATTAAAATCAAATACAAAAGGGAAGTAAAACAAAAATCACAGGAAGAAATCACACCTTCAGTTCATTTAGACATCCATTAGAAACACTGGTATGTGATTTACTGGCAGAAACTAAACACACTGGTGTGGGCTAGTTGTGAAGAAAAAATATTCTCATGTTTTTTTCCTGTTCAAGAGCTAGTGCACTGACTCTTAGAAACTATAGGTTCACCCAGAGTGCATGCTTCTTTTGATGTTAAAGGGAAAAAAAATTAATCTTCTGCGTACTTTCTATATTAAAACTCATTAACAAAAGGCTAAATGTTTAATTCACTGGGTTGTTTCTGCTTTTTGTCATTTTTCTAGAGTTAACAGAATCATAATTCAAATAGGTCACACATTGTAAATATCCTTACTATATTGTTTTCTCTTCCTTTGTAATTAGATCACCTTTTGTTACGAAGAATCTTATGCACTGTTTAATTGTTAATGGTTGTAAACTGCTTGTATTAAAAATTAGGTGTCATCTCCTTCTCTTAACTTTATGTTATGGGAACTACAGCAAGCAAAATGTATGATACATATAGTCAACATTATGTCTCTGACCCAGTTAATGTTTAATCCAGTTGACATCCCCAATAACACTGTAGCTTCCAACACATTTCTCTTTCAATGTCCATTCACTTAAGTACCTCCCACCAAACAAGTTAAAACCAACAGGAGACGAACAACCATACTGGCAAGAAAACAGACCTCATCAATCCAACTGCCAATTAAAAAAAGTGACTCAAAGATAATTAGGATGACCCTATTCCCTAAAGTAAAACCAGGATAACCCAAGACTCACCAGAACTCTCCTCCCCCCCACACCTGGGACTGACCCCCTTCTCCCCCAAGGTCTGCTGCACAGCACCTTGTGTCACTCCCATACACACACACAACGTTCCTCCGTGGCCCCCCCAGGAAAGCGCATCTGACTTTTTTGGGGTAACTGGGCATTTGTTCATTAGCTCTTGCCAACTGATGATCAATTGGAAACAGCAAACAGGACAAATGCCCAATTTTGTCAAACAGGACTTAAAAAGGGAACTGTCCTGGCCAAAACTGGACATATGGACACCCTTGATATAATCTTTTCCTCTAAAAAAATTATCTTTTCTAAATTCTGGCTAAACACAAAGAAAATTGACTTGATAAGTGTAGAGGTGCAGCAGCTTTCATGGTTGGAGCTGAAGAGAGTGAGAATTTGCAGTTTTATTTTTTGTTTCCCACCGATACTCTTCAAAGAAGAAAGAATACTGGGAAGACAAAACAAGCAGGATTTCATTTTGCTTTGTGCTATCGATTTTGTTCAAAACAAAATCATGGGATTACGGTGGATGTTACATTAAAAGTTCTCTAAATTAATGTTCACAATTTTACACTCAAAGTCATCTGAGACATCCTAAAGCATGTCATCATATGTGTAGGGACAAGAAGAACTTGTCCTCATTGATGCAGATATCGTGCCTTGTGAAGGAGTGCGCGAAAGGTATGGATAGTGGAGAGGAGACAGGTGCATGATAGTGCAATGAGGAGCCAGTTGTCAAGGCAGAAAGAACACAAGAGTGGCCAAGGAAATGCAACAACAGCAAAGATCTTCGTAAACATATGCAGAGTGGTGGCAATACCAAAGGGGAAGATGAAGAACTGATAATAGGAGTGCCCCACTGTGAAACAGAGAAACTTCCCATGTGTTACGTGGATCTCAACATAGAAGTGGGCACCCTTCATATCAAAAACCTTGAATCAGGCCCAGCAAGGGAAAGGATAGGAGAATGAAAAGGAAGCATGACCATACAGAACCTGAATTGCATATAGATTTCTTCAGCACCTGGAGGTCCAGAATGAGGCAGCAGGTACCCCCTTCTTCACCACAAAGAAATAGGGAGAATAATATCCATGGCAATGGTAACACATGGGGGGATAACGATGGGGGACACATTTGATGGTGCTCTTCTGGAGCAGAGTTTGTGCTCCCTCATGAAGAGGTCATGGTAGGAGGGATCCCCACAGTCACCAACGGGTGGGCAACAAAGGGGGAACAAGAGAAACTCTATCAACTACACATGGCAGATGATGTCCAACACCCATCGATCACTGATGATCTTGCCCCCTTATGGGCAAAGAGGGAAGACAGCCCCTGAAGATGATCTGGAGTGCTGTTGGAGAGGTGGGAGATGGGTCACAGGTCTTGGGGTGGAAGGGGGCAAAAACAGCTGCTTGAATGGATGATGTGGTGGGGCTGAGGTGGTGGAGATGGAAGTGGCGGAATAGTGGGACTGCTGGTTTGGCGAGAGGGCTCCTACAAGCATTGGAAGTAGGACTGGTAGGTGGCTTGTGGTCAGAGGCAGAAAGCTGATTTCTGCTACGGGAGGATAGGAGCTGGGGTGTAGATGCCAAGCAACCATATGGTATCACAGGAATCCTTGAGAGAATGGAGAGATTCTTGTAACTGAAGAACTCTAGTTGTCAAATGGGAGGTCCTCAAGGGTGGTCTGGACCTTCTTAGGGAAGCCAGATGATTGGACCCAGGAATCCTGGCAGAGTACAACAGCAGAAACTAGATTGCGGCATTGACTGCAGCTTGAAAAGCCATCTTAGCGACAGAGCAGAGCTAGGAACGTCTGTTGTTTGTCCACCAGAAAGAAGAGCTGGAACTCCACCATCTTGAAGATGAGGAAAATCGTATTTTATCAAGATAGATAGATAATTGGCAATACAGAACTGGAGGCCTGCAGAAACCTTGTGCTCCAGAGGGTCCAACTTTTTCACCACCTGGTCCAGAGAAACGGCCTTAAAATGTTGCTGCCAGATATGCTCAATGACCACACAGACCATGGGCGAGTTGGGAGGGTGATGAGTGAACAGGAAGTCCATACCCTTAGATGGGACAACATAGCAGCATTTGGCATGCTTCAGGGTGGAAACCACAGGAAGCCAGGGTGTGCCAGACTGCCTGAGCTGGTTCGAGAATGTTCATGAACTGATTTTGTGCATCCTAGACTTCCTCCACTGGGAGATTGAGAAGCATCACCATGCAGCAAAGCAATCCTGGTACTGTCCCTGGTTGTCTGAAGGAAAGAGAATGAGGTGTCATCCAGCCATGATGAGGCCCTGGTAGGGATTGGCGGTACCAAAAGTGCTAGTGGCATGGGAACACCCTGAGGTTCATCATAGATGGAGGAAAGCATGGTACAGGAAATGGATGGCCAGTGAGGTGGAAGTGTCAGCATCCCATGGGCAGAGTAAAGGTCCCAAGCTGTCCAGCTGGGCCAATCAGACAGGTTGCTGGGCATTGGCAGCTCCCAATGGTAGTGGAACAATGCATCAGCAGAGTGTCTGTATGGCAAGCAGGCTGCTGGTACCATGGATCCAGATGGTATGAGCCTGGAGGGGAAAAGGAAAGGTCTGGATTGCAACCCTACTCAGACAACGCAGATGGATCTGGCAGGGGCAGGACTGTTGGTACAAACAATACTGGTGGTGTGATGCATGGCAGAGCAGGGTGGCACTCAGGGAGCAAGAGTGGTTCATCCACCAGAAAGGGGTGCCATGGGGAGCCAGCATACGGCAACCTCAGCTTGGCCACACGGCAGCAGTGGAGACAGGTGTTGCAGTATCTAGGGAAACTGATGGGAGAGTCCGGAGGGGCCTGGAAGTGTGGACGGTGCTGGTGACGAAGGCTACAAACCAGCAGATGTGACTGGAGGCAGCACAGAGGGCCCACAGTGGTACCTCAACTTATGCTCCATGCAGGACTTCTTGGGAGGCAGAGCACCCAAACCCATGTACAACTTCTCAACCAACTTGGTGCAGATGGGGGAAGCAATGCTGAGCTTAGGGGTGCTCGCCATCACGGATCCGCCTTATGCCCATGGCAGTATTTCTTATAATACATGGTGCTTCTGTGGTGGTGGTTGTTCTGGCATGCAAGATGGATCCAGGGGGCTCCGACTAACAGTGATGATGCTGCTCTGGCAGATTTACCAGTCCTGGGTCTGAGTGTGCACATGGGAGCATAGCCTTCTCCATCTGATACCTGTGGAGGTGGAGTTCTCTGGCCTCCCGAGTGCAAGGCAGGAAGGAATGAGTGGCAAATAGAGCAGCGGGCAACGAACTGGGCTTCACCGAGGCAGTAGAGACAGTGCTGGTGTTCATCACTCACAGAGAAGGAGCATAGGCACAAAGCACATTTCTTGAAGTCAGTCTGCCAGGGCATAGTTCCTGGAAGGGATGTGGCAGGGAGGGGTCACCCTGCTGGAATGAAGGCCAACAGGAAAGCAGACCTAACAACTAAGTGTAGACAACTGGAGAACTATAGAATTGTACATGAGTAGGAACAGATGGTGTTCTCTTAGGAAGCTAAGAACACTGAGGAACAGGGGTTCTGATGCTGGCCATATGGCAGTAAAAGGGAACTCGAGTGGTGTTGATCTCCACAGTCTCTTAAAGCCTCGGATACACCATGCAGCTGCCATATAACACTCCTGCGAGTCAACAGACACTACTGTGAAGAAGTTCCAGTTCCAAGGTATGGCACACATGCGTTCCCACATCTGGAATCCATGTAGGAACCATGACTAGATGAAGATCAGGCAACTACCTCCCCATAGCCAATAAGATTTTTTTATTTTTAAAGATTCCTAAATGCAACCTTCCATGACATACCACAACTCTCAGACTCATAGGATGTGTAGTGTTTATTCTGATGCTTAAATTATTACTTAAAAGGGTTTTTTAATTCATTCTTTAATATTCTCCTATATGAGTTCCATTTTATTGTTCTCTACAATACTTCCTTAAGTCTAAAAAGCTATCAAAATATAGAATGGTATTTGATGCACTAACATCATTACAATAACTTTAAAAAAAATCCCTAAATCTCTATTGCAAACTATTTTCCACTTGTAATAAAACCTTGGTTTTCTCCTTTTAACCCCTATTAAAAGATCAGAGGGAATGCTGACATACAAGATTTGGCAGGCACTCAAGACATAGTAGGTACCCCATCAGACATCCCTTGTTCTTAAAGACTAGACATCAAGTAAAAATGAATCTTGGCCTGAAATCAAACCTTTACAGTAATCCACCATAATTTAGCTGTTCATAAATGAAAATGTTCAACCTTTTTTAATTTTAACTTCAGGAGAAGTGGATGGGGGGAGGATCATTTAATACTGATATATGGCCTGCTAAAGAGGTGATTTCACAGAGACTCTTTTAATCTTGTTCAGTGCATCAGTAGAGTTTATCGATTAGGAGCACATACTTGGATTTGGTAATTTACATCAATCACAAATTTACCAATATTTCTGTGGCATCTTGCTCTATATTCAAATCATTCACTTATTTTAAAGAGTTTGTCCTTGTTTACATTCTTATACTGTGCAGGTCATCTCTTTCATCAGTATTTCAGAAATATTTGTCTCCTATTGATAAGTATGATTTACTTTATGTGCTACACAATTAAGAGGCAAAGGAACAGTATAACATCTCTCTAGCACATCAGATGAAAATATTCCAATTAGAAGCTAATCTGTCATCCATATCAATATAATAAGAGATTTAGTCTCAATGTTACAAGTTAGATGAGCACTGGAGGATAGCTGGCTGTCAAATACAATTTACAATGATAACATTTTATGGTCTTTAGATCAACTTAAGAAAGAGAAAATCTTTCTGAAATTTTCATCAGATTCACATTAATTTAATTTTCATAAACCTCTAGGTATGGTTTTAGACTCTACGTTTTTCAGTTTCTTCTGTGGCATCAATATTGAGAGGCTATAAAGTCAAACTATTAAAATGATAGCATCTGAATTTACATCATTCCCTTAGATCCCAATGCAGAAAACATTCAGTTAACTTGGGGCTACTCAGAGTGGTAAAGTTAAACACCTCAGCATATGTTTGCGTAATAGATGCTTAAATAATCAAACAGAAGAACCTATGATTCCTATAGCTGTAATATCAACAAGAATGTGATTGAATATCCTAAGTGTTTGCAAGTAAACACAAAAGTGTTTAAAAATAGATCTTACAATTAACTAACATCCCCAGTGATGAGATTTGGATTTAAAAAAACAAACAAACAAACACAAAAAAACCCAGCCCCAGCTCCCAGAGACTAGATATTTTATGAAAATCTCAGCTTTCACTTGAGGCATAGGGAGGGTATGGGTGAGGGAGGCAGAAGTAAATTTCTAACCCTCACAGTCACAGATTAAAGTTTGAAAATTTTATAAACATCTGATGATTTTGGGGTGTTTGGGGTAAGGCAATGCTGCAGTACTAATAGTAGTATGACATTATAGAAAGCAGTTTTAAATTTCCAGAAATACAAAGCACAATGAGAACCAAAATATTGGAGGTTAGCTTGAACAGTGGCTGAAATATTTGCTGAATATTTAATGGGGTATAAGTGTAAAGGAAATGAAGCTTCAGTTAAAGCAGGGATTACACCCTGTTCATGTTAAGGGACAGATTCTATGTTTCTTTCCTGTAATGCACACGAGAAAGGAGGTGAGGGATCAGCAAAGGTGGCTTAAGATGGAGGAGACCTAATGAAACCAAATCCCCTGATGGTGTATATTTATATTAAATGGATTACACTACTGTCCCTATATTTTACTTTCTATTTTTTCATAAGGTATATATGAATGGGAAAAACCTTTATTGCAGTGGAGCTCTTCAAAGGCAAAATTGGCAGTTAAGCACCTACCTCTGATAAAACTTCAGTGGGAGGTAGGCCCCAGGTGGTCATTCATACCTTTGAAAATCCTCCTATAAAATGTTATTTGGAAGGAAAAACCATCATTATTGAAATTTAAAATATTACTGTATTAAATTATGTAATGCAAATTAGCCTCTAGAAGTTGATCATAATGATTATGCACAGGGAATTACTGTTCAATACTGAAAGACATTTAGCATTTTATACTTGTAAACTATCTTCATAAAGTGTTTTTTGTTAGTGAGTGCATAATAAAGCAAACCAAAATGAGTTATGAGATCTTTTTTCATACAAATTTAAGAGGTTTACATATGCTGTTAAAGAGTCAGGCAGATATTAGATTAGCAGGTACAACCTATTTAAAAGTAAGCTTTCATAAAGTTCACTTCATAAAACAGAAGATGGTGCAAACAAGATAATTTTTAGAACACAAAAAGTGTTTCCGAGAAATGTATTATTCTAGTAAAAACATCAAGATGTTTTAATTGTGACATGGCAATTTTCTAAAGTATTGTTATAAGGCATTAGTTTCTAATACTGAATTGCCTTGACAAAAATTAAAAACCACACCAAGAATTTTATAATAGTGCAATCTTTTTTGTAATAGAATAAAATCAAACATATGCATGATGTTCTTTTGTGTTAATTTTCTTTCAAATCATGTAGTAATTAGTGACCAAAAGAGACACATGACAGCATAATGAATGCTAGAGAGAAAGCAGAGTGCTCCTACAGACACTGTACTAGAATCTATGAGGAGGGCATCTCCTAAAATAAAAAGGCAACACATTTCAGAATGAAGGTCAGGATGCTGAATATAACCAGCATTAGAAATTACACCAGCTAAAATAAAATTAGAGGGGCTAACAGTTCCTAGGTTTCAGACATATGAGGCAGTAAAGTGTTTGTCTATCTGAGTACAACTCCCAGCTGGGAGAAGGGCTGGGTGTCCTAATGTAGATTTCACTATAATACTTTATTATGAGACGTTAACAATTTTCAGAGGGAGTGGAAAATGATATTGCTAGTTAAAATGCATCATACAAGGTATGTTCATGTTTAAATACTGTAGAATTCAAGAGGGAAAACTGAATTTTTCTTAAGTTCAAAAGAAAGCTATGAACCTCCCTAAAATACACCATTTTTATTTGCTTAGTAGGTCACTTAGACTTGAGCACAAGTCCCATTGACCTCATTGGAGATGATTCAGAACTTCAAACCTGGTGTCCTACAGATTTACATCTGTGTAGGTTATAAATCTAGAGGATATTCCGTAATTCACCACTATATTATATATTCTATAATTTACCACTATCTTATAGTAAACATTAAAGACCAGGTTCCATTACCGTTACTTTACTTTGGTGGCCTATTGCTGGAGTGGGGGGGGTGAGGTCTTGAGGCCTGCATTTTGCAGGAGGTCAGACTAGATGATCGTACTGGTCCCTTCCGACCTTAAAGTCTATGAGTCTAAGTCTGCAAATGCTGCCACAACCGCAGTGGGACTGTTCATCAGGGCTGGCCCAACCTTATAGGTGAACTAGGTGGTCGCATAAGGTGCCAGGCTTTAAGGGGTGCCAAATCAGATGGAAGAGAATTCACTCCATTAAAAAATATATTAATATGTTATTCTCTTATAACATGGGGGAAAGGGGAGCCAAAAACCCTTGGGCCAGCTCTGCGGCTCATGAAGGACATTTACTCCTCAGTATAAGTAAAGGTGGCAGAACCTGTCTCTACATATTCATAAGCATCAATTTGTTTGTTTACATAAAGATCAGAACAGAACCTTGATATATTTCTTATCTAAATCTACGAGATACCCTATGCATCTCAAATAAAAAACAAACCTTTAGATTACTAGTGTGTTTTACACATCAAGTGCTGTTATTTTTAATACGCATAGTGCCTTTTTGAGGTAGCTTAGTAACAAATTATAACAATTCTCCCTTCTCCCTGGAAGAGGGAGGAACCTTCTGAAATCCTGAATACTTCATGTGAAAAAAAAGCACATAAAAGATAAGCCTTAGTGAACCACAGAAAAACATAGTTTGTGTTCCTGATGAATTCAAAAAGAAATCTGAATTCAGTTAGATTTGGGAAATTTGTGTTTAAATGGAAATTCTATTAAAACTGGTATATATCAGCTTTTCAAGTAGGCAGACCTGATTTTTTTCAAACTATGCCCAAACTTTTGATTTGCATCCAGAAAGACAAAAATTAATATACTTAAAATACCATATTAATTGCAATAATCAAAGTGCAGAATTTAGCAAATACTGAACTATAACATGCACTTCACTACTTTACTAAGTATTAAAGGAGCATATCCCCCCATTCTAATCCTAATTATCCATCACAACATTAAGTAGAGGGATTCTAGGAAGACAGCCCTTATGATAGAAGGGCTCTACAACAAGATTCTGCCTTGAATTGCATACTACTGCAGAAGGAAAACTCATCCAATACAAGGAAATATCAGATTTGTTACCTCTATAAACAAGGTAATACTGTGATCAGTGTTCATAGTGCTGATATCACAGTAGGGAGCCCTTCAACTGCCCTTCTCCAAGTACTAGAACCGCTACTCCATATAACAGAATTAACAAGAGCGTCTGCTGATGCCTTTAATTTATGCTATACATTAAAAATTAAGGTTGGAAATGGGATTCATCACCTGTTTTAATCAGTTTTCCTCTGGTTCATGGGATTCAGGTGGGAGTGACATCCCCCTGTTCTGCAACTCTCAGAAGCTGCTGGTTCAAAGACAGGTGAGGTCTATTGCTGTATGACACAGCGGCCACATATCACCCCCACCTCCTATGAATAACTGCTGCAGGCCTCTCTGCATCTTGAATAGCCGGGAAGGAAATTTCCTTTCATGTCTGTAGAACTGAAACACCATTTTTTGTACTAAACTTATAGACAAAGTGAAACTAAGTAAGAATTTGAACTATTTGGCAATGTTGTCTCAAACCACCTCCCCTACCTCCCCGCCCCACCAACATTACGGAAGGGGACGGTTATTTTGCTAGCTTCCGGTTCTAGGAGATAAAAGTTTGCCTAGCACCTGCTCATAGAGCACGTGAATCAAACATACGCTAATACTCTTTTAATCCTAATACTAATTTATATTATATAAAGTTGTAAATATGCATTAGTCAAGTTACAAAGAAGTGATTACCAGGAATACCATTTTTTAAAACTTCATTTTGTACCATTGTCAGGGGTGTCCTATTAACGTCTGCCATGTAAGCAAAACACAGAAAATACTCCACAAACCTAAAATTTTACAGATTTAGCATTTCTGAACAGAGTTTTATATATGGAGTGAAATAATACGATCAGTTCTGAAATAATTTAGATTTTAGAAATTGCCACAAGAGAAAGACACTCCAAATCTGTATAAAAAATACAAGCCAAGATATAATCTGCAAATAATTTTTTAATTACACACCATATTCATCTCTTTTTCACATACTTTTAATAGTATCATCAGATGCAGCCTCCTGGTCCATTTATCAGATCCTATAAGGCTGAGAAAATAATTTGGTAAGAGTAATTTAGGAATACTCATGCAAAAGGCATTTGCAATTGCTGCAAAGAATTGGCTTGCTGTGGCATAGATGAGAAAAAAAACTTCTCAAGGCAGGAGAAATGTAATATTATTGAAGAAAAAAATAACATTAAAAGGACAAGCTTTCTCCTTACTTAATTGGTGTAGGAGATGACAGAGACAGACCAAGCATGGAAAACCAAAAATGTGGAACTAGCTCCAAATAATGCCAAGAAAAACTTGGTCAAATATTTATGTATTTTAGCTATTTAAAGTACGTTTATTTTTATCTAACTGAAAGGCCATATTTTAAAAATGTGTAGTGTCTGCTGCTTTTACCAGCCAGCAGGAAACCAAAGTGAAATAAAATAAAATTTAAAAAAATAATCCAGTAAAGCACATCTGGAATTTTGGACATAAAATACTTTTTAAAGTATTTGTAACAAATTTTTAGAGCAATACTGATTTCTGTAAAGGTTACCATCTTCCTTTAGCTGATAAATTTGTCTTTGGCTACTATCTAGATAACCTCTCAACAGAGAACAAAAATTGACTTTCAATCACACTTGGATTTGCTAAATTCAGTTTTTCTTGGTTCATTTTTTGAAAGAGGAATTTTTATGTCTGTTACATTACATGAATGGTTACAAAACAAAGACATTATTGGGGTACTCAGTAATGGATTCTCACCTGAAAAACACCAGGAATAGCAATGATGAGCTTGAAATTTTATTTGCATGAGGTTGAAAAGCATTTAAAAATAACTGGTGTTCCTACTCTTTCTTGAGTATTACCACCAATTTAAGCAATGAACTGATTATTAAGCAAAGAGTGACAAGTTTTAGTCCAAAATAAGATTGAATTTTTACATTAATTCTCTCTTAGAGAATATGGAGATTTTGGTTCCGTTTTTCTATTATTGAAAAAAATGTGACATACCCCTAGAAAGATATATAATAGCTATTAAAATATTACAAATTTCCACAGATTTGAGCACAACAGCCAAGAAGCATGAAAACTAATATGCAATGTATATGCTCACTTTTGCATAAAATTAACATAATTCTTAAAACATGCTCCTCATCACTGTCTCTGCCCCTTCTTCTGTCTCACTCTTCTTTTGAGGACCTCTTGCCTCATGCTGAGAAAGCATTCCTTTTTCATCCTGGAGTGCACAGATTCCTATAAGCAACACAATCTTCTTGTCCTCTTCCCACATATCAAGATTCTTTTCTAGTTACTAACAGTTATAACAATAGCTTTTTGGCATGTAAAAGCTGTAGAGATATTCAGTGGCTCAATATTTTGTTTAATGAAAGAATCAGTTTTCATAATGCCCACTGACTCAGACTTTAGTCAGATGACAGTTGCCTATTTTTTCATTAAGTCAGAGGTTTGCAAAGAAACATCGCACTGTGATCTGTCCATTATTAAAGTTTTCACTGATAGGTTCACCTATGTTGATTTAAGTTGTCCATTCTATTAAGATGCTACTTTTTTGACAAGGATGATGATTTGGCAATTGTCTTTTATAAAACCTTATATGCACAGTTCAGGATTAAGTGAAAAATTATATTTAAAGCAATGTGCTTCTTTATTCACGTATTTCATTCCAAAAAGCTTTGTACTTCACTCCTTATTGCACGTCAGACTACTCACAGACAGTCAGTACTCTGGCAATGCTTAAAACTTGTTCTCACAAGTTGGGTCACATTTTGATTAAATGAAGTGCAAGTCTCAGAAGGACTCCAGCTGAAGTTAATAGCAGCTGCAGGTATGCATCACCTCTGAAAATCAGGTTCTGTATGCATAACACAAATGTGTACATAATCTTTTCCCTATATAGTCTATTTTTAAAAAAGATTCCTAAACATTCTCTCTTGCCCAATTCTACAATCCTAAATCCCATTGCCAAATGATACTTGCCTTTAATTATTTAGAAGGTATTTTCTGTGTATCTTGTAGCACTTTTCTCCAAGATATGGATTTCTGTTAAGCCCTTATCTGCATAGAGATGTTTGTTTATGAATCCCATTACTTGGGAAACTGAGTCTGGTGCATTCCGCATATTCCCATGTGTCTCAATTATGTGAATGTTAACAGCAATATATTTTTAACCCAAGCTGGTGGTTGAAGTTTTGCACCTGCAATGAATTACTCTCCAACAAATTGCCAAGAAAGAACCTGAATGAAGCACAGGTGCAATTCATTTCAGGTGCAGAACAGTGCCCACAAAAACAGATGTCATTTGGACAGGAGATTGGTGATGAAGGACAACACAGCACCATTATTTATGGCATCACTCTAGCATAGCGGTTGGCAACCCCTGGCACATGTGCCAAACGTGGCACATGGGCCACGCAGGAGCAGAAAATGTTTTGTACACGGCTTGAAAATTTTGCACACAAGCCGCCAAACCTTAGAGGGAACATTGCTCCAGGCTCCCTCCTGCTGGCCGCTCCGCCCTGTCCCCGCCTCCACAGCAAGGTAAGTGCTGTGGGGGGAGCCGGTTTGGGGGCCAGGGAGTGGATTGGGGCATGGGAGCCGGTGCGGCCCTGTTCGGGGGCCTGAGGGCCGGCTCGGGAGCCCAGGGGCCAGGGTGGGGGTGATCTCAGGGCCCAAGGCGGCGCGGGGGCCGGCTCAGGAGCCCAGGGGCTGGCGCAGGGGCCCGGGAGCTGGCCCAGGGACCAGCTTGGGGGCACAGGGGACAGCGTGGCCCTGTTTGGGGGGTCTGGGAGCTGGTGCAGGGGCTGGCTCGGGGTTCAGGAGCAGGCACGGGGCAGCTTAGGGGTCAACTCAGAGCACGGGGCAGCGAGCCGGCGCGGCCTGGTCGGGGTCCGGAAACTGGCATGGGGGCCCAGGGTCCGGCACGAGGTGTGGGGGCTGGCTCAGGGCGTGGGGTCTGGCACAGGGGCCAGGGGCCAGCTCAGGGCTTAGGCCTTGTAGGGGGCCCCACACTGGGCCTTCACCTAGGGCCCCAGATAGCCTAAGGCTGCCTCTGATAATAGTTATTCTAAAAAGAGTGGGTGAATTCCTAGCTGCACTTAAGTCAGGGGAGTTTTACCTTTGACTTCAATGGGGCCAATATTTCACCCATTAAATCTATATTATTTTAAGATTCTTGTAATAATAAATTTCTTACTTTCTTCTTTTTGATCTTTCATTACATTAATTCCCCCATTTTGTTGTGCGATGTTGAGAATGTTTGCTATTTAAAACTAGGCAGAGGATAAAATGAGCAAAATCAAGTCAACTAGTATTTAAGGATCTAGGATGAAATAGGCACCCACCTTCCCGGTAAAAGTTCACCACTAACAAAACCCAGTTAGTGACACTGAGCCATATGATCCTGTATACAAGCTTGGTGAATTCAGTGACAGGACTGCTAATAATGAAGTCTGTGAGTCATCGAGGGTACAGTTTAGGAGTCTCAAAATGGCAAATTAGTGTCATGGACTTGAAATCGGAAGATTCTCTTATGTTGGCCACAGAGTATATTTCAGTGACAACTGAAACACCAAAATAAATGTTATCCTAAAGCCTAACAGTCACACGTTATAGTGCAAGGTAACTAATGATAAAGAATTAATATTTAGACTGTATTGATTTATTGTTAATACTAAATGATAATGAATTAATCCAAAACTCAGCAACAGGTTCCAGTCTATGATCTCTGAGAGAGGCTCGGATCAGCACTATACACTGTGCAACAAGATACCAATGTTAAATTTTTAACTTCCTGATACGTATGCAATGTAATTGTAGCCATGTATCCCATGTATCATTAGGGTCAATAATTTCCTTATGCAATCCTATACTTTTATTTATCAAGTTTCATAAATGCAGTCTCAGAGTTTGGCGTTCTGGAGCAGAAAAGGGGAGTTCGTGGTTTGTGGCAGCTGGGAAGAGATCCCAGTGCCATGTGTTCCACTGGGAAAAGACCACACACAGTGTGGGGTTGTGGAGCTTCACTCATGATTCACATAGAACAGCCTTGTCCAAACTACCACCCCTGGGCCAGAATCTAGCCCACCAGGGGCTGGAATCTAGCCCATGGGCCATGGCAGCAGGGGCTCCTGGTGGACCCATCAGGGGCCATGGCGGGCCTGGCTGGAGCCCTGGTGGAGGGTGCAGGAAGCCACAGCACAGCTCCAGCTCCTGCCATGGGCCCCTAGGCAAGGCCATGGGGATCCTGGCAGGGTTGCGGGTCCATCAGTGAGGCAGAGGTGGCCATAGGGGGATCGGGGCAGCCCAGGGTTCGAGGGGTGGCAGGGAGCTGGGTTCTGGCCTGAAGAGGAAGGTGTGGAGTCAGACTAGGGCCGGGGGGGTGGGGGGTGGCACAAGGCTGGGAAAGGCGTCCAGGAGGCGGGAGTGGTGCAGTACAAGGCCAGGATCAGGCTCAAGGGGGCAGTGCAGGACCAGTATTAGGCTAGGGGGTTGGTGCAGGGCTGGGAAAGGGTCCAGGGGGATGGTAGGGGGCTGGGAAAGGGTCCAGGGGGGATGGGGGAGGCCAGGATTGGGGCCAAGGAAGCGGGGTGGTATGGGGATGGGATGGAGGTGACATGAGGGTGGAATGGGACTGGGAATGGGTCTGGGGGGTTGTATGGGGCTGGGAGGGATCAGGGCTGAGGAGGGAGAGCAGCATGGGGATGGAATGGGGGTGGCATGAGATAACACAGGGATGGGGAAGAGTCTGGGGGGGATGATGTGGGACCAGGATTGGGACCTGGGGGGGGTGCAGTGTGAGGCCTGGATTACGGCAGGGTGCAGCCCAGGGCTGGGGAGCCAGTGTAAGGAGAAGGGTTCAGGGAGATGATCCAGTGCAGGGCGGGGGGATTGGAAACCAGTGTGGTTAAGGGGAGAGGAAGCAGTAGGTCCCACCCACATTGCTCCTCTGCCCTCCTGCCCCACCCTTGCCACCCCACCCCCTCCCGCTGTCCTGCTTCTGCCTTGCCAGGCTCCCCTACCACTCCCTCCTCATCCTTTCTACCATCTCTATCATGTCCTGTGCCCGTTTCCCACGCTCTGCCTTGCTACCCCGCCCTGCTTATGTTCACCATGCAACCCCCTCCCTTATCTATCCAAAATTTACTGATCAGCCCCCCCGTGAGAAAAGAATTGAAACGTGGCCCCTCACCACAAAAGGTTGGACTTGCTGAGCATGTGTGCCAAAGAACTGCTGGTGTCTGGAAGGTGCGTGGCATGGAGAGTGACCCTGTGCCTGAGGCACCAGTTCCAGAGCAGGAAGACATCAGCGCATAGCGAGAGGGGCCAGGCTCTGCCTGCTTGTTTATATACACAACTGCTGGCATGTTGTCAGACAGCAGTTGAATGTGGTGGGATTTGATGAGGGACAGGAATGCCCAATAGGAAGGCCCTCAACTTAGTATACTGATATGCACTGGTGCCATACAATAGATGCACATCTTTTGTTTTTTCCCCGCCCTAAAATGTTCTATAATGAACATTTTCTGATAGTACATTTTAAAAAGGAACAATTTATATCCCCCTTTACTCATGTATTTTAGATGGTGCATGTTATGGTGATCAAGACTATGGGTCCTGACGTTCACTACAGCTTCTTGCAGAAGATGGGTTTTCTCTCTCTCAAAAAAAGCAGTAGTCATGCTCAAAGCACTCCTACACTGCAGTTGGCAGACATAATTCCTAGCTCAGGTAGGAATACACATGCTAGCTCAATTCAAACCAGCAGGATATCTATGGTTTGAGTTGGGAATGGTGTTATGATAATTGAGCCTACAAATTTATCCTAATTGGGATCTCAGTTGTTAAAAGAGATTGAACGTTCATAAAATGTGTCAGTAATCTGTAATAACCAATGGTGGTAGAAGAGCATACAAACAGGAGACGGAGTGAATTGGTTCAAACAAAGAGGCCTACTGATATAATTCAAGAAGTATGTAATGAACATGCCTGGTCAACAAGAAAAGCGTGGGACTAGAAAACGATGTTAGAAATTATGCCTGGTTGATAGCCAAAATAATGAATGGATGAGCTACGTCACTCATGGCTTCCTTTTAGTGTCCTTAAGAGAGAGAGAGAGAGAGAGACTTTGAAAGGAAAAAATGGCAGAAGCAAAGTGAACAACTGAAGTACTGCTGCTGGGGAAAAAAGGGAAGGATTAAGCTTCACCGTCATGGCTGCCACCCCGTCATCTCCTGGAACACTACGATCTTCCTTGTTCTGAGTCTGACAGATATCCTGATGGGACTAGGCCAGAGAGCTGGAACCAGATGACACTGCCACTCTCACTGGCTCTGGCTAAATCTTGACCTACATCTGTGACATAAGACTGTCTCCACCCTCCAAAATGTGTCCTTTTCCATCCACACATTTTTTCTCTTTCCTATCTCTTTCCTTTTCCCCATCTGTTCAATAAAGAGTTTGGCTTAGCTGGCCAACACTGCATATTTTCCAATATTGCCGTAAGCCTGTGACCAGAAAGGCAGCTAAAATCAATGCCCAAAACAGCCTGAGGCTGGTACGGGTTTGCTAGGTTTCAGAGCAGCTAATAAGATAGCAGAGTATGCTTGAGTTTCTCCAGCAGTGAGGTTGCAAGAGTCACCGCCAGAGACAGAAGCTACATCTTCCATATGTGTTTTTCTTTTCTTTCCCATTTTCTGTGTTTGTCTTTTTTTTTTTTGTTTGTTTTTTTGTTTTCCAGGAAATGGGATTAGACTTTAACAGCAGCAGGAACAACCCCTGCCCATTTCAACCATTTTCTTTTCCCCAAATAGACAGTTATTACCATCTTTAATATCATCTAGAGCAGTGTTTCTCAACTTTTAGTGGAGCAGGAAACACCTAAAGGTATTCATTACTTTACACGCAACACCTGATGAAAACTTTCTTGAAAAAGCTGGTCTATACCAGCTGTAATGGTCATAATATCTGCATACTATGCATTCCTGCAAAAACAATTCAGGAAATCAAATTAAATACAAATTTTACAACCATAACATGCATTTCTTTCTAAAAAATAGATACATAATGATTATGTAAACAACCAGGGCCAGATTATCACAGGGGCTTTAGGGGCTTAAACCCTGGGCCCTGGCTAAAAAGGGGGGCCTGGGCTCTAGTCACTAAAACCTTTGCATTAATCCATTCCTGCCTGGCTCAGGACCTGCAAGTGCTGGAGTGGGGGCGGGGTCCCAGAGCCAGAGGCCGGGCTCTGCGCTCTGCCCTGCCCCTGGGCCGGTGGACTGACCCGCCCTGGGGGCGGTACGGGCCAGCCCCCGTTTGCTCCGCCCTGGGGTAGGGCCATCTGGCTCACAGGTGCAGGGAGGCCGCCCCCCCTCAGCGACAAGGGCCACCGCAGTTGGGGGAGGGGAGGGGAGGACAGCCTGGGGGCTCCGAGCCAATTAATCCAGCCCTGCACACAACTTAAAACTGAAAATATTACTCAAGTATTAATGGGAATTTGGGCCTGCATGTTCGAATAAAGTTCATCTGTTCTTGGAGTAAGGTTCATCAAAGAAAGTCTTACTGTAGAAATTACGTCCAAGCAATTTTGATGCCAGTGGTAACAGCAATGGGAAATTTAAAATGCTCCAGCCACACCAAAGAAACAAGGTGTTGGCAGATGCCAATGTGCACCTGGAAGCTTTGCTGTGGTTTGTGCATTTTAAATCTCCCAGGCATGCGTGCATTGCTCTTTCCTCCCTCCCTACTCAGCCACCTCCTGCTCCCAAAAGCGAGGGGTCGGGGTCAGTTGCAGAACACCTTCATTATGTCCACAGAGCACCAGTGTTCCATGGAACACCAGTTGAGAAACAGTGATCTAGAGTGTCAGAAAAGTGGTGTTTCCTTCTAAAGAGTTGCTTCAGCTAAAGGGAAAGGGAACAAGGTTATGGTTAAAAGGAAAGCCTTCTTTAATATACTTAATATACGTGAACCTTTTTTCGCTCTTTTCCTTTACCTTTATTAATGAGTTTAAAAGATTTTTCATGATGTGCTTGCCATGGTACTAAGCAGGCTGCTCTGTATACCAAACCTTGAACTTTAAAACTGTTTAACGCAGGACTATATCAGCAGATTCTGTGAGCTCATTTATTCCACCGGAAATAATACAAACAGTGTGGTTCACAAGTCAAGGTGACATACTCCAGGCTAGCTCTCATGGAGCAAGTGTGCGAAAAGCAGAGTACCACCATAGTGGCATGAGCAGCTGGTCACCAAGACACTACCAGTCCAAGATGTGAGGCATTGTATTCAGGGCAATTAGCCCTGCCTGCCACTTGCACCACCACAACGGCACTCCTTAGCTTGATGACAGCTAGTACAGGCATGGGTTGGACAGTAGCCCAAGTATTCTCCGATACCACCATGGCCCCACTGCTCTTTTTAGTGTCATCAACCACAGATTCAGAATGTAGTAGATGAAAGTTTGTGTCTCTAAATAATAAAATAATGCACCAAATTATACTGAATCTGATTCCCCATTGTCCTACATCATGTGTAGTCATTTGTATCAGCGTGATTTTAACATCAACTTCTTACTCACATAAATGACTACACAAAGTGCAAGCTGATAGGGAATCAATCTCTTGGTGTCTTATTCATAATGTCATAGAACAACAGACCGGCCTTAGTATTTTAATTTTAAAATACCTGCAAGACAGGGCAAGAGTAGTTTCAATGTCTTCTCTCACTGGAAAGTTCTTTGCTTTCTAATCTGCCACATAAAATTTCTAAATCCTAGAAATGCAAATGTCATTGGCATAGGTTATTAGCATAGGAAATAAATCTATTTGTGTGCAAATACAGTAAGAAATAGACAGCACCAGAGATCAGCTAATATATAAAACCAGAAGCACTTGAGATAAAGTCAAGGAAAAGGAGGTAAAGAGAAAATTGGCCAAAGGGGTAAAAGGATGGAATAAAAATAAAAAGCTGAGGTGCAGAAGTGACAAAGGTTGGTATGGACAACATAACTTATATTACTTTTTATGAATATTATGTCCTTTAGTTTGCCTGCTTGATATTAGCCTGCCTGTCTGCACGGAGTTAAATCAAAGGGAGAAACAAAACAGGAAACAAAACAAATGACAGAGACAAGGTGCCTTCAGAGAGATAGCAAGGGTCTTTAAAGGATCAGTGGTAGAGCTATTATTAGGAAATGCCCCCTGCCTAGCTCTAGTCAGGTAGCAAAGTTCATTCTTCCCAGGCCCAAGCCTGGGATCAAAGAGATGCTAACCCATTAAAGATGCCTGAATAGAGAGAAAGGGGAGAAGGGCAATAGGCTGTCAGCAGCTGCTGGAGAGAAGACCCTATCCCTGCAGCATTCTCTCATTGTCTGCCTGTCAGTCTGTCTCTCTTTCCCAGCCAGAGATGGAAATAACTGTTCTGAGAAGAACACGCCAAGGCATGCAAGGAAAGAGCTAAGCTTGGGCCACACTTAAAACTTACTCTGACATAACTATGGAGCTCAGGGGGATGAAAAATCCACCCTGAAGTGCCATAGCTATGCCAGTCTAACTCCTGAGGTAGACGTAGCTATATCAGTGGAAAAATAATTATATCTTTCGGCTGTTCCTAAAGTAATGGAAAACTCTTTCCATTGCTGTAGGCTGCATCTGCATGCTGCATATGGTTATGCCAGCGTAGCTATGGCACCAGAGCCATGCCATTATAGTCCCCATAATGCAGAGCTGGCCTGATGTTTAGATAAAAGGCTATTTGTATAAGCATTTATTGTTTTAGCTTTTTTCTCTGCTTGCTATATACTTTTGGGTGACTAAATAGAGCTTTGATTTGAAGAAGCTGTTTTTGATTCACTTCATTTAGCTGTGGTCACTGGGTGAAGAAAAAGGCGCCAAACAATTGAGCAAACAAGGGGGTGAGGGGACTACCACCCAGAGATCCAGCGGTTGGGCAGTCCTGTTCCATCCTTGACGGAGGTGAAAGAACCCTAACTTGTTACCTGAAGGATGCACATAAGGAGTACTAAAAGGATTCTAAAATACAGTTTACCCAGTCACCCTGACAGATGGGGATAAGACAAAATCAGGAAGGTAAATATGGAGCAAAAGAGGGAGAGAGATATTACAAAGGATAATGAGAGAAAAAACAAAACAGAAAAAAGTAGATAAAAGGAGGAAGAAAACAAACAATCAGGAAACGTATCCTACTGAAGACAGTCAAAGTCAATTCACACACTAGGAAGCAGAAGGAGCAGTAACAAAAAGATGTTTGTTACCTATCTTAAAAACACTTTATTGATTTAAAAAAAGGAGAGAGAAGGGGAGTGGATGATCCTTATTATTAAAATATTTATATACCTTTTAAAATATTTTATTTTTTAAAAAATATTTATTTAAAAATATTTATATATCTTTTATGCCTTTTCTCTTGCTCATTGATGGATCCCATGCAAGTTTCTGAAACCTTCAAATATTTAAATTAAATAAATTATCATTCCAAATATTTACTGCATATTTCACTGTATTCTAAATACATTCAAAATATGGTTCCATCCTGCAAACATTAACGTGTACATAACTTTACTTCCATGGGTAGTGCCACAGATTTAATCTCACATAACTTGGTACTTTTGGCTAAGTATGTGCTCAATGTCCTTACAGGGCTGGACGGACAATGGGTCATTTGAAGAAGCTACTCATTTTAACACTTTATATTGCATTTTTATCCAGTTTCTAATAAATAACAAAAAGATCATTTACATAGTACTGTTTCATCCTTTCCACATAAAGAAAAAGAGACTATAATTTACAGAAGCTAGGAAATAATATTATTTTGTGAAATCTAATTTGTCAAATTAATGAAGATGATCCCTTTGCTTTTTTACAGGACAAAGCCAGAGCACCTGGTGATAAATTGCTTATGAATTTACCTACAACAGGTTTATTTAAAAGCCAGGCCTGGCCATCACTAACCTTTTAAGATTTATTTTCAAAACTAATTTTGACAGTAGATGACTTGAAACGCACATTGGGCCGTAAATATTAATAATGCTATAATGATAGAGTTAAAAGATGAAGTGCAATCATTATGTAGCAGGCGAGTGGAGGTGGGGCAAGGAGTAGTTTGCCAGTATAAAATCAACAGTGGGAATGACAGATCCACATTCCAACTAAAAAGACAAAGCTGATATGCTTAAAAGTACATGTTTAGGATTCTAGACTTAACTCAAACAGCTTTGATTGAACGGGGTCCCTTAGCAGTATTAAAACTGCTCTAATTGCATTCTTCAAGCCAGCTGAAGGCTGACAGCTTCCGCTCTCCAGCTCACTATCAAAGCACATCAAGGGATTCTATTATGAGAGGAGCACCTGGTCCAAATTTATTTCAACGGCCCAGAGCAAAATGGGAAGGTGCTTAATGTTCAACCACAATGGTGACATTTTTATGAGATATCCAAAGTTCAGAAACAAACAAATGAAGGGTTTGAAAGGAGCATGAACAGAAACTGTGACAATAAAAATTCAACATTAATATATCAATTTTAAAACATATACCACCCAAACTCTCGGGGACAAGGCCGAAAGTTCAGTGCAGGCAAAAGGAAAAAAAAAAACCCAAAACCAACCACCTTACATGTATGTCTTAAAACCACTGGGAATATTTTTAAGAAAGAAAGACCTTTTACTGCATATGATGCACTGAGTGACTCTATGGTAGGTGACTACTAAAATGGGTAGTAACATTAAATCACACGAAAAATGTGAAAAGTGAACTCAGGCAGGTTTCAGCTTTAACACTAAAATACTGGGGCAATTTCAGCATATGTTAGACTTTCAAGTATTATTTTAACCTTTTTTTTTTTTTTTTTTTTAAATCCCATTGTAGCATTAGCTTAAACAAACTCAAACCCGAGAAAAATTCATGCAGGTCAAGATTTTATAACCATCCATTACAATAAGTTGGGTAAATAAATATGGTGTATTGTTTTAAGTGTATATTAAGGGTTGTTTGTTTGCATTGTTTTTAACACAGGCTAAAATCATGTTTTGCTGAAGAAAGCCATTGCTATTGTCAGTGAGACTCAATGTGGGGTGCAGGGATCTATCCAAATCCCAGGATCAGGGCCACAGGTTCTTCTCTAACTAAAACTCAACAGCTCCTATGTAAATATTAATACCAGTGATGCAAATTCAAATAAGACCTCTTGTAAATGGATGTAAATGTGGCTGCAGAAACACCAGCCCATGCTCTAAATCTCCTTTTAAAAAGTTATATTAATTATTTTATTGTTTTAGCAATATAAAACCACAGAATAAAAGTAAAGAAGAAGCTACATGGCACTTGCAATGCCAGGCTTTTACACTGAAAATGTCAATTTACAAAATGTCTTTACAATAAAATATTTACAAGCAATTTTGAATATATGTTCCTAAAAGATGAAAAGCAGAAGAATTATCCAACCATTCTTCTTGCAGAATTGTATTACTTTCCTTTAGAATTCAGGTTTTATCCTTTATAGAAATTTTCTTTACTAAAGATACATCTAGGCCTATATGAAATAAAAGCTTTAACTGATTTATTATTTTCAATAATTCAATAATTCTTTAACTGGCTATGATTAATTTACTTTTAGATCTGTACAGATTCCAGGGATCACTGTGCATTGTATAAAACTATTACCTTTTCTATCAGTGTGGCCTCCCTCCTCCCCCAAATACACCTAAGTATAATTTAGTGGTAGACAGAATCTGTATTAAAAACTAAACACCAGAGGTACAAAAAGATTTATTCCAGACTAGGCTTCAAATATGTGATCTATGTAGGGAAATATTCAAAAATTGTAAAACTGAAGCACAAATAGTTTAAGGAATATTTAATTCCCCATTTTAAAAAATCTTCTTAAATTGTACCTTAGCTTTCTCATGGGATCCTCCCTGCTATTCTGCATAGTGGGCAGACAAATAGCTAATAAGCAACACATCACAATGCAGGCTTGTCTTGAATAGAGCCTACTGATATCAATCATTATTTTATGGCTGTTTGCTTGGTCAGCAGCACACACTTTAGAATCTTTTTCCTCCTGCTTTCTACCTCTCCCCATTGTTGCAAATGTCCTTAAAATTACGCCCAACATATGTTTCCTGATTTAACCTACATGGAATGCTTTAGTTTAGGAATATTTACATCCAAGACTTTCAGATACAGTTCAAGCAGACTATTAGAGTAGTTACTCAACACATAGCAACAATGTTTGGCACAGAGAAGTCAGATTGTTAGCATTTAAAGATATGAATAACTCCCTTCAAAAGACAATAGGATAGGAAGTTTTGTTTTTGTTTTTTTGGGGGAGGAAGCAGCACATCTCTACTAAGCAACGAAACTTCCTCAAGGAACCTTCCAACCCTGAACAATCTTCAAGGCTTCTTCTTTTGTATCTCCTAATGCTGCCATCTCTCACCGCAAGTATAACATGAAAGATAAATGGTAATTTTGCATGTAGGTATATCACCTCAAATTAGTAACATAAAATCACTGACATTTATTCTAAAGAAAGCTCTGCTGGCTGGAGGTAAAATGCTGAACAAGCATCTGTCAGAAATGCTAACTAAGGTAAGGCTAGGGACTATAAAGTACTATTAAAAGAGTGTAATAATGCCAAATGGAAATTCTGACACCATACATTAGCTTTTTGGCATTGTAAATTTATTATCCTAGTTAAATGGCTAGTGCCATGAACAGCAGTGCTTTTTTCAGGGTTTCAAGAAACGTGCTTATTATCCACAGTATCTGAATCAATATATTGACATTAATATATATATATTTGGTAAAGAATATTGGATTATTTTAACTCTACCATGCCCTAGATAATAATTGTTCATATACAATGAGACAACCCTTTCCTTAACCATCACAGGCCAAAGAAATCACATTACACTGCTGCTCCACAGACTTTACTGACTCCCTGTTGACTGACAGATCCACTTCAGAGTTCTAGTTCCAAAGGGGGAGCCATGTTAATCTAGGTCCGCAAAACAAACAAGGAGTTCTGTGGCACTTTTAAAGACTAACACATTTATTTATTGCATGAGCTTTCGTGGGAGAAAAATCTCACTTTATCAGATGCTTTGAGTTCTAGTACTGATTTAAAAGCAAGAATGGGATAAACCCACCCTATCACAAAAACCGTCTTTCCTTTTGGGACCCACCATGGGAATTTTGAATGTCCAGCATATTATTTTTAACAGAACTTAGGTATAAAATCAAGGTAGCCAAAAGAACTGCCTTTTTAAACCTCTCAGGGCAGGCCATGACAAATTCTACCACCTTCTGATCATACCCTCCCATGTCCCTTCTTCACGATAGTGGTACAAAATCCAACATTGCACTCAAAAACCAAAAGCACACGATTAAGGCTATGTCTACACTGACGGCAGCAAATTCACCACTGTCAGATCGATTTTTCCAGTTCAATTGATCAGCAGTGAAAAGACGCTTGATCGATCTGGAAATCAATCTAAAAATACCATCCCTAAAAAAAAGCATAGTACTGCATCAACAGGAACTCATTTCCCATCAGCATAGTACAGTGGAGACGGCACACTAAAGAGAAGTTGCAAAGTTGATGGGAGTTGCACAAACTTCTCTGTGTAGCTTGCATAACTCCTATCAACTGCCTCGAATTTTGTCAGCAGTGTAGACCCAGCCTAATGTGGAGTAGAGTAGGATGGAAACACTAAATGCTATTTGAGACAGTTTTCATGTTTGCTTTTTATAGTTTAGTGCCAACTGTGAGAGGATCTTTAGAAAATGAGGCTAGACAAAGCTTTTGGTGGTACAGAACATAGCAGGGCTTAAAAACGTTTCCAAATAAACTTTATCCCTTGGTTTACAAACCAAGGGATATGAACGCTCTCCCTTTCTTCCTTTTATGGAGAAAATTCTACAGTAATTCCAGTTTCTGGTTGGTCCCGATTAAGCTATTGCATACACAGTAACTTGCAAGCTGCAGCTTTCGAACAATGGAGAAACTTATTGAAACACAATATAATGGGAATATGAAGAATGTTTGTAAAAAAGAAAAGTAGAAGACTACAGCTAATTTCCTTTTGAGTGACTCAATGTAACAAGTTAATTTAATCAGCAACAACAGTGCTCTTTGAGAAACTCCTGGGAATTGAGGGCCAAGCAGTCACAGTAATAAATCTCCTCTGTAACTCCTACTAGCATCCTTGAAAATATTAAACTATATCAGTTCAAAAGCAAAACATTTATAGGCAAATGTGATAAGAATTATTTTTACACAGATTTTATTTCTTATGTAAACAAAGCCTAAATTTTGACTTAAGGAATACGTGTTGGAGTAGTAGTAGGTCCAAAAGGCGTGGAGGGGCATGAGTGTGCATGTGTGCCTCTCTGAGGGGAAAAAAAAGCACAACTAGCCCTAATGCTTATGACAAGCTGATTTTGAGACAAAAAAGGAGGTATCAGCCATGGTCTGAAAAAGATTGATCTCTTTTTGTCATGCCTTCTCTCAAAAATGCCTTGTCTTAGGAACTTCAAATGAAGGTTATTTGAAAAGCCTTGGTGATAACTAGGGCATAAGAAGTAAAGCCTAAATTTTGACAGGGAACATGTATATGGGAAATATATAACTTGATTAATTAAGAATGTCAGAAAAGGCTGTCAGGCTCTGTCAAACTTTAAAGGGCATCACATTAGCTGTGCAGCTGTAGCTTAAAGCTTTTAACAGATTAGTCTCCAATCCTTTCTTTGCAAAGAAAGACTTCAAAAAATAAGGAAGTCTGTCATGGTATTTTGTCAGCGTTTAAGTGCCTTGCTATATACGGGAATCTGTGCTGGTTAACTGGGACACTGTAACTGTACCTTTTAAGCTCATCAGCTCCCTGATCACCTTCCTAAAGAATGCCGGTGCCTCACATGATTCACAGAAAGTTCACTTCATTCTGACAAGTTATTCTTGAATTCCTAATTCAGCTCTGTATAACCTTTTAAACATGCTTTTCAATGTGTCATATTTGGTACTATGTGACAAATGTCACCCAAAAAATTAAAATAAAATGTCAATTGAAGTAACTCTGACACGCCATTTTATAGCTAGAGATAGCAATAAAATTGTGCGACGGCAATAAAACATAAGAAGAACAAAAGTATCCACTGGTAAACGCACTGATATCTTCAGTGATTTGGGGGTTTGTCAATACATGCAAAACCAGCTGCTAGGTTCCTTTAAGGGTAGAGATACTTATCTGAACTGTGGGGTCGCCACCCACACACAAGGGGAAGCCTAGAGCATCTCAAGCAGATGAAGTTAACAGGGACAACAGGCAGCAGCAGATGTTGCATTAGTGCTTAAAGCTCGAATACCTGTCCTCTGTTGATGTGCCAGATCTGTCCCTATGTTGTGAGGGAATATATACATCTACTTTTCCCTTTGCTTCACAGCTGGGGATGCATCATCAGTGTTCAAGGCTATGTCCACACTGGCAAGTTAGTTCGAATTAAGGAAGCTTAATTTGAACTAACTAAAGCCATGGCTACACTAGATTTTAATTAGTTTGAATTAAGGGCTTCCTTAATTTGAACTAATAACTTCGAATAGGGTATTAGAAGTAAGGGTTAATTCGAACTAGTTAGTTCAAATTAACCAATGTGGCCATGTTCGTTCGACCTAATTTCTTAGTTCGAACTAACCGGCCCATTGAAATCAATGGAGATCGCTAATTCAAACTAAGCAAGTGCCATGAATGGCACTTGCTTAGTTCGAACTAATTTTTTCTAGTTCGAATCAAGCTAATTCCAACTAACTAAAATTAATTTGAATTAGTTGGTTCAAACTAACTAATTCGAACTAATTTTAGTAAGTGTAGACGTAGCCTAAGTGTCCAAAGGTCGAAAAAGCAAATCACCTGAGGCAAGAAACTCTGGATGGGGTAGCCTGGGTACTTAAATGAGGCTTTGAGCTGTCTTGTATCTATTTGATGGGCCAGGGCATACTAATGCACCACAGAAGATGTAGGGCTTCCTTCTTACCAATATATCGAGTACAACTGCAAGTGTCCCCTTCTTAGGAGATCCACAGGAGGGGACAGTGCAGCTAGTTAGGCAGCTTAACAGCAGCCAGGAGGCTTGTAGGAATCCAACAAAACGAAGATAATGGAGAATCTAGAAGGAGGAATCTGGTTTCAGGAAGCCACTGCTACACAGAGCTCCTACATTTTACTGAACAAGAGACCTGCTCTTGAAGATCTCAGATCAATAGCTAAAGGATGGTGCCTGTCTTGTTGAACCTCTAAACTCTTCCAGAGAAGGTGGTCCACTATGACGGAGCTTAGGGTCTTTGCAAAATAGTCACTTCCTCCAGCAAGCTTCCCCACTCAGGCATATAGACTTTAAAAAGTCTGCATTACTGAAAATGCTAGAAATGCTCAGGATTCCTGGAACTCAGAATAAGGCATCTTTTAAATGCTCACATTAGTGGGAGCAGGAGGAACCCACAAGGAATGAGAGTGGAGGAAACTAAGTAAATGCTGGGGGGGGGGTATACAAGGCCTCCTGTGGGCCATATAAGGTCCTTATGACCACGAAGGCCTGTTCATTGGCTTTTCCTCTCATGAACATATAAGCCTCACAAGTAGAGCCTAAGACAAGGGAAAAGGCATGGAGTTTAGAAATTCTGAAAGAGCTGTCGGCTTCCTAAGGATTACTACAGAGCTGAGAGCATGCCATGCAATTCCAAGGATGGATCTCGACTTCTCCTTTGTGGCCTCAGCCAGTCCAGAACCCCTGCAAACTCTAAAGGGCTTCTATACCACCATCTCAGTTCAGGGGCAGCCTCTGTCAAACTTAGCAGCTCTGCACAGCTACAGGAGGTAGGGAGCTAGAATCAGCCTGCAGAATTTAGAAGCTCTCCAGGGCCATATGGAAGAGATAAGAAGTGGGGTGGTCGGTGAGTATCTGGTGTGGATGAGAGTGGAATGAAGTATGAAAGAAATGAATATGGCCTGGGGTTTTTGCCTATGTAACTAACAGGTTTCACAAGTTTTCACACTGGGGAAGGGGGGAGCGAGGGCTAGGAGAACTCCAAGGGGAAAACAGTATGGAATATGGAGAAATCACAGCCCAAACTCTGCTAGTACTTCTGTACTGGAGTAATTCTTACAGACCTTTAAAATATAGAACAATTCCTAAAAATAAAACCACCTGGAGTTAAGTTTGACTGTACCTAACAGTAATTTCTGGATTAAGCCAAAAATTCAAAAGACATGTACAGGAATATCACATTAGAAAGCCAAGGAATTCAGAGTTAAGTGCACAGATTCCAGCCTTCTTTACCAACTATATAGAGTTCACAGAGAGATTTTATTTTACTAATTTTTGAAGGACAAATATCATACCAAAGGCAGTCTCTATTCACTCTGCATTAAAATTCCATAGGCTCCCAATTATTCAAGCCTTCTTAAACACAGTACTAATGTACATATATATGTGACTGTCCTAATCCTCAGTTATGACATTATAGCATTTACACAAAGGAGTAAAGTTAGTGAGACAAGAAAGCATCAATCTTAGTATCTGTGCAAGAAGACTGCCTACAACCCACAGACTTCAGATTTTTTAAAACCTCTTGGTGGGGGAGAATAAAAAAAAAAAAAAGACTATAAATTAAGGGAGCTGGGAGGATGGTAAAAATACAGTCTTTTCCAAAATTAAGCTCTCCATTGCCATAAACTGGATTTCAAGTCTTTTGAAAAATTAATTGATCCAAAAACAACTGTGTGAACACCGAGATGTGGAGGGAACAAAGTCAGGAAAATAAAAGGGTGGCATCTCTACAGAAGCAAAGTTCAGGGTGCTTGGGTGACGATGTATAAATTTCCACATTTTAAGTTGAAATTTAAAAGAAACATATACCTTTGAATGCCCTGGCATTTCATGCTTGGTTTTTGGTTGTTATAAACCACACCAAATATTTAGGGCATTTTATTTTGAAGTTACTGATATGACTCAAACTTCACTCCATTTAAAAAGTTTTTGTTTGGAAATTTTGAAACATGTTTGTCAGGGTAACGCCATCAAAAATTGAGGTACGTCTTCATTCCACCTACCGACATTCTCCACACTAAAAACAACTTTTCAGAAACAAGAGCGTGTTGGATGCTCTTTCCCAGGCCTCTATAAATCAGAGGCAATAAAACTTCTAGAGATGTATTCTGATCTTAGATGTACAGTATTTATACAAGCCACCCTATAGAAGTCTTGTTGTTGGTATGTAGCAATACAATCAGCTACCTATTAAAAAATCTGAAAACCAGAACGTTAAAGCTTTGCTGCTGGGGTGCACAAGAATGGCCTTTTTATGGTGTGTTACTGCTGCCTTAAGGGGTAAATCCTGTTTACAGCAAACCCCAGCAACAAAAATCCCAGCATCATTGTTGCATTAAACAGATGCCTCTCTTTGCTGATTTTATGGCACATGTAGAGCCAAAAGCCTCCTTATCAGGCCAAATGCTCAACTGCTGACTTTGGGGCCAATTAAAAAGGGCTGCAAGATGACTTAAATTAAGACTTTCAAGCTATCCAACCAGCCAAGTAAACTGTGAGCACCGGATGCCCTGCTTTAGTGCAAGCTTATTTATTTTTAAAAATACAATTATTCAGATTTCCAGGCTCCTGCTTAGCAACATGAAACCTCAAGAAATACTGCAAATAATAAAATAAAATAACAATAAGTTATTAAAAGTTCTTCAAATGACACACTCAAGTTGAGAATTTTTTTAACTCTAAAAAGCGCTGACACTCCAGAAATTATTTTATATGCCACATATCAACTTCTAACGCCTGCTACTTAAAAGAATAAAAATTAGTGACACATATATGTTCCCCTTATTAAAGGGCTTTCTCTTGAATGTTAAACTATAAAATACACTTCAGAAAGTAAAGCCTTTAAAAGCAAGCACTTTATAAATACAAATGATTCTGACTTCTTTATCAGAAGCTATGAGATTGAGAAAGGCTAATCTAGGGTAATAGAGGGAACCAGCATTTCATAAAGACATGTGGCTAGAGTTTCAATGCCTAAAGATGAAGATAAGAACCTAGTCAGATTTTCAAAACCACCCAGATCTCCAACTATCATTGGCTAGGTCTACACTTACAAAAGTTAGTTCAAATTAGTTAATTCCAACTAACTAATTCGAACTAATTTTAGTTAGCTCGAATTAACTTAATTCGAACTAGCATGGCCCCACTAGAATTCGAATTAGTCAGTTGCAGGAAGGTCAATCTGCCAATTAGTTCGAACTATGCAGTTAGTTCGAACTAATATGGCCACATTTGACTTAGTTGGAATTAATAAATCAAATTCACCGTTAATTCGAACTAAGCAATCAAATTTATTAGTTCGAATTAAGGAAGCCTAGTGTGGTCAAGGCTTAAGTTAGTTCGAATTAAGCTTCCTTAATTCGAACTAACTTGCAAGTGTAGACATAGCCATTGATTTTAAATGAAAGCTAGTCGTCTAAGCATGTTTGATAATCTTATTAGATGCCTAACTGCATCTTCAGATGCAAAATCTGCAAAATACCTTGCAAAATCTGGCCCCTCTTCCATAAAATCAGAGATGATTGGAACATTTCAAAGCTTTGATTAACTCTGGACAGAAAACTGCACAAATAGCAGTGAAAATTCCCCTCCTCCTAGATTTCAATCAATCAACTTTAATTTTAAAAAAAAAATCAAATCATTCCAATTTAATAAGTACCTTAGCACCATGGATGGTGAAGAACACACAGTTGGTAAGTTTAAGTAAAAACTTGATTAATGTAATACATTAACTAGTTGTCTGGTAATGGGCCACAAAAATTACCTGCTTTGAAAATACATCTATTGTTTGGGAGGATATCACTGTAACATTACAATAAAGGCTTAATATTATGAAACATAAAAGCTTAAATATAGATAAACATCTAAACAGAGTATTTAACAAAGTTATGACACAAATAGTAAACTCTCTTGCCTTATCATAGAGGAGGACATGAAATACAGCAAACAAATGGATAAAGGCAGTGTGATAGTTTTAACTTTGAACTTATTGGCTACAAGTTGGCATCATTTAAAAGTCCAAACAACATCATCAAAATCAGCTTTCTTTTAAAAACATACATAGTGGAATGTGCTTAAATATGTTATTTACCAAGACCAGAACAAAAACCCCTTCTGGCCTATTCTGATATATTATATACAAGTTCCAAAGGAGTAGCTGTGTTAGTCTAGTTCAGCAAAAGAAACAAGTGGTACGTCTACACTGGCAAGTTAGGTCAACTTAAGGAGGCTTAAGTCGTCCTAAACAAAGCCACATCCACACTGGGCTTTTATTAAGTCGACTTAAGCCCTTCCTTAAGGGATTAGTGCTAAATCAACCTTATTAAGTTGACTTAAAGCTGTTAAGTCAACTTAACAAGGTCGACTTAAATCAACTTAAAGTATTGCCACTCAGTTAGGTTGACTTAACAAGGTCAACTTTAAGTCAACCTTTTTAACCTTGCCTTCTTAACTAACCGACTTAACTTTGCCGGTGTAGCCATAGCCAAGGAGTCCTGTGGCTCTTTTAAAGACTAACAAATTTATTTATCGCATGAGCTTTCATGGGAGAAAATCCCACTTCATCAGACACTGGGATTTTCTCCCACAAAAACTCATGCGATAAATAAATTTCTTAGTGTTTAACAGTGCCACAGGACTCCTTGTTTATTATATACAATAAACCTGATAGACAGTCCAGATAAACACTACTTGGATGAGAAGCTTTAAAATAATACTTTATCCAACAGAGTATAACTAACAGAGTCATTAGAGCATTTCATATCTTTATTCAATCTTTTAACACTACAGAGACTTTTAAACATCCGCCCCACACACACACTTTTTTTTTTTTTAAAAAGCATGTGACAAAATTTCCTTAAAGGGGCTCAGTTCTTTAGGTTGTGTAATTAAATATAGCTTTGCTGAAGTCAACTTTCCTATGCTGATTTACACCAGCTGAAGACCTTATCCAGATCCCTGTATTTAACAGAATACATATCAAATGCTTTTTTCTTACCTTTACACTCCTTTGGAGCCATTATATTTTATCTGTCAACTGGTGTTTAGTATAAGTTTACATTGTGGATAAAAACAATGAAATGAAAGTATATTTTGAAAATAGTTATTGCACCAATGTATTGAGCAGGTTTAAACATATTTATGACACTACAGTTTTTAAAAATACATATTACAAAAGTAGCTGGCCTGTAAGAGGTAGCAACATTTTATTTTAAAAAGAACAAGCTATTACTAAGTTATAGGTGTAGCAAGCAAGAATGAAAAGATGGCAAATCTGAATTATTTGGTGCTCCTATTGTTCAACTATTTGTTTAGTAAATATGTATTTAAAAATAGTTACTTCCAGTTTGGGTGTCTAGAGAGTTTAAGTTTCATCCCAGAGTGAGTTTTTATGACAGTTATAAACCACTAAAAAACAGGGTTTATAATGGAAGTGCTGACATCACTAACTATAGCAGCACGAACAGTGCCTCTGGAATCAAGGCACATTATATTTATGAGGTAGGTAAAAGTCTGTAACCATTAATCACCAGAATCATATTGACAGATTCTAAGTTTGAGGTCCAACAAAATTAATGCATTCAGTTTCTCACACCACTGATACCAAGGAGAGAATATGTAGGCATTTTTATGGTCTTAGGCTTTGACATCTTTACAGAAATCAGTGAGGGCAGTCTTCCTGAAACATTTCATTAATCTGCAGCCCACGCATTTCTAGGTTTCACCAATTTTTTATTTACTGCTAGAGAAGTAGATTGTTTAGAAACCAAACATGACCTTATTTGTACAAACATGCTTCAATAGATCATTATATACATGAATTCTGTATGCATCCAACATATATTTAGAACCCATACCCAATAGTGATTAATCACCCCAACAATATCCAACTCCTAAATTATAACTCAACATCCCTATATAAAAATCTAAGATGTCAGCACCTCAGTCTTTATGATATCACACCATTCCAGTAATTCTGTTTTACAAGTAAATTCCTATTATACATTAATAAGTGCTGTTGGTGGCTAAACTTCATGCCTTTGAGTAATGACTAGGTTGAAGGCAATTAGGCCAGCCAGGTGCAGCTGGGCTGGGTACTAATAAAAAGTTTTTAAATTTTACTGTTTCCGTTTGGATTTTGGGGGTGCATTCCAATCTGCCCAAATTAGGGAGGAAATTGTTTCCATGTTTTCAGCGCTTCCATGTTTTGACCATTACCGATAACCTCTTTACAGTTTTTTTTTATTTTGTTTTGTTTCCTTCCCCACATGTACTATGATCTGAGGACTGATTTCCACTGACTAGGATCCATGTTTCACAGTATGTCAGAGGCATTATTGTAATCATTATAGAGTTAGAAAAGAGAAAAAAAAGCACACCCTCACTCAGGTAATATTGCAGTACCTTCATTTTAGAACATCTATGTGAAAAATCAAGTAAAAGTAGTTTTAAAAGATTTTATTCACACTGTAAAGGAAATGTTTTTCACTGGAAATCTAATCCAAATAGGGAAAATATGTGGTTAAAAAACCCCTAAAAACCAAAAACAACAACAAAAAACCCGCATAACTTAAATACAGTAAGTGATATAGTCTTGCCCTTCGTTAATTTCTTTCTTAAAAGAGCTGCAAATATTAAAGAATATTAACTACAGAAAATCATAATTGAAAATAGAGATTATATAAACATAGCATGGAAACAGTCATTTAGAATTATGCAATCAGCCTAGTTTTAATATAACTCCCTTCTAAAAGAAAACTTTTTGAGTTTCAATCTTTAAACTGTTTTTATTCTGCTTTTTAAACAAAGGGCAAAACAAAAATCCAGCATAAATTATATACTTGTTAATGATAGCACAAAAATTCATTTGGCTTAATCTGAGAACAATACTGAGCATATTAAATAATGTTTTAGGTCATTATTTTCCTCCTGATTCCAGCTGGCTGTTTATTTATACTATTCACACTGAATTTAAACAGAATTGCATTTTAAATATGTGTCCCAAATAAAGCCAAAAATGCTGATGCATCCAATATAAAAATATAGGATCAAATTTTCCTTGGAGTCATGCTAGTATTAAACATTGATTTTTCTGTGTGCACACACGTGTTTGTCCAAGCATGCCCGTGATTTTATGTGCAGCATTTACACTAAAGTAGTGGTTCTCAACCTCTGGGTCACAACACACGACAGTAGCTGAGTGTGTCACATGAAATCAGCCTGACAATGAAAGCTCCCCCTGCCGCTGAGGTGAGCCATGATACCAGGCTGACTTCACACTGCTGGCCCTTTAACTGCCGTACCTGAAATCTCAAGTGGCTGCAGCTCTCCGCAGAGCCACCACCGAATCTCGCGGCTCCACTGTGTTTCACAGCAGCAGGTGATGCTGCTCAAGCCTCCCGCCAACAAATCTGCATTCTAAAGCAGAATTTCTTTGGCGCTGGGGGCCACTCTAACTTGACCTGCTGCCGGAAGTGCTGGTGCCAGGGAGGAACTTCGGTGGCAAGGGAACCTGGATGGTGGCAAGTCCTGTAACTGGGTGACATCAGTGTCGTGCATGACTCAGAGCCCAACCATGTCATGAGGCTGATGGGGTTGAGATCCCCTGCCACAGAGGACACATCCTGATCATCATAACATACCTTCTGCCTGTCTCTTCACCTCAGGTTCTATTGCCAGAGGGGTGGGTCAGGAAACACAGTGTAACTCCCTTAACATAGTTCTTTCCTAATTTTTCTTGTGGCTTGAATGGAGGGTGTAGAAGGGCAAGAGGGGCCTGGAAGGGACTGAACATAGGAGAACTCTAAAACTGCAGAGCCTTTCTATAATCAATTGCATAGAGAACCTTGAACCTTTGTGTTGTTTTTGTGGGAATCTCTAAATCTCAGCAGCACATCTCCATGTGAGCTCCCATCCCCTGCAGCTACATACAGATTTTGTGGAGAGATCTTTGTAGAAGTATATGATACTATGTGAAAAATTAACTCCTCCATGGAAGGGAGTTTCTTTGTAGTGGTATGAACACATTAATCAGAGGCTGGGAGAGAATCAAGGCTGAGAACAATTACTCTGCTAGCTCCACTAAGGGGGAAATCAACAGCACAATTATAGAATCATAGAGTTAGAAGTGACCTCAGGAGGTCATCTAGTCCAATTCTCTGCTCAAAGCAAGACCAACTCCAACTAAATCATCTCAGCCAGAGCTTTGTCAAACTGCACCTTAAAAACCAATAAAGATGGAGATTCCAGCACCTTCCTAGGTAGCCTATTCCAGTGCTTCACCACCTCCCTAATGAAAAAGATTTTCCTAATATTCAACCTAGACCTCCCTTATTACAACTTGAGACCACTACTCCTAGTTCTGTCATCTACTACCACTGAGAACAGCCTAGCTCCATCCTCCCTGGAACACTTTTTTAGGTAGTTAAAGGCTGCTATCACTTTCCTCGATCTGCTGGCAATGCTCCTACTGATGCAGCCCAATGGGCCATTAGCCTTCTTAGCAATAAGGGCACAATATTGACTCATATCCAGTTTTTTGTCCACTGTAACCCCTGGGACCTTTTCTGCAGAACTGCTGCCTAGCCAGTTGGTCCTCAGTCTGTAGCAGTGCAGGGGATTCTTCTGTCTTACATGCTGGACTCTGCACTTTTCTTTGTTGAACTTCATCAGATTTCTTTCTGCCCGCTCCTCTAATTTGTATAGGTCACGCTGTATCCTATCCCCGCCCTCCAGCGTATCTGCCACTCTCATCAGCTTAGTATCATCCGCAAACTTTCTGAGGGTGCAACCCTCCCCATCTTGCAGGTCATTAATGATGTTGAACAAAACCAGACCAAGCACTAACCCCTGGGGCATTCTATTTGTTACCAGCTGCCATCTAGACATTGAGCCCAATGTTCTAGCTAGCCTTCTATCCATCTCAGAGTCCATTCATCCAACCCATACTTCTTTAACTTGCTGATAAGACTACTGTGGGAAACTGTATCAAAAGCTTTGCTAAAGTCCAAGTATATCACGTCCACCACATTCCCCATATCCACAGAGCCAGTCATCTCACCATAAAAGGCAATCAGGTTGGTCAGACAACTTGTCCTTGGTGAATCCATGTTGACAGTTCATAAGTGCAGTTAGAGGCAGAAAGATGTATATGTCCCTTAGGAACACCAATGGGTGCACCTATTTATTCTCAGGGGAGACCAGCCTGTACAGTGTATCTGATCCAAAATTCCACCCTCTCCAACATCAGGTCACACCTCAGAAAATCTCCCAGTGCTCTGACACAGTGTGGAGTATGCACAGAAAGATTTTTGCAAGCTTGATGCTTCCAGTCCCTTTTGGGGACTGTTTTCTACTCTTCACTCCCCTTCAAGCCTCAGAATGAAGCTGAATGTAGAGGCATTAGCCAAAACTTCCTATAAACTTTTCTGGGAGTTTTGACCAAGTTTAATAGTATATGGCCATAAACCAACCTTCTAGTTTTATTTTTTAAATGTTGCAAGTGCTGCAGAAGCAGCAATATGGGGACAAGAACCAAGTTTATTAGTAGATCCACTAGAATCCAGCATAGGATAGGGTCCTACAATGCATGTTTCAATTGGTCAGTGGTAATTTCTCATAGAAAAATTCTAGTTTTTTTATTTCTGTGAGAAATCTATGAGAAAAATTCCAGTTTACAGAAATAAAAAACCCACAGCAAACTAAATTGACATCTTGTTTGGAATAGTTACTGCTGCAGAATAAGATAAAATACTACTGAAATCTGCACAAACCCATATGCAAGGAGCTTGGTAGTTCTCTGCTTTAATGCCTATTTTTCAAGTGATCGTGGGCCTGAACAGGACAGCAATGAAGCATGAATTTAAACACAAGTTTAGTATTGAGCATATTCTTCATTGCTCTCTTGAAAAGGATGCTTTCTTGACATCAGGCCTAAATTTCAAATAGACTACCGCACAGAAGATATGCACTTTTACTTTGAGATATTGCTGTCACATGTCATAACAAAATTTACTGGATATTAAGGTAGGGTACTAGCCTGCTCTCACAAGTTAGTGCCAAAACTCCCATTGACTTAACTACAGCAACAGGCTCTTGATTATAAATGTTTGTAATATCTCAAAATTTCTCGATGGTTCAGTGTCGCCAGCTTAATTTATTGATTGATTTATTTTAAATAGCTGTCTTCAGATGAATGATGACATATAATATCCAAATTTATCTTAGTTATTGCACTTGAGTAAGTCATCAAAGTTAGAAATCTATCAAATCAGAGACATTTTGTAATAAAAAAAAAATCAATTATATAGCAAATCAAATTTAGAATTCAGAAAATTCATTCTGAGAATAAAATCAAGCCCTTCTGATTTCAGAATATTCTGTAGATTTGTAGAAAAACTAAATTTCACACTACTTAGCCAAAATTAATAAAAATACATATATTAATAAAGTATACATCCTGTTTGTAAGGCACATAGCAATTTGAAAGCCAAATAGCTTGAGAGTCTGTGTTTCTGGTGTTTTGGTAGGGGAGTATTTATTTTTTGAGACTGCAGGTGCTAATAACATTTCACACACCATTTTCAAAGTGGTAACAAAGTGAAGAGATACAGATTAATACCATGTCTTAACAAACCCTCTCCAGAAACCTGACAGATCAGAATAATGTACTGACTTGTACTGCCCTCTAGTGATTAACTGTTGAAATACCACTTTTTTATCCTTCAAAATGTTAATGGTGCATGTAAGCTGCCAAATGCCAATAGTAAAACCAGGAAATTTAAATATAATTAATAAATGCAGGTTGTAGAAAATACTACCTAGGGACTACAATACCACCTGCATCACATCATGCATACATACTTGATTAAAAAGGGAATAAGTGCAGAATGAGGTAGTACCAAAACACATCTGCTAACAGAAGTTTTTTAAACCAATGTTTCTTGTAAATATATATGCCGATTTCACAGTAGTTCTTTTAAAAATGTTTCTAATTAGCAGTCAAAAACAAATAAAGCAAATATATACAGATAAAATTTTGGCTGCCTCCTACTGCATTTCAGTCTGTTCAAAAGCAGATAGACATTACAAAGAAGAATTCTCTCTCTTCTGACCCTGGATTACTGCATCAAAGAAATTGTAAATATTGGAAAGTACTTATATAATATCAGAGAAATTTAGGAAAATTTTATCTAAAAGCAGGTTGTGTTGTGATGCTTGTTTCCCAAATGTGAAGTAAAGCAGAAGCAGTTATTAGTCCTAAACACCTTTACAAATCAGGCCGTGAGCATGTCAGCAATGAAGCTGGAAATAAGAGGGTTGGATGAAATAAAGGGTCCATTCAAGTCAATACCAAAATTCCCATTTAGAGTGGGAGATTACAGTGGGGCCAGAATTTCACTCCTGGTCTCCTGATTACTGTGCTTTACTCACAGTAGCCCTGATCCTGCAATCCAAGCCATATTCGCAGACTTTTGGATCCACAAAATGTCCCTGACTTCAGTGGACTGCCACACTGCCAAAGTCTCCCACCCACTTGGATCCAGTTGCAGGACTGGGGTCTAGAGTATTAAGTGTGGGGGGGAGGTCCCCCCCTGACTTAATCTTGCTGGCACTTGGAAAACTGCTAACATTTTGAAATATGAAAAATAAAATAATTCTAATAGGAGAAATTTTTAAATGCTCCAGAGTATATAATTTTTAAATGCCCCACAGTATATAAAGCATTGATTCCATATGTGTCTGTTTTGAAAGCTGAACATTAATTAGCTGCTTACATAGGAGAAATCTACTAGGGATTAATAGACAGCGGAAGATTTTACAAAGGATGTTTTTAATTTGTGAACAAAGGATCAGATCCTCAGATGGCCAATGGTGCTATGCCAACTTAAAACAGCCACGTATTGAGCCAGGATTCTATCAGGATTCTAGTAATTTTGCTAATGAGATAAATAAATCTGTTAGGCTTTAAAAGTGCCACACATCTCCTTGTTTATTTTAGGAATTTTGAATTATTGATCAAAAGTGCTTAAAAAAAACCAACTCACACAAATTAGACATTTTCAAACAGTTACGTGCATCTAATTAAATCATGATCTGCTACTAGTTCTCCCACAAGCAAGTTTTTAAACTGTTAACTATTATGCATCATTTTCACAAGTCTGTAGGAAAATTAGTCTATTGTAGTTTGTCTAAATCAATGCCAAACAACTGACATGTTCTTCTAGAAAAGAAAATACATAAATAAAAACCAGTTTCCATCTTGCACCAGAGTAATCACAATGATATATGTGGTACATAAGCACGTGTATAAATGGTTACACAAATATCCTTTGCTCTGCAGTTGTTAAAGGTTTGCTCTCCCTTTGCTACACTTTTTGCTTTCCAGAAAAGAGAACTTGCATTTCTATGAACAAGTACATTTCCATTTTTCTGCAGCCTTAGCACAGTTACAGCTGCTTAGTACCCCTGAAAACAATCAGATCATCACAGGGAGAGACGTACAACTGCTAGCCACTATCAAGTGAGTGAGGTGTGTTCACAGTTTTTACTGCATTCCACACCTACCAGAGACGAGTGATTACATGGGCATTCTCCATGGGAAGAACACAGGGGCAGTCTTAGGGATTCTGGGGCCCTAGGCAAAAATCAAGGATTGGGCCCCAGGAGGCATGGGGAATGGGAGCGGCCTCATTCTTGACTTTTGCCCATGCCCCCCCCTCCACTGGCCTCACTGGGGCCCCCACCAGCCCTGCTGCTGGGTCCCTGGTCCCCCTCCCGACCTCACCAGGACAGTCCCCCCCAGGGCCCCAACAGTCCCCCCAGTTGGCCCCTCCAGGACCCCCGCCAACCCCCCAACCCCTCCGGCCCTGCTGCTGGCCACAGCTGGCCCCCCACTGGGATATTTTAAATAGCCACAGCATGGAGCCCTCTCCCCCCCTTGAGGCCCTGGGCAAATGCCCCTCCTACACACACACCCACTAAGAACACCTATGAAGGAACACAGACAGGAAGGAATGCTGTAGAATCTCTCAGAGTTCCCCATGTCAGAGTAGTTCTACAACATTCCCCTACACAAATTAGTGACTAGAAATCACTACTGAGTCCAATAGATGTTGCAAACTAAGAGTTGAGCATCTTGAAGTAGTGTTTCTTAGCAGCATGTTAAAACTCCTAAATAAAAGGTCATACTTTCAATATCCCACCTCTGAAAAAGAGCTCTGTGTAAGCTTGAAAACGTGTCTCTTTCACCAACAGCAGTTGGTCCAAAAAGATATTATCTCACCCACCGTGTCTCTGTAATATCCTAGGACCAACATGGATACCACAACACTGCAAATATCTCAAGCCTCAGATTAAAAACATTGTTTTAATGAACAGAAATTCTTACCTGTTAACTGCATCTCAGAATGTAAGGTTATGATCGAGGGTTTGCTATTCCTCTCTGACCAGGACAAGGATTTATGGCATCTTTTCTCTGATACTTTTTCTGCAGTGCCTCCTCCTCTGCTGACTCTCCCAGAGTTCACAAAGTTTTAAACTGATGTAAGGAACACATTTTGATAATTTCACTTTGCATTCTAGCCGAGACACTTTAAACAAATTTAAGTGAGTCAGGAGAGTTGCGAAAAACCAACCAACAGGTAAATATTTCTATTTCTGAACTTTAAGTACATCAGTTTGCAGCTCATACAATTTGAGCAATAATCCTTTTGGCAGAAGCCCACCAAATTCTTACCTATTTACTGGAACTGCAAGCTTCAGAATTCTACCCTCAGATGCAGCCTCAGCTGATGTTAAATGCTGAGAAAAAGCATTAAGAGCCTATACTGATTAATGAAATTATGCAAAGGAAGCTATATGGCTGCACAGCAAAGCTCTACCACTAAGGGCTTTGTGCTAGGCCAGTGGTTCCCAAACTGGGGGGTGCGAAGAAAATCAAAGGGGGGTGCGAGACGGTGAATTTTCATAGTGAAAAATGTTTGCATCAAGAAAACCTATTTGTGGTTATTTTTAATTGTACAATTACAAATTGAATTTTTGTTAAAAGGGGGTTGGATGATGGTAAAGGAGAGGTGGGGGTGGCATGAGGCTTAAAAATCAGAAAGGAGGCATGATGCTGAAAATTTGGGGAGCCTCTGTGCTATGCTGAGTAAGGAAAGTTGTCATGTACATGGAATGACAGTAAAAACAGTAGGATAAGAGAAAACAAACTTACAGTTGTGTTTCTTTTTCAAGAAACAACAACAACAACAAAAAATCATTCTTACTTTATGCATCACTAACCTGGTAGCCCACAATGTCCTAGCATCTATTGCATAAATCCAGCAGCAAGATAGATATTCATTAAATCTGTAATGTTAAAAATCTATGACATTTTTTTTGAAATATTACTGTACAATGTTCCATGCTTAGTTCTCTTACTCTGTTTCTTAAACATTAAGAATATATCTTCATATTATAAAATGAATTCATTTTCTCATGGAAAGCCTCTTTACTTTCTTTAAAAAAAAATGGCAAGTAGCTTATAGATTAAACAAAAGAGAAGAGGAAAAATATCTTCAAACGCAGTTATGGTCAGAAAACTAAAGCTTTAGAAATTACATCATGTTAGTCAATACATCTGTTCCCTGTTTGTTTTTTAAATTGCAAATAGACAATTATGAAAGTAAGTTTTACTCTTTTCTATTCCTCTTTATTCTTATACTGAGTTAACACAGCTATGGGAGAATGTGAGCTGGATTCCTACATCACTCAAGCAATTTAAATACTTATAAATTACAAATGCAGATTCTTTCATTGCTGGCAATAGCATATGGGCCAGAAACAACCCAGCTGGACTATGAGGGCCTAGGCTGAATTCACAGGGCTAGCAATTAATTCAAACAAACAAACAAAACAAACTGTAAATTGACAAATTTCCTATTGATGTAACTGGAAAATAAAGCCAAGGGGGGCATAATGCCATTGGAATAGACCAGAATGTCATGTTAAACCAGTAAAAATTAATTATTACCACACACTGCTGAAAACTAGAGAAAGTGATAGATCAAAAATCCTAATCCTGAATTCTGCCATCAGGAACCCTGGATCTGGACATACCTATGCTGTCTTGGTTCCTGGTTAAACCCAAACTGAAAGGAGCCTATTTTACAGTCCAACTGCAGCTGGAAAAAAAAAAAAATCACATACTCAGACAAGATTTTGACCCAAAATGATGGACACCACTAAAGAACAGTGTAAATTACAAATGTGCCACAATTCAAGCATTCAAAAGCTTCCAGAGATCAACTGAAATCTGCAAGAACAGTTTGCAAGATTTTATCACCATAGAATTCAAACCCTATCTGTCATGCAGGCTTGGACCTCAAAACTTTGTTATATTTTGGGTTCAGATTTACGTCTGGATGAACTCCAGTCACTGAATAATTAATTTGGCAAAGATCAGGTTTTATGTCCCAAAGTTGATCTAGTCAACTGCAATCCATCCTCAGTTGAACTTAATATACACCGAGCTCCTTAAACAACATTAGATTTGTCCTGTTTCCATGTGGAAGATGGGGTCAGATGCAACTATTCTACATGGACAAGATACAGTCAGAAGATGCTTCACAGATGTACAATGAAATCAGCATATATGTCCCCAATTACAGCATATACAAGTAACTTACATTAAGCACTCCCTTTACTCACATAAAGAAGATGTTTTTCTACTGTGAAGTGGTAGATTCTTGGACTAAAAATTCCAAGAAGTCTACTGTTTAATGCATGTGGGTTAAAAATTCTGTAATAACTCAGTGGAAAAGTCTATATAACCCAGTAACTCCCCTCTCTTTGTCCTAGGACTACAGAAGCGTTAGTGAGCTACTCTCTCTTGAATGCTCCCTTAATATATGCGCTAACTACTTTTGCTAAAGTAAACAATCTTTCACCTTGCATTAGTTTTGAGGTTTGGAGTATCTTTCCCAACCTGAAGAAGAGCTTGTCTCTCACTAACAGAAAGTGGTCCAATAAAAGATGCTACCTCACCCACACTGTCTCTCAGTGAAAAGTATACATGCAAGAAGGTTAGACTAGATCCCTTTGCTTACTATTTTTGGGAGCCAACAACGCAGCTGTGCTTTCAGAGGTTAGACTTCTATTGGATGTTGAATGTTCACTAGTAATACGTATATTTGAATAATTTGAAATGGCAGCAATCAATGTGCAAAAGCAACAGCTATGAAGCTAAAACATGTTCTTAGCACAGCCAGCTCTTTATAAGTAAAATTATTTTCAGAACAATAAATTACATGAGATTTTTATTTTTAATACAAGCTCATTCTCCCTTCTTCCTTGGCCAGTTCGGGTGCCAGCACAAAACTTAGCAGTATTAATTTATGAAGAATGAGGTTCGGTGGGGGCTGAGGTTTTACAGAGACATTTGTACAAAATTAGCACTAGCAAAGGGATTTCATAACTTTTCAGGGCACAACACACACTCTGGTTATTTTTAATGAAAACTATTAGTGGAGATAAACTGAAGAGTTCTATTCTCAATCTAATGTAACTGAATGATAAGCCATCATCAACTATTTTCAAGTTATTAAAAGTACATCTAAACCTGCTGCTGGAGACCTCCATCTAAAGAATACTATTCACAACAGTGTCATAAAACTGTTCTCACAGCTAGCTTACTTTTCATATTCACAGTAAGATTTTGAGGCAACCAATCCTTCTTATCCCTGCATTTAGAATTAAATCAATTATGAAATAATGCCTTCTGAAACATTAACATAAGATGGTTCCCTATTGTATAGCGCTTACTAAACCATGTTGTCTTGAAATTGGCAGAAGCAGACTGATCACACAAGTTAATTAACAGACGTAGAGCCTGGAGGTTCCATCAACACAAGGTACGCAAGTTACATTATCTCAATAACATAACTGACATTGATGTACCTTGCGTCAAGTAGCCATGTACTCTTCACTAAGCTATGTTGACAGGAGACTCCTCCCCCATCGACATAGCTTACTCTTCTCATTCTGATGGACTACCAGCATTGGCTTGGCAATCGACTGAACATGCCTTCACCAGACATTGATTGCTACAGCACCAACAAAAGCACTTCAAGGGATGACAAGCCCTCCAAATGTCAGTGATAAAACCCACTAAGTTTGCTCTTCTCACTTCATTATCTCACCAACAAGCTTGGAGATAAACAAGAAGAAAAAGGACAATAAAAACACATTCCAAGAAGTTTTAATTTTCAATACAATGCTTATCTTGATTTTAAAATGGAAATACTTCATTAAGTACATTCATTAAGGGCCTCACTGGGTAATGAAGTCATCAAAATAGTAAATTTTGCCTTTTACAACTGCTGGACAACATGTTCATTGGGTGTGCAGGGGGAGGGGAACATGAAGCAGGCCAATAAGAGATGACAAAGTCAAGTTACAATATCAGTGTCTGAAGAGTAGTTTCAATAATCAATTTGTAAATTGCAACGTTTTCAACTATAACAAAAGATATGTGCTAGTTTTTATGAAGATCTGGCCAAGAAGCTCTCTGGACCCTCAATGTTTATTTTCAATAAGACTTGCAACAGAGGACTGGAAGAAAGCCAATACTATGCTGTTATTTAAGAAGGTAAATGGACTGAATGACTGGGTACTCATAGGCCTATAGCCTGACTTTTTTCTAGGCAAAATAATGAAAAGGCTGATATGGGACTTGATAAAGCATTAGAGGGAGGTAAAATATAATTAATGCCTATCAAAATGAGTTTAAGGAAAAGGATTCTATCAAAATTATTTAAAAAAAAAAAAAGATTATAAATTTGATCAATAAAGCGTTGATGTAGCATACTTCAGTTTCTACAAGGTATTTAGGTTCTCCCTCCTGTCTTTTCTGGTCTTCGCAGCATTTCTGTGCTCTTTTTTTTTTTTTTTTAAATAAAGTAAAGGTCTCCAAATTTCAAAGCAGCAACCAACTTCCTCTCTTATCAGGTCTCTGATGAAATGACACCAGGTATGCTTGCCTTATTTTGAGACTCAGAGATGTTCTCTAGATCTGCGAATTCTTTTCCTCATACACACCAGTGCCCATCAGCTAGGTTGGACTGATAGTGTATTAATGTGGGAATGACCTATCAATAGTCTTTTTCAGATTAACTAATATTTTGTAATTCACCTGTTCCTTCAGATATACAGTACTTCTGGTTTTTTGTTGGTTACTTAATATCTGTCACTTTTTGGTTCATGTTAAAGCTAATTAAAACATCAAAATACTGTATGTATTGCCTTTCCTTTGATGATGATGATGGTACCATACTGTTCCACGTTTTGTCATAGACTGCTGTAACATTGTGTTCAGGAGATTAAGATTCAGATTCAGTTACTGTTAGAATTTTTGCTTGATTGGTTGCTAGTTCCAGTCCTGTACATCATCTACGATGCTATCTAACGGTAAGAAGAAGTGGTGACTAGTGGTACCAGGAATGTTCTTATCTCTGGGAAGAGAGGAGGTGAAGCACTTTTTCTGCTCTGAGGTCATAGAGTTCCACTTTATTTGACACACGAAGAAACATTATTCTTCGTTACCGTACTCTGCATATGACTGTTTTTTTTCAAAACTCAATCTATAACTATCAGAGTTTACCAAATCTATTTGATAAATCAAAGTTGGAACAGATGGAGACCAAATGTGATTTTCTGAGAAATAAGATATGTGGATTTATGATTAGCTAATCTGGGTTCTCTAAATTGAGCCATTGTTGAGATGGTTCAAATATGGCCGGCTATACTGTAATATAGAAGAAACACTTGTCGTATTCTGCACCATCATTTTCACCCCAGCTATAATATCTCAAAAGAAACATTTTAACATGCTGTCTGACATTTCTGTCCTCTGTTAAACCCTGAGGATCTCAGTCAGGGCCGAAAGTGCACATTATCCTTTGCAAAGTGACTCAAGGCTAATGATTTGAACAAGCTCAAGTCTCCCACTTTTGCTTGCAAAAGTATTATCAGGCTGGATGATGCAGAAGATGATCCTTTGTGAATTTTGCTCTCTTCGGACAGCTAGTAAGTTCAGTGTGAGCAAGGGAGTTTTGCAGAGGCATTGTAGTTGTAATGTTTTATCAGATGTAGGGGGTATCCCAAGTCAAAGGTGGCTTTGTTTGATTGTGTTAACTTTGTATGAAAAAGCTTTGCTTTGATAGCTATACAATATTACTATAAATAATAGCTGTTAAAATGAATGAGCCAAGTAAATTTGATGATGAATTACCCTTGCTTTTTAATTTGTTTATTCATTTACTCACCAATTTGCATAACAGCCATTATCAGTGGATTTCTCAGCTAATGGTATGTATTGCTGACGTTCTTTTTTATGAAGAATGTTGCTAAACAACAATTGTTATGGGAATCATGCATTTAAATTTTCCAAACCTTGATATGTTTTTACATCCAGTGACCACACTCCCTATTGATTTTGAATTTTTTGTTTTTAAAAGGGAAAAAGTTGGATTGTGTAATACTTTGCTAGATTGAGGAGCCCTCTTACCAAATTTGTTTTCATTGTACATACTATAAACTGATCAAATCAAATTTTAACCTTCTTTCTGATAAACTAAGCTCCCTGAGTCTAAGAACTATTTTCAAATCCTTTAATCAATCACATGGCTCTTCCCTGAACCCTCTCCATTTTATCAACATCCCTCTTGAATTGTGAACTCCAGAACTGGGCATGGTAGCAGTCACACCAATAGAGTAGCAGTGGTAGTAGTGCCAAATAGAGAGATAACATGACCTTGCTACTTGTCTTCAATATTCTCCTGTTTACACATCCAAAGATCACATTAGCCCTTCTGGCCACAGCATCACACTGGCAGTTCCTGTTCAGTTGATTATCTACCATGACTTCTACATCTTTATCAGGGTCACCACTTTCCAGGATAGAGTTCCCTATCCCACAAGTGTAGCCTGTATTCTTGGTTCCTAGATTTATCAAAAACTTTTGGCGGTATTGAACCACACATTGTTGGTTGTACCCAGTTCACTAGGCAATCCAGGTAGTTCTATATCAGTGACTTGGCCTCTTATTTATCATTCCTCGATCTTCATGTCCTCTGCAAACTTTATCAGTATTATTTTTTCTTTCAAGTCTATTGATAAAACTATTAAATAGCTCAGGGACAAGAACCAATTGCTATGGCACCCACTAGAAACATGCACTAGATATTGATTCCCAGTTTTCAGTTAGATTTTGAGATCTATCAGTTAGCCAGTTTTGAATCTATTTATTTTGAGTCATGTTGATTTTGTATTGTTCTAGCTCTTTAATCAAAATGTTATGCAGGACTAGCCAGGAATTTCCATATACCCACTGAGTTATTACACACTTTAAAAGCATATCCAGTCTATAATAAAATACTTGTACATAAAAAAGCATAATAGGTTTGAAAAGTATGAACAAAGGCTAGCTTCCTCACACGGTTGTGTTTTTTATAACAATGTCAGTGCATCCATTTAGGTGACTTTAGCCATCCTAATAATTTAAATTATGATTTGTTATCGAGGTCTGAATGAGCAATCTCCTGACAGCTAGTGACGAGCTGAAAGGGAAGGAGGAAAGACTTCAGGATCAGACTGTGTTTACATGAATACACAATACACCTATTCTGTCAAGGTGTCCAGAAGACAGAGCTGTGTTGCCCAACTGATCAATTTTGGCTGGTGTTGGGCGAGTTATAAATCACTTTAGTACAGAATGCAGGGGGATCTAATGACCATGAACTTACCTAATTCTTTTTTGAACCCTGTTGCAGTCTTGGCCTTAACAACATCCCCTAGCACAGAGTTAAACAGATTGACTGTGTGATGGGTGAAGAAATGCTTCTTTTTGTTTGTCTTAAACTTGCTGCCTGGTAATTTCATTGGGTGACCCCCTAGTTCTTGTTATTTGATACTTTACATAAAACATTTCCTTATTTGCTTTCTCCACACCTATGAAGATTTTATAGACCTCTGTTATATCTCCCCTTCGTCATCTCCTTCCCAAGATGAAAAGTCCTAGTTTTATTCATCTCTCCTCAGATGGAAGCTGTTCCATACCCCTAATCATTTTAGTTGCCCTCATCTGTACTTTTCCCAATTCCAATATATTTTTTTTGAGATGGAGCAACCGGCTCTGCACACAGTATTCAACATGTGGGACTTTCATAGATTTATATAGTGGCATTATGGTATTTTCTGTCTTGTTATCTATGCCTTTCCTAATGATTTCTAACATGCCACTTGCTAACTTTTTTGCTTCCCACTCCACATTAAGCAGATGTTTTCAGCAAACTATCCATATTGGACTTCTAGATCTCTTTCTTGAGTGGTAATAGCTAATTTAGATCCCAACATTTTATAGGTATAGCTGGGATTCTGTTTTCCAATGTGTATTAGTTTGCATTTATCACCATTGAATTTCATCTGCCATTTTGTTGCCCAGTCACCCAGTCTTCTAAGATCCCTTCATAATGCTTCACAACCTGCTTTGGACTTATTATCTTGAATAATTTTATATCATGAGATAAATCTAATAGAATGGTCATGAAACACTTTTCATGAAATATGGTGCCATACAGCCCACCTTCACCCTCATGGTCTCAACCCTCACTGCCCGCCTCCCTTCGGTAAATTTAACCCCCCCCCATTTCAATTCCTGGGGAAAACTCTGGGAATTAAGTACTGTGTTATTGATGCTTACACATAAACAGGATCCTTCAACAGTCACTGAAAGAGCTTTTCAAATTCTACTTATATACTTATTAGTTTCTATTTATATGATTGAAGGGTGCAGGGGAGAGAGGGCAGCTGGTAAAAAAAATTAGAAAAAAATCTACACCTGAAAGATACGGAACTAGAATCTTAATTGACTCAATTAAGCCTTGTGGGGACATATGCACCATAAATACTAAATGTGGCTTGGAAAAAAAGAAACCTCTTCAAGGAAAAACATTATTTTAATCTATTATCTCAGTTGTGCCCAGCAATTCGGAAGACAGAAGTTTGCCCTTGGGTTATATTAGGCATTTCATTTTTGGTTTACAATTTTAATACCATTTCCAAATATATTATGAGTTTGATTATAGGGCATGATGAAATACTCATTTTCTACCCCAGATTTGAACTTATGCAATAGATCATTGGAACGTGTTTTCCACATGAAACACCACAGAATAGTTAATTTCCTTCTTTTTATGATAGATTGTGGAATAGCCTTTACTTTAGGGTTTTCTTCTTCTTATTATTCTATGTAAAGTTACGTTTTCTCTTTTAAGTATCCAACAAGTTCACAATATTTGTTTAGTGAATGATACTGGGTGGAGATTATATGGAGAATCACCAGTTAAGGGGATGTAACAAAGTTCAGTTCAAATATTTTTCCCCACTTTTGCAAGTATTATATTGTATAATTGACCCTCCCCATTGCCAGCTCTGGCCCTGCATTTCTGATTCACCTCCCCTCAAACGTTCAAAGAACAGAGAAGTGCATTATTTGCAATCACTTTGCAGTTGTAGGAGATAAAAAGTAGTAGTAGAACTAACAATCTCATGATACAATGTGACCCCACCTCCTCATGCTAGCTGTACAAAAATAAGAGTCTTTAAGCTCCAAAAATACATGCCAGCACTATGACAGAAGTAAAAAAATACTCTAATAAAAATTATAAATGACATTCTACTCAACAGGAGATTGAAAAAGAACTGAAAGTTTAAAGGAAAGGTAAATTTTTGACAAAGCCTGACTGTAGTGTATTAACAGCATTTAATAAAACGAAAGCTTAACCAAAACAAAACAAAAAATTAAACCAGATGTTGATTCTGCAACTTTCATTTTAGTGATAAACTGTTTTAATATTGGTACTTTTTAACATGCAGTGTAATAAATCAGACAAAATCAAATATAATGAACATACTGAGGCAGAGAAATTACACAATTTCAGTTTGTAAAACCAGTTCAGGTGGCATGGTATGGGGGAGGAGGCAGAATAGATCTGTCAAAAGTCTCTCCCCTCCTCCACCAGGATGCTATGTTAGTACATTATGGTAGCATAAAAAAGTGGTTTTCAAACTTAGGGTCAGGACCTCACACACTGGGTTGTGGCACCCCTTGCTGCCAAAAGACTGGAATGCGTTGCTGAAAGATGTAATTGTTGGGTCACTGGCATAAATGATTTTTTTTCAACTGGGTCCCAAGGAAAAGAGTTTGAAAGCCACTGGCATAAAGGAAGATCAGAGAAATAAAGCATTATAGGCCACAATTAAATATTGGGCTAATGATTTGTAACGTCCCTTGCAGTAGAGGGGAAACAAGACACTGTTGCAACAGGGTTACTGAACACAAACAAAACTTCTAGTCGCCTTCCTGCTCCTAGACCAGGGGGTGGCAATCTTTGCCAACCCCCATGCCAGCCCCTCCTCTCCAACCCTCAGCAGGTGCTGGCAGCCCCCTCCACCAAAAAAAAGAGGTTGCCACCTGAAAATTCGATGGCAGCCACAGCTGGAGTTGAGGGAAGGGTTCCCCAAGCACACCCCGGAAAAAAGCCACATGAAGTGGCTCCTCTCCACGGCATGTCTAGGGCAGGTGCAAGTCCATGCAGCTTCTTTCGGCAGTGTGCCTGGGAACCACTGGGGTGCCGGGGGCACTGCCACACACTTTTCTGGGGCAGGAGTGGCACTTCTGGAGGAGGGCGCCACATGCCGCTCCAAACAGACTTTTATGCCACTGCTGTCACGAGTGCCAGGGGTTGCTGACCCTTGTGCCAGACTACCTGAACACAATATATATTGCCCAGCACCAACACACAGGGTTTCTGTAAGTCCTGACGTGGATAAAACAGACATAGAAGAGATAGCTAAATATATTAATGAAAGAAATAGCTGATTACACTATGCAATGAATATCTGAAAAACGTTCCAGATCATTGTCTAGATGAGAAGGAACAAATTTTATCCTGTTCTTCTCTAACCTTGTAGAGGGGAAAACAGGTGAAGTGGGAGGGAAAGACAAGATAACAAGAATGATATGGTTTTTAAGATCTGCTATCTCATGAAATAAGAAGTTTAGAAAAAATGTCAGTACAGATTGAAAAGCTGAAGTTCCCAGCTATCAGTAGGTTTCATTATTAGCATGGATGATTCACAAAACATTGGACTTTAAAATGATCCCTGGTCTCTTAGTCTATCAGTGCTTATTTGGTCCAAGACAGGGTGCAGCTAGCCATGGTCCTATGGCCAATGTACATCCTACTTCCTTGAACAATAGTGAGGCTCAGACCTTAATGCCAGACCAGAAAGATTATTATTAAAACAGATCCGAATAGAAAGGTGATATACTGCAACAGAGCAGAAATACAGGAGATGTAAATATTTAATTTGAGGACTGTGGGTCTAAGTCTCTCATACATCAGGGAGACAGAACACACTGATGCAAAGCAGGAAGAGCAGTAGCAAGTTCAATCTATGGAGTTAACATTACACGTACTGGAAGACAGCCCTGAGAACAGTCTTCATAGCATAGCATGGAAATCTAGAGCAACTGCAAGATGATTCCGTCTGCAAAAGAATTGTTTGGCATCGTCCCTTGTTCAGTGGAACACAAATAAAATTAAAGTACTGCTCTGTGCAATTTAATTTAATCTAACTCAAACACAGACACAGTTCAGATGTATGTGATGCATACAGGGAACATTCAGGGTTGCAGTAGTATAAACTTATTTAAAGCCACCTGATTTTATGATTATCATTATTGAAAGACAAAAAGAAACCAGTGAGTTCAGGGATCTGATTAAAAATGGAAATGCTATTTAGGGCCAGATTGAACCTTTAGGTTCATGTTGGAGTAGATGGTGCAGAGCAATTACACCATACCAGGAAGAATGCCAGGATTCCCAGGAAAGAACTATGGCCACATGCAATTCCTCTTGGAGCTCTGATTTGCATCTGCCCACTCCTTTTCAAGGTACTTTGTCATCGGGTGGAGGTTGTGAGAACAGATGTCTAGTTAAACCATGACTAGTTTTTGATATTTGCTTCAGGTGTGCAGCCCGTGCTTCCCCTCCATGTTCAATGCTGCAAACCAGGCAGCCCCAATGCAGCAGCAGGGTAAGGAGGCAGGAGAAAAACTTATTCGCCCACTACCTAGCTTCACAGTTAAAATAGAGTGAGAGCCCTTGGTGTACAAGGACAGGAAGGAGTTCCAAAAATTAGTGGGCTCTTGAAAATGTTGCCAATATCTCTCTGTGCTTAAAATGGATATATTTCCTAGACTCACAGCATGTTATAAGAGCTGCTAAGATTGAAGTGTAAGTACAGAGTCCTTGTAAAGAATATTACTGTAAAATAATCACACACTGAACACTATTCCCCACCATCACCATTTTAGGTTAACTGAATGGAATGAATCAAATATCAATGTCTTCTGTTTTTAAACAGGACTTTTTAAAAGCTCATCTCCTTTTATTTCTTCCCCAAGTCATAAAGAACTATAAATATTTTACAGATCTGTTTGATTTTCATTAACATACAAGGCTAATATGAAATCCAATTTTTTTACACTGCTGAACAAAATCAGCAGTCTTCTTTTTGACTGTATGGCATTAGCCTCCAGACGCGACACCAGTGAACAACAGTAACATCAGTACTCTTCAAGGACTGCCAAGATATCTTGGCAGGGAGGGGAAACAACTGCATCCAGCTATTTCACTAGCTTTGATTCTCAGTTCAAGTTCTAGTCTCTTCAATGTAATGCATTCATTCTTACACAACTTGAGCAATTAGACTCCCCAAATTATGTAATGATATTGGCTTGATTCAACAGACCTCTGTTTCAGCACAGTAACAGCAAGCAGAAACTACTGTAGGTGACCAGGAATTCCAAAGTATCAAAACATAAATTAGCAAAACATTCTGTCCAATAAAGTTAGGAAAAATTGCAAATTTAGAAATATGGGGGCAGGAGATTGTTTGCTTCTTTTGGGGGAGGGCGGAGAGGAAGAAATTTAAGACAGTGTTGGAAATGTTCAGCAATAAAGCTTGATCACTGAATAGGCACGGGATCCATTTATAGAATTGCTCCCGTGGTGTTTGCTATTGTTTAATCCTAGCTTGTTCGACATATAGCCCACAGGCCAGAATCCAGCACCCCAGGGGCTACAATCCAGCCTGCAGAGCACCTGGGAGCTGGGGCCAGACTGGGGCCTTTTTAAATCTCCCATCCTGTGCATGCTCAGACATGTGGCCCAGGACAGGAGTGGCCTGGACAGGGAGCTGACTCCAGCCCCCTTTCAGCTCCAGCCAGGTGACGTGGGGGCCCAGGAGAGGGGGAAGGAGGTCAGGGCCACTGAACAGTCCAGGGAGATGGTAAGGTGCAGGGCCTGAGGTGGAGGTGGCAAGGGCGCAGGAGAGTCAGTGGGGACATGGCGGAGGTCAAGGGGACTGCGACAGAGGCTTGGCAGAACTGTAGCGAGGCTGCGGTGGGGCCCCGGTGAGGCCTGGGAATGCCCGAGTCAGACCATGGGGGGGAGGGGGGGAGGGAGCCACAGTGGAGGCGTGGGGGCCCAGCAGGGCTGCAGGGGGCCTGGGTAAATTAGTGGCGAGGCTGCAGTGGGGCACAGGAGGAAGCAAGACCTAGGGGAGGCCATGGAGTTGGGGGCAGTAAGGCAGTGGCAAGGCTCAGGACAGACTGCAGCGGGGCCCTCCGGATGGGCTGTGGGGCCGGGGAAGGGGGTCATGGACGCAGTTGGGTCGGGGAGTTGCAGGGTCCCACTTCCTAGCACCAGTGCTCCACATACACCCGACACCCCACCCCACAGCACCCTACCCCTGACCTGCCACCCCACTCCTCCCCAGTCCCCACCATTTTTCCCCTCCCGTCACCCCACTCCTCCCCACCCTGTCAGGATCCCCTGCCCTGCCTGCTCCCCATGCTTTCCCCTGCCACTTCTGCACTCTTTTGCCCAGCCATGCCTCCCTGCCACCTGTACACACTGACACTTTGTAAAGAAAGAAGAAGAAGAAGAAGAAGAAGAAGAAAGGTAAGACCTGTTCAAGTTTTCACAAAATGTGGTTTAATTAACAAGTGAAGACTTGTGTTCAGCTGTGAAAGTGACACTTATCTAAAGGTTGCTGTAGGGAGGATGTATATTATTTAAGAACTGTGTTTGGGTAGGAATACAAGTTTCTTCTTTTAAAGAACCAAATTGAGTTTGCAAACCAGTACTTAGTTGACTGTTTACATTTTATTAATAGTTAGATCAATTTCTATGCCTTATCTATTAAAAATGTGCTCACCGCCCCCTTCTCCCCATGTGCTCACCGCCCCCTTCTCCCCCTCCCCTCCCAAGTAAGGAAAGAATTGCAGTGTGGCCCCTCATTCAAAAAGGTTGAACACAACTGGTAATCTGTGCAGACTCAATAATTGCCCTGGGGGTAGCCACACCAGCCAGGGGCAGTCCCAGAGGCACTATACTGTTGGACCAGCAGCTAAGATTTAGTTACGGGTATTTTTAGTAAAATTCATGAACAGATAATGGGTCATGAACTTTTGTTTACTGCCTGTGACCTGTCCATGACTTTTACTAAAAACACCCATGAGTAAATCTTAGCCTTATCGATAAGATATCAGCACATTCTGTGAGCTGGTGTGTTGGGGCTACCGTGAGCCAGGCAAAGCATTGCACCTGAGTTCATTCAGTATGGCTGGGCTGTCAGACAATCTCTGTTCTTAAATCACATAAGGAGGTTAGAAGGGGAACTTACTAAATAAAGACACTGCCTTGATGAGTTACACAATAAAATTTACAAGGAGCTCTGTGGCTAGCAAAGACTAACAAATGTATTTATCGCATGAGTTTTCATGGGCACAATCCCACCTCGTCAGATGAATGAAATAAAATTTAGTTATTTATTCCATTCGGGCATGTCTCTCTCAATATCTTGTCTGTGGGGGAACACATTTATCAAGAAAGCAGTATTGTCCAGGCTCTCCTTCATTAAGAAATGCCAGGATTCCCAAACTGTAAGCAAAATTTTGGTTCTTGAACATTTTATGAGTAGGAGATGCTTTGCCATTTATTACCTTGTGAGTATCTTTCCTCTTTCTCCACTTCTTGCAACCAGTTAACTAATATCCATTCTGATTTCCTGTGTCTGTGTTTTGCTCTCAGTGCCATGCATACAAGTATTCATTTAATTCAGTTACTCTTCAATGCTTCATAGTGAACTCAAGCCAAATAATGTGTATCACTTCCTTCTAGAATTCTGAGGCCATGGTCTTGAAGACCCACTGAAATACTGCAGTCTCTCACTGGTCCAAAGCTGATAGCATGGTTTAGGACACGAGTTTTAGGATTACACGTTAGAGTTAGCTGCCTTAGCATTCTCTCTCATCTATACTGCGCGGTCCAGACGATTTTTTTCATAAGACAATGGAACAGTGAGCAATAGATATTTTAACTGATATTATCCAACAAAGAATGCAACAGATGCTGGGAGCTAAAGGATAAAAGGAAAAACATCTGCTTAGTGGAGATGCTAGGCCTCACCAGACTATATCTCTATTTTTAATATGAGCATAGCACAATGAATCTGAAGAATGCAGCAAACACCATAAAAAGACCATAAAATATATAGAAACCAAGGACTTTCCTGGGTCACAGATTTGAAATCCATCTACTGTTTAATTATCATTAGAAATATTTAAGAGTAGGTTAGAAAAAACATCTGCCAGGGATGGTTTAAAATGGTATTTGGTCCTGCCATGAGTGCAGGGGACTGGACTCAATGACCTCTCATAGTCCCTTCCAGTTTCTATGATTCTGTAATTACTGTCAATATGGCTACAGCCAATAGCACTTTTTACTATGACCAGATGACTGTAGGTTCATATTTCACACCAACTTTAGCTCAGACATAGTACTGAGATGCAGTATTAGAAGGATTCATTTCCCTACTTACCTTGACTAGGAAGGTAAAAAGTAATCTGTATCATTTTAAAAAAAAGATTCAACGGGATAACAATACTCTCCTTTATAATACAAGTTCTAATGTCCAAGGCTGTTTGTGGGCTATTGATGCATGAATAATGGCTGCTATGTTTGCTTACAGAGTCGCTGCACTACCAGTATCTGACTGATTGCTTGGTAAATGGCTTTGGGGTACACAGAGTGAGAAAGACAGTATGTAACACAAAATTGTGTTCTATTTGGTTCAATAGGGTAGGAAAGTGTCTTATTTATAATATTTTTACCCACATTCTGCCAATTACATTGTAACAAGTTTGAGAACATCACCACATTTATATGCACCACACAGATAATGCACTTGAAATGCTTTGAGACTGATGTGAATAGGAACTATTCTCCTCATTAATTAGCATTTTTGCCAGATGAACACTGTAAAGTGCCAAGCTGTGGAATTCTAATAGAAGTTCAAATAGATACATGGCTGTTTGCCAGAAGATATTTTAAAATCCAAAGATCTCATTTTGGGGACACATGATTAGTTTTTCCTAATTGTATGGAATAATGCAATTATCAAATAATTACACTATCTAAGCATAAAAACGGGAGTTGGAGTATGCAAACCATGATAAGTCAGCAATACATAAAATCCATCTGAATAATTAAGCAGCTGCCTGATGTTCTCAGAATGGTGACTAATATTCTAATCATTTGTCACCAGACAGGAAATGTATAATTACTCTGCCAAAAGGATAGTTTATCATAAAAATATCCATGATTTTTAAAGTCAAGCAGCAGATGCATTCAAAATCACCATAGAAATAAACTCGAGCTCACTATGCCCAACTAAAGGATCAGCATTACCGATGATATGATTTGAAATGAAAAAAATGGTTTTCAAACATTTTTTTCTTCAAAACTTCACCTTAAAATCTGTATTGACAGTTAGGACAAAAAATTGTGAACACAAATAAATCTGGCAAAGAGATAATTTACCGATCACATTTTACTGTTAAGATCATTGTACAAGCAGTTAAATTGCAAATTCAATAAAAAGAAAGATACAGATTTTTTAAAACAAAATATAGGAAACAAACTGGTTTCACAGAAACAGCTCTGCTAAAATTAGTTAACATTTCTACTCAGATATAAATTTGACTATGTTATCCCTTACATGTGGATAATAGTAGCTCTTTTCAGATGCAAATTCAGTATGTAAAGTGAACGTCGACAAAGCTGATACGAAAAATCTCCTGATTAACATCATTTGCATGAACACAGCAACATTATTACAGACCTTCTACAGACAGAAGGAAATGGAAATTGGATGGAGAGTCACCTTCTCCATCATCTCCTCTCCCCAACTCCCTGCTCTGCCTAGGACCAAAAACAAAAAAAGAATTTAGGACTGATATTCAGTGTTCTAAAATAAAACAGTTAAAAATAAAAAGTTATGGATAAATGAATTAGATTTGCCAACAAAGTAAGATATTATGTAGTTTAAAATGACAATCCATTTTTATTTTACACCACAGACACAGAGGAAAGCAGGAGCTACATATAGCATTGTGTGGGTTATAGTATTTGGCAGAATGTGGTGAGTTAAGGACTCATTAGCTTGTAAGTTTCCTTGGTTTTGTTAGCTGCAGTTTTAATCTTAAAAAGGAGAAAGGAGGGAAAACAGGGATAACCAGGACCTGCACATGCTTGTTCATTCCAAAGTCTGCACTTTGCACCATGTCAACATATCAGGTATAGAGCTACTGAACATCAGATTATTTTTGTTTGAAAGAAATAGGAAGCATATATAAAGAGAGCAGACTGTTGAAACGTTTCCTGTTGTTGCAGTATACTGCAATAGGTGAACACTGTAAAACAATGCATTTTAGTGCAGGTCATTAAACTGATTTACTGTTATTATTATAAGCTAACAGGAAACTGGATGGCTATACTTTACCTTCAGCACAAAGCAAGTATTCAAAATAAGCATGTTTAAGAGAATTCACTAATACAAAAGATTTTTCAAAACAAATAGAACACGAAAGCAGCTTTGCAGACAGATTTAAGCTTTGTCTGCCTGAGTTATTTTGCACTGATGTAAGCATGCCTGCCCTGCCTGGAAGCATTGGTGAATTTTTTATTTTTTTAATACCAGCATAGAATATTTACACTAAAGGTTTACATTGCAGTAGCTACATCAGTGCTAAACAAATAACTGATTTGTGTATCATAAACCCATATTAGGACACAAAGCATGAGACTGCAAAAAGAGCTCTCCTTCCACTGACTATTTTATTGACTTTTATGTGAACTCAACTGTCCTAAGACTGTTACTAATTATCTATGTCGTGTTACTAAAATGACTTTGAATATTTAAAACAGGACGTTAGGCTAGCAGAGTATTAAGCTATAGACTCTGGTGATGCGAAGTCAGGAAATCAGAAGTCAAAGAGTTTATCAAACATGGTAAAACACCAAATTAGTCCTGGGTGTGGCTGCAAACTGCATCTGACTGGAAGGCCGGGTGGCAATATGATGGGGCTACTCAGAGCAGGGTAATTTCTATAAAATACTCCAATATTGCAACCTTCAGAGTACAACAGGTCTAGGGCACCTCAAAACCCTAGCTCCCACTGCCTTGTGTGTATTCCTTGGTTGGAGTAAGGCTAAGGGACATCACCCTGACAGAAACGTGCCCTTGTTAAGGCATTAGACCAGGGGTCCCCAAACTTTTTACCCCACACTCCCTTTACCCGTGTCCAGGGCTGTCTTTGGGGGTGGGGCAACTTCCCCAGGTCACATGGTTTGGCAGGACTGCGGTGCCTTCAGTGGCATTTTGGCAGTGGGGGGGCAGGGACCCGCACAGGGTGATTCACGCTGGCCTCCCCTCCCACCCGTAAGGATGGCCATGCCCGTGTCTACATCCTATCCACCCCACCCCCCCAGCTGGGGCCAAGGCTGGGAACATGGCTGCAACTGGGTGCTGAGACTACAACTGGGCACTGAAGCCAAGGGTTGGGGCTGAGTCCAAGGCCACAACTGGGGAGCAGGTCTGGAGCAGAGCTCAGGATAGAATGGGCTAGATGGTGCTCACTGCCCATGGGGGGTGGGGCCTGGCCCAGGCCCAGTCATACCCCTCCCAAATGTTCCTCCGTGTCCTCCCTAGCCCAATCTACCCTGGCCAAAATGAAACAAGGTGACTCACATTTTTTACTTTGACCCCCGGACATCACTAACGGAATTTATTATGGAGTTGCAGCAACCTAGCCATAAATTATGGCCGAGACAGATTTTCCATTACAACTTCAAACCTCACCTTGCCATCCAGAAAGATAATTTCCACATCAAATCCAGCATGTATGATCTGTGATCAGGCAGAATTTTTTGTCAAATTAATGTTGTGTCACCATGATTTGGTGAAGCCTACACAGTGCTCAGCAAGCAGATGGTATGTGTCATATCCCTTTCCTGCATTCGGGATTGGTGTACAGTTGTGCTACCCCAGCTGTCCATTCCAGAGCCCTGACTTATCCCGCATTGCTGTGTGAATCCCCCTCCTGGATCAGCTCACTCCTGCGTGTACTCAGACCCTCACCCAGTGGAAGAGCCCTTTCACTAGCCACTGATGGGATGGTCCCCCAGCAACCACCCCCGTCCTAAATGCAAACCCAGGAATCTCTATCTTGCAAGGTTCAGTGGAACCTCACTGGGCTTTGCAAGCTCATTTACACTTGTCCATCAATTTAACCAAGTGATTGATATATATCAGCTCTGCTCTCAGTCAGGCCCCACACACACACACACACACACACACACACTTCTTCTAAGATCTGCACTGTTTCAGATAAAACAAACATATGTTTATTGATTGCAATACGATTTTAAGTGAGTATAAGTCAAATCAATATAAAATCAGATAATTAAAATCAGTCAAGGAGACAACCACAATCAAATAAAAGAAAAAGCCAAATTCTATAACAAGATCACTGTTACAGTCTATGTTCAGCTTACCACAAAGGCTTAGCTATGGATGATCTTTAGCCAGACCCCGCTCTGTGGGTAGGTGTCAGTTCTTAATGTTGCTTAGAACAGCAGTTCTCAACCACTGTGTTGCGACACAAAAGTGTGTTGCGAAGAGCCGGGAGGTGTGTGTCAGAAAATTGGCAGTTCAGCTTGGAGCCAGTGTGGGGCTCCTGCTGCTCAGCACTCTCTGCTGCCTTCAACAGCCCACTCCTGCTGCCAGAGTCAGATGACTTAGGGGCTTTAACCCAGAGATCCTGGGCTGTGGGGTGGGGTACGACCCACCCCACAAAAATAAACCTGTGCCATCGAGCCAGACCACCAGGGTGCCATTCTGCACTGGCTTGACTCTGCCCCCAGCTAGGTCCTGGAGTGCTGCATCCTCCGGAGTGCCACAGCCTCCAAGTGCTGCCATCACTGGCAGATTGCAGTGTGTCACACTGGGGAACATTATCTGTCAGGCGCGTCGCGATGGAAAACAGGTTGAGAACCACTGCCTTAGAAGATGGAATCCATGGGAAGAGCCCACTACAACTCAAAGCATCTTTTTGTTTTCAAACCTTAGACCTCTCCCTGCAATCAGCTGATTGTTCACGATCATTCACGTGATGATCATGATTGTTCATGCTGTGATCTTTTCCTCTTGAGCCAAGGTGCTTAAGCTGCATTGTTCTTATATGCATACCTCTCCAGGGTGTGTGAACACAGCTCTGTTTGTCTGCCTCTACTTGAGCCACGGGAGAAAACTTTGGGAACATGACCAGGCAGAGTTTCCTATCCATACACATGATGTTGCAGGAAACATGCGACCGTAACAATAATGTAGTTGTAGAGCATGCCATGACTATTCTAAAAACATCTTACATGACACACTTTGCATTACAGCATGGACACTCACATTGTGAGGGTGAACAGGAAGGATACACAAATCCCATTACAAGGGTGTATGTGGGGTGCAGCATGTCACAGTGTGAACCTAAGGCATAGCAAGCTACTGGGCTGATTTTGGCTATGTGGACACTACTATTGCAAAACCAGAAGTTCGTTAGTGCTTTGATGTACCATTGTTTCAAACAGGAGTATGCCCAAAATACACTACATAACTTTCAGTTCGCGGCAGGATAAGGCAATATCATTCAGACCCCGCCTTTTCATGCTTCCCTTTAAAAAAAAAAAAAAAAAATCTGCTCCTTTTCTCCCTTTTTCTTGAGGGTGTTTCCTTCAAAATATTGACAAGTTCCAAAGGGATAGCCATGTTAGTCTAGTTCAGCAAAAACAAACAAACATGAAAGCTCATACAATAAATTTGTTAGTCTTTAAAAGTGCTACAGGTCTCCTTGTTTGTTTTCCTTTAAAATGAAAACCAAAGAAAGAGGTTTGTCCCCGTGATTTTTCGAGGGGAAGAGGGGATTACATTTCGACCCCTTTTAGTAGATAAGTAGTACCCCCCCACAGCCAGAGTGCCTAGTTCAATTAGCTGCTCTTGGGATCCTTTTCTTCCCTAAACACTACATCCTCTGCAGCAAGAATCATAGAAGACTCTTGATTCCTAATGAATTTTTTATATCTGATCTTGGCTTTCATGGCTGTTCTACCAATGCCTCCTGGAGAAACAGTCAATTTCTCTCTCTCATTATCAAAGCCAACACAGCTTTCCTCAACCCTTCCTACAGAAACAAAGTTCATACCTGCACAGATTTTAAGGCCAAAAGAGACCGACAGATCATCTAGTCAGTTATCTCTGCAATGGGCCCAATAAAATTGTGTTTCGTTAAAGCATATCTTCCAGAAAGGCATCAAGTCTTGATCTGAGACATCAAAAGGTAGTTCCCTCGATAGTTCTTATAGTTATTTTAAAAATAATTGTGCCTGAATTCTAAAAAAAAAAAAAATTGTCTGGCTTTCACTTTCAGGCTCTCTCTACCAGACTGAAGAGCCCTATGTAATCGGTATGTTCTCCCCATCTCCTGCAACCTTAAAATACCTTATATATTGTGATAAATCACCTCTTAAATTGTTTCTGATAAACTAAACACGTTTAGCTCTTTAAGTCTCTCACCGCAAGGCCTTTTCTCTGGCTCTTAAAACACTTTTGTGTATCTTGTCAAACATTTAAAAAAAGGACGTTGAAAATTGGAGAAATCAGAGCTACTATCTACTATCAGTCTCACCAATGCCTTATACAGAGGTAAAAATAACCCCCTACTCACTACTGTCCTGTTTATACATTGAAGGATTGCATTAGCTATTTTTGCTAATGCATTATAGTGGGTGTTTATTATGCCTGTCCACTCTGACCCCTAAATGCTTTCTCCAGTCACTGCTCTCCCGGACACAGTTGTCCTCTTCCTCCCCCCCCCTCCCCCCAACTATGGCCTGCGTGCTTGTGCCATGATGCAAATATCTTGCACTTGGCAAATTAAAGTTATCCAAATATGTCCAGATCACCAAACAACCCAGACTGCACTTTTAAAACTTCCCTCTCCTACAAATATTTACCACTCAAGCAATCTGTGCATCATCTGCAAATTTTATTGATGGTGATTTTATGTTTACTCCAGATCACTGATAAAAATATTGAATAGGTCAGGCCTAATACCACTGAGGAGTGGTCTCTGAAAGGCAAGGGGGAAGGGGGCTTAGAAGATTATAGCAAATGAACATCCACCACTCTATACTGACAGTAGGGAAAAAGCCACTTCTCTCTCACCCTCATGACTCTGGGGCTGAGCCATCAGTCACATTATCCTTCTGCAGCAGCCTTTTGTTAAATATGTCCATTCTTTTAGAAGCAACAGGGCAGAGATGCTGCTGTACTTCTCCAGAAGTAATATTTTCAATCCCGCCCCTTCTGGGGGAGGGAGGGCACATGGGAGCATAATGTTTTTAGCACCCATGCATAAAGGAAACAGGTTAAAGCAGAAGCTTCACGGGTGCACCACCACTCCATAATAAGGCAAGCAGAACACAAACAAATCTTGACTCCCTCCACCGTATATACACAGTAGACACAGGAGAGCATCTTCTAACTTCTCCCATGATAACGATGACACTTCTTGGATTCCAGTGAAGAGAAATAAAGAGTCTGGGAAGGAAGAATTAGGCATGAAGCTCAAGGGGAGCAGAGAGGAGGAAAAATCTATGGACTTTTACCGTCGTCATAAACTTGCCTTCCTACTTCCTCTCATAAACACTAGTAATTAACATGGAGGCACAAGCCACCATTACTATCAAATCAGCAGTGCCCAATACAAGCAGCTAAACTCCAACACCCTGGTCCCTCCCAACTCCTACAGCCAAAAAGAGTTCTTACATCTGTCAATTGTGATCAGACAGAGATTGATAAGAAAGATGGAGCCTGCAGTGGTAATGGGGCTCAGGGAAAGCATTCTGGCAGAAATTCCCATTTCCTTTGGCTTATCATAATATGGGATGATGGAGAGCCTGAGCTTCTTCACCTCATTGGTCTAGGCCCCCACACTCTTACTTCAAAAATTTGAAGCTTCCCCCATCCTAGAACCCAGGAGAAAGAAGGAGCTTCTTGTGTCTTCTCCCCCTCCCTCCAGAGTCTCCTGGCTTCCAAATTAACTGATACAAAGGAAACAAGTTTTAAAGAATGACCATGAAATAAATTAGTAAAATGGAAGGCCAGTGTCACTCTGGGGGAAGTTTCAGGGTTTCATCAGTACCGTATGTATTAATTTCTTTTAAATTTAATCTTAACTCTCAGTTTCCTGGGTTTTAATGTAGGGTTTGTGGAGCAGGAGGGAGGGAATGTTTTTGTGTTACTGTTTGTTTGGACAAATACACCACCACCATGTATTAATTTAATTTAATTAATTTAATTCTCTGGTTCATAGGTGCCAGTAATTTTTTCAAGCCATTTTAGTGCTTATCAGCCTTATTTCCATACACAAACTCAATCACTATATTAGAAGGGGCTAACCAAGTTTGAGAAGCCCTGTTTAAATTCATGAGATTTTTTTTCAAAGCCACAAAAGCTACCGCTGAACCCCTTATTTGCTTTTAAATATTAACACATTTCTTGTAGGCAAGAAATCATTCCCAACGTTCGTTACAAATCTTCATAAATCATAAAGATGCAGTTTTTACATGAGCTGAAGAAAGTACCATGAATGTATCAAAATAATCAAGCACTTTCTATTCTTTTGATTGGAGAACTTCTAGGGTACTCTGCTTCCTATAAATACTATATAAACTTTTCCTATATCAACAGCATACAATTATCTGCAATTACTGGAGGAAAAAAGCAGACTTGTTTAAGGTGGTAAAGTGAGAAACGACTACTGCAGAAATAATTTGAAGAAACTGTATAAACAAATTGAGGCAGATATTCAGAAAATTAATCCAACAGCCAAAGCCAATGAGAATCTAGAAGACAACTGCAAAACCTCAATAGAGATGTTTAAAATTAGGCTACATAATTAATAGTAATCAGCCCACACATGGAGGAGAGGTGGACTACATGACCTAATAATGGCTCCCTCACCCCGAACCAACTCTGTAGGGATCTGATCCTAAAACCAATGATCACTTGAGTAGACTAAGTCACACAAGTCCCATCAAAGTCAATGGAAAATGACTCACCCCTAAGCAAGGGCTGCGTGGCCAGGCCCTAGAATTTTAAGTGCAGCTATTCTAGCATAATAATAAACCCAGCTCCTTACATCACTCTGAGTATCTGTCTAGTTGGAAAATCAAAGATTACATTTCTCTTTCCTAAAAGAGTGGTGGATAACCCAATAGCCTGACTTTTAAAGATACTGAGCACCTCCCATGGAATCCTTGGTTTATCATCAATGAAACAGGGTCTAAAGTACCCAAGTGTGTGTAAAATGCCTGTCATACTTCTATAGTTAATGTATTGCCAGCATCTAATTTATTAATATAAAGAACTTGATTCAACTATACTTCACATTTTCTCTAGTGATGCAAGTGGCCAGTACATACCCATAACACAGTAGCATTTCCCCTACAACACATGTTAGCAAAGAGGCAGAGTTAAATTACAAGGTTTCTAAAGCACTGTCCACATTTTACAGATCAGGGCTTACCAGTTAAACTTTGCTGTTCTGCTCCCATATATGGTGGTGAAGAATTCAGCAGAAAAAGTAAGGTGGGCACTAAAAAGGAAAAAGAAAGAAGAGAAAGCAACAGACAAAGGAGGAAAGGGGAAACAGCAAATAAAAGGCAAAAAAGAGAAAGCAAGTAATGAGAAAAAGTGTAAAAAGACAAGAAAAGACAAAGGTGAGAAAACTTTACAGGGAAAAAAAGAACCAAATGCAAAGAGAAGATGGATACGGGAGGTGGAAACAAACTAAGTTTAAGATAGTAATGGTAGGTCTTCACCACCACTGAGAATTATGCAGGAAACCACATTTCACATGCCATGGCTAACAAAGAAACAAAATTGTTCACATTTGTAAACTACTCTAACATGCTTGGAGTTACCTGGATTACATTTAAAACTGCATCTTCTCAGATACTTATGACAATATCTTGTCCTACAGTCCTGGGAAAAGATTTCTCCAGTCTTTGGATGTTCAATATAATTTAAGGGATAAGTGCTGGGGGTAAAGGTGGTGTTATGATAATGTAGGTGTAAATAAACTCCAAACAAACTACAAAATATTATTTAAAATGATGAACAGTTCATAAATGGCCTGATGCTCTAATACTATTGCTCTGTACAACAGGGTAGAAGACACAGGGGAAATTACCACTCATGGTTCCTGGCTCTCCATGGAGATAAGAGATAAAAAACTAGAAAATCATCACCGGGTTGCATGTATGGTACTGTAAAGCAGTATAAGTAGGCCATAGGCCAGACCACAAGTATGGTTTTGATGTATAGAAACTTACAGTAAATTCACAAATACACAGCCTGTGATTTTCCCACTGTTCTTTCACATGAGGAGGTTTCAGTGGATAATTTGAATCTGATTCTAAGAAATGACTGAAGGTTTAAGTAAACAACTTTTCTTACTTAGATATCAAGCAAACAAACATGCTGGTAGATTCTCTGTATCTTAAAGTCTTTAAATCATTATTTGAGGACTTTAATAACTCATTCATAGGTTAGAGGCTTATTGCAGGAGTGAGTGGGTGAGGTTTTGTGGCCTGCATTATGCAGGTCAGACTAGATGATCATACTGGTCCCTTTTGACCTATAAGTCTATGAAATGCCTGTCTCCAGTTTTTATGACAGAGATTATTTTAAGAGGTATGGTGGAAAACTTCCCTGGCAGCTGCAAAAAGTCATATGACCCACAACCTGACCCTCTCACATGAAAGATGCAGGAAAGGTAAGCATGGTCAATGAGAATGTAGACATGGCAAGTGATACTTCTTAGGAGACTCCTTGCTCCCCAGCACATGCATCAATCCTTAGTGATTTAAAAACAAAATTCTATTTAGATGAAAGATACAATTATCCAGAGATTTTGCACATCTATATACATCTAGATAGAATAGCCCATCTTTACTACAATTTTTAATGAGTTAATAAATTAAAATGGCAAACACATTTTTATATAGTCTACCTATATAAACCCCATGCACTTGCCATCTGGGGGTCCCATTTAAGTATTATTTTAAAGAACAAGAAGAAGATGTGATAGAGGCCAAAAATCTTTAAAGAAGTCACAATTTTAAAAAAATATTTAACCAATAAAGCAGAGTATTATTTGCAATTTAACCTATAAAAAAAAACACAACACATTAGAAAGATCAAAAGCCTGCTGCAGTATATTCACAGAATGAAAAAAAACCCCATGATAATCCTGCTCTTCTGCTAATGTGTGTGTATCCATGAGTGCGAGACCAGGCTGCTCAACAAAAAGCAGAAAATGTATTTTGTATCTATAGAGCCCGCTGGGTAAATGGAAGTCAAAATGTATTTTGTATCTATAGAGCCCACTAGGTAAATGGAAGTCATTAATTGAATCGTCTGCAACCTATTTCCTATATTAGTGTGTCATAAAATTACACTGCCTTTGCATTAAGCAATTTGTCCGAGAGAGGTTTTGTTAACTGCAGAAAAGAAGACTTCTTTACCACTGTCCCTCATCCCACCCCAATTCCCTTTCCACCCCAACGGTGTCTCTAGACTCTGCAAGGCTGATCTGGAAACCAAGTATTTTTGTTGTCCATTAGAGAGTCGATCTCAGCCAAAGGCCAACAAGTCCTAACGTACTCCTCCTCCTCTTCTGTAGGCAGGCTGTACGCCACACCTCACCACTGCATCCCTACCTCAAGCCTTCCTTCATCAGTGACCATGCACCACCACCAGCCTCTCGTAGTCTTCAGAACACTACCACTGTAAAATCTGTGTTGTTCTGCACCTTCTCACTCTTGTAACCTCCTCAGGATCCTGCTTTTTGCCAGCCATCTTTGACCATTTTAAAGCATAAGGCATACTTCGCAGTACTTTATGACTAGTCGTAATAATAAGGCTAATAAAAGAATCACCAATTAGCTCTAGAGTTATGACTAGAACACTTTATTGTTATGCTGGGTGTTGAGCAATGACACCAACTCATTGAAGCTGTTGGATGTGATAGCTGGCTTCCATTCAGGCTAAATGAGGGAACAATTAAATGTCTCTTTGTTTAGTGATACCTGAAACAATGGAAAATCACCACCAAGGTCTAGACTGAATGCAAGTCTGGGCAATGGCTGGGCCATAAGATACAAGAAGTTTCCCAGGAGGTCTAAATAGCAAATACAAGAGTGAGGATCTATTTGATGCAGAAGACTGGATCAGCAAACACACCAACACAGAAGGCAACAAAAAAGCATCCATGAGAACCAGAGGAAAACTTGCAGTGTCATCCTGTGAAAGAGTTAACAGAGGGAGATTTTGAGTAGAGAGCTATGTGTAATGAGGCTTGAAACTCTGTGTCTGGGAAAAAGGGATTTTATGTACATTCTTTTTAAATAAACAGATTTCTTGAATCAAAGAAATACTTGACTCCACAATCAGTCTCTATTTTTCATAGAAACAACCTGCAAGACCCTAAATATCGGCTATCTATATTAATATCAGAGGGTGCGTCTACACTGGCAAGTTAGGTCAATTTAAGGATGCTTAAGTCGACCTAAACAAAGCCGCATCTGCACTGGGTTTTTATTAAGTCGACTTAAGCATTTCCTTACGTCGACTTAAGGAAAGCTCAAGTCAACTTAATAATACCACCTCTTTAGGTTGACTTAAGCCTTAAGTCGACTCCTTGAGTCAACTTAAGGCCAGTATAGATGGGGATTAGCGCTAAGTCGACGTTATTAGGTCAACTTAAAGCCAGTATAACAGACATCTCTGCTGTTAAGTCGACTTAACAAGATCGATTTAAAGTGTAGCCAATTTGTTGTCGACTTAACAAGGTCGACTTTAAGTTGACCTTGTTAAGTTGACTTAAAGTCGACTTAACTTTTCAAGTGTAGATGTAGCCAGAGAGACGCTGTTTCAAAAAGACAATATATGGTACCAAACATTTACTTTATTAACAGCAGTAACCAGACAAATCTGTGGCTAAATGGAAAAAAAAGTGCATGCATGAAAACCAAGAAAATATAAAAAAAGAGAATGTTCAGCAGGCAGGCAGATATACACATATGTAGCAAACTAATAAAAATAAGAAGCCCTTAAGCTCTTAATAAACTTTCGGCTCAAAGTAGTCTTGCAGCCACTGCTCTGAAACTAAAGCTCGCAGACACAACACAAAGTTTGGAAGCTAAACACTTGGCTGCTGGTGTAAATATTTACGGTTCACCTCACCTGCCCACATATTTTGACAGCTTAAAATGTTCTCCTTCCTAACCAATTGAGCAGAAACAGCTGCCAAAGCCTCAGTGGCAAGATTTATACAGTACTGAAAGAAAACTGACAATGCCGTGGGAAGAGGAATGATGTTACTGCAAAAATTCCTACCAGAAGTAAAATACTACTGCTAATCAGCATTTGCTTTTATTTGTTGTCATAGGAAACTGTCTATCTAGATGTCCAAACTCACCCTGCCTCAAAAAAAAAAAACAGGCTCTGGGCAGGGAACTAAGAAAGAAATTAGGGGTTCATGTTGGAGTTGAGGAAGGGAACAGCCATGAGCACAGCATTTTCATGGACAGTGTTCCAGCTTTGGTGGTTGTCCCCTCTATCCTTATGCAGAGATTTGGGGCCAATGGATCCCTATAAGACACCAAACAAGTAGACCTCCCACAGCCAATTTATAAAGATCTAATTTACTTGGGTGCAAAACTCCTTCTGGCCTATGCAGGTAATAAAGAACTCATTTTGCCCATGTCCCCCCATACTCACAAAGGGACATATAAGGCAGTGCACAAGTGATACCTGTGGAGATCTTCTCCATTTGGTTGACTTTCTCTTCTCTTAATAATCTTCTGTAGTGGCAAACTGAGGTAGGCAATCTTTGAGACAGCTTTTGATGCAAGATATTGCCGTACATTAACATTCATCATCACACTCAATCATCAGTTTAACTATACTGGATGGCCAAACCAACATAGTTATTCTGCTCCTAGGTTTTCTTTTGTACTGAGAAATTACTTAATTATTTCCTTCCTTCTCCCATGTACAATATTGGATGAAATCTTTTCATCAGATCCGTGGCAGAAATAGTGATGTTGTCATTTCAATGCTGAAATGATCCTTCTCCAGATGCAGCCACCCTGAACAGAGACTGTTACCAGCCACACTCTACATCTGTGTTAAGTGCAAAATGTTAAAATGAGGGGGTTTGCTGACCAAAAAGAGATTTTTACCATAAAAGAAAAATCTCATGTGCTATTCTACATCTTTCCTTCCAGATTCCTACAGAAGTGAAGGCAATGTCAGAGTCAAATAATATTCCGCCTTAGAGACTGACTTACAGGTGCACAAGAGCTACTCCAAGTATAAAAAACAAACAAAGTCCTGGTTTTCTGCAATAGACTAACCTGGCTACCCCTTCGGAACTTGACTCCAAGTATAAAGGATCAGAAGGGTTAATGGAAGTGAATGGAATAATAGGCAGCTGCAAACATAAAAGAGCCAAATCAAACATGCTAATGTCAGGACATTATATTTCAGAAGGGGGTCTAACTGCCTCCCCCCCCAAGAATGGTTGGGCATCATGTGATAAGATAGATAAGAAATGAACACATTCCTATGTCTTACTCCAAACGGGGAGGAGGAAGTATTTGGAAAGCCATTTTTTTTACTAGTTCCGTGGTCTTCAACCTGGGGGATACCGCCCACTATTAGGCGTTTTGTGATTTTTGGTGGGTGCTACAAACAATTAATTTAACAACAGTGGCAATTTATAAAAAGTAACAGTTTATGTAGGTGGGCGGTAAACTTACTGCAAATGTGAAAATATTGAAAAACTGGGCGCTGATCCAAAAAAGGCTGAAGACCACTGCACTAGTTCATAGGATGGCCATATTCTTTTTTCACACCCTTGTTTTCTGCACCTAGGGCAGGCACTAGAGATTTATAGAAAAGGAATAGACATCAAATCTCAGACTCGAAAATGCTGACATTTATTGGCTAGCTACAGACACTGCATATAACCAACATTTACCAAATAGAATTACTGTTTTCACCTATAACGTCCACTTCAATACAGTAAAATAAAATTAACAGGGCAAAAAGGTACATATCAGCAAAAGAAGAGTAATTTATCCAAAGTTGAAATAACTTATCACAAAAATGCTTCGCCTGGAGCCGCTGCCGCATCATTAAAATTGATAAATTCCAACTGCACACAGACATGTAGTGTCAGCCCCCATACTAGAAAAAGAAGGCAGAGTTTAAGGCCAGAAGGAACCACTAGATCATCTAGTCTGACCTCCTCTATATCACAGGCTTCCAACACCTCCTACCCACAGAACCAATCAACCGAAACAAAAACAAAGTATTGCAGCCCACAGGAGAGTAGACAGGTAGAGAAGAAGCAGGACTGAAGTGCACCAGTGCTTGAGGCCCACACGATGGCAACAGCAGGGAAATGTGGGGAATTACCCATTCTCAGGAAGTGTCCATAATCAGATCCCAATTTCATGTCCTGAACAGCAGAAGGATACCACAAGCCACTTCACTAACTATCTAGGTTCTTAAGTTGCATCAATCACTGTGGTTACCCCAGCACTCAGCTACAACTGACAAATGAGCACTTAGCTTCCTTTCTCATTATTACTGTATTTTTGTGGCAGAGGGAGAAATGCCAGGCATAAATGTAGGCTCTCCCCTGCCCTGTTCCAATCAAGACATTTGTCAGAACATCCACATGTCCCTAAGCCAGTGACTAAATAATTCAGGCCTTTCTGAGAAGATGGTCCTTTCATTATTATTGCAGGTCTTTCATACTCCAGCAGCATACCCTCTCCAAATGTGACACCTTGAAAATGGAATTATGGCCACACTATGTTCTTCCAACTATGTCATTCAACTACCAGCTAATAAGAACAAAGGAAGTGTGGCCTCCCATAGAAGTAGGTGGTCCAACTGCATTTCCAATCCTATTCTACTCAAGTGTACATCTTTGTGCTACCCCCTCGAGCCACTGGCATAAACTTCTGTAAAGAAAGGTCACACAATTGTTGCATGTATTATATCTTAGCCGAAGTGGCTAAGTTGAAAAAGTGACACTCTGCAAGACTGTTATTCCTGCCTATATGAGCTTGTCAGGTTTTATGTAAACAATGGGCCAGCTCTGTTTAGGCGAAATATACAGGCCAAGTTTTTAAAAAGCAACTAACTAGTCACTTTGGTTGCTGACCTTGAGCCACTGTGAAGAGCCAAAATTTCAGAGGACTTGTCCTGAAAAGCAATCAATTCCCTTTGAAGTATGAAACTTTTGGACATCCAAAAATGAAAGCATCCAAAAATCACTAGTCACTTTTCAAAATATTGGCCACAGCAAGCCTATTGGCTTATTTGAGACACATGATGTCCTAGTAAACAATTACTCAGTTAATTGGAGAGGCAAGAGGTCAATCTGACACATCCTACTGCGCCTCATGATGCTACGCAATACGCTCTGACCTAGAGTAGTAATGTGGACCAAATCCTGCAATCCTTTAAGTCTTTGAAGTTTTACTTAACTAAGGATGGGAGGATTTTTGTTCTGTGAAATTGCTCAGTGAGTAGAAACAACCTGTGGTAGAAACAGCCTGTGAATAAAGTCATATAGCATATTGTGTCATCTCTTTTGATCATGAAAACCATTTAAAATTCTTCTACTTCATAATGAAAAAAATATTTTAAAAAAGTATGCAGTAAGTAACTATCATCCTATACTCCAAAGGAAAAAAGAAGGGAAAATTACTGACCACTCTGTGGTAATACTCTTTTCACATCATATGGAATAATCAGGACAGCTATTGCTATAGAACCAACCACCAAGAAACAAGGAGTCAAAAGAATTGTAATTCACCTCTACACCCCACTGTTTCTTTTCCTACATAATTCATGAGCCTCGTTCCTCCACATGTTGCTGGTGTTTTACACTTTTTGCAACAGCCAAACCACTGCTTTGCTTTCATGGACTCTGCCTATGTAAGATAATGTTTCAGGCCAAACCAAGTGTAGCATTGGCACATGCAGCGTATAGAGCGACCCCCGTATGTCCACACATGGAGAGGGAGGATTGAACTGATAAGAACAGATTTAAATGTTACAGAATATTTGAAGGTCAGACCAAGTGTAGTTATGGCCCATGCGGCACATAGATTAATCCCGGCATGTCCACCCATGGAGACGGAATATTCACAGATACGACTTTTGATCTGAGCCTCAACAGGCTGAGAAGCCTTTATCATCCAACAGTAGGCAAAGAGACACCATCTCAAGAAAAACTGTATGTTGACTGTAAGAGAAGGGATTATTAGAGAGCCCATTTTGCCAGTCCATATAGCTAAGATGATAGCAACTAGGAAAGAGAGTCATTAAGGTACTCTCTCATAGGGGTTTACAAGGAAGGTTAATTAAGATCCACAAAATCATAGATTCATCCTACTGCAAGATCACTGGAAAAACTAGCAAGTCTCTGGAATAACCAGAAACAAAGACGTTTTTGGACATGATGGTAGAACCAATATCTCAACTTTCAGTGGGGCCAACGACTCTAGGAGTGGCAGAGGAATGGGCAGACATTAAGGTTGTATTTAAAGCATGCTAAGTCTACTATGCTCCTGAAATAACAGGAAAATACAATGTTTCTGGCAATTTACCACACCAAATAAGTCTTCCAAATGTAAAAACAATCATGCAAAACTGATGGTTTCCTGCTCTCACTCCCATACCGTCACATCTTGGGCAGCTGAGTAGTGCATATAATCAATCTGAATTCTCATGACGGAAGGAGATCTTTTGAACACTACGTTTTTAGGCCAAGACTGATTGGGATGTGCAGAAACACAGTTTTCAGACCATGAGATATATCAGATTCAGACACCACAGGGAATTCAGGTTTCAGTTGGAACCACGTCAACATCAGGATCACTCCCTTCAAAAATCAAACTCTGCAAAAACAAAGAAAAATTTGGAAAGAGGAATAGGGAGGCCTGAAGTGGAGGAGAGACACTTGGAGGAGGCATGGGGGGGCGCAGAAACAAAAGAGATTGATAGGGCTTGAGCAATGGCTAAAGCAGCCTTTATGGAGGCTTCAAATTGGCCATGAATAAGAGGGAGCTTAAGGTTGGAGAGCAAGGCATTGCAGAGGAGGCTGGATGGGCATCCAATGACCCACATGTAGAGAAACCAGGCCCATGATCCCACAATGCACAGGAGGGAAGAGGCAGTCTGTGCAGATCTCCATGAGTAAGGGATGGATACCTGAACCCAGCTGGCAAGAATAAACACTGGGATGGCCACGGGGGGCTCCAGAGAGAACACACTAAATCAAAAGTAGGTTTCCAAACAGAGGATAGATAATTCTTGATAGTTACTGGGGGACAAATGCCACAACTAACAGTTGCTATAAAGTTCCAACTTTATATTTTTTACATATTTTTCTTCCCCTTCATCTGTAGCTTCTAATTCTCACTCGCCTTTCCAGGGGAAATAATGAAGGAAAAGAAGAGTGGAGCAAGAAGAACTTTTAAGGCAAAGGCTCCATGCTTCTGAGAGGAAGAAAAAAAAAGTATGGGTACAGGTTAGGATACCAATTCTTTTGTCTCCCTGCTCTATTAATTGCACTATTGCAGGAAGAAGGTACACATATAACAATGGGTTCTTGTCAGATGAAAATTGCCTACACAAGCAAAATCAACTGTTTAAGAAATAGAATCCAGGCAAAATAAGAAAGCCCAACAAAAACATTTTTTCAGTTCTGAATTTAAAGTGAAGAACTGTTGGACTCATGAAAGGATATACTCTTAAGAATAGCTTAAATTATCAGGACAGTATAATGGAAACTGCATAATTAACAGGAGAAAGCAGCTCAGTGCCCCACCCTTCATGAATACATGATGTTTACTTTTTGTACAGAGGCAATTGCCAGTCTGCTATATTCTTATGTGTACCAGTGCCCTCTTCTGGATGGTATCAAAACAGTTCAGTTGTGTGTCAGGACAAACTGCTAACAGAGATTTTCCTTTCTCAAGCGATAGGTAAGGCCTTTCTTTTGAGGAGGATCTCTATATCGGTTCGTGACCATGGAGTATTAAACAGATTTACAGAAAAAAAATGTTGGGATTGAAAAGCTTCTAGCTTTAGGATTCTCTGATTTCTGGCGTTGGGAGCAAAAGTTGAGATTGTAAGGGTGGTGATAGGAAAATGAAAGATCTGGAACAAAAATGAGCTTTTACATGTCCTCAGCACAATGCATTAAGACAAGAAAAGATCATTTTGGTTTTTTTAATCCCATGTGTATTTATTATGAAGTCAGTCTTTGCCAATTAAAAATGGTTCAGCTTCTCATCTATATCAACAAAACAATGTCTCTCTAACACTTTTGTGCTGCGAGTGTTTGTCTCTCTGCACAGCCAAACCTGCCTATCTGCATCAATGTATTACACTAAATTAAACATGGACCCTTCTTAAATCGACTGCATTCAGTTCTCCCCTCCCACTTATAAAGACTTCTGTAGGAGGCTGTAACCGCTTAATTTAAAAAACCCCCATTTTTAATTTATATATACACTCAGCAATAGAAGTATGGATTATTTTCCATAAGCATATTTACATTGCAACAACCCAAGACGAGCCTTCTAAATTATATACCAAGTCTAATGGAATGAAATGGCCAGGTAATAACTTTTACATTTTTATACCATCTAGGTTTAATAATGCTTCCCAGTTGCACATTCAATTCCTTGGCAAGTCATTAGCCACTACAAAAATGGGATTATAACCAAAAACTAACAGTCCTTGAACTTTGTGTATACATGCTGCCTCAAAACAGGTATCAGCAAAAAACATGCTCTGATGATTTGCTAAAGGCTCAGGCATATGAGGTGCTGAATTCTCTCACTTCAACTGATTCTATTAGGAGTTGAGGGACCTCAGAACCGCTCACTATTTAGCATTTAATGTGAAAACGATGGCCATTCACTAGGGCAGTGATATCAGGCCTCAGTGGTTCAGAAACCAAATTAGCAATCAGCATTACCCAAAAGAGTCACAGTAAATGTGAATTCATTGTTTTATTTACTGTAGAACTAGGTGTTCATATTTAAGTAGTATATGGGGAAATATTTAGTTTTTATATATATAATTCTCAAAGCAAAATGGCTGACCTAATATTATTTTGTCAACTACAATTGGTTAATAACATTGTAAAAGCCTCCCAATTGGTTAATAATTAAATCTCACAATGTTTTAATATAAAAAAGCTGCAGGACACACATTAAAGCCACTTGCGGCTCATAAACCTCAGTCTGAATATCATTGTGCAAGAGAAAGGGACGAAGTACAGAATGCCATCCCCAGTATTTCCATGGAGAAAGCAGACATAATGCAATAGCATGGTACTCCCAGTGAAGGGGTTGGGTAGGGAAAAGGTGTCCATTATCAATGCAAGCAGCACTTTCCAGAAATCAGTGGGAGTCTAGCAGATAGAAATGCCTTAGAATTAAAGTTATACTTCTAAAACAGTTGAAAGTTTTAATAATGCACTTGCAAATTGCCATTAATAGAGAAAATATAACTATTGAGTCTTCCAGCGTTTCTGCAGATCACTAAAATAAATTTATCAGTTAATGGGCATTTTTTTCTGTTTCACTGTTTTCCTGTTTCACTGTTTTTAAATGCAATGTTTTAAATGTGCACAGCTCAAACAAAGCAAAGGTAGATTTAGGTTTAGAAGGATCCGGGGTTTACATGTGATTTATAACTCAGAATGGTATGAAAATTCATCCCAGGCTCAAATTCATCATGTAATGTCATTTTAGAGACAAAAATTTGATTAAGAATCCATCAAGTCAATATTGTCTTATAAGCATGTACCCATAAAAACCCCAGAGAAGCTAACCATTCCAAATATATTTTTTACATTAAGACAATGACTTTGCTTTCTAAACTGAAATTTGCAAGTCAGTCCACCATGTAAACTGATGTCATTGATTAGTGCAGGGAATTGGGGGGGGGGGGGGCGGAGAAACAAAAACGAACAAGTTATTTGGATTAGGAACACATTATTCTTAGGCAAGCTCACTAGCTTTCTTGTCCAGTAATGATTTCATAAGGAAATACAAGAGATTTGATTGTTATTGTTTACATGGAGTATGTATTGTTGTGGAACTCAAATAAGATGTTTCACACATTCCAGCTCTTTAAGAAATGCAATACAGAAGGCAGCAATGGACAGACTAACTATTCTATGGAAGAGCAGGGGGCAGCCTGGTGAGTAGCTTACAAAAACAAACAGACGTGGCTTTTGAACCAGCAAGAATTCTCCCAGTCATTATTCAGGCAACACTTTTTGTGCTTGCAATAACAGCACTTGTCAAACGGGGTGCTTATGGGCTCCTCATCACCTGCCCTCACTTTCACTAACACATTAAGGAACATGGTAGCAGCTTAAAGACAAGTTGACAGCAAAGGTGGTAATCTCTCTCTATCACACTTCACTAATAGTCTCTAAGCCTCACAAAGAGATTCTATGGATGTACAATGACCATGAGGTTGAAGTTTTAAGATATAACCTGGAAGAGAGAAAAATACACTTGCCACCACATCAGTTACAGTGGTGGATAAGGAACGAGACCCATTCACTGAAAAGGGACACTGCTGACAAGTGCAACTCCATATCCTGGTTGCTTGCCGAAGGGAGAATAGGGTTGCTCTTCTACCATTACTGGTAGATAAATCAACCCTTACATCAGCTGCACTCTGATGTACTAACATAACTGCCAGATGATATGCACTGTCCAAATACACAATAAAATCATCCTAACAAAGATCTTTACACCTAGAGATGATGCCCCATCTATCAAGTCTTTAGACTCTGCACCACAAGTAGCCTTCAGTAGGAGGTCCAAAAGGCTGTGTACTACTTATCCCTATCCTTACACTTCCCCAACTCCTTCCTCCCCACCGTTTTAAAAAAGTGGGTCAGTGTTTTGGGGCTGAAAACACGTTCAAGCTCATTACAGAGGGGACAGGTCTGTCTTTCCATTCTGGAATCCAATTATTGTCTCATAACTCATTAAACCGTATTTCCAGATTCTTCAATTTTTTCCTGGCTCTGTGATGGACACCTGATTGAGTCACATACGATAACACCTTGAATCAAACCATAGTGTGCCGACTGTGGAGTTCAAAGGACACTTTACTCACAGCCTCAGATCGCAAAGAAACTACCTTGAGACACTCTTCAAAGAGTCTGACAAAGTGGGTTTTCTCCCACAAAAGCTCATGCGATAAATAAATGTGTTAGTCTTTAAAAGTGCCACAGAACTTCTTGTTTGTTTTGCTGACCTAGACTAACATGGCTACCCCTTTGGACCTTGCCTTGAGATAATGGCAGCAAAATGAGAGGGATGATCCTCTATTGCCAGTACGTTTTCAGATCCAAAAGTAGGAAGTAACATGCTCAAGAAAAGAGCAATCTCACAGAAATGAATGCTGATGAGTGATGTACATTATAGTTATCTGAAGTGAAGGCAGAGTATTACGTACAGGTAAAATTACTTTCTAGATGGTTGCCCCAAAAAGAAGCACTCTTTAGAATGGCTGCTGAAGGTGGACAGTGCACTAAGACTAATTGATAACAGCTGTAATGATACCTGTGCTTCCCACCAACTCATTCTGAACTAACTAGTGCATCTGCTGGCAGCTAGGGAAGTTGCAACATTCATAAGCAGTCCAAGAGTTGTTGGAAGTCGTATTGTGTGAGGACATACTATATTTTAAAAGCGCTCCAGGTGCTTGAGTTGATCCTGGGAATGCCAGAATTCTCTTAAGGGAAGATCCATGGAAAGGCTCACATGGAGAAGGGAATACACAGGAAACCATATAATGTAGTTTTCTTTTATCTACTGCCCCAAGACGGAAAGGTTCATGACGACAATGTAGAGACCTAGGCCTTTCTCCTACAAAGAAGCTGTGCAGATTCTGGCCCTCTATGCTCCTCTCTGGAAGTCTGTATAGCCATAGGCTCTTCTGACATCCTATAACTTTCCCCACCAAAGGATGAAGAAGGTTAAAAGAGTTTACTGGAGCACTTTCCTACTGAAAATTTGGCTGCTTACCATCTCCACTCTTCCTAACAGAGAGGCCTGCTTCTGGATGAATAAATATCCATGGGTTTAAGAACAGAGAAGCATGCTACAGGCCGTCTCTTATCCTTCTGTGGCACCTGCCAGTTACACATCTTTTTACTCCCCACTGGTAGTGGAGGGCGGTATCAGACTTTATCACAGCAGTTTGCCACCAGATCAGGACATTCTTCTCCTGCTTCTCAAATATTCTTCTGGATCTTCACAACTATTTTTTAAGAACTCTGCCTTGTTGTCCTCTGTTCCATGTAAACACACAGGGGGTGAAGCAATTTCTCCAGTAGCCAAGACTTCAGCTATGCAGGATTTAATTTAAATAAATAAATAAATTAAATTAAATTAATAAATTTAATATCTAATAATAAATTTAAATTAATTAATAAATTTAATTAATATTTAAGGATTAATGTCAATACTCTAACTTGCATCTGAAGGCAAACACAACCTTTAGTAATATGCACTTGCTAGCTAGCACCAGCAACTAGGTGAACATCTGAATTCTACACCAGGTGAAGCCTCCAAAAATAGACCCATGTAGAATGCATCACCCAAATCTACAAGCATGGCAGGATTATGGCCGAGAGAAATGGCTATAATAAAATTACTATTCATAGGAAAAAGAAAGTCCTTTTGTTTACAAGTTCCACAGATTATATTATCTATTATAGGATGGAGCCAGATTAATCTGCAAGTGCTCACACAGATACCAAATAGGTATGCTGTGTGTGTTCAAGGTTGTTTTTTCTGATTTGTGAATTACTAGTAATGTTTGTCTCTATCTATAATAGCCCCAGAAAGAAAGTGCTCAGAATAAACATAAACAGTATCTCCCATTCCTTCTAGACTCTACACAGGAACACACTGGGCCAGCCCAAGGATTTTTGGTGAAATATGATTTTGGTGCCCCCTCCCACACATTATAAGAGATAATATATGTAAAAAGTTCTCTTCCATCTAATTTGGTGCCCTTTAAAGCCTGGCACCCTAGGCGACTGCCTAGTTCACCTATATGGTTGAGCGGGCCCTGGGAACAGAGCAATTCTCTCTCTTCCTCAACTGTCATATCAAGACCAACATCAAATATTAAAAGGCATAACCAACAAGTCCAGTCAGCCCAGGTAAAAATAAAATACTACACCAAAAATAAAAACTAAAATCATATTGGTTCAAGTCAAACACCACATTAAAATGCTAATAGTGATGCATTTTAGTCCATGCCTCTGAATGATCAACTACCAAGCATTAGGGCACCATCTGCATGGCCTGAGGTCAAGATTTCTACTTCCATTATGCGGCAAATAAGGAGGCCATGATAATACTGGTATTCTGGGAATGCTGGGTACATAATATTAAAAGTGTTAATATCAAAAAATTAATTAAACATGTGTAATGATCAGAACTATATTTTTCCATTCTACTGTACAATGAATATTTTAGCTTTTTTGAGAAAACTCAAGTTCTTTCAGATACAAGATAATCATATTTTGTACACAAAATAATGCAAATTTGTTATTTAGTTTTTAATTATTTAACTGCTCAGAGACCTCCATTTAGACTCAAGGATGAATTTTATATGGCTGATTTACCAGGTGTATCCTTTAGTTTCCATCTGATTAGTAAACAGAACAAAGTACTACAGAATTCATACAACAGCTTCTTATTCAGATTCTGCTCTCTCATATGATCTAATTTACTGTATGTTTAATATGTTCAAAGAGAACCAAACAAAACATTAAGATTTAATGTTTGCAGAAACATAACACTATATTTAAGAAAAGTATTTTAACGGGCAAACACAAACCTTTTCAGGACTGCTGTAAAATAAAGTGGTAGTTCTCCAATGCACATATTTGTTTTGTATTTAAAAAAAAAAAACAAGCACTATAGTGTAACACAAAATGGTTCTGAGCACTTGCTTGGCTTTACAGAGTCAAGGCAAGATGGATTTAAATGTACAAAGGAAACTTATAATCAGTAGATAAAGTCCTTAGGTACCTCTGATAAGACTTTCACCATCAGGTCTATACCTGTGCCTCACTTTTCTAGAACTGTTTTTAATGCATGTATTCTGGATATCCTGTTTATATTCTATGAAGTACAAAAAAAAGTGAAAAATGAAAAAAAATCTGATTAGCTGCCACCTGATCATCTTTATATTATTTCTTGTAAGAGTTACAGCCACCTTGTAACAATATCCTCACATGCTATATTTAGTAGGCATGAACCTTACTATTTTTTTTTCCAGGAAAGAGAAACACTATTCCAGAAATTTTTCAGGTGATCTATTAAATATGTTCTGTGCAAGTGCAATGTAGCATGAAGCCTTTGAGTTAAACTGAAGACATCAAGCATTTTGTTCGCTAACTTACCCTCCCCCCACTTATTTGGATGCAATATTGTAAATTATGTACAGTCGAGATAGATTGTAGTATTCCTTTCTAGCTCAATAGGGGCCTATTCCAAACTCCAATGGAGTCAATGAAAAGATTCCTATTGACTCTAGAAGGGGTTTGGTCTGTCCTTAAATCCATAAAAAACTTCAAAAGAAATATCAGATATTACAAGATGTTTCAAACGTTCATTTCCATCTGCTTTTGCCTATAAAATATTATAGATCAAATATTAAGCCATTAAAAACATTTTGTGCCTTAGCCACACAGCATCTCATTAATGGTATCCACAATACGAAAACACTTGATATAGCAACTGAAATCTTATTTTATTTAAGATGCAATGACAGCGCCAATGTAAAATTCACAGATCCCACAGACTTGATTATATGCTGGTTTAACTATAAAGTAATACAACAGAAGTATATGGAGTTATGCTACCGTAAACGTTAGGAGAATATGCACCATTTACTATTACCTATTAATTATATTGGAGTTGCAGATAGGTGCTCCAGTCATTATGGATCCCCACCTGGGCTAAACATTCTTCCCACACAGAGGATAACATTTTTCAACAGTACAACAAACAAGGAGTCCTATGGCACTTTTAAAGACTAACAAATTTATCTATCACATGAGCTTTCGTGGGAGAAAAAACACAAATGTGTTAGTTTTTAAAAGTGCCACAGGACTCCTTGTTTGTTTTGCTGACCTAGACTAACAGGGCTACCCCTTTGTAAATTTTCAACAGTGTAAGTGACGAAGAGTGAAACTCAATGGAACATAGACTCCCATTATTCACATAAATGACTTTCAATGTGAGTTGGGCTTTTTAAAACACATAGATTCTTTTGAAAATTTGACCTCTTTTGAAAAAAATGGTCCTTGCCTCTAAAAGCTTACAATCACTGGTTTTGCTTCATTCCACTAATTAAAACTAGAAATACATGCACATGTACTATTTTGTTTGAAACCTAAACCATAATCCTGAAGGAGGTTAATTGCTTTGGTGGCAGAATGAGAAAGAACTTACATCCTCTGGCTGATACAACTCTTGTAGTTGACAGAACTGTAGACAAGTTTTCTACTGCCAAAAATTCAAAACTGATCCAATTTAAGAGTCCTTTCTCAGGCCATAAAAGTACTGGACTAAAAATTGCAGCCCCCATCTTCCAGAACATTACTTTGTGTGGCAGAAGATGGGAGATCAGTATGTTTTAATTTAAAGTGGCTATGAAAAATAGTCAATATACACTGCATAGGAAGATTCAGCAGATCTCAAAAAGGTTTCATCACATATACACACAAAAAGACAGAAGGCTCTGTTGACCTGGATGATTAAGACTGTTGAGCACATGTAAAAGACATACAAAAAAAACAAACACCTTCCCTTCCCTCCCCCTCCCCCCCCACACACACTTACAGGACACCACACAATTTTTAATGCTCTCCTGAAGTATAAGCCACTATAACATAAGGCACATATCCAAAAAAGAACAAACAAAACAAAAGAACCTGTCACTTAATGAGTGAAGGTTCAAACTGAATTTTATCAGTGTATTTTACAAAAACAAAATTGACTGAAAGTCCTTTTGATATAAGTATCAGTTAGGAGGATTTTTTTCCTTTTAAGAGTTCCCTTAGACAACAAAAAGCTTTCTGACAAAGCTACAATGATTGTAGAAGCAAGCTCATAAATCTGCAGCTCTGTTGTAAATCTGATACAGCCCTCGGGATCAGAACCATGAGTCACTATCACCATTTAAAACACAGAAAAAGCTTTGCTGAAATACTTGAGCCTCCCCTCATCACACTCTTCAAAGGCTAATTTCATTGCTTTTATTTTTCCTTCCAATACTGTAAGTTTTCCATTTTCAAGTGTCTGCAAAAGTGTGATTTCACCCATGAAAGCTCATGCAATAAATACATTTGTTAGTCTTTAAAAGTGCCACAGGACTCCTTGTTTGTTTTGCTGAAGTAGACTAACACAGCTACCCCTCTAGAACTTAGAGATAAAGGTATCCCTCACATCACCAGAGGCAAAGACTTTAATTATTGCCTTCAAAATGAGAAAGATTATAGCTGCAGACATACTGGACATTGTGCAAACTTAATACAAATGCATCTTTGGACTTTGTGCAGTATCCTTAGTAAGAATTATTTTGTTGATTAAAAATATAAGACATTATTTCCCTCATCCTTTTATATCAAGAGACTAACTACAATACAGAGTTTTGTTGACCAGAGTCAGCTTTTTCTCCACCCCTTCAGACAGCTTCCAGAATGATAGCTGGATTTACACCCAGATGTCCTAATTCACATTGCTCCTCACTGCTTTCTCCTCTCCAACTTGGCTTTTTGTGTGTGTTGTGAATAACTTATTTAATAAAGACAATCTGTTAAGGTTAAGAAATCTTTGTCTCTTGCACATGGTGGTTGCAGCTTACAATAATACATAGCAGGAGCATAGCCAGGTGAGGTTTTCTGACCAGGGAGGGCTACTGGGTGGCTTCCAGTCACACATTAGGAAGCTGAGATCAGGCCTACCCACTGCAGCACCCGGCAGCAGCATGAATTTCTCCACCACAGCTGCAGGGCCCAGCCAGCAGCCACAAGTGGAACAGAGGTGCTGGCACTGCTCCACTTGTGACCACAGCTGTAGGGCCCAACCAGCAGCTGGCGGCCGCAGCTGCAAGTGGAGCAGCACTAGCGCCTCTGTTCCACTTGCGGCCATGGCCACTAACCAGTCCCTGCAGCCATGGCCCCAAGTGGAGCAGCGCCGGCACCTCTGCTCCACTTCCAGCCATTAGCCAAGCCCCCAGCTGCGGTGGATAAATTCACGCCACTGCTGGGTGCTGGTGGTGGGCAGAGCTGACCATCAAGTGGGTAGGCCCCAGCCACCAGGGCCGACCTATGGCTAGCCCCTGATACATAGTGCAAGCTGGCTAGCAGTCAAAGCAGAGCACAGTGCTGTTTGCAGACACCTTATTGGTGCTCATTTTTTAAATGGTTCCCCAAGGACTCCCTGATTTGAATGGCCCCTCTCATAACCCTGAGATCTGGTTGTTCAGTCAGCTACAAGGCGATGCACCTCTGCGCTCCACCCAGAGAGAAAATTTGCACCCTTAGCTTCACAATTATGATGGAGCACCTAGCAGGCAGCTATTACCATGGGAATATTTTCCTCATTTAGATCTAATCTGCCATAAAGTCATCGCCACCAAGCTTTTAATTTGCCAAATGTACATTCAACAGTCATTCAGCACTTGGTCAACCTGTTCCTGAAGTGTTCCTGTTGCTCATATCAGGTTCCATGAGCCATGGCAGTAACAGGTAGGCTGGGTCTACCAGGATCACTATGGGAATTTCAGCATCCTTTGATGGAGTCTTTTGGTCTGGAAAGAAAGTCCCTGCATGCAGGTTTTCTGTACAGGCCAGCGTTCCTGATAATGCATGCATCATGCACCTCCCCTGACCAACCCACGCTGTCATCAGTGAAATGCCCATGGTGATCCACAAGCAACTGAAGTACCATTGAGAAGTACCCCTTTCTACTAATAAGCTCCATCGCAAGATGGTGTGGGACCAAAATTAGGATATGCGTGCCATCCCTATGCGTGCCCAAGGAATCCCATTGTTGCAAAGCCATCTATTTCACACACATTTCCAAGATTCTCAGTCCTTCATAGCAGAATGCAATTAATGGTCCTGCACTCTTGCAATAAAACAGCACCATTGGTATGTGATGTTCCCCTCCCAGTATCTGGTCCAGTGTGCTGCTGTGACCCTCTGATCTCCACTCCTGAACCCCACTTATCCTTTATGCCAAGCAATCACTGATTCCTGATTCAGTCCACACCAGCCTCCTGCATGTAATCAGTCCCAGGCAGTAGGTGTGCGCCCCCTGGCCACTCCAGGGATGGTCTCCAAGGCTATGTCTACACTTGCACTTTTAAGTCGACTTAACTAAGTCGACTTA
>ML685787.1:12975019-13010496 GCA_007922175.1 Pelusios castaneus
GGTTTAATAAAGTCGACTTAATTTTCATTAAGTCGACTTTATTTTCCTTAAGTCGACTTAGGCAAGCTGTTTAAGTCAACTTAAGCAAAGTGTAGTGTAGACGCAGGGCACATTAAGTCGACTTAAGCCAAGCCTAAGTCGACTTAATTTACCAGCGTAGACACAGCCCAAGTGAGCACCCTGAGCCCCCAGACACTACATTGGGAACCTCTGTCCTACAGGGATTGCAACCCTTCCCCAATCACCATAGACTCAGACATTCGTCTGTCCCTTTGACATTGAAATGGATATGCCCAGCTTCTCTGATTCACACCCTCTAAAGTCCATACAGCTTTAGATAAACACTAGTTTATTGATTAGAATATGATATTAAGTGAGTATATAGCAAATCAATGCACAATCATTTAATAAAGGAATTCGGGAGTTACAAGCAAATAAAAGATATAAAACACATGCTAACTTAACAACACTACTACAAGTATGCTCATCTCACCACTCAAGTCCAGCTGTGATGGTTTGCAGCTGTTCTCTAACTATTTTTAGGCAGGGCCCAATCCATCTTGTACGTTTCAAGATGGAGAGTCTCTGGCAAAAAGCCAAAAGCTTCTCTTCCAGTTCAAAGTGTCTGTATTTGTTTTCCAATCCCCTGCCTCCCTTTTTGCTCCACCTTCTCCATGCTGCTGTGTGATTCTCTTTGTCCCACCTGAGCCAGGGAGCTCAATTTATATTGCCTCTGGTATGCACCTCTCCAGCCTCTGTACTGATATAGCCCTCTTGGTCTGAGCTAGGTGACATGCTTGACATCTGTACACATACATGATGCTGCAGGAAACATGATACCATAATAATAAGGTAAAGCATTCAAAAGGGAGCCATGCATGGCCTTATTAGCATCAAACCAAACAATTACATTGCAAAAGCGAACAGAAAAATTACACAGATCATAGCCCATTGTGCATCACGTGACACAGCGGACTTCCAAACTCCAAACTGATTAGTGATTGACCAGTAGCCAGCTGCAGTTGCCAGCTTCCACACAGCAATTGCCACAGGTTTCTCCAGCAAGAGGCCAGCTCTCATTCCAGTGTCTACACAGAGTTACATTAAGGTGGTTTTGTAAACTCGAAAGTTTTGTAGCCACTGCCTGTCATTCCAGACCTGCACAACACTGTGATCCCACTGCTCGATGCTTGTTTCACACACCCAAAAGCGGCAGTGCACAATTTGCAGATGCTTCGTGAATGCAAACAGTAATCCAGCATTGTTTGTTGGCATGGCACAGAGCAGGTCAGGTGCCTGGAATTTCTATTCTAATTGGGAATTCATGAAATACTGCATAAGTATCTGGGATATGTTCAGAACACTGACAACAGTAGAGAGCAGTGCAGGATCCATCCTTTCAGACAGAAATGGCAGGCACACAGGAAACAGAGGATGCTGAAAAATGCTGTGAAATGCAGTCGGAAACCCATGGACTGATAGGATACAAATCACTGCACCACGGAACATTGAGCTTGCACCTATGATGCACTACGATCGTCTCTTCCCACAACTCCTAATGGCACAAGGTGGAAAGTTGCACAGTGAGATACCTGCCCACAGTGCACTACTCTTACTGTCAATGCTAGAGCATGAACTGTGGATGCGCTTCAGTGACACAATGAATGTTATGTGAACAGGAACAAGCATTGTAATTATAGCACTTTGTGATCACTGCTTTAACTTGCATCGACAACACGCTCTAGTGTAGATAAAGCCTAATGCTTTTGTAACATATCTATGTTTAATTATTATTTTATTGCATACAAAGCTCCATACATCATGCTAGTTGCCTGGCAGAAACAGTAGCAATTACAAAACCCACTTCTAATTTCAATACACTACAAGAAACATCCTACAGATGACACTGCCATACCAACTTTCAATACAAAAATTATTTTATACAGATTATGCACAAACTCCCAATAAATATGAGTAAGCTCCAAAATTGAGAAACGGGTGATGACAACACCAGATGCCAATTCGCACATTACCTTGGGAAAAAGAGGAGTGTTACATTACACAATCAATATTAAGTTAATGCTGTTCTGAGCAGAATTACTATACCATTAGCAAAATTTAGCATTACCAATATGTCTGTGGAAATCTAAGCATTCTGGGGCCATTAGCAAATGGCATGGGTAAGCGGCCCTTGTACCAGACTGCAGGGGCTCAGAAAAGCTTGTTGCTTCTTTCATACATTGTGGTCCCCATTACAATTGCTGCCTTTTAGTTAGTACTCCACAGCTTCTCCCACCAATATCTTAAGCTCTTCTTTTTCTCTACCTTTCCTGTTTCTAGCACCTTTTACTACCAAAGCAGGCATCCAGCCCAAGTTAACCATTGTTTCTGTGAAACCATTGGAAGTACTAGTTTTGATCAAGCTTTATACATTCACGTCACTGGAATGCTTCTCTGCCCCATCACTCCCACTCCCTCTTTTTAACTTTAGCTCGCTGGTCCTTGTGACACACCCCTTTGCCATGGGAGCCTGAAATTATTAGCGGCACTAGGATCCAAAAATGATCAGCATAGGTTGACCTTCAGAACCAACATACTCTCTTTGATGAACTACGTATTAGACTATTCAGACTGATTTGTGATTTCTTCTATCACTTTGAAAATATTATGCCCAGATTTTTCTGCCTTCACTATGTGACAATTTTTCCTTTGCAGGTTTCTTTTTCCCTGATAATTCCACTTCTTAGTGTAATAGTTTCCCCTGTTCCATGATCAGTCCTAATGTTTGGGAACAGAGTAAAATTTTTCATTTAAAAAAAGTCACTGCTTTAAGTATTGACAGTGAAAGCTATTGTATGAATACCATCCTGAAGGATAATCAGTAACACAGCATTATATTTTCTAGAGCAAGTTGTACTGAAATATTCAGTTTCTGTAAATTGTCTATTGTGTGGCCTCAGTACAAACACAGGCTGAAAGATTCCCTTTTGATATTTCATAATCTCAGTTAAATGCTGTATCACAGAATCTTCAAAAAGGATAAGAATGTACTCAGCTTCAACTACTCTCCCTCAACCCTCCCACTTTTCCCTGTCTCTTCAGACCAGTTCTAGTCATTACATGGTTATGTAACCCTGATCCACTCTGATTCCATTTGAACCACCTCTGTTACCCTCACACCTGCTGGGTATCAAGGGAGCCAAAATAGTCCAGATGAACCATATATGCACAGAGGTAATCAATTTAGCACATGGTGTGATATCAGCACCAACCTTATCTCCACACAGGAGACTACTGAACTCTGACCTCTAGAAGCTATGAAGGTCAGAAAAGTGATGCAATAAATAATGTGAGTAAGAATTCTAACAATCTCTGCTTCAGCACCACAAAATCAAAGACCATGATACTTGCACTGTTAAACCTTTTTTAGGGAGCTAGTGTGCCCTGCTCTTCTGGATGGAGTTCAATTACTGAAAAACATTAGAAAGAGATAGAAGAATGAAGAATCAAATCATAAAATGCTAGTAAGGTGACCTGGCTACTGGGCTTCAGCATCTGCTGTGAGAGAACCAAACGGTGACATCTAAATCGGACTCAGAAAACCATAATCAATTTAAGGATTACCCTGCAAAATGAAAAGCTGCATATATTACTGTATCTGTTCCCTGGCCACATACTTCTACCTTCCACAAAGCAAATACAATCTGACAGAACCAGAGCATCAGCCACGTCTCCCCTGGAATCTGCCACTCTACTGAAGCCAAGCACTGAACATTTTATTTTCTGTATTCCTGCCCTGCTGGGACCCACCTGAAGCTGCCCTTGAATCACCAGCACACCCAAAAGGGGAGTTAACTGGATCAGAGTTCATGTTCTCGGCACCATTCTATGGGTCAAGGAGTCACAACTGAAGTTCAGCTTCTAGTCAGGGAACAGGAAAAATCAAACATTTAGGTTGGTGAGCTGAACTGCCTGCAAATCAATGTAACAGCCAAAGTCTCAGGAGCCAGGGAGATGATCTCATCAAAGGGCTACAATCTTCCCTTCCCCATACCTTCCATCATCCCAGCTTATCCTGGCACACCGATGGGGAAAGGGGTTCTTAGTCTGGCTGTCTGGACAACATCATGGCAGCCAAACCCCACTGGGTAGACCCAGGCCACCTCAAGAGCACAAAAAATAACCATTGTAGACAATCATCTTTGATTAATTTTACATCAGGGAGTATTTTCATCTAGGAACTGCAGATACTTTTGTTTGTGTGAAAGCAGAACATGGGAATGAGGGTTATCTGTTATGGTGACAGAATAAGTAAACATTGTAGTGGAATGGAGGGGTTGTTCCTGCAGAATTTGATCCCACTAAAACAAGGAATATATGGGATCCTTCTGATAGGCCTAGACCATTATTCTAGACTAAGCCTAACCAACTCAGAAGGCTCCATTGTACAGTCATAAAACCCAGGCTGTAGAGTTGGAATGGGTCTGTAGCACCACACTTCACTTTAATAATTCTTTACCTGCCAACTGCACGAAGAGTTGGCAATGCTCCCAAATCATCTGCACCCAGTTATTTCATCTATCTTTTATGCTGGTTACTTGCTCTTGGTACTAATACATAAAATGAACACTAAAGATCTACAAAAATCTATTGATAGACATCACGTTCTGTCGCACTTGCATTCATGAATTTTGTATTTCTGAGTAAGTAAAACAACTACAGAATTTGTCAAAAATGTCGCCCACTGGCACTTGAAAATGAGAAATATTAATAGGGAATTTTGGTGCAAAAGTCCAGATTTTGCTATCCTTAATCACAGTATGTTGTATCTTACTCTATAAATAAAAGTGGCAAAAACTGGCCCTTAACTGAGGAATTAAAATAGATTTTGTAGATTTCCGCCCCCCCCCCCCTTCACATACTATGCACAATAACTCAGTTCAAACCAATCATTCATTTGTTAATATGCAAAATTCATTCCAACTCTCTATGAAAAAAATACACTATCAGAATTGTGTGTTATGTTTAAGACCTCCATGTCCCAAATCTGATTCATACAGCCAAGACCAATGGGATTCAACATTGTAAGGATCCACTCACACAAAACAGATTACAGGACCAACTCTAAATTAACAATATAACTTAGTTGTTTGCATAGCTATTGGCCGGGCCATTTTATTTTATTTTTTAAAATTAACAAGACAAACAAACCAAATCCTATTGTTTTATTTTTACACAGAGTACAAAAGAATCTCCAAAATCATCAGTTATTAAAAGAAATATTACTGGGTACTCATTAATTCCTTACTGTTTTTATATAAATATGACTAAAGTAGTCTCAACACAGGATATTATAGTACTGTGCTCAAAACACACATCATGACGACAATTTCATGATAAGCCCCCATTTTCAAATGCTTATAACCTTTTAAAAATTTCCCTTTCAGATGAAATGTCTCATGACAAAAATGAAGTTTTGGAAGTTCAAAAAGATTTATGTTAGGAGTTTTCTGTGCTTTCACAGGCCTTGATTCTTCAAGCTTCTCCATGGAAGTAATGAGGTTGCTCACTTGGAAGAGTTTTAAAGGATTAGGTTTTTAATATGAAAGAATTGTGACCTGTGTTCAGCTTAACAAGTGTAACTCCCAATTACTTTACTAGCAGTTGCATCTATGTAACAATCCTACAAAAAATGGAAACTAGATCAAATTACAAAGGATGAATATAAACAAACAACACAACTATGTAAGGACGAAATTAGAAAGGCCAAGGCACAAAATGATATTAAGTTAGCTAGAGACATAGGGTAAAGGGTAAAAGGGTAAAAAACATTCTATAAATACATTAGAAACTAGACAAAGACTTTGCAAGGAAGGGTAAGTCCGGTTACTTAATGAGTGGAGAAAAAACTAGTAACAGAAATTGTGGAAATGGCAGAAGTACTAACTGACTTTTTGTTTCAGTTTTCACAAAAAGTTTACTAGCAACTAGATATCTAACAATGAATGCCAGTGAAAATGAGATAGGATCAGAAACTAAAATAGGGAAAGAACAAGTTAAAAATTACTTAGACAAGTTAAGTTCCAAAGGGATAGCCGTATTAGTCTATTGCAGAAAACATCTGACGAAGTGGGATTTTCTCCCACGAAGGCTCATGCGATAAATAAATCTGTTAGTCTTTAAAAGTGCCACAGGACTCTGTTTGTTTTTAGACAAGTTAGATGTCTTCAAGTCATCAGGGCCTAATGAAATGCATCCTATAATACTAAAGGAGATGATTGAGGAGATATCTGAGCCATTAGTAATTATTTCTGAAAAATCATGGACGACAGGAGATATTTCAGAGGACTGGAAAAGGGGCAAATATAGTGCCCATCTATAAAAAGGGGAATAAAGACAACCCAGCAAATTACAGACCAGTCAACTTAACTTCAGGACCTGGAAAGATAATGAAGCAAATAGTTAAGCAATCAATTTGCAAATACGTAGAAGATATAAGGTGATAAGTAACTGCATGGATTTGTCAAGAACAAATAGTGTCAGACTAACCTAATAACTTGTTTTGACAGGGTAACAAACTTTGTGGATTGGAGGGGGGGGGGGCGGAAAGAGGGGAGGGCAGTGTCAGACGAGGCATAGCTTATTTTAATAAGGTTTTTGACACTGTTGTATATAAGCAGGTCTTCTCATAAACAAACTAGGTAAATACAATCTAATTGGAATTACTATAACTGATTGGAAAATGGTTCCCAGAGAAACAAACACAATGCGGTGGCACTTTAGACTCTGTTGTCTTTCTACAATAGACTAACACGGCTACCCCTTTGGAATGAGATTTATTTATTGTATGAGCTTTCATGGGAGAAAAGATGAAGTGGGATTTTCTCCCACAAAAGCTCATTCAATAAAGAAATCTGTTAGTCTTTAAAAGTGCCACAGGACTCTGTTTGTTTATCTGCAATAGACTAACACGGCTACCCTTTTGGTTACCAGAGAGTAATCATTTGTTGTTCACAGTCAAGTTGGAAGGGAATATCAAAGTAGGGTTCCTCAAGGATCTGTTCTGTGTCCGAGTTCAGTATCTTCATCAATTATTTAGATAATGGCATAGAGAATACGCTTATAAAGTCAGCACATGATATCAAGCTGGGAGGGGTTTCAAATGCTTTGGAGGATAGGATTAAAATTCAGAATGATCTAGACAAACTAGAAAATGGTCTGAAGTAAAAAAGATGAAATTCACTAAGGATAAAAGCAAAGTATTCCACTTTGGAAGGAACAATGCATTGCACACATTCAAAATGGAAACAATCACCTACTGCGGAAAGGGACAGGGTGGGCAGCGGGTGGTTCATAGCGGATCACAAGCTAAATATGAATCAACAGCCTAACACTGTTGCAAAAATTGGAAATATTCTGGGATTAGCAGGATTGTTGCAAGACAAGAACAAGAAGTAATTCTCCCGTTATACTCTGCACCGATTAGGCCTCAACTGGAGAACTGTGTCCAGTCCTAGTTGCTACATTTCAGGAAAGATGTGGACAAATTGGAGAAAGTCCCAAGAAGAAAAACAAAAATGACTAAAGATCTAGAAAACATGACCTGTGGGGGAGGATTGAAAAAACTGGGTCTGTTTAGCCTGGAGAAGAGAAGACTGGGTGTTGGAAGGGACATGGTAACAGTTTTCAAGTACATAAAACACTGTTACAAGGAGAGAGAAAAACTGTTCCCTTTAACCTCTGAGGTTAGGACAAGAAGCAATGGGCTTAAACTGCAGGATGGCAGTTTAGGTTGTACATTAGGAAAAGCTTCCGGTTGGGGTAGTTAAGCAGTGGAATAAATTGCCTGGGGAGGTCATGGACTCTCTGTCACTGGAGATTTTAAAGAATAGATTGGACAATGTTATTTGAATGTGTGATCCCATATGGAAGAACATTCAAAAGGTACTCAAAGCAGCGTCTATCACATGCTTATATTAATATACATGAGGATTTCTGATTTGTGATCCATCACAACTTTCTTTTAAAGAAAATATTACATGCAAATATACTAGTATTAGTGTCATTAATTGTATATACACAAATTTAGGAAATTAAATGTATAATTTCCTAATGTAACTCAGCCTCCCTTCCCCCTCATGCACATAAAATATTCTAATTCCAAAGGGGTAGCCGTGTTAGTCTGTTGTAGAAAGACAAGAGTCCTGTGGCACTTTTAAAGACTAACAGATTTATTTATTGCATGAGCTTTCGTGGGAGAAAATCCCACTTCATCAGACGCTTTGAAGATCTGACGAAGTGGGATTTTCTCCTACGAAAGCTCATGCGATAAAATATTCTGTACAACATCTATTAGTGGTTCTTGAATTGTGGTCCACAAGGCACAAACAGGTGTCACGGCTTGGTTTGTAGCATGACTTCACAACCTGAAGGGTGCAAACAGATTCAAATGGAATGGGGCTGTCATGCCATCATCTCTTTATTTATGTCTAGTTGGGAGGTGATATCCCAAAACTTTTTCCTGTTTTACCATGACTCACAATATGGGGAAAGATTGAGAATCACTGGTTTATAATATAGTATCAAAATGAAACTCCATTACAACTATATTGATTAAGAATATGACAACAGGATAGTAGGTGTTTTTCAGTTTGAGATGTGGTGTGCTAAATCAGCAAGTTAGAGAACAGCTACTGTATACAGTTTTATTATTTACTTGCAAGTGTGTGTGGTTATGGGAACCATACATGTGAATTTCCTAACTGTTTTGCAATTTAACTCCTACTTGTAAAACTGTACTAATGCAGTTGCTGAGATGTAATTTTAAGGTTTAAGAGTAATTTTAAAGTTTATCCATAAAAATATCAATTTTTTTCAAATGTTTAGGCCTGCCTTTTAAAAAAGTAATAGAATGGAACAGCATGTTTGTTTCACCATTATATAGCAATGTGCTGCTTACTTATATTTTTACTGAATCAGAGCAAATCTAGTTATTTACCTTCTTTCCAATTAAAACAAATCAGTTGTCACTAATCTGCCAAATTTCTACTTTGAAGAAAAAAAATACTTTTGACAGCTTAATTTGCATTCTGTTAATAAAATGCAGCATCAAAGCAGTTACATAAAAGAGGTAGCCTAAAAGTCATTGTAACATCCCTGTTTAATGGAACAACAAAAATAAATTCTGGTAATGAAGTGTTATAGCTGTATTAGAGAGACAAGGCGGGTGAGGTAATATCTTTTGTTGCACTAACTTCTCCTAGTGAGAAAGACAAGCTTTCCAGCTCTGTGTAAGCAGGAAAGCTTGTGTCTTTCACCAACAGATGTCTGTCGAATAAAAGATATTACCTCACCCACCTTGTTTTTGTGGAAATGCATCAATTGTACTGCATTTTAAATGACAATTTTTTTAAAAAAGGGAGGGGGAAAATTTGCTAAATTATCTTTTAAACCAAAGCTTATTCCAAGAGAAATTCAACAAGTATACAATGCAGGCCTCGTGTTTGATCATTTGCTCCCATATTAACAGGAAGCTGAAAGAAAACTTTTTAAGACCGTTAACTTGTGGATCTGCCAGTATGTAGAGCCCTGGGTCCCTCCTCACACATTCATACCTGCCCATGACTGCAAACTGCTGGGTGGATGCAAACCCAAGGGCAACAGCCTGACGAGTCATCACCACCCCACCTCCCGCTGCTGCATAATGCACTGGGCATACACACACCCTGCCCCCATTCCCCTCGCGAAGCGAGCACGGGGCGGATCCAGGAGGACTCGGGACCGTGGCATCCAAGGCAGGGACTTGTTGAAAGAACTGGGCTGATCAACACGGCGTGAGGGGGGAGAGGGAGAGGAGGGGCGCGAGCGATCCTACAGGTGATGATCAGACAGGCGCAGTGCCCTGCCCAGCCCAGCCCCACACCGCGGGAGGGAGTCGGGACCCGCTCAGAGGCCTGGCCTGGCTCAGCAGCAGCAAATGGCAGCAGCGGAGGAATCCCCGGCCGGCCGCCCGCGCTGCACTAGGGGGAGGGGATCTTCCTCCCCCGGCGGCCGAAGGCGCGCGCGGCGCCGCCCTGCAGACCCCGGGCACGGCACCAGCAGCACGCAGACCTCACCCCGGCAGCCGCCGCCGCCTAACCTCCACCCCCGCCGGCGGGCCTTCCACGCCCACCCAGCCGCCGGGCGGCCCCCGGCCTCCCCGACACCCTTCCTCCCCGGAGAGGCGCCTTCAGGGCAGCGCCCCATCCTCCCCACCACACCTAGCAACAGCGCTGACAGGACGCAGCAGCGAGAAGGAGGAAGCGGAATGGCTGCCGCGGCCGCTCGCTCGCTCCCTCCCTCCCCGGAGCCCTGACAGCCAGAGCCGGGGCGGAAGCAGCAGGCGGCGTGCCTTGCCCGTCCTCCTCGCCCTCCCCCGGCTCGCCGCCGCACTGCCTGCCTCCTGGCCGGACAAACTCACTCCCCGCTGCAGCCCCTCGTGCACCAGCGCAGCCCCCTCCCCGCGTCTGGCCATGCCGCCTCCTGCGCCCCCGAACACGCCCATGCCCAGTATGCAGCAGCCCCGGCCGGCACCTTCTCCCCCGCGCCCCTCCCTGCACACATGCACCCAGCCTGCCTGCGGCGGCGGGGCGGGGGTCCCCCTCCCGGCCACTCACCGATGTGGTTGTCCTCAATGTGCTCGATGAGCTCCGCCAGGCTTGGGAAGTGGAGCCCGCAGCCCCCGAACCTGCAGGTATTGGAGAAGAAGGAGGCGGCGGCGATGCCTGTCATGGTGTTACATTGAGATCCCCCTGCAGTGCCTGCTCTGCCAGGGCCGCCGGCGGCAGGGCGGAGAGAGGCGGGGGAAGGGGGGAACGGGACAGAGAGAGATGGGGAGGGAGAGAGAGAGAGAGGGGGTGGGGAGGAGGAGGTGGCAGCGGCCGCGGCAGCAGCGTCGGGAGCGGCTGAGGGGAGGGACGGGCTCGGTGGGGGGAGATGAGGCAGCCGCAGCTGGGAGGAGGGACCAGTGCTGCACTGTAACAGCTGTGCTACCCCAGCAGCCACCGCCTCCTCCAGCAGCAGGAGGATCAAGGGACCCAGGCCACACGCATCACCTTCTCAGGGGAGGACTTAGCAACAGTTCACATAGATAGTTCAATGCTCAAAGGCTGTTTTATGCCAACAGAGAAGTGTCTTCCAGAGTAAAGGTGGGGGGTTTACATATTTTGTCATTTAACTTTTTTTCAGTAGCCCATTTGGGTGAGGAATTGAGTTCATTTTTGTTTAGCCCAAAAAACTGATGGGTTATATTCTTAACTGACTTTAAATAGTGTCTTACACACCATAATTAGCCCCACTGAAATCAAAGGGATGATAAACTGGTGGAATAAGCCACTGGGTCTTATTGTGAGTAACCCTATCATTACCTACTCTGCAACTGGGAGACCCACAATACAAGAGTTCACCAAGTACATTCACCTAAACCTCATACAATCCCCACTGACCACATTGAATGTCAGCACCTAAAAAGTATTGAGCCCCCTCTACCCCTATCACATCAGAGTTGTGAGTACTCAGCTACTTTGCAGAATCAGCTACTTTAGGCCCCTGATTTCCAACCTTTAGGGTCGAGGGCCACAAATATAATTTTTACAACCTTGAAGGGCCACCAGTCTCTGCCAGCAGCCCCTTTCCATCACTGCAGCCAGAAGGAAGAAATTCAGCCAAAAGGGTCTTCCCTTCCCCTGGCTACAACAGGGAAAGTGCACTCCACCTGGGCCCTAGGCAGTGGCTCCCTTCAGCAGCCAGGGGGAAGAGAGAGATCAGTACTCCCCTCCCTTTGACTCCAGAAGGAACCCCAGAAACTAGGGACCTAGGTGAAGCACTTTGCCATGCTCCCTGCTACAGCCAGAGGGAAGGGAAGCACTGATCTCTCATCCACCTGGCTGCAGCAAGGAGCCTGCATCAGCAATGCACTCAGCTTAGTTACTTAGGCAGTGGCTTCCTTCTGCAGCCAGCTGGAGGGGAGCTGTGGGCCACTGCTTGGGAACCATTGCTTTAGGCCATGGTCCTGCAGCATACAGGTGTTTAATCCTACTAATGTAAGTAATCCCGTGCCTAACTGTTTAGACGATTGGAATAGGAAGCAGCAGAATGTCTAACTAGCACAGAATTTGGCCCTTACTCATTGCATGTTGAATTCTTGAGTAGAAGGTGAGGATGTACTAGAACAAGAAAGCAGGATTGAGCTGTGGTGTAAAACTGATAGAACTGGAGAAGGAAATGAACATAAAACCACAAAACTCACTCTCAAAACCTATTTTGACTTTTTTGTCTCCAGAAAGCTAGTCACTGGAGAGGCTGACTGATTAATTGATTTAAATGAAGTTCTCCTGAGGCTAAAATTCATAGACAGCTTTATTTAAAATTAAAAGGAAAAAAAAAGAGTAAGAGTTTGCCTGTCAAGTGAGTTCTTCAGGTTTTGTTGGGTTTTTTTTAAATATTCATCTCACTTTTTCTGTATTGCATATTATACTAATTAATGCTAATCGTTCAAGCAAAACCAATGCTGCATAAAATAAAAATACTGGCTTAAGACCCTAATCATGCAGGTACTTACGCACCTGCTTAAGTTTATGCCTAAAATTAAGCAGGTGTGTAAGAATCTGCAGACTCAGATTCTGATTTATTATCTATGTTGCCCTCAGAGCTGCTCCCTACATTGCTGGTTCCCTGAAGAGTAACAACATTTTCAAGGCAGCAAAATGGTTAGCCACTGCAGACGTACAGGGTATGCCAGTTGGCTGACAGCAGTAGAAATCTTGGAGTCAGCTCTGACTGCCTATATACTTAAGAACTTAAAACCTTATAGTGACAAAATAACTTGCATATTTGTTGACAGATCAGGTTCCTAATTTTCATACTAGTTAACACTGATTCTTTTCCTATATGTTGAATACCTTCCAGTCAAAAAATTGTCCCTACTATATATATTCACTTAATTATACAGAAGAATTCATGTCCAAAACTTATTTTCCAAAGATACAGATTCCAGGAATGCCTGCCTTCACTTCAATACTGTAAAGCATTCCATATAAAAGTAAAAATTGTCTTGAGTAATACACAGGTTCCTGATATCTAACACCTGTCATCTGATCTGTTTGTACCAAGTATATTCATTTCACAAGTCCACTAGTCTCTTCCTTCAAATCTGTCCTCAAGGCCCACTTCTCCCATGAACCTTACAAGCAATTAGTCAGCTATTATTTGGCTTAGCCAAAGGGCAGTTTGGGAGACACCTGATCCTAATTAAGACACTCCCCCTCCCCCCCCCCATCCTGCAAAAACTGATGCAGATGCTTAATTTTGCTACTAAATTTTACAGGATTACTCACAGTAAAGTTTTGTAGGGTTGGGACTTAGAACAATGGACAGGTGCCTGTGGAGGGATAAAACATAACCAAAGTATTTTTCTTAATCCTAGATCTCTGAACTGTACAAGCAGATCCTTATCCCATACAGAGCTCTATTAAAATCAGTGGAGCTCTGTCTGGGTGCAGGAAACCACAGCTCAGTTTTCAGCATCAGAGCCTTAAATATTAGTCTTTAGAGGCTGGGGACTAGATCTTTGATTGGACTACAGTAACAGAAATAATAAAATCTTACAGTGACGCAGGAGACCAATACTCAGCTGAATGAGCATTGTGTACATGAGTTATATAAGGGGTTGATCCTGCATCATTGAAGTCAATGGGAGCTGTCCACTTGTTCACTGGATTTAGGATCAAGCCCATAACAAAACTGTAACGATCACTATTCTGTCAATACTTTCCTATAGCTGTTTCTACAAATACACTGAAAAAAATATTTAGGTGCTTTCTAAATCCTCTGGATTTCTGGGACTCTGTAAGCTAGTGAGAACATAGTTCCCAACAAAGTCAATAGGAACTGGAAGTGCTGAGCACGTTTCATGAACCATCAACATCCCACAGATAATGCTCCAGGACAGGTAATGGCCTCTGACTATGTCACTCCTCTAATATCTTAGGGCCTGATTCAGCAGGTGTTAAGCAGCCTTTGCTTCTGATGGAATCAAATGCAAGTTGAGGCATTCCATCAGATCAGGCCCTTAATTAGTAATGTACTCTCATGATTTATAAACACTTTTTCAGACCCATCTTCTAATTACTTCTCCGCTTTTTAGATAATCGTTTTTTTCTTCCCAAAGCAACTAAGGGCCTGCTCCTTGCATTTCCCTGTTCATGTTTGTCTTACACCAATGTCTCTGAATTTACTCTTTCTTCCCTTCTCCAATCATACAGTCCATTTCCTTGCTTTACAGAGTTGATTACTGTGAAGCACTCACCAGCAATGCTCCCTAGTGCTCAGGACAGGGTGTGGCAGGTTCTCTTCTTATAAGGCATTCCCTTTTCTTACTACAGCTTCACCACGTGGGTCTGTCCTTTTTGTCTCTGCCCTCCAGCCAGATCACACATTTGTATCCACCCCTTTCAGGGTACGCATACTGAGTTAAATAATACGGAAGTTTTCAGAAGTTAGCAAGGGCTTCAGGGCTTACTTTCTTGGGTTATCTTAGGCTATGTCTACACTTACTAAAATTAGTTCGAATTAGTTCAAACTAATTCGAACTAATTGTATTTAGTTCAAATTAACTTAATTTGAACTAGAAAAAATTAGTTCAAACTAAGCAAGTGCCATTCATGGCGCTTGCTTAGTTTGAATTAGCGATTTCCATTGATTTCAATGGGCTGGTTAGTTCGAACTAAGAAATTAGTTCGAACTAACATGGCCACATTGGTTAATTCAAACTAACTAGTTCGAATTAACCCTTACTTCTAATACCCTATTCAAAGTTATTAGTTCGAATTAAGGAAGCCCTTAATTCGAACTAATTAAAGCCTAGTGTAGCCATGGCTTTAGTTAGTTCAAATTAAGCTTCCTTAATTCAAACTAACTTGCCAGTGTAGACATAGCCTTAGAGTCTGAACCCTTACACCTTCAAGATCTTACCCAACTCAGTTTGCTGCTGAAGTATAGGCATTTGTCATTGTCCCCTCTTTAGGGGTAAGTAGGGGAGCCAGGGCCTGCCCTCTCCACTGGGCTCTAATCCAGAACCCATTGGTAGGCAGCTAAAACCTGCACCTCCAGGACTTGGCTCACCTCCTACCAGTGTCCAATCTTCCCCCAGCATAAAGCAAAGCACTGAATACAAAATTAAAGTGTCTCACCTTCACCAGTCCCTTCTTTGCAGGCTTGGTCAGGTCACTATTTCCAATCCTCTGGCAATAAGAGCTCCTGGGATACTACTTCCCAAAAGCTCAGATCTGCTTCCTTCCCAGTGCCTTCCTCTAAGCTGCTCACATGACCAATATGCTGCAGTTTACATATATGACATTGTAATTTACAGCTGTAAATTGAATCAGAATTGTAGGACTGGGAGGGATCTTGAGAGGTCATCTAGTCCAGTCCCCTCCACTTACAGCAGGACACAGTTCAGAACACTAATACAGATAATGTTGGAAAAGCAACCAGCTGGGCCTATATGTAATTTCTGTGTCCCACATCTTTCATATGAGTGGTCATGGTTTCTCAAGGATTCATCATCCTAGTTCTGTGGCTATATGATGATAAATTAGGTTAATCTGTCTCAGAAAGGTTGAAAATAATAAAAGGAAGGATTCAATCTGCTGCTGCATTTGAGCTGTCTGTTTTTACTGAAGCTCTTTTTCCATTGGTATGGATCAGGATTCTTATGTTATGGATGCTTGCTGGCCTAGTTCAGGTTTGGGTGGATAGGTATTATGAGGAAACATTCTTGGTCTTCCCAGGGTTTCAAAAGATTAATGTCGCACACTTGTTTCATTTTTCTTCCCTGACTGTCAGATAATGTAGTTGACTGGTTCCACTTATCAAGCAGCTCCTGCCACTGGATGAATAATTTTTGCTCCAAACTAAATAGTCGTAATAGTGCCCTGTAAATGGGTCTCAATATTCAAAGACAATCCCTTGGTTATAGGACTTTTCTTGGTTCTGTTGGGCTTTCAATATGTTTTCTTTTGCATAATACCCTAAAAAGTCTCTCTCACAGCTGGAGTACATACTGCACCACATTCATTCCCTTTGATCAATCTTCTTCCCATGCTTTTTGGGGGAGATATGAGCTGCTATACGGCAAGGAATGGGGAGAATTCCATGTATGCATGTGGAACCTTTCTGATGGCAGACAGTGGTGATCCCAGGGGCAGGAGTCTGATGCTACAGATTTCCTCAGCATCTCTTTCAGCGTCCAACCAGTCCAGCTACTTAGGGCTGGTAAACTGACATTCTTTGTATCTTATTCTTTAACAGATTACCACAGCACTTTCATCAAATGTGATACAAAATTAATTTCTGGAGCAGTAGGATCTCTTTCAGTATACTTGAGCAAATAGCTTCATAAGCTCGGCAGTAATGGCCACAGTTAAAGAGTGAAAAGGGATGGCTTTGGGATAGTGGGCATGTGATCTAGGACCACCAGGATATGCTGGTACCCTGCTACACCTTTTTCCTGTGATCCCACTAGGTCCATCCCAGTTCTTTCAAATAGTATTCCCACTTTAGGGAACATGACTAGGGTGGGATTTCAGGATCATCTTGAGTCTAGCCAGTTGTCGAGACACACAGTAATTTATGCCTTCCTTGTGCACTCCTGGACAATAGCACCTATTCATCACCCAAAGTGCCCAGTGCATGAGATCAAGTGAATGAGCAAGAACACTTCTCTTTGATATCCTCTCAGCAATAAGAACTGTATTGTTCTCTGTTTTATTTGGTGGTCCTGTTCCAGCGGATATAACCATTCTCCCCTAAGTTTAAAGTGGGATCATTGCTTTAGAAAACCAGGAGCCACTTCTTCACATTGGCCATTGCCACTTGACCCATAGGCCCATCTTAGCATCTGGTCATCTCTCTGTTCACTTACGAATCTACATCTCTGGCTAGGAACACTACATCTAATGAGTTGTGGTTTCATTCTTTGGGGTAGAGGGAAGGCTCCTTATCCAGCAAGAATCTTCTGTTTCACTTAATCTCCCTGGTTCCTTTCATCCCATGCCTTGGACAGGCTGTTCCCCTGATCCCAGTAGAACTATATCCCTGCTGTTACCGAAGGAAATTGGTCAGCAGCCATGTAATTGTCCATTAGATTTTCATCTTCTTCCAATGTCTTGTGTCAATAAATACATTTTTTAGTCTTTAAAACTGCCACAAGACCCCTTATTTGTCTCACCATCCAGTTTCTTCCCCAGCTGGAAGGATCTGGGCAAATTGTTCTATTACAACTTGTTCAGCCACCTACACTCTGGTCCTCATCTCTAATTGGAGGCAGCACCAACAGCATTGCTTGAGTTTCTGGGCAACTATCCAGGGCTGGGCCCATTGTGGCTATCTGTGTCTGCAGAAGCAAAGACAATATGTTTCAGCCGTGATGACTCAATAATCTAAAATGGTGGCCTTGACATGAATGTAGTCTTCTGTGTTGACTGGGGCAAGTCTCCTGTAGGCAACCTAGGATGGTCTCTTATAGTATAGAGCCAGCAGACTAGCCCATTATTCAGGCTGTCATTGTGTGGCAATTGCTGCCCATTCAATCAATCAAAAATGCCTGAGGTTCATCCTTTGGCCCCATCTCTGTAAATTTTGTTGATATTGTGGTGGCTAGGCTTGGATTAAATACTCCTGTGGAAAGATTCGCACCCAACTCCCATGGCTGTACCAGTGTCAACACCTGTTGAACAAGACCCTATTATTGTTCTTTTTGCTGTATGACCAGCTATTGAACAAGTTACTTTTGTTGTATTGCTTGTTGCTGAGCACCCATCTACTGTAACAGCTGGTGGTGTTGCTGCTCTACCTGTTGCTGCTGGTTATCCATCACCCCAATCACTCCATGTCCATCTTCTTGTTATCCCTGTCTAGTTGGTGAAGTAAGGGTTTGTTTGTTAGTTTGTTTAACTACGTAATTCCTGTTAGCAGGGCTGGAATTAGCTTGCCTGCCATCAATTGTGAAAGGAAGTACCCACTGGTCATGCCTCCTAGTAGTCAGATCAGAATGTAGCAAGCTGTCTTCTTCCTGGACATTCTCCTTTCTCACGATAGCTCTGCTACATACAGGTCTGTGACTCAATCCTCCAGCTGGGTCACACATTTGAGTCCACCTCTTTCAAAGTACATATAAAGAGTTCAGTAATATGGAAGTCTTCAGACATCAGCAAGAGCTACAAGGCTTCCCCCTTGGGTCAGGGTCTAGGGTTCAGACCTTATATCTTCAGGATTTTCCCTGACTAGATTCCCCGCTAAGGGATAGACTTCTGTCATCATTCTCTCTTTAGGAATTGGTAGGGGAGTCTAGAGCACCCTCTCCATGGGACAGTCCAGTTTGGCCAGTGTATATGTACCAACGAGGCTGCTCTGCTGTATACACTGGCCAAAGTGGACTGTCTCTGTGCAGAAGAATAAATGGACACAAATCAGACATCAAGAATGGTAATATTCAAAAACCAGAAGGGAAACATTTCCATCTACCCTGACATTCTGTAAAAAGCATGCTAGTTACAGTACTTCAGCAAAAAAAGCCTTCAAAAACAGACTCCGTGAAACAGCAGAGCTGGCATTCATATGCAAACTCGATACCTTCACACTGGGTCTGAACAGGGATTTGTAATTACAAAAGGTAATTTCCCCTCTATTAACATTCTCACTTCAACTATTGCTTAAGGGCCCCTTTCCACACTGTTTGAATCAAAACAACTTGTTTGCTTTGTTGAGATAGGCTAGCAGACTATCCCTCTGGTTCTATTTGAATTGACCTTTGTGACCCACCTTTCTCTGTATGTATATATACACCTAACATACTTCATTTTCCATTTCATGCATCTGATGAAGTGGGATTGTGCCCATGAAAGCTCATCCACTAAATAAATTAGTTCATCTTTAAAAGTGCCACAGGACTCCTTTTTTGTTTTATTAGAAAGAAAGGAGAGCTTGAAGAGAGTTGTGTGAATCCTAAATTAAAGAGACAAAGTGGAGTCTGATACAAGCAAGTTGTGGAAATAGTAGATGGCGGAATGGAACAGGTATATGCAGAGTTCTGGAAAGTAAGGAAGGAACTAAGATCTGAATTTGAAGTAAGATAAGAAGCTCCAAATGAATATGACAGTACAGGGTTGCTAGTAAGGGAGAATGCTTTACATGAAGATGTATAAGTATGTTACATCTATAAATAAAAATCAGATCTAACTAGCAAACAGCTGGGTGCTAAATTAGGCCTTGATCCTGCAAACAATTACACAAGTGCTTTAGTTGAAAACAATGGCTACCCATAATAGTAAAGTTAAATATTTGCAGGATGAAGGCCTTAGCCCCAATCTTGCAACTTTTTCTGTTCAGGTGGCCTGCCTGCATAGAACAAGAGGCAGGATAACTTAAAGTTGCGATATTGTTTAAATAGTTCTGTCCTTAGTCATATGTATATTGTGCACAGAGGACATGTGGTGACACAGTTCAAATAGTTTCTTAGGTTACAAATAATAAACAACACTGAAAATAACTATTTGCCGTGCACACCTCACAAAGCCACTACCTAATTTAGCAATATTGGCAATTTCTGCTACTTCCTGTCTGGAATAACAGGGTTGCTGCAAAACAGTAATGAGGTGTGTTGGCAAAGCTGTGGAAGGCTTGTGGAATCCAGCTCATAGTGAGCTGAATCCTATTCTCATTTAAGTCAGTAGGAGCCTTTCCATTGACACAATAGGAACTGGATCAGGTCTACCATAGCATATTCTGGCTGAAGTCTCTGTTATTCTTCCCAACTTTCATGGGCACCTTGCACTAAATTCATTCAGAAACTTTTTAAAGACATACGTGTATAAACAATCATTTCATCTTTCATGGTAACTTGCTGAATGGAAAACATTTTTCATGAATGACACCATTTGCACTAATTCAGTATTATACTGGTTTCATATCAGTTGGTTAAAACACTTGCAGCACAGAGTCGCATTCTGTTTTTGAAGCAGAATATTGATGATTTCTAAATGAAATATTTTCTCAATTTTCATCTAATACTGTAAACAATTTGAGTTCTGTTTTGTTTTATAGTATGTATGTGTAAATATATGAAGTAATATGTGCAGTTTGGAACAGATTTCTCTTTTCAGTACTAAAAATACTAATATGTGAAACAGCCTTCATTTCAGTGATTTTATTTACAGGGGATATGAGATTGCTTAATGGAAAATCCTGGCTAATATAAAAAGTGTAGTAAATTAATGTTGACATTAAGCCAGCTTGGCTCAATCTGTTATGCATAGGGTGATCAGATGTCCCAAATTTATAGGGACAGTCTCGATATTTGGGGTTTTATTTTATATAGATACCTATTATCCCTCACCCCCCATCCTGATTTTTCACACTTGCTATTTGGTCACCCTATTTATGCACTTCAGATGGTCCTGCTGAAATAAATATATACTCAACCATAGTATTGTATAGCACTTTCATCTGAAACACTCAAATGCTCATATCTTCAAAGGATCATTGAGGATTTGGCTCAAAGAACTCTACAAAGGTGGATAAGCATTAACCCCATTTTACAGTTTTGCATGTAAATGAGACACCCAGAGATGGTGTGGTTTGCACACACTGAGTTAGAAGATTATTTGGGACTAATATTCGTAGTGTGTTCTGTAATCATGAGACTGTGGTGCAAGGTCATAGTGACATGATTAGCCAAAAGAGAAAAGTTCAAATGGCTTGGATTGCAATCAAAATATTGAAATGTACATATAGTAGAAGTGAGTGAAAGAGATTATATTTGTTTGGCAAAGTATTTTGGAAATTTACCTCCTTTTACCTATTTTTGTTATTCCATCTATATCAGAATGTCCCCCCAAATTAATGGGGTTTGGTTCACTGTGTCACTTAATTTAATTTCACAGGTAAAATATAGTTTAGTGGCTATTTCAGAAGCTCTTTTGCTAGGTTGGGAAGAGAAAGCACAAAGGGAGAGCACAAGGCAAGAAAAAGGAAAGCTTAAGGGAGAAAATAAAAGAGAGAGAGCAGACAGAATCCCATTTCCAAGTTTGAAGAGGATAAGACCTAAAACCTCAATTCTGCAATTGATTCTGCATATACAAACCCCCGTTTGTAGCCTGCACAGAGCCCTGTTGTAGGTTTAAGGCTTTGCTATGTGGATCCCATTGCAGGACTGAGATATATTTGACAATAGGTTTCCATTCCATAGTTACCTTCTGATGAATGGGCACATTGACTCTGTAATGTCCCTTCATTAGCTTCACATCTTCATGTCTTACTACTAAACAGTCATTTTTACAACTGTTTTTATAAAGTTTCATATTACTTAAGAAAAAATTAAGTGCTTTCTTCAACTGATGCTTTTTAATCTCATTTTAGGTTTGGGAAGTCCTCTAGTTGCTTACGCTTCTTCGGTGCTAAGAGAAAGCCTTTGACTGCAGTAACTACCAAACTTTATAATAATTTATTAGTAGTATTATAGTTACAATGTAGGAGTTGACTGTAATAATTTAAAATGTAGCAATTTATTAGAGACTAGACTTCCACCATCCTTTCACTGTTCTGGGTTCCTGAAGCCCAATAAAATCCTAATGCTCCTTAAAAGTCAAAAGGTCTGCATTTGAAGCTCCTCTGATGCTTACAAGGTGACAAACTTTTTGCTTCTGACACAGTCTACTCTCAAATAATAAGAAAATCCTAGAGTTATAATTTATAGCTTTCTTTAATCTGGAATTTTAAATGCTTAATTCAGAAGCACATACACAAACACTAGAACAGGGGTAGGCAATCCCCGGCACATGTGCTAACAGTGGCACACGAGCCCATTTGGAGAGGCACGCGGCATCCTCTGTGGCGCCACAGAAATGGCCACTCCTGCCACCAAAAGACACTCCAAGTGGCTTCTTTCGTGGGCAGCTGCAGTGCAGAGGTCCCTTCCATGTCCATGCCCCAGGCATACTGTGTAAAGAAGGCCCCCAGAGCAGCTCCTCTCGGTGGTGTGCCACCACCAAAAGGAGTCACTTCAGGTAACTTCTTTCCATAGCATGCCTGGGGATAGGAGCCCCTCCAGGTGGTTTCTTTCCACGTGTGGGCCGTCAGCACCAGCTGAAGGTCGAGGAGGAAGAGCCGGCACAGAGGTTGGGAAAGGTTGCCAACCCCTGCACTAGAACAACACAGAGAAGATAATCATGACACTTGCACAAGGATGAGAAAAATTGTGAAGCAGTTTAAAGATGACATACAAAACTCTGAAGCAGTATTACAGTACTAGATGTTATAATATTGAAGTTTCAAGGTGACTGTTGTTCCTTTACTGAAACTTAGTGGGCCATCTCTCCCCAAAAGACAGGGAAGTGTCAATGACGAATCAGGATCCTAAGATGGACAGCCCCCAGGGCCAGTGGAGAGAGACCAATGTTCCAGGTCAGCCTGATTGACAGGGCAGACAGGCAAATTGGGAGGGGGGGCGGGTCCCATCCTCCATGTGACCTGGAGCTGCCTACCTGGAGAGAGTGGGGCTGAGCTAAGGACAAAAGCAGCACCTTGGTAGTCAGTGGATGGGAGGCCAGAGAGGAAGCTGAACTGAGCAGAACCCACAGCAGCAGAACCAGAGGGGCCTGAGGAGCAGCCCAGAGAACCAAGCTGATTAGAGTCACACTGAAGGAGAATGGAGATGGCACTGGAACCATCCCGAGCTGGGTGCTGTGGGCAGCTGTGGAAAACGACTGGGATCCCAGCGTGAGGAGTCACCACCAGCCAAGAGGCCTTGCAGGCCAGACTTGGAGGGGAATTGTGACCCTGATGGGAGAAAGAGGACTGCTCAGGGGAGAAAGGTTCTGCTAGAGCCTGGAGCCATGCAACCACTGCCAGAGCAAGTATCCAACCCACTGCATCCTTGCAACATAGTTAGAGCCTGAGAAGGAGGCCTGTAATGTGTGAGAAACAGACTATGAGCATCCCTTACACCCCAGAGATGCTGTATGTGGTGTCTCCATCATGCCAAGGGAGCACCATTAGGTGCTTTTCTTTAATCTTTCATTTTTATAATTGATTGCTCTTTAATAAATTATATTTGCTTTGAACCACATGCAGTGATCAGTGGCTCAAGAAAGCATCCAGTCCAGAGAGAGTAGCCCAGATTGGAGGCAACCAAGCCCTTGCCCTAAGTACCATGACCAAATTAGGGTTGAGCCCTCCACCAGAAATCCTGGGCCCAGCCTTGGTGGGTTACAAGGACCCTGTCATGCAGGAAAGTGGAAGGGGAGTCCTTGTGATCAGGCAGGCCTCTGGATAAAGGGAAGTAAGGACGTGCAGATCCTTTTGCTAACCAATTCCCTGGGGTAGTGTATGAGCCAGGAAAGTTCCCCACAATAGCGGGACCATTCCCCCACTTATAGTTATACTTTAAAAAAAATTCATTATATATTTTTAAGAAAAAGAGTAATTGCAACAATAAAAAGGAATTTTAGGCAGTAACACCCTCTAAACAAAAGATTGATAGCATTTCTTTAATTAAAAAAATGTTTCCTCATTGCTGTCTGCAATTTTGGCAATATGGGATTCCTCTCGTGTCAAAAGGCTGCAGCAGAGACATGTCACTGCTGCAAAATCATTATACAAGTAAAACATATTTATGCAGTTTGTGTCATGGGACTCCTATTTTAATTTATACTGCTGACTTAGTTTTCTCTTGGCACTGTACAGCATAGCTTCAGGGTACAGTGGAAGAACAAAATATTAAGCCCAACAAGCACTGTATCCCCCCCAATAGTTCCAGATGCCTCAAAACAATAGATTTAAACTATTTAGCTGACATTTTTGAGCATGTCCATCTTCAGAAAAATTAAATTTCAGGTAAACAGGAAATCAAACCCTGCAATACATAGATTTGGAGGGGAAAGGACTATATCCAATTACCTGTGGTCCAGAGCTGAGATGTCTGGCTATCTAGTTTTGACTAGTTTGGAGTAAGTTTGAAGCGGATCATTACATTATTGTTATAAAATTGAAACAATGAAATATAAGCTTTTTCAATAGTCTCTTAAAACAATGGCAATTTATAAAATATTAACTCACCTACTCCAGCCTTGTTGCAAGCAATATTTGGAATTCTTTAAAATTAAGCTAAGTTTATTTGATTATCTAAGGCAGGGGTCTGCAACGCAAAAGATAAGAAGAGCCATTTTTGAAAATTCCTTCAATAACAAAGTGTTTTGAGACCCACAATGGGTGTAGCCTCCTGGTGGGAGGTGCAGGGAGGTGAGCCAGGATTTCTGCTGCAGCGTCCCCTTATGCAGGGGGGGAAGCCTGGAGTTTGGCATGGGCTGCCCGTGGGGTCCCTGGTGGCTGGGGGAAGCCCAGAGCCAGGCATGGGCCTCCTGCAGGGTACCCCGGTGGTTGGGGGAGCCCAGAGCCGCAAGGAGGCAGCCAAAGAGCCGCATGCGGCTCCAGAGCCACAGGTTGCAGACCCCTGAGGGATTACCTAAAATAACTGGCAAATATTCAACAGTACCACTGAAAATGAACTAGTGGTTAAAAAAGAAAAAGTTTGCAAGTTACCTACAATAAATTTGCTTTTATAATTATTTAAGTTCATAATATATTTCTCTTTTAGTTTAATAGTCTTGTGGCATCTTAATACAAAAATCTACTACATAGCAATCTGAAATTTTTACTATTTCTAATGGGTTGTTTTATTTTCAGTTCATCTAAAAGGGATCTTATGGCATGTCCTAAGATAATTGAGGTTAGAGGATAAAAACATTGAGTGCAAATTTACCCAAAATTTAGATACAAGACAGCTATAACAGATTTTTTATTCATAAAGCTAATCTTAAAGTAGAAAAGCACTTTATACTATCTTACAATAGATTGAGAAAGACCTGTTGATTGATCCATTCTATGGTATTTTTAATTCAAATTCTCCACTGGTTTTACTTCAGACTATCTTTTTCTTTATTTTTTTCCTTAGCCAACAAAGCCAGCCAAACCTTAACAAATTCTGCACTTTTCTTAGGAAAAAAAAATAACTTAATCAAGTTCTAGAATCTGTATGAACCATCAGGAGATACTATTAGTTGCTCAGGATACACTTCCTGTTTAGACTAACAGACTAACACGGCTACCCCTCTGGAAATTCCTGTTGAGAGTGACTTTTACCATTTTCCTGCAAGTTGCTTGAAACAGTTCAGGGAAGAGTTAAAAAATATATTCCAGGAGAAGCAAGAGGTAGTGTGTACACAAGCACCATATATGAAAGTGGCATTCATGTGACAAATGTAATTACTATGTATCTTTGACTACTTCATTTGTGCTTTGCCCATTGATTCATCTCCCCAGGACATATTCTAACATAGCAAACTCTCCTGAGCTGATTCAAACAAGCAATATTATTTTTTTAAAATCAGCCTGCTGAAGAAAGGTTTCCTTTTTCTCCCTCCAAATGTGCAATTTCTGCCACATATTTACACCTGGTTGAGGCCCAGGACTGGCAAAATTAAGTTCTGGATCACTAACAGGTGGGAGTATCAGGGCTGTAACTGGCTTATAGACTGTCATGGGAATCGGAGCATAAATTAGAGCAGTCCTGAGGCTTCTCTAGCCTGCACTAGTAGATTGGGCTGGCCTCTGCAAGGATCCAGAGCACAGGAAGCACAATGGTGACATAGTGCTACCTTCAATTTTCCTTTTTCCATCATCTCCTTCCTGCCCAAGTGCAGATATGAAGTAACTGAAAAAATCAGACCTAATCTCTATATTTACCAGTTATATGGAGAACTTTATATTTTAAAGCTTGCAATTCCAGAACAGACTCTCCTCTGTTCAGCCTGAGAATTTCCTAGTTAGACAGAAAATTCTGCACTGAACCAAGAATGCCAGTTACAGGAAGAATTCTGCTTTGAGCCACAGATTCCAATAGAATTTCCCCTCTGTTTAGCAAGTGAAAAGTATGTATAGTCAAAGAATTTCCCAGTTATAAAATGAATTGTATATTTAACTAGGAATACCACAGTTACATAGGGAATCCTCTATTTAATAAAAATAATTCCTCAAATAGACTAGGGGAAAGCAGGAGACTTGGAAGATGACAGAGGGCAATAGAGGTGATTTGTAATCTATATCGCAAGGGGGCATGGCTTCTCTCAGAGACTGTCGAGGAGAGACCACCATCCACTCCTGTGAGCAGAGCCTGGAAAGCCACTTACACCATGCTGGAAGCAGAGGAGTGAGACAGGAACAGGAAGTATAAAAGGTGGGCTGGGCCTTTCAGCTCATCTGAAGGAGAGCTGCCAGAGGAGAAGGATATCTCTTGCCTGTTGCTGCTGAAGTGGGAACCTGGCAAGGACTTCAGCTGCACTGAGGACTTGCCTGAGATGCCTGCAGCTGGGCGCTGAGTAGCTGTGCTACTCCATGGGCACTGGTCACAAAGGCAGCTTTTGGGGTAGGTGAAGTAGGCACCTGCCTAGGATCCTGTCCCCATCTACCCCAAAAGCCACTTCTGTCTCGGAGGGAGTCCTGTGGAGAGCAAGTGCTGTGGGGGTAGCTGACGGCAGGAAGCCTTTACCCAGGGCCCCTGATAGCCTAAGGCCACTTCTGACTGGTCAGCACATATCAGCCAGAGCCCTGCCAACCCAGAGGAGGACACTCCCCCCTGTTAGGGCTCTGAACTATGACCCAGTGGAGTAGGCCATGCCTGGGCCTTCCTTCTCTCTGCCACCCTACACCTGGGGTGGAAAACTACCCCTACGAGGCCAGGAGGCCTGTGGTTTGGTGCCCTGCCTGGAGCCTTAGACTACAGGGCCCCAAATTGGGATATGTGTCCCAAGGAATGTTCAGGGGGCATGGCAGGGTCTGGGTCAGACCCCATAGAGCAGTGGTTCCTAACCTTTTTAGCTTGAGGGCCATAAATACAAGTTTTACAATCTTGAAGGGCCACCAGTTTATTTAATTAAAATTTAAATAATTAAATATAAATTACGCTTTTAATTAAACAGACTGGTGGCCCTTCAGTGTTGTAAAAATTATATTTGTGACCCTTGAGCAAAAAAGGTTTTTAAAGAATATTAAAATGATTTTTAAAGAAAAGAAAAGAAAAGGACTGGATGCCCATGAACAGGCCCCAAGCCCGGAGGGGAAGCAAGTGGCCACAGCCTGGCTCCGAGCTGCACACTGGGACTGGGCAGGAGCAGAGAAACCTCACAGCCAATCAGATTCAAGCCCAAATCACCAATCGGAATAAGCCAAACAAGCCAAGCAGATTTCCTCGCCCACTGATGTCACTCGTTGCGGGGGGCACGGCCCATCTTGACTTGTCCCCACCCATTTTGGCTTGTTCCCATCCAACCGGAATTGGGCTTGTTTGGGTGTCTGGGGCTAGTTTTGGGCTTGTTGCAGGCTGCTGCAGGAGGTGGGCAGCTGCAGCCCTGTAGTGTAGTGCCTAAAACTGTGTGTGGGCAGATTTTGTTACCTTGGTGGTTCTGATGCTAACAACATCTGCCCACACGTGGTTTTGGGTGCAGCCGCAGCCCAACTTCCAGCCAGCAGCGGGGGAGCGCAGGCCACTTTAAAAAAAGCCCAGCAGGCCACTTTTGGCCAGCAGGCAGGAGTTGGGAACTCCTGCCATGGAGGATGAAGAGAGAGAGCCAGCCCCCACCCCCATCACAAAGCACCCCCGTCTCCTGGCCTCAGCCCTGACTACAGGCCCCCAACCATGGCCTCTTTCCCAGCCCCACCGTGGGCTTTATCCCCTGACTATTCACTGCTCTACCCTGCCTGAGTACCTGGGACAATAGACTCCCTAATTGCCCTGCCCTGCCCTGCCTGACGGTCAGGGTACCAGAGATAGCTAATTCCCTGCTTTGAGCTTGCTGGCGCAGGTGTGACAGAGGGAGCATAGCTTCTCACACAGAACGACAAGGAGGGACAGCCATGCATTCCTACTATCCATTAGAAAAAGGAAGTCGCAGGATTTGACAATCCCTTTATAATATTTATGTACATTGGCTGTAATATTCCTGGAGGAAGCAGTGCGGAAACAGTCACAGGTCAGTGTTCAATATAAGTTCAGTTACCAAACAAAAGACAAACTAATCTTAATAAACAGATCAAATGACTCTTAGCATGTGACGAGAATCTACAAGGCAAAGAGAGTGTCAGAGAACATCTCAGATCCACTGCAATCACCACCAACTGTGGCTTGTCAAGTAAACATGTATATTTTGTGACAGCTTAAACTGGAGATACAGAGACCATGCCACTTGTCATCAGACTGATCCAGAGAACTGAATGTTTGCACCACAGCACTGAAAGATCATAACAGCAATTCATATCTTCAGCTGGTGAAAATGGACATACCTCTTCCAACATAGGCCTAAGGTCCATAAATCTGTGATGAGATCTTCCTCTCTGTTGAACAGAGTGTTAAGATAAAGAAACCAAAGGCTGATTTTTGTTAAACAGGAGCTTCCCTTTTTGTCAAACAAGGGTCTCTCAGAATCAGCGGTATAGAATAATGAGTACATTGCACCACTAGAAATAGAATTTATATAATGCAGGGGTGTTGCTGGCATTGGGCACACAGGTCACAGGCCTCGAATATGCCAGCCAGTGCCCCGAGCCGTGGGCCCAGCATGTGCAGGTACACACAGCCAGCCTGCCCTGATCTCTGCTTGGGAGCAGTGGGAAGAGCTGCCAGCCCCTCCCGCCCTGCAGCAGGTAGCCCAGGGAAGGAAAAGATAAGGGAAATTTAAATCCCTCCCTCTGCGGCTCAGGCAGCATGGTTGGTGTTGGTGGCTGTGTGGGGTAAGTACTAGTGGGGCTGACTGGGCAAGGGGGAGGGAAAGGGGAGCTGGTCACGGTAGTGGGTGAGTGGGGCCACTGGCCAGTGGTGAGTGAACTGCCCTCGGCCTGGCAGCTTTTCCAGCCAGGTGGTGGCCCTGGGGCCGGGCAAGGGGGAACTCAGGGGAAGCCTGGAGCCAGGCATGGGCCGCAGGGTCCCCCGAGGCACTGAGGAGAGCACAAAGTTTGTGCCCAAAATTTTTTTTTAAATGGAGCAATGCTCCTGATATAATTTAGAGGCAAAATGTCCTGCAAATAACTGAAGCTGAGTCACTGAATACCAATAAGCTAGCATATGCAAAGTGCAGCATGAAGAGTTGTAATGTACTAATTAAAACACTCAGACCTATGATCTAATACTGAGGGAAAAAATAAAGGTAATATATAATTCAGAATGAGGGAACATACTGAGGGGAGAGCTAAGTGAAACAGGAGAGAACAGATGAAGCAAAATAATGAGTTAATAGCAACGCATTGACAAAAACTCTCATTACTCTCTACCTCCCTAAACAAAACATGCCACTCCCATGTCATAGGAAGAAGGTACTCCAGTTCAATTTATGCCTGCCCATAAGACTCAAATATTCCACTGGTACCTTTAACATTGATCATATTGTTCATATAAATAATTATAACTAGCTCATAGCTTTCTGTAAAATTTTTTCTCTTCTTTAGCTGCTTGATTATATATTCCTAAACAAGGCCTAGAACTTCTGAAATACTGAGTTACTCTGACCTGCCATTTCTATGGTTCTTTAGGGTATTCAGGACCTTGGAGCATCTAGTGTGTAAGCTGCAGGAGTCCCCACTTCACACACAACAAGAACCACACAGTTGCAGATTCAAGAAGGCAACTGTCCTGTGGTCTGATTTATTAACAAAACAACAAAAATACCACACACACATCTCTAGGCCCATGCATCCCTGATGTAGACTTTGGAGAAAAAATCCAAATAATTCACTATTCGGAACATCTTCCATGATTTGATCATCTGACATGAATAGGCAAAAATAAATATACACTGGCTATAAGGCTTAATTAATGCATTTACACTGGCTTAATTCATGAGCTATAGAAACAGAAAGATGGTAGAATACTCACTATAGTTTTATGTGGTATGCAGAGCTAGCAGAACATACTTTTCCTGTTATAAAGCTCCAACACATCCATGAGTAAAAATATTCAAAAATCTCTTGCATCTTCACTCTGGTATTATTTCTGCACCCTGCAAATTCTCCATCTTTCAACAAAGAATACTTACTCAGTATCCATCACAAATTACCAATTTCCAGTCATAAAGAGCTATGGAAACATAGGCAGAGATGTGGACTTCATTCTTAAAGAAAAACATTAATAGAGAGTCCTGGGACCGACACAGCTACAGTGACACTGTAGGAACTTTAATAGGCATATCACAGAGGTCAGCAACCTCTGCCAGCCCCGCCCACCACATCCTCAGCAAGTGCCCTGAACTGGGGCAGCAGGTGCCAGGGTGGGGATAGGGACTCCTCCTACCTGCTGGCCCTATCCCCGCGCGTGGGGCTCCTGTCTCCTGCTGGTCCTGTGGCTCCTTTTCGCTGCTGGCTGTGCTCCCCAATGGAGGGGCAGGGCCAACAGAGAAGCCCTTCATGCTGCAGCTCTTGTGGCCCCAGGCCTTGCTAGGAGGGAGAGGGGCTGTGGGGAGAGCAGCAGCGGCGCCGCATGCCACTCAGAATAGGCGTGCATGCCAGGTTTGGCACATGTGCTGTAGGTTGCCAACCCCTGGCTTATCATATTCTAAGTCTGTCTAGTTATATATTTTTTTAAATCTCCACATAAAATAGGAACAGCTGATAATAAGTCAGGGCTCAACAAATCCTGGATGCCAGGTTGCCATGGCGCCCAGGATTTTGCCCTGGCATCTAGCTGCACCACGGTAGCCAGGAAGGCAAACACCCCCCACCCCCGGTGCCTAAGAAAAGAGCCAGTGGTGCTAATAGTTTCAGAGGCTATGTCTACACTTGTCAAAATAAGTCAACTTTGCTAAGTTGACTTAACAAAGTCGACTTAAAGTCGACCTTGCTAAATCAACTTAGAGAATCTACACTGGATGCCTAAGTCGACTGGCAGGGCCTAGGTGGACCTGGGAGTGGTGTATGGTGGGAAGTGTGGCATGTGGCACCCAAGAGGTGCCCCCCTTCCCCAGACACCCCTTTAAAAGAAGAAGGAAGCTCAGCACCTTTCCCATTGTGTTTGCGTACATGGGGGCTGAGCAGGTCAGGGACAGGAGCAGGGTGCAGGAGCGGGTGGGCAGGGCTGTGTTCTGCCCTGTGGGTGGGCATGCCAGGCTCTGGCTGGGCCAGGCACCCTGGGAGGGAGGTCAGTGGGGGAGCCCTGGAGGCCATTTAAGTCGACTTAGGGCTAATGCACGTCTACACTGGCTTAAGTCGACTTAATAAAGTCGACTTAAAACGAGGTCCTATTAAGTCGACTTAATTTTCCTTAAGTCGACTTAAGGAGCAGTGTAGACGCAGAGTAAATTAAGTCGATTTAAGGCTCCTTAAGTCGACTTAATTTACAAGTGTAGATGCACCCAGAGCCACTTGTTCCACTTCCCATCCCTATCCCTTGCTGCCAAAAGTACCCCTGGCAACAGCTTTTTCCAGCAGCATGGTGGTCTTTTGTGCTGCTGCCGAAGGCAGCCACGGAGGATTTTTCGGTGATGGGAGCCCACTTTGCTCTGCACCGCTGCAGAAAGAAGTGACAGTTTGGCAGCAGTGGGGGCCCTTTCAATGCCGCACACTTAGGCGCCTCAGTTTTTGCACTGGCCCCAAGGTGTGTGGCACATTTGTTGAGGCTTGTCATAAATTTTACTGTAGAGCTGTCAGATATCAGTCTTGATGCCTTTAAATTCCCTTTTCCCTTGTCCTTATGGTGCTCCTCAGAACTTCTGGTTCCTTGTTCTTTGCTTACTTCACATCAGTGTTCAGTCATCAGTTTATTCTCCATGCAGTTCCACCCTCCAGCATAAAATCTGCACCCCTAACTTCTGTGCTGGAAAAAAAAATATGCGAGAAGCTTAAAAAACAAAATGTCTCACATTTTTATGTATTTTCTAAAATGATCATTAGCTTATAGTCATGGTGAGCATATCTGTTTTACTTCCTTTAATTTTTAACATTTCCCCTTTTATGGCTTAAGATCTATAGAAGCTGGAATATGTTTATGAGTACATATTACATAGTTGCCTTCAAAACTGAGCTTGATAAATTTATGGAGGGGATGATATGAGGGACGGCTTAGTTTGGCAATTGTCCATTTTTTTACTACTGGTGATAGATACACCAGTGACCTGGGAAGGGTCATTAGATAGGGTGGGTTCTGAGTTATTACAGAGAATTTTTTCTTGACTGGCTGATGGGACTTGCCCACATGCTCAGGGTTTAACTGATCACCATATTTGCGGTTGGGAAGGAATTCTCCCCCAGGGCAGATTGGCTTGGGCGCTGGGTTTTTTTGCCTTCCTCTGTAGCATTGGGCATGGCTCACTTGCCGGTTGATTCTCTATATCTTAAAGTTTTTAAATCATGATTTGAGGACTTTAATAACTCAGTCATAGGTTAGTGGTTCATTACAGGAGTAGGTGGGTGAGGTTTTTGTGGCCTGTATTGTGTGGGAGTCAGATTAGATGATCATTTTGGTCCCTTCTGACCTTAGAGTCTATGGGTGCGTCAACACTTACAAATTAAGTCAATTTAAGATTGCTTAAATCGACTTAATTTAATCTGCATCCACACTACACCACTTAAGCAGCTGCTTAAGTCGACTTAAGGAAAAATTAAGTTGACTTTATAAAACCTCGTTTTAAGCTGACTTTGCTGGCTAAGTCGACTTTAGAAAGTCAATTTAGCCAGTGTGGACATGGAGTAGCCCTAAATCGACTTAGGGGCCTCCAGGGCTTCCCCACTGCCCCCTCTGCCAGGGGGAGGGCACAGCCACAGCCTAGCATGCCCCCCACAGGGCAGGACAGAGCCCTGCCCACCCTGCCCTTATGCCCTGCCAGGGTCCCTGTCCCCCTTTGCCCCATTGTACCCAGGTAGAATGGGGCAAAGGCTGAGCCCCCTGGCACTTGGCAAGGGGTGACCCCCTGCCACCGTGGACCTGTCCCAGGTCCACCTAGCCCCTACAAGTCGACCTAGGCATCCAGTGTGGACGCTCTAGGTTGATTTGGCAGGGTCCCCTTTAAGTCGACTTACATTTTGAGTGGGGACATGCTAAGTCGACTTAAATTAACAAGTGTAGACATAGCCTATGAGTCTATGAATTTATTACCTATATAACATGTGTAACTGCATCTTGAGATGATGCATAAGAAATGGAGTCAGAAACATTAACATGTTTCTTGCACTCTGGTTTTCATGTGCTTATGTTATATATACCTGTTGTATACTGAAAATATACTTAGCTGTCATTTGAAAGATTCCAAGTTCACATTTTTTTTCCTTTGAAAAGAAAAACTCCAAATACACACAAATCATTTCCTCAGAAACTCAGTTAAAAATAACCTTTAGGACTTTCAACACAGAAAAGGGCAATGCCAGAAAGAGACAGAGATAGATAAAAACCCACAGTACTTGACAGCTAGAGCCTGCTGCTTCCTTATAGGGTTGAGGAAGCAACAGTGAGGAGCAGTTGGGATGTGACTGTCAAATACCATTTTTAATTTGTCTGTTCCTTTTGGCATTACAGCCATATTTTTAATATTTTGGATTAAAAAAGGATGAGTTAAATAGATTGTGCAGGGTGACTATATATGTACATTTAGGAGAAGACCTTCAGCTGGTGTAAACTGTCCTAGATAGCTCCATCAATTTCAATAGAGCTATGACACTTTATGGCAGCTGAGGATTTGCCCCTTGGACATTTTTTCTCTCCCATGTATGGTTTGTTAAGCTTTGTGAAGAGCTCTTGGTCCAGGAAGCCCTGCTCCAGCAGGCTGGATGGGCATGCTCCAATTGGAAGAGGGACTTAAAGGAAGTCTCTTTGGCACAGAAGGGTGCTGACTAAAGAAGAAGCAAACCTGTGCTCACAGTTAGAGTGGGACTACACCAAGAGGGCATTCCCCATGGAAGGCCTGCAGCATGGAGCCAGAAATCCCTAGCCTGCTGAGACCTGTGGACCAGATTGCCAGGGACAACTGCAAGCCCTTATACACTCCAGGGGATGGGGCTGAGTGGTATGAAGAGGCCCAGGGGAGAGTATTAGCTGGATTACAGGTAGCAGATGCTTCCCTTACAGTGTTTATGAGAGCCCCTGAGTAGGGATGCAGTGGAGTGGGAAGGCCCACGTGCCCCATAATTATGATTCTTAAAGCAGGATGGAGGAGGAGTTCTTTGGATCTTTTTTAATTAACAGTGTTACATCACCAAATAATGTCACATTTTAATGAGATAGTTGCCATCAGCAAATAAAGAAATTCCCATAGTAAATACAAATTTTGTTTGTTTGTTCTGTACAGCAGTATGTTCACCATGAAACGTGATTCCTATCTTTGGCACTTTCAAAAAGTTGGGCTGAGCAAACTAGGCAGTCAGCTTAACTGCTGAATGGTTAGGTCCTCATTCTGTTATGAACTTTGTGCAGGCAGACTCCCCAAGTCCACACAGAGCCAGCCTTATTGAAGTCAAAATACCCAAGCAGAACTCACTGCTGGGGAGGCGGGGGAGTCCTTAGCTTTTCTGTCAAACTTCTTGTTTCTGATCTCTGCAGACACCTAAAGTGGAGAAACTCACACGATAGGCAGGCAGGAATTTATGTTAGAAACTGGGACAACTCACCTTGGTGTTGCCAAAACAGAACAAATGAGCCAAGCTTTATCACCCAAATTTGGTTTGTTTTATAATTTGTTCAAAAGATACTTAAGAACCACAGGCTGCGTCTACACTGGTAAATTAAGTCGACTTAAGCAAGTCGACTTAATTTACCCTGCGTCTACACTACAGTTTCCTTAAGTTGACTTAAGCAGCTTGCTTAAGTCGACTTAAGGAAAATAAAGTCGACTTAATTAAAATTAAGTCAACTTTATAAAACCTGCTTTTTAGTAGACCTAAGGCTTAAGTCGACTCCCTAGAGTCGACTTAAGCCAGTGTAGCCATGGGGTAGCCCTAAGACGACTTAGGGCTACACCAATGCCCTCCCTGCCAGGGGGAGGGCACAGGGGTAGCCTGGCATGCCCCCCCACAGGGCAGGGCAGAGCCCTGCCCACCCTTCCCCTATGCCCTGCCAGGGTCCCTGACCCCCTTTGTCCCTTGTACCTAGGTATAATGGGGCAAAGACTGAGCCCCCTGGCATTGGGCAAGGGGTGCCCCTCCTGCCCCCGTGGACCTACCCTAGGTCCCCCTAACCCCACAAAGTCAACCTAGAGCATCCAGTGTGGATGCTCTAGGACGACTTTTTAAGTTCCCCTTTAAGTCGACTTTATTTTTAAGTGTAGACACACTCAGGCCTTGTCTACACGAGAATACTTGTCCCGCAATAAGTTATTGCGGGACAAGTAAAGCGCTATAAGTATAGCGCTTTCTCATGT
>ML685787.1:13010896-13039056 GCA_007922175.1 Pelusios castaneus
ACCTGGAGCCCGGGAGCTGTGCTGGGGGGCCGGCTTGAATTGGAGCCGGCCCCCCAGCACAGTCCAGGGGTTCAGCATATATGTCAATTTCACTGCTCAGCTTGTGCAGTGAAATTGACATAGTTGACAGCTCCGATGTCCCAGAGTGGCCTTGATTGGCACTCTGGGACATTTCAGGAGGCCAATCATTGCGCGGTAAGCATACACACGAGCTCAAACGTGCAACAGATGATCCGCAACAGCTGTTACCACTCTCCTCGGAGTGGTTGTTGGATTGCGCTACAACAAGGGGCTTGACGCGCAACATCACCCTTGCACGTATGTACACCGTGCTTGTTATCGCGCCTTAATGAGTTTTAAGGCGCAATACAGTGATCGTGTAGACAAGGCCTAAGTCGACTTAGTTAAAGTCGACTTAAATTCCCCAGTGTAGACATAGCCACATAGGCCAGATCCTCATCTCTGCTGTGTGTGCATGGTACAACGTAGCCATGACGTTGACTGACTCTGACTCCTGAGAATTTTATCTAGCTAGAGGAATCATCCAGTAGCATTGAGCCACCAAATTGTTCCTTCATACCCCTCAGACTAAAAGCTGGAGGCCAGTGTGTGAGGGAAAGAGGGCTTACCTGGACTGTCCCAATGCTCTGGTGAATTCCAGTTTCTGTATTATTCCCTTGAGTCCCACAGGCAACTGCTGTATGTTAGAGTACTTCTGAGGCTGCTCTAATTGTGCCAGGAACACAGCTCAACATAAAACAGTGGCCAAAATAGAATCCAGGACTACAAAGAAAGCTTAAAGTCACCTCAGTCCCCAGTGACAAGCACAGTTTCACCACCAGACCAGAGAAACTAACCTTACATTTTACTGTTCATTGCAGAAACTTTTGACATGCCGCTAATTTAAATTTAATTTTTTAACATAATGTCTTCACTAAAGTGATCATCTGCCCTTGAAAACTGAGTATCATTGATAGACTGTCTCAGCCTCCTGGTGTATTTCACAAAACAGTGTTTTGTCCCAGCAGGCTATCGATTTTATGATTTTTGTTTTAGGGCCTACCACCTTAGTTGGCTTGCCCACCTAAAGGAGCTATCAGCCTACTGAGCCTGCAAAAGTGACAAGAAGTTGAATGTGTGTGTGCATCTCAGACCATCAGCAGACACCATGACCATCTCTTCACAAGCTCAAGTTAAATCCTCTAATTCTTGATTCTTCAAGCCAGACCTCTCACACATAGGATATATCTACACTGGAGATGGATGTATAATTTCTGGCTTCAGCAGACATACCTATAGTAACTTTGATTGAGCTAAGGCTATAAAAACAGAAGTGTAGCCACAATGGCATGAACAGTAACTGGAACGAACAGACCAAGTACATACCAAGGTTTTTGAACAGGAGCATACTCAGGGTGGCTAGCCAGCCCTGCCACTGCAGCTAATCTTCCAGCTCCTGTGTACACACACACACAGAGCTCTATCAACTAGAAGTGGTTCTTTGCGTCCACGACAGTAACTGCAAAATCTTATCAGATTTGCTTTAGGTAATAGACAAGCTTGACGAATCTAAGTGATCCTTGTTCTATAGCTAAATAAAGTATCTTCCATTCCAAGAACAATAGCTTGTTATTTTGTGAATAGGAATCACTTTTCAGTGTGCCCGCAAAGATGGGCAATCAGGAAAAGGCATTTCAAAAGACATGTGAAATACTTTAAGGAGGGGCAGGTGACTTCTTTGTGACCACTGAGCAGTGGAGGTCACAATTGTGACCAAAGGGGTAGCTGTCACTGGGAATGGGGCACTGTGGAACAGCTGCTGGAGGACTGTTAGGGTCAACACTGATCACAGGTTTACGCATGCACTGTATCTGGAGGCGGCTTTTGGGGTAGGCGAAGCAGGCGCACGCCTAGGGCCCCAAGCAGTAAGGGGCGCCGTTGCCTGCTTAGCCTACCCCAAAAGCCACGTCTGCCTCGGTTGGCAGAAAGCGGAGGTGGGTGGGGCCAGTCGTGGGGAGCTGGGACTGGCAGTGAGGGGCGGGAAGGGCCGGCAGCAGGGGAGGCCCCCGCAGGCCTGTAGGGGGCTCTGCAATGGGCCTTTGCCTAGGGCCCCCAATAGCCAAAGGCTGCCTCTGAGTGTATCAATCTCAGTAAGTCAACCACAGCCCTATGCCATTCGGGGAGGGGTTTTTCTGGGTCACTCTAATGAGGCACTTACTTGGCCGGAGACAAATATTGGTCTAGGCATGCACAAACAGGTTAACACAAAGGGACTGATGTCAGCCTAACTTTGTGATGTACATCAGGCCTGAATTCCAGCTGGCATTGTTCTATCTGATATTAGAGGTGTTTGGAGCACTTTATCATAGAATCATAGAATAATAAGGATGGAAGGGACCTCACGAGGTCATCTAGTCCAACCCCCTGCTAAAAAGCAGGACCACTCTCACTAAATCACCCCAGCCAGGGTTTTATCTATCAACTTGTGCTCGAGAGCCATGTGCTTCCCCGAACCCCAGCTTTGAGGACTTGGGGGGAAGAATTGAGTCCATTTGCTCTCAATTAAAATTGCAAAAGTTGAAGAAAATTTAGTCAATCTACTCTCTACAGAGAAACTGAACCAAGGAATAAAATAAAGAATTGCATATAAACTAGTATGTAACTCTACTTAAAAAACCCAAGCAATTTTATGAACTCTATATTGGCAGCAATAAATAAATTGGACAGATAGGTCCATTATTTTTTCTAGTGAGCACATCTGCCACAATGGGCCTTGTCTTACTTTACATTTCCCACTGAAATGTCGCATGTAGAAGTGGACATCCCTCAACTCAGGAAGGCTAGCCTACGTAAATTCTGCTTGTCTTGAAATGTCTGCTAGAACAATACATTCAGCATGCCTTATGCTCCTGGTTTCTGAAAACCAGAAAAGCTTTATTCTCATATATTCTAACAATGTAACTTGAAAGGTTTTATAAATGCAGTTTCTACCTTGTAGTGGAATTGTAAATTATCCTCTCATGGAACTCCATGTAACATACCATTCCTGACACTGCATTGAAAGATCTTCTAGTGAACACATTTGGTATATCTGTCTGAGAAGAAAGCTCTCTTATGCAGTCCATATCTGGTATACAAATCTGTCCTACTATTAGCAGCCTTAAAACCTACCATGTACAACAGATAAGCAAAGGTAGCTGAACTGGTGCTAGAGGAGCACAGAAAGAAAGAAAACAGTGGTTGCAAACAAAAGGAACAAAACAAAAATGGTTGCAGGATCAAGCACATTAACATGCCACTCCTCAATGACCCAGAGAACTTCAGCTTTGATAAACCTTCAAATTGGATAGACTGAAACAAATCTTTAAATTTTTGCCTTTACTGAAAACAGTCACAAGAATGATTGAAAGTGTTCTGGATATGTTTGATGCATATTTTATATTTCAGAGAAATGTGGTTTGTGAAAAAGCATGTTTTCACCAGACAGATCAATACCCCTGCGAAAATGGTAATCTTTTATAAAAACCCTGCATACATTGGCTGAAAACTGATTTTGGGACCACCAAATATGAAAATATCAGAGACAGGCTGATTATTGAATTAATAGACTTACTGGGTTAATAGACAAAAGCTACACAGCAGCTACAATTAAAGACAGACTTAGATCTAGTCACAGATATAGAGATAGCAAAGTAGTCTGTACTAGTCAGAAAGCAGAACAAAAGGGTAGCACAACTTGAAAACCTGAAGCTAGCTTAGAGAAGCTGTAAAGAGACACAATATGCATGATAAACGTTATTAGTATAAAAGCCCTGGGGCTATGGGGGGGTCCTAGGCTACATACAAACTAAACCTTTCAGGAATTATCTGCAATTACAGTGCTACAGCAGCCTTGCTCCTGTGTAACTTAGTGAAGACACTACCTATGCCGATGTGGGACTTTCCACACCCCTGAATGATGTAATTATACCAACATAACTTCGTAGTGTAGATCAGAGCTCATACTACATGCACAAAGTGTGGAAAAATTCATAGCTAATGATGTGTATCTAGCAAAAGGTCAAATACATAATAAATGCACAAAATATGGATATTCTGCAGCTGTTTCCTATACCAAAGCAGTTGACTAATATTACAGACAATCAGAGGCATTGTTTCTGAGCTCTATTATGTATGATGGCCAGGGGTCCCTGGCCAGGGGCCAGCTTGGGCTCTTACCACAACTGGGCCAGCACCAGCAATGCCTATGATGATGCCGGAGAGCCGACCTGAAGAGTAAAACTGAATATTAATAGAAAGATTATTGACTTTAAAACTGCCTCAGGAGAAGACATGACAGTCCTCTCAGAAAGGATTTACAATCAACGTTAACCCCACTCCTAGAGCTGAAATCACCTGACAGAGCCCTGACTAACCTGGAAGGTATCAGCACTGCATGGGCCAATTCACCACAGAAACAACTTACAGAGACAAAAGCTTTTTATTCACAGTGTATGTGATTGAAGGATCAAAGCCCAACAGCATGACAGCCACAATGGGCCTGGTGAGAAAGATGAAAGAACTTGAGGAGTATTTGGTGATACTGGATTTTTTTAAAGGAAATTTGGTACAAACAATTGTGAGACAATGTTGAACCACATTGTGTACATACATCTTTCAGGATTCCTAGCCTGTTACAGCAGAAAGTGGAAACCGAATTAAAGAAAATGGAACAGATTGGCACAATCAAAAAAATCTAGCTAACAGCATGGTACGGTTATAAAGAACAATGGAACAATACGATCTGTTTAGATCTTAAGACTTATTGAAGCAGTTGTGAGACAAGTACAGTCTCCCAACACAAGATGACTTCTTCCCCCAAGTGAAAGAGTTTACAGTATTTTCCAAGCTGGTTGCCTTGAACAGATCTGGCAAATTCCTTTTGCCAAAGAAAGTTCTAAATAGATTACATTTATCACTTCCTTTGGGAGATTTTACTTTAGAAGGTTACCTTTTGGGGATTACCAGTGCACCTGAAATTTTCCAAAGAAAGATAGCAGAACTGTTACTAAAATATCATCCATGAAAACCACAATTCCATTTGTGTTTGTTATGTGGATCTTCAATGGAAGAACACTCAACGGCATTCTAAATCTAGTCAGTCAGTCTAGAGTCAAGGCGAGGAAAAGTGCATTTTCCGCCAATCTCAAACTGAGTTTTTGGGACAGAAAACTTACAGAGATTGAATCAGTCCTAGCTCTAAAAAAAGTAAGAACAATTTGAGAATTGGATGCACCAAAACATGTATCAGAACAGAGAAATGAACTGGGGTTGGTAAATGTACCTTGCTTGATACCTCAAAGACTTTTCTACGGTGACAAAAACACTGAATGAACTTTAAAGATAGTGTGATAGTATAAATGGCCTAGGAACACCTAGGAATCCCCCAGAAGGGGCTGGGATATGTTGTGGAAGAAAAGAAGGTCTGGTCCTCCCTACTCCCCATGCTGCTGCTGCAACCCTCATTAGAAAAAGCGGCATGAGGGAAGAAAGGAAGAAGAAATTTGTCAGTCAACATTAAGACTAGCCAGAATGTCTGAAATCACTGCCTTCTGTCAAATTCCAAAGGGGTAGCCGTGTTAGTCTATTGTAGAAAGACAAAAGAGTCTTGTGGCACTTTTAAATTTTCTCCCACGAAAGCTCATGCGATTAATAAATCTGTTAGTCTTTAAAAGTGCCACAAGACTCTTTTGTCTGCCTTCTGTCAGTTATACTCACAGATAAGAGTGACTACTATTGGTGATTACAATTAGCGTGGATGACTCTGAAATGGAGAAAACACTGTGAGAAGAGATTGATTTAAAACCTGGATACAATATAGCTAACAAGGATAGATGGCAGACTGTGTTAACAGAGGGCTCATTCAGGAAAGCATTTGAATGTGCTTAAATCTGTTTTTATTCAGGACAGCACAAATAAATGCTTATTTGTAGTTCGAGATAAAATACAAAAACATTAATGTGTTAAGACTATAAACAAACAAATAACCCTACAAGTCATTTAGAAAATGGTAAATGTCAGAATGAGTGTTGTCTGTGAATGGCAATCTTCAGTCAACCCTCTTGTGCATGGCATTGATAGTATTAAATAATGTTACAGTAGGTTACAGTTTTAGAATGTTAACCCTAGTATTTTACTTCAAAGATTGTTTTTCTCATGTTGCCCCAGTGATCAGAAGCACAGCATCAGAGAGATCCAGAGATTGGGCAATGGTATTTGCAAGTAATAAAATAGAAAGCAATGTCAGGGGCAACACCCCATCTCTTATATACCCATGAGGGCATAGCTGACAACATTCTAAGAGGTCCAGGGAAAATGTAGTTCTCAGAAAGTCTGGAAGGTTCCATGATTTCTACAAAGATCTAGAACATTCTAGGAAGTTAGTGAAAAAAATCCACACATAGAATCCTGAAACATTTTATTTAAAAATTCTATTTTCCCTGTGTAACTTCTTGGAGGAGAAAAGTGAAGAACATCTGCTTTGGCAGACTGTCTTTTGTTGGGAATAACACAGTGAAGGTAGGGAACTGGTCAGCCAAAAAATACATACCCATCAGGACAGGAGGGAGGGAGACACAGGTCTCTACCAAGAAAGGTAATGGCTAGGGAGTCAGAAGACAGAGTGGGTGCTGTTGTTGGATCAGCAAGGGGGAATACAGACACAGTTGCCCTGAATTGTGACAAGAGGCTGATGCCCTAGAAATAAGAGGATATCTTTTATTTTCTTCTAACTGTCTTCCTCAATCACTGCCCATCCTCTGCACTGAATGAGGATCAGATCCTATAGAATAAATAGAATGTGATCATATCATGAAAGACTATATCATAATGTGTGCACAAGGGCGCATTGTTCAGGTTGCCTGGATAACATTAATTCTGGTATTTAATTTTTATTAAATTTAATTTAAAAATAAACCTTAATTATAGCAAAATAACAAACAACTGAAAGCAGGTTTTATAATGAACACGTTAGGCAATTTTAACTATAGATACCACTCCTCACTCTGCCAGTTATAAACAAGAATGAAAAGGGAACCTGATGTAACTAGAGTCATTACATAATTTAATTGATATTATTTACATATCTGCTAAGTTGCTTTCTAACTAGGAATGAACCCAAACCATAATACATTCCTCTACTTAGTATAGTTTTTATATTATGTTGTGAACTCATGATGCAGTCATATAATTTTACCTTGGGCTCAGCTATACTAGTTAAGGAAAATCCTGAAATGTGTCAAATTTTACTTAGTTATACCATTCTAAGTCCATGTAAGGAAATGGAGCTTCTACATTTACAAAGTATAAGTGAGACAAGAATTTGGTCCTTTTATGTTTATGATCATTTTAGTCTCATTTTCTACATACATAAAATAGACAACATTTTACTTCTGGAAGGCATTTCCCTACCTACTGCAAGTGAGTCCTTTCCAAATAATTTGTTTTCCACTATCAATGCTTGTAAAATTGCTGCCATTAAATCATACCTTATTGGAAACATTTGCCACTAACTTTGCATACTCACCTGAATAGTGAAGTGAACTGGTGTTTAAACACATGAAAAAATGGGGAAGTAGAATCTCACAAAGCTTTTTTTTATTTTTTGTTTTTGTTTTTAACATTCTGTTTGGTCTTTTAGAATCTGATCCACTCCCATCAAGTCAATGAAAAACCTCTTATTAACTTCAAGAAGAATTGTACTGGATCTTTAATGTACGGAGACAGGCATATGCTGCTTTCTCTGCTTTTATATTATGCATGGCATGCTTTAAGATAGTGTATAAACTGCATTTGTATTAATTTTTGAGGGAAAGAGTTGTATGAAAATACAGAAAATCACATGTGGGAATAAAGGCTTCGAAATCAGGAACTTTCTAAATCACAATATGCCACATGTAGTTCATGGGGATTATAACTGTGAGGATGTTATGATAGGTCATGATACCTAATATACCCATATTCATTCCAAGGTGAACATGGAATTTGCTTGCATAGTGCCTGCCCACAGAATAGCACTAACTACATCAATAAAACACAAAGAAAACTGGTCTACACCTTGAACGTATTCAAGAAAACAAAAGCCCCAGATATGGACCCAGATTTTCTGCGTACTGTACCAGAAAAGAGGATTAGCTGATATCTGAACAGAGAAGATTTTGTGTTAGTATGTGTAGCATTCTGTGAGGCACTGTAGAGATAGGGGTGAAATCCTGACTCCATTGAAGTTAATGTAAACTTTCCTCTTTACTGACCTCAAAAGAATTACTCATGTGTGCTGGGATTTCTGTGGGAAAAAGAGTTTGGCCATTACCATTCAAGACTTATGATTCTGATGCAGACAAATTTAAGTGTCTATATAAGAAAACCATCACCACAACTGGAATTAATTGGCACCCTGCTTGGTTGTCTCTGGAGGGAGGTCAAGGACTCCAAGAAGGGTGTAAATAAAGCCTGGCTCTGTTGCATATGAAGAGAGTATCTGTAAATAAGCAGAGAACTTCATAGTCATAACCATCAATATAGTACCGTTCTACTATTTGGAAAGGCCAGAAATCTGTAAGGAAAAAATTACTAATTCTTTTCATGTTCTTAACTTCTAGACTTCTGCATAAGGTCACACAGGTTCCTCAAAGTATGTTTCTCTTAATAGATAGGACACTTACCCTTTTTTCCTACGCTTAATCATTTCATCCTCCATTATGTAGTCTATCTGCCCTCTTGTGGTCTTCTCTTTGACCTTTCCAGTTTTACTTTACATTTTTTGGAGACATCTTGACTATTTTATATTTCCTATTTTCAGAATCCTAGATGAGCTCATGATTAAAGCATCACCTTCCTACATAGTTTTCTAGCCTGAGTGATTCTGCAGTCCATTTTAGTATTAAATGAGACTAGGAATTATTTGCAGTCATGAAAAGACAAGAGTTATTATATTATTCACTGAGGGGAACACTATGGCTAAATTTAAAAGATGCTTCCATTTTAAATGAAATTCCTTTAGTTATAAAAACTGTCAAAAAAATCCTTTAGGAATGATACTTCACACTTCAAATTCCAGGATGATTATGAGAGGGTTCAGGGTGTAATTCAGAATAGTAAGGGGTTGTGTCACCACTTGTCCTGCAACCCTAGGCACCTCACAATATTTTGCTGTAGCTCCCAACTTGGGACTCTCACAACCAGTCTACCAATGTGCAGGCTGCATGATGAGTGTCTGTGTGCTAGACAGCCATGGTTCAGCAGCTCTGACCCTAGCAACCTGTCTACAGCCCCACCCTGGCTTCCACCAGTCTTGGTTACTACTTGCAGGATACTCCCAACATACTCCCAGGCCCAGATTTTCCCTAAACCATGTACTCAGTAATGTCTAACCCTCTCCTTGACGGTTCAGAGAAACAAAAAGGTACGTCTATTCCTCTAAAAACAAATAAGCTGGTGGCTTTTGAACTCAACTGGGATTAATGGACTTTCCCTTTAAACACAACTCAGTTGGTGTATGTTAAAGCCAAACACAATAAACATAGGATTAAGTGAGTTCAAGGATAAGGAATGAAGACAGAGGTACAAGTAAATGAAAACAAAATATACTTCTAAGACTCTAAAACTTAATCTACCCAACTATAGGTTTTGTTCAGGATGTTTTATTCTCACGTATATTCAGGTCCCCCTGTCTCCTTGGATGAAGGACCCATCTTTCTCAGTTTGATAGAGTTCCATTCCCTTTTGTCTCTCTAGTGATGGACGCCAAAGGAGGCTTTTCTCCTTGCTAATATCTTCCAAAGTACAATGATTTTGTTTCAAGAGTGTCGCAGGGATTGTACATCCTTCAGTTGTATTTAACTCCCCACCCTCAGTTTCAGGGCAGCCTGGCCTAATGGCCTGAGTTGGCAGGGTGGCCCTGGTTTGCAGAGCAATGTGACCTACCTGCCGGAATCAATAAAGCGGTGCTTTCAGTCAGGACAGCATGGTCTAATAGCCAGAGTCAGTAGAGGGGCCCCTTTTGTCAGAGCCCAGTAGTATGGGGTGCCACCTAGGGTTGAGTGGCACCCTGCGTAGATGAGGGCTTGAGCCTTCTCTGCTCTTCTGAGCCCCAGTTCAGAGCCCTTATTGCATTGGGAGTCCTCACTGCCAAGTCTTTGGGGATCTCTTTGAAACATGCTGCCTGGTTCACCCCCTGTGACACAATTAAAATCCCCTGAGTAGTAACAGAAAGATCTAGTGTCTAGGCTCAAAGTCCGCATTCTTGCCCCCTATTTGTACTGTTCCTCTTGGGCTGTGCTGGGCCCACAGCAAGATCTCACAGGCTAAGATGCAGAGCATATGGAGTCATTCCTAAAACTGCAATATATACTGGATGGACCCTCCTACCTGGTCTCCTGTTCCTTCCAAGTCTCCTTCAAGAGGTCAAGGATGCCCCAGGGCTGCCCTTATGAAGGAGTTCAAATGGGGAAAAACCCATGGACATTTACAGGACTTCTTGCACTGTGAAATGCAGGGCTGGCAGTAGCTTATCCCCGTGCTAGGGGTCATCCTCTCAGAACTTCCTCATCATTCTTTTCAGCATTCCATTGAACTGTTTCACCAACCCATCCATCTGGGGGTGCTAGACAGAGGTTCTGAGAGAACAGCTATTTAGCAGGCAGCAGAACTCTGACATCAGTTTAGATGTTACATTGGTCCCATGGTCTGTAAATATTTTGCAAGAGATCCAACTCTGGCGAAAATCTGCAGGAGCTTATTGGCAATCATGGGGAATGTAAAAAGACACAATATGCATGATAAACGTTATTAGTATAAAAGCCCTGGGACTATGAGGGAGTCCTAGGCTACATACAACTAAACCTTTCAGGAATTATCTGCAATTACAGTGCTACAGCAGCATTGCTCCTGTGTAACTTAGTGAAGACACTACCTATGCCGATGTGGGACTTTCCACACCCCTTGGAGTTGTTGGGCCATGGCCCAGGGCCTGGTCACTGATGGGTATTGTTTGCAGCAAAGCTGTTGGCAGTATGGCTGCCTTGACCTGGGGGTACTCCAGTGCCTTGCAGGGTTCAAGGTTCCAGTAGACAGTGCTGGGCCAGATAAATACAGGGCTAAGATGGTGGCCCAATGTCCTAGCAGCCATTGGGCTTCAGTGATGACCTGTGCTAGGGGTCATCCCCTCAGAATCATAAGGAATTACTCAGGGCTGTTGTCAGGTTCCATCTGTGTCAGGCACACCAGAATCCCTACCCCACCGCTACTTGCCTCTGGCCCACCATGCACTGCCCACCATGCACCATGCACACGATGAATGCTCCTTTGGGAAGAAACAGCACGTGTGTACACAAGAAAGCGCTATATTTATAGTGCTTTCCTTGTCCTGCAATAACTTATTGAGGGACAAGTGTTCTCGTGTGTACATAGCCTGGGGAACAGCATATAGAGGAAGGTGCGGTCACATCACCTGTTGTAATGAGAGAAAAATCCATAGTCCCTGTTTAACCCCACGGCAACTGAGTCAAATTTGCATATAAATTCGAGTTCTGCAGTTTCTCTTTGAAGCTGTGATTTTTTTATTCATCTGTTTCAGCACAGCTATTAGCAAGTTGTCAATGGAGTGAGCAGAGAGATTGAAGTGTTCCCCTATTGGTTTTTTAGTGTTGCAATTTCTGATTTCAGATTTGTGTCCATTTATTCTTTTGTGCAGAGACTGTCCTGTTTGTCCAATATATAAAGCAGAGGGGCATTTCCAGCACATGATGGCATAAATCACATTGGTGGATGAGCAGGTGAATGAGCCCTTGATGGAGTAGGTGGCTTGATTTGGTCCAGTGATGATGTCTTTAGTGTAGATATGAGGGCAATGTTGGCGGCGTGGTCTGTTGCAGGGATAAGTTCCTGCTTTAATGCTTCTGTTGTTTGATATGTAGTTGCTGGTGAGTATCTGTTTAAGGTTGGGGGGCTGTCTGTAAGCAAGGAGAGGTCTGTATCCCAAGGCTTGAGAGAGTGAAGGATCATCTTGAAGAATAAGCTGTAGATCTTTGATGATATGTTGAAGAGGTTTGACTTGGGGGTAGTTCTGTTGGTTTTTTCCTGTAGTAGTTGACTTTTGGGTATCTGTCTGACTCTGTCAATCTGTTTCTTCACTTCTGCGGGTGGGTACTGCAGTTTTAAGAATGCTTGGTAGAGATCCTGAAGGTTTCTGTCTCTGCCTGAGGGATCGGAGCAAATGCGATTATATCTTAGGGCTTGATTGTAGACAATGGATCGTGTGGTGTGTCTTGGATGAAAACTCAAGGTATGTAGGTAACTGTAGCGATCAGTAGGTTTTCGGGATAGGTTGGTCTTTATGTGCCCATCGCTAATTTGCACTGTAGTGTCCAGGAAGTGGATCTCCTGTGTGGAGTGTTCCAGGCTAAGTTTGATTGTGGCGTGGAAATTGTTGAAATCTCTATGGAAATCTATTGATTACATGGAAGGCTCTGCTAGTAATAGTTTCATCAATATTGATGGGGCTGTTCATTAAGGGCCAAATTCAAGTCTCATTCAAACTGACTAGTATCTTTCTCTCAAGTATTTTCATTAATTTCAATGCTACTATCTGAGAAGGAAGGTGCTACTCAATGTGTAATAGAGTTACTATCTGGGCCCAAGTACAGTGCTGTCCAGTAAGGGTGAGGATGATCTGACTCCTACTTTGTTATTTTGACCTTTTCAGAGATTCATTTGAATGTTTTAAAATATTTTTATGGTTGCATTGGAGCCGTAAATTGTGTGAGGGGAGAATGAGTGAGATAAGTATTTGCAACTGACTGAATTCCTTAACAGTTAGTTTTCAAATGTAACACCTGAGATTTTTGAAACATGTAGAACTTTTGGGAAGAGGTTTTGAGTTTTGGGGGATGGTATTAGCTGGATTCCTCTGAAATACACTTTAGCAACTCTTTTTAAAATTATTGATCAAAGTTCAATTTCTCAAAGTGTTTCATGTGATCCAGTTGTTAGCCCATGATTAAAGCACACACAATGGCTCATTTTCTCCTTCAATATGGCTCCTGTGGCTCCTTCAGAGAAGCAAAATGGCCAGATACTAGCTTTGCCTGGTTTGGTGATAATTGTCATAGTACAATAGAGTTCTCAGCTGGCAAAAACTCATTATAGCTTCCATTGCTCCACAGGCACAGTGTAAGGGCAGGATGAAATTGGAGAAGGTAAGGCTGGAGCATTGTTATGCTGTGGCATTTCTCAGCTGGAGGACAGCCCTTGGAAACTGTATCCACCTTTTACAGGTTGGGTAGCCTTTGGATTGTATTAACTTTTGCCAGGGCTGCTGGTGCTCAGGAAAATCTCAGGAAGTCATAATTGACTCCCAGAAAGCCTGTGCCCCTATTCCAAAATTTGAAAATTGTTAAGGAATTCAGTCAATTCAAAACATCCATACCACTCCTTCTTTCCTCACCCAATTAATACCAAATGGCTTTTTGGAGCAAGAGAGAATTTGCCCCCTTCCAAAAGTGCTTCACGCTGATTTATTACTCTCCCACCCAGAAAAAGATGAAAATTTCCACCATTACTTATTTTAATCACACATTTAAAACCAATTTTCTTCTCATTGTCTCTTGCTTAAAATATAATAGAGATCCAAATAAGAACTTCAATCAAAGCAGGGGTCTAAAGCATGATTTCAGAGGGACGTACTATGAACATTTGTTTGTTGAATTACTACTTGGTTTCCACTAAACATACCCTGAAGGGTGCAAATTAGATCTTTTCTATGGATTAGAAAGCTACCTATTATAAGATTTCTTATTTAACAAATTATTCAATGTCATTCCATGATTTAACAGCAGAAATACTGAGGGAAAGGGATATTGTATGGACATTTGCATCATTTTATTTATTTGCATTTCCTACCCATCAACTTAGTATAACTGAAGGTAAAATTCCTTTCAATCCAATCCAAAACAAGTGTTCCCGAAGCTGGAGCACAGCTTTCCAAAGGGCAGGCCTGAGCACAAATAGACATAAGCCACCACACCTCACATTTAGTTTAACTTTAGTAAATCATAGGTGGCTGCTATCTGTGATTGTTTATTGTTCAGTACAAGGGCTCTTATATTAAGATCCAGAAAAAGAGCACATAATTATTACTCTCCTCCTCCTTCCTCAAAACAAAAATAAAATTATGTCATCAGAGGGAGAGACACTCTTCTGTATGAAGCTGATCAGGCTTGTACTGGAAAGCGCAGCATTTTCCATGAAGACAGATACTAGAGTTGTGTAGGTGTTGGAAAAGAATCATGCCATCTGAGGAAACTGTAAACGAAAAGGAAAACAAAAGAAACCAAGGCCTCCTTTTTTCAGTTTTGTGAAAAAAAATAAAATTATTTTGTTGTTTATCTTCATGTTTTTATTGTTCCCACAAAAGTCAGTCAAAGATTTATGATGGGAGAATATGGATACAGAGAAAAAATTAATTATGAAAATCTTTTTTCACAAAAAAATGCCATATGTGAAAATAAGTAAAAATTTGCCCAAGGATGGAACTTCAGCTTTAAACTCCCCTTCCTCTGCCCCTGAAAACAACCCTTAGACTTTAGTTGTTGAAATAGTGAAATTTTATCCTTAACCAACGTTGTGAAAACTGACGGAAATCTTAGCTTTCAAAATTTGTGATACAGAAATTAGTTACACATAATAGTAACAAACACTAATTGCAATGTCAAGAAACCATAGGCTAAATTCTCTCATATAAATTGGCACAGCTATATTGACTTATAAGGAAATTCAACCCCATTTAGTACCTTACAAATCCATTCTTCTAAAATTGTTGTTCACTGCAGTTTATGTAGCTTTCTTGGCTCCTATAAATTTAGCAAAAGTGAAATGTATTACTATTCAGTTTGTCCTTTGGCAAGTCCTTGGTTAGATATGCAGTTTGTACAATATTTCCTTCCAGTGACTAACTGGTTAGTTATCCTATGCTACATATGGGTAATATAAAACTAAGTGCCTAGGAATAGATAGACTATGACACATTGTTGCAATACTGTTTTAGCTTTATGTTCAGTCTGGAGACCTTTAAGGCTGTTTCTGAATTTAAAGGTTACTAAACTGGTTGCACTGTCAAATTTGTTCTCCAACTCTTCGCAATATTTTTCTCTCTTTAAATTGAAGTTCCACATTTGTTAAGAAAATGCAAGTGGCTGCTCTGTGATCAATGTACACCTTTGATTATTGAAGGTCATATTTATGTGTATCTGCCTCTATGGAAGCTAGCATAAACTGCTGATATCTTATATGCTCAAATGATCATACTTTATTAATACATCAACATCAATACTCAATATTGGGAATTTCAAAGGTCAATTAATGGGATAAAAAGAGCAGATGACTTAAAAAAAGAAGCTATATTCTGATCAACTTAATAGTAGAATTGCTGCTGAGGTAACTTGTCCAAGGGTGAGTGGCAACATAAGACAATGAGAGTAAAGCATATAATAAGGCAGAAGATAAACTGGTTTACAGTAACCTGAGTTAAGAATATTTGTACAGGCAGATAATGTAGTCTTAAATTGGTACAGCTCTTGCAACTGCAAAGAAATGCACAACCTATATCAGAGAATCTGGCCCTTAAGTTTAAGTGGAATCAAAACAATGTTAAAGAATGTTCATCATTCTTATGGAAAAGTGTACATGAAGCACTTTGTGAAGGTTTTTATTAGGAAGTACCCAACCAACATCAATGCTCCTTCCCAGCGACTCAACATCAATGCTCCTTTCCAGTGCAGTCTGATATATCAGCCAAATAGTGGAGGGAAAGCAAAAAAAAAAGCTGATAAGGAACCTTCAAAATTCTCAACTTCTGGCTACTGCAGTTCAAAATATCCAAGGAAAATGTTCAAGAGAAAGCTGAATTTTTTTTACAATTGATATTTTTTCTTTATGATGTTTTCAGGTCAACATGCCAACAGAATAAAAAGCAGTTTACGGTAAGTTTAGTAGATGAGGGAACCTGCATATCTAAGGTATCAATCTATTGATCTTTCCACTGCTGGCTTGAGTCCAGCCTCAACCAATAGTGACCAGATATTGTTATATGATGGGAATTATTAAAGAAGTATATGATCTCTTTCTTTGTCCTACAGAGAAAGTCTAGGATTCTTCCCACAAGCTTACTTTCTCTTCCCAATAAAACAACACACCCAACTACACTTGATAGAATATTAAATTATTTGTATCTTTAAAATGTGCTACCTTCTTCTGGAATGTCCATTCAAGTGACCCCACACTACTACAGTATATTAGCAATCCATTTCTATCAGCATAATCAACAGTTTAATAGTGAATTTTGATATTTAAATCATTAGTTTCAATAGACTTAATTCTGAAATTAACATGCATTTTTAAATCTCTGAAGACTCAAAATAATACCTCTGTTGATTCATATTTGGACTGTTATTTTCCCCAACTAGAAGGACTAGATACATAAACAAACAAAATATGATGTCAGAATGAAAGGGGATTTCCATAGCTATACATTTAAATTTGTAGTATTAGCAGTTTGCCCAGCAGGCACAGTGGGTTTTGAGATGGTGTGTATACAGAGGATTAAAAAACTGGCAGCAGAGCCTCTTATGAGCATTTTCAGAAATCTGAATATAGTAATCAAAATAGCCATTTAAAAATATTTCCCTCCATGAATGAGGAATATCATAGTTGGATCCAAGAGAGAGATGTCAAATTGTTTATATTTATTTTTTAATCTACACAATGCTTCATCTCTTTGAAGCATTAAAAGACCATATGAAAAGCATAAAACCATTAAACAAACACGAATAAATACACTTAAGGATATCAAAGAACACTAATCTCATTAACTTCAACATACACAAGTGTCCACTCCATTAAAGAAAAAAAAAGCCATCACAATAACTGCCATCATGGCTGGCAGTTGCAGCACCTAGACAGAATAGGCCTAGATAATGAACAACCCTTTCATCTCAAGAGGAGGTCCCTCCTGGGGCTGAAGTAAATTGAGAAGGAAAGGAGAGCTTTCACCACTTTGTCTAGGGACAAGGGGGAGCTGTGGAAAAAGAGTGCCTATCTTCAAAGCGTCTGACGAAGTGGGATTTTCTCCCACGAAAGCTCATGCGATTAATAAATCTGTTAGTCTTTAAAAGTGCCACAAGACTCTGTTGTCTTTCTACAATAGACTAACACGGCTACCCCTTTGGAATTTGACCACAGAGAGAAGGATGTGTTCCCCTCTGTTTTAACCACAAAGGGGGATCTGTGTTTCCCCGGTTTCTCTGTAACTCCTTAGGTCAAGAGAAAGCCTATTTCCAAGACAGTGAAAAGAAGCTATTTCCACAACCACTGCCCATGCCATCATTCTTTTGCACATAATAAAGGATCTTCACCTTTCCAGAACATCACCCCAGCACTAAGTCCCACAGCTGCTAAGTTCTCAAAGAGAAGTAACGAAGTTTGATTGGCTATACAATGGATTGAAGGAGCTTTTTCCTCTTGTGAAAACTGTTTCTGGTCCATGCACAAACACTGATCACCTTTACATACTGCACATTTTAAATGACTATCAATGAAGAGGCTTCCAGTATTTGTGAATGGGAAATGAAGAGTTTCACGGTTACAGGACTAGCTACACCGTTATCTTTTCCACTGGTCATTCTGAATCCATCCCCTCACGCTTTTCTCTCTACTGGGGGTAGATTGACACAATTCTCCCATGCTTAAGCCTGGCCCCGAGCTACTGTACCCTGTGTATCTACTGTGCTTATCCAGCAGGTGGGACTGAGTTCAGAAAGCTTTCTTAAAGCCAAAGTATTGTTTAACCTTAAGAGTAGGAATAAAACATACAGAAGAGGAAAAAAAAGGTTTTAAAAAAAAAAAAATTTTTTGTTTATTTTTTTTTTAAATAAAATCTTACCCACCCCCCCCCCCCCCCCCCCCCGCTGGAAGACTATACAACAGTGGTTCCCAAACTGGGGGCCATGAAGAAAATCCAAGGGGGGCATGAGGCTGTGAAATTTTCATAGTGGAAACATTTTTGTGTCAAGAAAACCTATTTGTGGTTATTTTTAATTGTACAATTATTAATTGAATTTTTGTTAAAAGGGGGTTGGATGATGGAAAAGGAGAGGTGGAGAGGCGTGAGGGTTTCTCAAAAATCAGAAAGGACGCATGATGCCAAAAAGTTTGGGAACCTCTGCTATACAATCTAACTTTCTCAGACACTGCAATGGGTGTCTGCATGTGCTCCAGTCTGCTTCCTCAAAGATCTTTCCAACAAGTGTCCATTACACTAAATCATCATGTTCCACTAAAACTAAAATTTAATCCAATATTTATCCTGCTATAGTCATGCAGTAAACATCCCAATATGCAGTATAAATTACAGAACAGCTCCTCTCTCCCATTACTAGAAGAGTGGGTGAAATCCTAATCTCATCTATGAGAATGTAGCAGCACACATTGGCCAAAACTTTATAAATGACATTGTTCTCTGCCTTTATTTAAAATGACAAAGCTAGTCAAATCCAAAAGATCAATTTAGAGGTTAAATGGGATATATAAATATAATATAATCTTGATTTAATACTAGTCATTCAAATGGGGGGCAGTGAAAGTTATGTACTATCTATCCATCAAGTTTTTGTTAGCTTTAAATCACTGCCATTGAACCAAAGTTCCCAGCTGTTTTTTGTTTCAACTGTACACATATGTTACACTATGGGGTGAGGCACAGGGAGCTGAGGTCCCAGGAACAAGAGAGATTGTCAGCCACTTTTGGAAAACTAAAAAGAAAAGGAAATGACTATTAGAAAAAGCATTACTTTTGAGACATTTATTCCCCTACTCAAACTCATACTTTAAGGTCAGAAGGAACTATCATGGTCATCTAGTTTGCTTCCTGAGCACCGCAGACCACAGAACCTTGCCCATCCACTCCTGTAATAGACCCATAACCTCTGGCAGTAATTGTCCTCAAATCATGATGTGAAAGATTTTACATTTCAGAGAGTCCACCATTTATTCTAGTTTAAACCTTCAGATGCCCCATGCTTCAAAGGACGGCAAAATACTCCCTTGGCAGGGGTGCACAACCTTTTTTGGCCAAGGGCCAAATTGCATTTTCTAAGGCCACTCAAGGGCCACAAATGCAATGCGTGTGTGTGTGTGACATCATGTGATCCCCCGCTTGCTCCGCTCCCAGAAGGCCGCACAGAACATGCTCGCGGGCCGCAGGTTGTGCACCTCTGCCCTAGGGTTTCTGCCAGTCTGACCTGAGGGGAATTCCCTCCTGATTCCAGGTCAGTTGAACCCTGATCATTTCAGCAAGACCAAAAAGCTAGACACACCTGGGAAAGAATTCTTGATAGTAATTCAGAGTTCTCCTCATCTAGTGTCCATCACTGGCTGTTGGGCATATTTGCTGCTAACAGCCACAGATTGGCCACATGTCACTGTAGGCACTAACATCATACTATCCCCTCCATAAGCCTATCAGCTCAATGTGGAAGCCCATTAAGTATTTTGCCTCTACAGCTCCCCTTGGAAGGCTGTTCCAGAACTTCACTCCTCTGATGGTTAGAAATATCTAGTTTCAAGCCTAAATGTGTTGATGGCCAGTTTATATGCATTTGTTCTTCTGTCAATATTGGTGCTTAACTTAATTCCTTTCCATCCCTGCTATTTATCCCCCTTATTTGTTTATGGAGAGCAATCATATGTCCCCTCAGCCTTCATTTGGTTATGCGAAACAAGCCAAACTCTCTGAGACTTCTCAAACTATAGCTGATTTATGTCTATACATTTGAACTGTAACATTTCACTGTTACATGGACTTTTTAAGGAGCTGAAGGTATGTTACTAGATTATCCAAACTGAATGGCAATGTGATCTAAGAATTTTTAAAAGTATATTGCTTTGTTACTGTTAATCAAATCACTTTTTCTAGAGTTATGTTGTTAGAATAAAACAGATATTCTGGTTGGTTATAATGGCATGCACAATCAATACAGAGATCTTGCATCATAGGAGTTTCCTAAGACTCAGTGAACCAGACTGTGCAATATTCCCCAAGGATAATGAGTTTCAGACCCAAACACATAACTTTTCAGTGGCATGGTAACTATTTGCCATCTTTCTAGCTGCTGGAATTAATGCAGCTTCCTTCCCTAAAATCAATTCAGTGGTCTAGTCTTGAATATCAGATGTACTAATTTTTAAATCTAAATCTGAACTTGTCTGAATTGAGCAGGGCTTGAATCATCCCACGTCTCTGCAGAAACATCCATGGAACTTAGTTCTGGGATGCACAGAAAACCCTGTAGGGGCAGAAAGGGTTTGCTCTCCTACAGAATGGATAGTAGTTGTTGCCCCAAATCCTGTGGTGTCTAGGTGGTGGTGGGCAGACACAGGACTCCAGAGATCTCTTTATATAGACCCTGTGCCGTTAGTTCCAGACACCCCTGCTGTCCTCCCTCATTACCTGAGACTCACTTTCCCCAGTGTGGAAGGCATCACCATTAACATTTTGCTGATTCTTTTGAAGGACTTTTCCTCTAGCTTTGCTTTTAAATTTTCCTTTTCTGACCACAGCCTGTCCTGATCCTATCCTACCCTTTTTGTAGCCTCCTATTCCTGACCCTCTGTAGGAGACTCTGCAGGATCTGCATTGGGTGTTGGGGGGAGGGCTTTGGAGGCAACTAACCCCTCTTTTTGTGCAAGAAGGGATATCAATAGGGAGGCAACATTGAGACTGATATTAAATTAATAGGGACCAGATCACCTGGATCTGATCAATGTCAGATTACAGCAAATGAGCTAACAAAAGAAAGTGTCTATTTTTCCTAATGTAAGCGGCTTCTTTAAAATTAGTAAGTTTGAAGAACATATTCATTGATATTAAAGAACCACTAATATCTCCAAAAGTTGATCCTACTTATTATTGAACAATTTGGTCTAGGGAGTATGACTTGAAAATTAAGATTGTTTCTTTAAAAAAGGATGATTTGAAATAAACTGCTATAGCTTGTCTGAAAAAAACAAAACAGAAACATGGGAAGACTTAAAAAAATCATTTTAGTGTTTCATCAAAATTTAATACTTTAAATCTTTTGGCCATTATAAAGTGCCATGCACACCTATGGCAATAGGTGAATAACAACCCCTGCCCCTCCCTGATTTCCCTCCACAGTGTCACTCTTCAGAATTGTAATATTTCCTCTTTCTGCCCCTACTCCCATTACAATTGCATCTTCCCAGTTAACTCTCCCAAATACTGACTAGGGGAGTATCCTGGTGGAATAGACTAGAGCTAGGGTGGAAGATGTAACTAAATTGCTATGTTATAAATAGTTATGGAAGATTATAGGTTTCTGTAAGACTTCTCATGCAGGCCAGTTCAGCCTGAGCTACCTTACAACATTTCAGACAATGCTCCATTTCCTGCTGTTTAGGTTCCAAGCAGAAAAAACCCTTGAGTCTGAAGCACAACAAAAGTAGATTACCACTGGGTGGCACACTTGATAGCGTGCAGAGAAATGCCGTGGTTTACCGTCACTTGAGAGAGAGGGCATTTATAAGCAGATGGACTGCAATTGTTTCTTTTTAGATAAAGTTTTGTGTATTGCTTTAGGAAATCTGAGGCTGTAGCTTTGGCAGGTATTTTCAGAGGATGCAGGTTAACATGTTTCGGTTTCTGGCAGTTTTCATTGTCTCTTAGAGGGCAATTTTTATTTTAGAAGTCAATCCCTTCATGAAGTATGTAAAACATAAATTGATGCTGAACCATTATGAACATGAGTGCTAGAAATGAAATATTGATCGTAATAAGTGAAAACCTAAATGGGTCTCCATTGTGCCTTCTTACCCTCTCAAGGAACACTGCCACATAAATCCATGGTCTCTATTGCCTAATTGAGAGTAAGTGTTGCACACAGAGCCTTGATGATGGAGCACTTAGAATTCTGGGGCACTTAGAATTCTGGAAGACTTCAGTCTTCTGCTGTGTGGGCAACTTAGCCCTCGTCTATCCTTGCCGCGCTGTTGGCAGCAGTTGACGGGAGATACGCAAGGTACGTAAAATACCTTGCAAATCTCCCGCCGACTTCCTAACTATCCCTTACACACTGAGCTAAGCCAACTGGAAATGGCATCTGGTCAGAGTAGCTCTATTCCATTTACAGGGCTGGAGTTAGAGCTTTGGTCCCATGTTCGATTGAGCGCGTCTTAACAGACCACTCAGTCAAACACGGAAGAGCGCACTGATGGTGGCAAACCTGCCACCATCAGTAGAGACATAGCCTTAGATTCACTTTAAGTTTACTTCCCTCACAAGTGTTGGGGGGAAGGTGGAACACAGGGACTAATTCCAAGGACAGACATCTGCAGGAAGACTGCTTCCTGTCACGGGTATGGTGCCCTCTCTACACCCTACCAACTGTTGCAACAGTATAATGCCACGACCTGAATCTCCCTGATGTAAAACCTAAAGATTTATGCCCCAAAACCCACAGGGTGGTCTTGTTGTTAGCCAATAGATTGGGACTCAGGAGACGTGTATTTGACACCTGGTTTTACTAAACACTTTCTCAGTGTGATCTTGGACAAGTCACTTAATCTTGTAGTGCTGAAGTTCTCCCTCTGTGATACGGGAATGGAAATATTGTTATCCCCACACTTTTGTTTTGCCTTTTCTATTTATATTATATCCTCTTTGGGGCAGGGACTATCCATTAATATGTGTCTGTAGAGCACCTACCAGAATGGGGCCCTGATCTTGATTTGGTCTCTAGGCATTACAGGAGTACCAAACCTATGGAGCAGTTTATTGAAGAACAAGTATACTGTTTTACACTTCATTTTCATTAACCTGTGTGTGGCTTCCATAGATATGTTCTATCATTGCTTTCAGAAGGTAAAATATTGCTGGAATCCCTTCCTGCATTGAAGGAGACAAAACAGTGGAAAGACCACCAAGAGTGAGCTGTGCAGGACTTTTCTCTGCTTTCCACATGCTACTTGTCTGCCATAGCCAGTCCTCCATTCTCCCTCTGCATACCACTAGAGGGAAGGGCATGGAGATACCAGGATAAGATATTGTTCTTTCCATAATTACTGATGCAGGGCAAAACTAAAGTATACATCTCCTTTGGTTGAACCGCCTGGCAACAGTGCTGATTCTGCCTCTGGCAATCAATAGTGCCTAGTGGGCTCTGTTCCCCATCCTCCCTACTAATGGAACCTGGGAAACTCTTGAATATAAACTCTATAAACTCTTGAATGATGATACCCATCTCTAGCATGGTACTGCCACAGTGATTGTGTATCAACAAAATCATGTACAGCATAAGCATTTTGTCAATTCACTATCCATTTTGCGTTATCAAGTGCAACAAACTTCCCTCTGTAAAAGGTATCTAAAAGCACATACTGCAAAGCTATGGCTATGGATTTCTGAGTGTGGAAAGATGGTATTAGGCTAGAGTGCCAGAAGGCTTAGGAGGAAGATTAAAGGATTAACAGAGTGAAGGAAGAGGCCATGAGCAAAGAGGTCATAAAGGGCATGGGAAATGAACTGAGTACTAACTTCCTATTTTGGGGTCCTTTATGGGAGCTTCCAAGAGAGTGGGAAGAAACTTCTCCTGTGTAATTTTATAAAACTGTGTGATGGGTGGAAGAGAAGGCTGGACATACTTACTTCCTCACAGCAACACTGTTTCCTCCTGACGGTCCTCTTGGTCTCTCTGTCCCAAACACCACACATACCATCTGCCCCACCTGCCTCCAAGTCACCATTCTCTCATGCAGAAAACTCACATTCTGTCCACTTTCGCCCTTATATATCAACCTCCCCCATGCACCCCACAGTCCCTTCCTTCCCTGTTCCCCCAAAACTCCACATTTGCCTCTCCTACAAAACTGAACTTTGTCTCCCCAGTCCTTTTACTTCTCTTTTCCACTCCCTGGAATTTTCCAGTTCTCTCTACATCAGAGTCATTAAAAAAATCTTAGTTTAATCCTTTCTATTTGTTCTTCCAGCTCCCCCATCTTTACCCCTCATCCCTATCTCAGTCTTCTCCAAACATCCTCACAAGAATCTGTTCTGTCAAGATCTCTCTGTATCTTTCTCTCTCAACCAACACCCACCCTGTACCAGTGTTCCACACTTCCCTGGAGTTGTGTCCCTTCCTTCCCAATGGCCCCCATAGTCCTTCCTCAACAAAGGGCCCTATCCCTGTTTCCCAGGCTCTCCCTTGGACCTTTCTACAAGCTCCCCTCAACTCTGTTTCTGCTTTGTCCAAAATTTCCCTTCCCAGTGCAGCCTCCGGCCTCTACTTCCCCTTACAAGGCCTCTTCAGAGGGATCCTGTATGCGCCCACTTCATGCCTTGCTCCTTTCCTCACCTTGCTAATGTTCCACTCCATCTACTACCACATTTCCTCCCTTCTTGAGCTACATCAGGCACGCCACCTGCCCCTAAAAAGTCTCTCCTTCCTAAAATTGCTTTTTATACTTCTCTCCAAAGAGAAAAAGCTGCTCTACCCAGAGGCCAGTGACTGGGATTCTTGCAGGTCACCCAACTCTGCCCTTTCTTGATCACAAGCTCTGGGGACAAGACCGTGTCCCAGGCAGAACAAGAATTGAGAAGACTAAAGAAGACATGAGCAGGCTGCAGTTTCTGCCTGCCCTGTAGGGGACAGATCTATCTTTGTTTCCCTATTGGCTGGAAGATGCAGCCAGTAGCGGGTCTGTTATGAGAATAATAATTTAAATGCTATTATCATGTTAGATAAGTGAAATTAATTATTGCATCTTTTCCCAAAACAATGGCAAGCTTGCCAGATGTGTGACGTTACAGCTCCACAAAGGATACCCAGACCCATGAATTTTTAAAATGTATATGAGGGTTTAGTTGACTAAAGTCAAGTATGGGTGTGTGATTTAGAATCATCCCTAGCTTGGTGGCCATAGTCACTGTGTTGTGAAGAAGGCTGAATACCCATATTATATGGGAGGAACTACTGCATACACAGGGTCCCCTCCTCAATGATCTTGAAGGATTTGGACCAGTGTTCACATATTATCTAGTGACTAGTCCATAACTAATACCTGACAGAAAGACAGAATAGTATTTTATTTCTGGAGGATCCTAAAATAGCTAATGGTCAAGACTGGATTTGATAATCTCTACTAATTATGGTTCCACAAGCAATTGTGATAGTGATTTACTGTGGGTAGAAATTTAGACCTGGGCAGGGCTCATACAGGAGCAAATGTCTGCCCACACACAGGGCCGTCCCTAGGGGGAGCGGGGCCCAGGGCCAATTGGCCTAGGTGGGCCCCCCCCCCATGCTGGTGGGAAGTGCGGGGGGGGTCGGCCTGCTCCGCCCCCCCAGGGAGCCAGGCCCGGAAGCCATGGCCACCCGCCAAGCGGGGGGAGCTGTGGACGTGGGCTGGGAAGCTGAGGCTGCCCGCTGGGCGGCGGGGAACTGCTGCAGAGGCCGAGGCCGTGGCCCTGGGTGGTGGGGAGCCGCAGCCCCAGAGAGTCGCAGCCCAGGGAGGCAGGGAGCCGAGGCTGAGGCTGTGGCCCCGGCCCTGGGCGGCAGGGAGTCGAGGCCGCAGCAGCAGCAAGCCGAGCCTGCGGCCCAGGGCGGCAGCGAGCCGAGACTGTGGAGAGCCATCCCCAGCCGAGGCTGCCCCAGCCACAGCCAGAACCCCAGGTGGCCACGGCCGGCTCAGAGGCTGGGACCCACACATCTGCCCCACCCCATGGATGGGGAGCAGGGCTGGCCTAGGGACCAGGGGAGGTACTCCTGGCCCACGCTGCTGCCTTCGGCTTCCTGAAGCCAGTGGGGAGCAGGGGAAAGTGCAGTCTTGGGGGGGCCATGGTGTGGGCCCCACACTGCCCGGCTGGGAGCGGGATAACGCAGGCCCCATGTTACCGTGGGGCCCAGGGCAATCGCTCCATTTGCCCCCCCCCCCCCCGCCCAAGGACGGCCCTGCCCACACAGAGCAGGAGCCCATCTGTATTCAGTTACTGGGGCTTTCTGAACAACTGTATCGATCAGCTCTTAGACCTCGAGGTCTTACTCATTTGTCAATTTTTTTAAAACTATTGTTAAGAGACAGTGATATAAATTTTAAAGAGTTTTATTTGTTACCGAAAAATGGATATTGGGTTATTATCACCATAAATATAAGTTTCAAGTAACTTTAGAGGATAAGTTCTAAGCCTTGAATGTTAGACATAGTTTTGATGTTGGCCTTTAAGCTATCTCAGTGTAGCTCCCCTATAGAGGGCAAAATTGCAAAGAAGGGGCAGGTAGACCCCTAAAAACTGATGGTTTTTCTTCTAAAAGATATACCAACCCAGCAACAAACCTCACTGGTTATTCAGAAAACAAAAATACAGTTCCCGTAAAGTTATCCAGCCCTTTGGCCTCCATGCAGATAGCCATATTATTGATTATTGAAAGTCTTTATCCATCATACCTAAAAAAAGTTCTACTAATCTCATAGGATCAGGCACATTACCAACCAAATCCATGAATAGTTTATATCTTACCCAAATACACACTTAAAGCCAATGCTTATTAGCTAAACTAATATTTATTTGAAAAAAAGAAAAAAAGAGAGCATTGGTTCAAAGAGAGAGTATTGCCTTGACAAATCCTGGCCACCAGGATACCATGGCACCCAGGATTTTGCCTCTGGCACCTAGCAGCGCCTAGCAGTCAGGGAGGGGGGAACGCCCCCCTAGTGCTTAAAAAAGAAACTGGTAGTGCTGATATTTTCAGCACTTCAGTCCCTCTCTGTCTCCCTTCCCCCCATCCACCCAGGGCCACTGAGAGTGCTGCCAGCACGGACTTTTTTTTCAGCGGCAGGGGGTGTTTGGCGTGCTGTGCTCTCCACCAAAAGTAGCCACGGATGTGGTGTTTTTCGTTGGGGGGGGGGTCAGGGGAAGGGCAGCGCACTCTGCACCACCACCAGAAGGAGTCACAGCAATCATCTTTTGGCAGTATGGGACCCCTTCTCTACCACACCGCTCAGTTTTGGGGCAGGCCCCTCGGTGTCTGGCAGATTTTTCGAGGCCTGGGTTAAAAGATCATATACATACAGATAAGAATAAAAGTTCATAAATCAATTTGAAAGTAGAGATAACTGAGTCACAAAGTTCTTAATTTGCAAAAAGTCTCTAGAAATTACCCAAACAACTTGGGTGGGGGGCAGACATCAATCCTCATTTAAAGCTTATTTGTTAGAAATCCAGTCCAGGGAAGTTAAGTAGGAAATGAAGACAAAATTGTGATATTTTCAGAGGGTTTTAAATACCCTCTGCCATGTGGCTGGATACTCATTGTTTCAGCTTGTGGAAATAAACAGAAAGAAGATGGAGTTCAGGGTCACATGAGTGAGTCACATGTCCTTGCATGTTTTGCTGAGTCATAGGAACAGTCATTACTTATTAACTAGCTGAAACATCCACAGGAAAGCTCACTGGATAGGGTCAAGCTCCTTCTATGGTCCATTGTGAAAACTCTCTCAAGCCTTGGGTGACAGACCTTTCCTTGCTTACAGACAGCCCCCCAACCATAAATGGATGCTCACCAGCCACTACAGATCAAACAATAGAAACATTAAAGCAGGAACATATCCCTGCAACAGACCACGCTGCCAACTTTGCCCTCATATCTACACCGAGACACCATCACTGGACCAAATCAAGCCACCTATTCCATTAAGGGCTCATTTACCTGCTCATCCACCAATGTGATTTATACCATCATGTGCCGGAAATGCCCCTCTGCCTTATATACTGGACAAACAGGACAGTCTCTGCACAAAAGAATAAATGGACATGAATCTGACATCAGAAATCGCAACACTAAAAGACCAATAGGGGAACACTTCAATCTCTCTGCTCACTCCATTGACGACTTGCTAATAGCTGTGTTGAAGCAGATGAATAAAAAAATCACAGCTTCAAAGAGAAACTGCAGAACTCAAATTTATATGCAAATTTGACTCAGTTGCCTTGGGGTTAAACAGGGACTATGGATTTTTTTTCTCATTACAACAGGTGATTTGACCTCACCTTCCTCTAT
>ML685787.1:13039456-13165394 GCA_007922175.1 Pelusios castaneus
GGGACAAGTCTGTAGTGTGTACATGGCCTCACATGGCTACCCCTTTGGAATGTGAGATCTAAGTATCCTTTGATGGGCCATCAATTAACATTGTTTATTCACAAAGAAACTCGACTGGAAACAAACAAGTGTTATCTCAGGAACAAATACATTTGAAATCCAAATGAAAAGTCTTATTTCTAACTTTAGATACAACGATGATACATGCATAAAAACAGGATAATCATAGTCAGCTAATTATAACCTTTCCATTGATACTTTACATCATAGTTTCTCAATCTGTGGAACACGTACCCCTGGGGATATAGAAGACACAGCGGGTACAGGTGGCAGCTGTCTGCTTCCCCCAGTCTCAGCTCTCAGCTGGGAGGCAGCTGAGTATTGGGGTACTTATCAAAATTTTCAGAAGTTGAGGTACTTGCTACTTAAAAGGTTGAGAAACACTAGTTTGCAGGATATACTTTGTATAAGTTCTTTTGTAATTATATACCAGTAGTAGCAACAATGCTATGCATGTCAAATTTTAATCATACCGTATCACATTTGAATCATATAGCGTCACACTACTGACTGTCTTTCTCCCCTCTGATCTTTTCCACTGTATGGCAGAATAAGGTACTTACTGCTCTTAATATTTAATAGTGAAGTGTAGTAGATTTCAGAATAAGAAGTATTAATAATTTCAGGAATGTTCACCATTTTGAATGGGTTTTTTCTGGTTTTGCAGCACTAAAAATTTGACATTAAACATTGCATTATGCAAGTCTAGAGCGAACATTTTGAAATGACGACTTTGAGCTAGATCCAGCAGTCCCTGCAAAGTCTTTAAATTAGTGAATTGCAAAATCTTTTTTTATACAACCAAGCAGAAACAATGTCTGAAGCCTCAAAGAGTTTTTCGTATTTCTGAAACTTGAACTAGACCACTGAATCAAATGTCTTCAAGTGTGAGGAAATATTTTTTCCCAGGCTGAGAGAAAACATGTAGAAATGTTACCCAGAAAAGACAGTTTTATTCCAAATGATTTTTTATTCCAAATAAATAGAAAATAGGAATTCATAAAAAAAAAAGTTCTGTATCAGCCTTAAACACAGTGACTGCTATAATAACTGCTATAATAGTCAAAAGGGCCTTTTCACAATTTCAAAGAATGAAGTAAACACTCTCTGGAACTGAGTCTTAGTAGATTTTCGTAGAGGTAGTACAGTACAAAGGGTATCAGATCACATTCCATAACCTCAGCAAAAATCATTTGAATGAATCTAAGCAGATTTGAAAGAAAATTAGAAAAAAAAAAAAGAGGGAAAAATGCTTTGCTATACTATATAGAAGTACTAAGATCTATACAATACCACAGTGTATACATTGCAACTGACCATGCCCTCCAGATATGTAGATACAGAGTAGCCAACACCTACCCTTCCCTCTCCAGATAGGGTGACCAGATAGCAACAAGTGTGAAAAATCGAGATGAGTATAGTGAGGGGAGGGAAGACACCTCTGAGGGTCGGGGACAGAACCAATGAGTCCCAAGGGGGTGGGACCAGATCTGGTCCGCCCATCAGGCCGGAAGTCAAGGGGCAGGCCAGGAAGTTTAAAAGGAGGATCCCAACCATCTGCTCAGTCCGGGCAGAGCTCTGGGAGGGGAAGACCATCCCTCTGACTCCTCCAGGGCTGCCTGTGGCCTAGGACCCAGCCCCAGGAGAAGGGCTGCCTGTGGCCTGGAACCCAGCTCTGGAGGAAGGGTGGCCCGTGTCCTGGGACCCGATCCCAGGCAAAGAACTGCCTGCAGCCAGGGGCCCGCTGGCACGCCACCCAGCACCAAACCCCCAGGGGCCAGGAGCTTTCCCAGACTCCTGTGACCTAGAGGAGTTGCCGGCCATCAAGGACATCGAGGAATCCTGGGCAGGCCCTGACCTGGAGGAGCTACCATCTGTGGACAGTCCCGACAAGCTCCAGACGATATCAATGGGTTCTGCAACCTACCTCTTGGGAACTATCCTGACAAGGAGGAGGACACCCAACAACCCCCAGAAACAGGGGTAAGCAGTGACCTAGGGGGATGAAGGGATAAGGACCCAGCAACCGAGGCCCCAGTGGTGGCATTAGCGTGTTGCAGTAAGGACCCTACTCACTCCACCCCAGACCCCGACCAGCGTCAGATAGGGGCCTTGGTTGAGACACAGCGGAGCTGAGTCAACCTGCGGACCCTCCCTAACCCTGTTCTCAAACCATAGAGACAGTGTGCCCGGCCCTGCCTGGGGGCCATAGAGACAGTGTGCCCGGCCCCGGCTGGGGGCCATAGAGACAGTGTGCCCGGCCCCACCTGGGGGCCATAAAGACTATGTGCCCAGCCCTGCCTGGGGGCCATAGAGACAGTGTGAGGCACAGCAGTGGACCGGTCCTCACAACAATGAGGATAGGAGGTAATAGGTGGCTATATAAGAAAAATAAACAAGGAGTCCTCTGGCACTTCTGAAGACTAACAAATTGTCTGACAATGCAGTCTAATTACATGGTTGTACTGTTTCTCATGTTATACAATACTAATTTTGCTTCATGTGAAACTAAAATAGTATATTACTAAAACTGTTTTACAATTCATATACATGAGGTTACATGATCAACCTTTTGTATTTCCTGTACTAAACTGTGCAACCTTAATGCTGCAATTATGTGATTATTTTACCAATACCTTGCTGTATTAAAAAGAAAATAGTAAATGTCCACTTCTTTAATTAAGAGGTACCAGTCAGACAAAGGGTGGCTGCCGTCTGTTGGGAACCCAAGAGAAGTGTGCAGCTAAAACTTTCACACTGTACTTTCTGTTGCTCATTTAACAACTTATAATTTCTTCCCACAAAGTTGATCGCTTTGCAGTATATACAAGGGACACAGGTTTCATGAGCAGGAGATACCACTTCTGTGCATATCTCGGGGTGGACAAAATTGGCTCACAGCTAGGCGCCAGCAATTTTACTTTTGGACACCAGAGGGCACTCCTCCATTACATTTCTGCAGTGGCTACTAAAACTGGTTGCCATGGTGACCAGAAACATTGATTTGTCCAGGTCTGGCATATCTCTTCTATCTGAACAGCTAACAAGCTCACCAACAAATGCAATTAACTCTGTCACAGTTCCCTCAGTCTGAAGCTAATAGGCCTTGGAGTGAAGCTGATTACCTGCTTACACATTTGTACAACATCCATCTTTAAATGCTAACAATTTAATTAAATTGGCTCCTACATCTGCTTGGTCCTACACTTTTAATTATTCAACCTGCCCCTCCCGCTCCCCCTCCTCCCAAAAAACCCACCACCCCAAAACTATAACCAACTATTTTCAAACTTATCAAAACACATACTTCTCATTCAGATTTATTGATTGGCCAAGACTATTTCAATTTTTTTATCCATATGGGTGGAGGACAAATGGTGTTCACAGTTGCTTTCTGGACTATTAAAGCTTAATTCACTGAAGTTAAATGAGTTAAAGCATGGATGATGTAACAGCAAGGCTGGAATTGGCTCAGTGTCTATTCCTCCTCCCTACTATATTCTTTAACTTCAAAACGTTAAATTGTCCAAAAGAGCAAATGTATACATTTCTTTCTTTCTCATTGGAAGACAGTTGCATAAATCATTTACAATGTTCATTCCACTGGTGAGAAGATAGCTGTAGAAGAGAGGCATGCTACCTTCTCTAGGACTGTTCAACAAGAAATAAGAAAAAATAACTCATCTTAGATCTGTTCACTTATCTAAAATAGCCTTCAACTCTTGTTCTGCAGTTGTGACTGTGCAGTTCAAGACAGGGAGTGGTGCAATTTGATACTGGGTACACTGTGCCAATCCAGGCTCTCCATAATTAAGAGAAGTTTGAAAGCTGCTTTAAATAATGCCAGAGGCCAGCAGCCCTAACGAGCAATTTATAGCAAGTGGCACTTACTGGGATGCAGGATTTAGGAAAATTTCAGTTGTACCTTTTTCTATAACCACATTCTCTACCTTAGTGAGAGAGGGAGAAGGCATGATGTTGAAGTAGCTCATCATGTTTGGAGGCTCCTCTGAAACAGCATAGCATAAAGCCCACTCATGTTGGTGAGAATCTGGGCCTTTATTTCTTCTTCAAGCATCTGATGAACTGGGATTTTTTCCCATGAAAGTTCATGTGATAAATAAATTTGTTAGTCTTTAAAAGTGCCACAGGGGTCCTTGTTTGTTTTGCTGAGCTAGACTAACATGGCTACCCCTTTGGAATGGGCCTATATTTGTAATCTTGACTCATAATTCTAAGGTTTGTTAGGAGGCAAGTGCTTCAATTTCCTAAAGGAAAAATTAAAAGGCAAGAGGGTTTATTTTTCAAAATCTTATACAGGGTTTCAGCCACGACTCATTAATATCAATGGGAATCATATTGTTAAAACACTGCCTAATGCTTTAAAAATGTATCCCTATGTCAATTCTCCTTTATAGGCAAAATTGTCAAAAACAGATGTTTTGGGCCACCCCCCCAGCCCCCTCCCTCTCTGCCAATGGAAAGTACTCTTATGTGGTAACAAATCAACTGTTTAGCAGGCTCTGCCCTCCTCCCCCATATCCTATATATTCCATTTTAATTGACTTTGATTTGATGCAGAACTATGGTAATGTACAATTTCTGCAGACATTGCCTGCAGGGAGGCTGTTAGAGTCTGAGAGACTGAATTGTGTAAAAAGGCAGAATTATTGTGTAGAGGGGTAACAAAGTTTTGATCCACCATCTCATCTAGGGGGTCAAACCCCCTAAGGACAAATAATGGTTTAGAGTATATACGATTAAGAGAACATTAAAAACACCCTTATTGTGTGATCAATACCTTTGGTGTTTGCATTTAATTTTACTAGGTAACTCTGGGATGTGCTGAGTAACAACAAAATGTTAGAAGATATGAACGTGCAACTAGCAAAAACCAAAGCAATGTGTGACAGAGAGCTGAACTCCTATGAAGACTTATGTCTCTGTTGTCTTGTTGTGATAAGGACAAGTGTGCCTATTTTTTCCAAGTTCCAAAGTGGTAGCCATGTTAGCCTAACAAATAAGGAATCCTGTGGCACTTTTAAAGACTAACAAATGTATTTATTGCATGAGCTTTTGTGGGAGAAAATCCCACTTTGTCAGATGCTTTGAAGATGGGGAACTTACAGAATGGGAGGAAATTAAATGCAGGGAAATGTATGGCACAGGATCAGGTCAGGCTGTAACAGCAAATCGAAATAGGTGTTGGGATTCAAACACTGGGGAACAGCACATAGAGGAAGGTGAGGTTAAATTACCTGTTGTAATGAGAAAAAAAATCCATAGTCCCTGTTTAACCCTGAGGCAGCGGAGTTTATAGTTTATACAGTTTATACCTTCAAGTCAGCAGTACTGCTATGGGTACCTGCATGGCCCCACAATATGCCAACATATTTATGGTCGACTTAGAACAACGCTTCCTCACGTCTCCTCCCAAAGCACCTCTACTTTACTTATGCTACATCGATGATATCTTCATCATCTGGACCCATGGTAAGGATGCCCTTGAAGATTTCCACAGAGATTTCAATAATTTCCACTCCATAATCGAACTTAGCCTGGAACACTCCACACAGGAGATCCACTTTCTGGACACTACAGTGTAAATTAGAGATGAACGCATAACCACCACCCTATACTGAAAACCTACCGATTGCTATAGTTACCTACATCCCTCAAGCTTTCATCTCAGACATACCACTAGATCCATTGTTTATAGTCAAGCCCTAAGATATAACCGGATTTGCTCCGATCCTTCAGACAGAGACAGACACATTCAGGATCTCTATCAAGCATTCTTAAAACTACAGTACCCACCCGCAGAAGTGAAGAAACAGACTGACAGAGCCACATGGGTACCCAGAAGTCAACTACTACAGGAGAAGCCCAAGAAAGAAAACAACAGAACACCATTGGTCATCACCTACAACCCCCAAGTTAAACCTCTACAGCACATCATCAAGGATCTACAACCTATTCTACATGATGATCTCTCACTCTCTCAAGCCTTGGGAGATAGACTTCTCCTCACTTCCAGACAGTTCCCCAACCTTAAACAGATACTCATCAGCAACTACAGACCAAACAACAGAAACATTAAAGCAGGAACATATCCTTACAACAAACCACGTTGCCAACTTTGCCCACATATCTACAGAAAAGACACTGTCACAGGACCTGATCAAGCCAGCTACTCCATCAAGGGCTCATTCACCTGTTCATCCACCAATGTGATTTATGCCATCATGTGCTGGAAATGCCCCCCTGCCTTATATATTGGACAAACAGGACAGTCTCTACACAAAAGAATAAATGGACACAAGTCTGACATCAGAAATCACAACACTCAAAAAACAATGGGCAAACACTTCAATCTCCCTGCTCATTCCATTGGCGACTTGTTAATAGCGGTGCTCAAACAAGTGAATAATAAATCACAGCTTCAAAGAGAAACTGCAGAATTGGAACTTTTATGTAAATTCGACTCAGTTGCCTCAGGGTTAAACAGGGACTGTGGATTTTTTTTTTCTCATTACAACAGGTGATTTGACCTCACCTTCCTTTATGTGCTGTTCCCCAGTGTTTGAATCCCAACACCTATTTTGATTTGCTGTTACAGCCTGATCTGATCCTGTGCCATACATTTCCCTGCATTTAATTTCCTCCCATTCTGTAAGTTCCCCATCTTCAAAGCATCTGACAAAGTGGGATTTTCTCCCAGAAAAGCTCATGCGATAAATAAATTTGTTAGTCTTTAAAAGTGCCACAGGACTCTTTGTTTGTTTTCCTATTTTTTCCAGACTTTGTTCAAGTTTCCCATAGTTGGAGATCCATTATGAAAAATCAGTAAATCTGGTCAGCCCTGCTTGGCAGACCCCCTGAAATCTGATCATGGCCCCCAACTTTAGAACTGCTGGCTTATGATACTGTTACTTTGTAAAACGGTATGCCGTTTACATTGTAGGTACCCTGAGTAGAGAGTGCCTCTGAACTTAATTGAGAAGACCCTGAACGATGCTATTCAGCTGTGGTGATTATAACTCCCATGATGCCTTGGGGATGCTGGGAAAGCATGTGTCCCCATACTGGAGAGGAGCTGAGATTGCTTTATGGAGTTCTGCTCAAACCAGGCACTGTTGCTAGAGAGTTGGAAGCTACTGGAGAGAGTCTGATGGGGACTTTGACCAAGCAGGGAGCCTCAGAGGTTGTTGGTGGACCTCACTGCAGCCAGAACAGAGACTGTTGCTGTTTCCAAAACTGACTGAGGTGAGCCTGCAGTGTTGGCAGTGTGTGAGTAACTACCACCCTTGTTTGGGAAAGTGCTTGCAGGGGCAGGGGAATAGCAGAGATAGTAGGGGGTTACCTGAGTCTGAGCAGAAATGAAGTGGTCTTATCATTTAACCAGAATCCAAGCTTACTGACTCCTATCTTCAGCGGGATTGTTTAGCTTGGAATGATCCCAGGATAGATTTCCTCTGCCCTTGGTGCCTGGGCTGGACTGTTTTATTGTGTGTGCCAGCAGAGAGCTGTCCTCAGCTTAAAAAGCTTCAAGCACACCCATGCAAGAACTTTGACATTCAAAGAAGTGCACATCAGGGCAGGGTAAATGGGGCAAGGTAAATGCAAGTTGGTTAAGTCTCATTTGCTGCTGTAACCTGTATTTATTAATTGGTTTATTGAAGTGTCCCCTGCTGATTTAAATTGGCTGTGCCATTTTAATTAATCAGTCTGTTGTATCCTGTGTTCTTAAGTGTGTTAATTCTAAGCTAAGAGGATATTGGGTGTATATGGTTTATAAGTCAGACCTATTGCACAGGTTAGCCCAGGTTTATTCCGTGAGGCTCCTAAAGCATGTAAGTGAGTATGTACAGGTGGAACACATGCCAAGAGTAAATTCCTTTACAAATAGAAGGACTTCCGCAGAGGGGTGGATAGAAGATTTCCACCTGTCCGATATCACTACTGGGATACTCAGGATCTCCTTTGCTGTCATCAGGTGCTCAGGCAAACATGAGTGTTGCTCAGTCCTGAACAACCCAGGGAGGAAAGGGGGCTTACAACAGTAATTTAAGCATATCTGCAGTTAATAAAAATTTTGTTTGGCATCAGTGGCAGTAGGGGGGAGTAAAATGCCCAAAATTCTTTAATTATGCTATTGCCCTATTTCATACCATTCTATATGTACAAGTGAAATAACCCAATTTGTTTTGGAATATTGAAAAACGGGTCAAAAACAGGAAAGTGAATTATGAGGCTATAAGGTTGCTAAGGTGTACTAGTCATCTCAGTTATGAGACTGAAACTGCATGTCATAATGGGCACGGCAGAACTTCATAAACCAACTAATCATCATAGTGCCAACTGGAGGGCTGCCTAGAGATTCAGGGTAAACAGAACATCACAAGCCACAAATCCAAGATAGTCAAAAGTTCGAACTCCTAACGGAACTGGAGCTACAGGTCCTCTCATTCCACTGCCACCTTCCCCTAGCAATGTTTCTTCTCCTACTGAGTGGATAACTTATATAGGGCTACTTCAAACTTGCACTCAAACTCTGCTTGTTAAATGCTCATGGAGATGAGAAAACTCAATAATAACAGGAGATTTCAACTATCCCCACACTGACTAGCTATACTACACCTCAGTATGGGATGCAGAGATAAAGTTTCTATACACCATAAATGACTGCTTCTTGGAGTAGCTAGTCATGGAATCCACAAGGGGAGATACAATTCTTGATTTTGTCCAAGAAGTGAATATAACTGCACTGCTCAGTAATACAAACAAGTATCTCTGTGGCACTTTTAAAGACTAACAAATTTATTTATTGCATGAGCTTTTGTGGGAGAAAATTTTAGGGTAACCAACTTGAGTCCAGGCAAAGATACCTAGGTTCAGTTTAACTCCCCGCTGAAAGTAGTGTATCACAGCTATCAACTATTATTTGTTTTGTCATAAGAATGTTAGTGTTTGTGTTGCAAAACTTGTATTGCAATTCAAGATAATACTGTAAATGGAAAGCTCTTTACACATTGTTTTAGGAAATATACATACTAGGAACAAAAATTGACATACAACTTACATTCTCCAGGACAGTCAACGTTGGTTATATTTCTGACCTTTTTTTCTAGGCTTTTATGAGTAAGAGAGAGTCAAGATTTTTTAACCTTCGTTTTCTACCATTGACTTACTTTCTTCTTTCATATTTTTCCTATGTCTCTGTATATCTGTCATTTCCCCCCCAGATTTTATTCTCCCCCCCCTTGATTTTATTGTTTTTCTTAAAGTTCATTATGCATTCATTTTTCTTATTCGTTTTCTTTTCCTTTTACTTTTGTGTTAGTTTTCTTTGCTTCTGCACATTTCCTCCCTCCCCATGGTATCTTTTTTCTTGTCCTGTCTCAAACTGTTGCAGAGATTCTAAAGCATGTTTAAAGGGCTGCTATATTGTGCCCTAGAAGTGAATGGATGTGATTAACTGTAGATGCAAACTTTTTTGTAAAGCATACTTTAGCATGCTCTCAGTTGAAAAGCACAAAGGATGAATCTGATTCTCTGTGGCGGGTGAGCCCAAGGTCTAACCACCACTAATGTCCAATATTTTTGCCCTTCCATAGTACTGTGAGTGAACTTCATACTACACAAATATAATATACTATTTTTCTTTTGCCATTGTTGCTGTATGTTTCTTCTCTTTTGACTTTATTCCATTTTTTTGCTCTCTTATCCTGATGTCTTTTTTTCCCTTCCTCCTTCCTTCTTTCCCTGCTGGCCAGCACTAGAGAGAAAAGTCCATGTGATATTCCCTCTGAAATAAAGAGAAGCATTGATTTTACTACAGAACATCTAAATTTAGGTGGATTCTGATTTTCCCATCTCTAGCTGGGATGGAAAATAATAATGCTACTGGTATTTGAAATGAAGATTTCTGTCTGCTAGCTTTTTGTTTGCTAGAGAAGACTAAGCTGGGTAACTGAATTATTTTGTTTTTCATTTTCAGTGGGTTTTGTTGCCAGTCTGATTTGGTTTCAAGTATTTTTGAGCACTGTTTCCAGTAATAACTATTATTACATTTAACTTCTGTTCCCATATTTCAGAAACTGCTAACCAAAAGATCAAAAATAAAAAAAGCTTTTCTGTTCAACAGATTGTTTAAATAGCTGAAATGCTCCATATGTGTCTGCATCTGTGTATGTCTGAAGGACTAAATATCCCATATTCAGGCACTTTCTATCTCACCCATTATTCTGAACACTTCTGAGAACAAGTCAGCTTTTTCAGATGGCAACTTTCCATAACTGTTCAATGTTGGGTATAGCCATTATTTAATATTTTCCCTCTTCCTGGTAAATTTTATTTTCAAATTTCACTTTCATTGGGGTTCTTTTTATACCATTTCCATTATCCATCCCAACAAAAAACTGCAGCCAAGTAGCTTTGAAATAGTAATCAAAAATTACATTAATAGAATACAGAGACTGGGATTTATATTCTTTCACAAATTAAGTCCTTGAGATCTGCTTCAAAGCCCATCAAAGTTGAATGGAAAATACTTCTGTTGATTTCAATGAGTTTGGGATCAGTTCCTTGAAATTTGTATCCATATTCTTTGTAATATTAGTGAAGAGTTCATGGGAGTACATGTTCCATGTATTCCATCTCCCATACTGGCCAGCACCAGAAGCTTCCGAAGAAAATGTAAGAAACTTTGGAGCAAGTACCTGTGGGCTAATCTACCCCCAGATTACATTAGACACGGTCATAATTTATGATACATTAGACTGAGGTGGAAACATGCATTTGTCTCTAGTGCCTTGTTCTATTGTAGTCTGCTTTCATGACAGTGACACCTTTCTCAATGGTCTTCTCATATCAACTGTTTTCCTCTGCTATTCTGCCAGGTGGGATCCAGGCAAGAATATAGCTTTTTGACATCTGTGCAACATGCCCAGATCATTTCAGCCTTCTTTGGGATTCACTATCTATAGCAGTGGTTCCCAAACATTTTGAGTGAAAGCCCCACCAGTTAACACTAGTTAGAACACATGCCTTCTTCCCTAATCTCCACCATCACCCATAAACATGTATAACCCCTATAAACTCATATAATGATCATAACACTAAATTACTTAATGATAAATTACCCTGACCTGGGTAAGAAGATAAGCCTTCCCTGGTACAGTCACCACGGCATGGCCTGTGTAGCTCCGCCTCTTCCCATCCCTCGTGGACTGTGGGTAATGGGCTGCTCTAGGCCCCCACCAGCATGGGACTGCTCCTCTTCGGCCACATGCCTGGCCAGTGTAGAACTGAGGGCAGCTGCTGCTCTGCTCAGGCTGACACGGAGATCAAGGCTGCTGCACGTGGCACGGAGCCTGGGAGGCTAAATAACCTCAATATTATTGAACCCTCCTGGACCCCTGTAATCTTTGGCACCCCCTGAGGGGGTCCCACACCCCAGGTTGGAAACTGTTGATGTACAGTCTTTTGGCCAGCGCTTTGTAACACAGTAACATTAGTTCCTTTACACCACTAGTGGATATCAAGTAGTCTCTGCAAGCATCTCTGATGAAGCCCACAAACAGGAAATTTTATGCATTTCAAGCATTTGTGTAATCCTTTTGCCAGTCAGAGGCAGCAGGAACAAGGGCTGAGTTCAATATGTAGGGGCTCCTTTCAACAATACAACACAAACAGGCTTGAGCCCCCAGCCAGTAACATTCGATAACTATATACACCCTTTAGATGCCTCTAGAGCAATACTGCCCCTCTCACAGCCACTGAGACTGAGTGTAGAAAAGACACTACTAATAAAAGGAGAAAAGTAAGCCGGCATTAACATGGGAAAACTCTGCAAGAAGGATTCATACACATAACCATGCACAAAATCCCTACCCCAAAATATCTTGAGTAGCTTTCTTTTGCCTCATCTTCTTAAATCCAGCAACAAGAAGTTTCTCTGTGTCCCTCCATTCACAGCACCCCACTTATCAGTGTTGTCCTCAGTCAGGGCAGACCCAGCATCTAGAGGTGCAGCTGTGGAGTTTATCTCCAACTCTGGTTGTGGTGGGGAAGAAGACATCTTGCCATTCCATTATTGGGCCACTATGTTCCAGGTGCCCTCTTGGCAACCCCATTGGCTGCTCTGCTGGTCACCCTGTTGGCCACGCATTGCACTGCTGGCTGCTCCACCAATCACCCCCTTGGTGTGTACCAGACTGGCTGGCAGGAACTATCACCTTCTGCTACCACCTGCTTCTCCACTATGACTGCTACAGTTTGGCCAAGATTGGTCTCTTGAGATTCCACCCAGCGTTCTGATTCTGAGCTCCCCGTGATTGATTGTCAGCTCCTAGTGGGTGAACGTCTGTGCTGGAGCTGGGCAGGAGCGCTTTCCCACTGTAGGTGATTTCAGCTCTAGCGATATGAAACAGAACAAAAGACTCCTAATGGAATCTTAATTAGGGCTATCTTGGAACAGTGGAAGGGGGAGATTAAACCATGCCCAGGGCTCCTGGGCTTTGTTTAGCTATAAAGAGAAGTTGACGTGCTAATTACTGGGGTTGCTGATGTCTCCACTACCCTCTTGGGTCAGTGGTGCTCTTTCTTCCCAGAAGAGTTTCCACTGACCTAAGGCGGCAGTGTGGAGAGCTGAAAGCCTGGTCTCTAAGCTCTGCTGGCAGCAACTTGGTCAGAGCCCAAGTGCCCCATAGGATCCCAGTGGGCTGCCCCTTCCCCCACTCCTTGTTCCCTGCTGGGAGCTGGGGACTGGGGCAGATAACCACACAAGCCTACGGGACCCATGCCTGGGGCCTCCACAATGTGGGAGCCTATGGCCCTGCCAGCACTGGGGGATGAGGAGGCCACCGTGGCCGAAGGCTGGGCTCCGCGTTCCTGCCCTGTCCCTGAGCTGGCTGGTTCACCCCCAGGGGCAGGGCAGTGGGCTGGCATGTGGTCGCTCTGCTCTGGAGGTGGGGCTGGCTGGTGTGCTGTGTGGCTGCACCATGCGCCAGTCAGCCCTGCCGCCCAGGGGCAGACTGGCCAGAGCAGGGGCAGACCAGCCAGAGAAGAGACTGCAGCTCCAGTCGGGCGGGACTAGCAGTGGGGGCTGGGGCCCCAGGAGGGGGGGGGCACTGGTGGGCTAGAGCCCAGGACCCCAAGGCTCCTTAATCCACCCCTTGCTGGGGTAAGCCACCCAGGACTTCTCATCCCCGGGAGCAGAGTCCATCTATCCCAGCTTCCTGTCCCCTACTTGCTCCCTGCAGGAACCAGCAGCTGTGTCAATTTCGGCTCAGCCATGATGCATCTGATAAAGTGGGTTGCAGCCCATGAAAGCCTATGTCCAAAGAAATTTTAGTCTTTAAGGTGCCACAAGTCTCTTGTTGTTTTTGCTGTACACAGACTAACATGGCTACCCCTCTGGAAATTGACACGCTTGCCCTGGCTTCCAGTGGGACGTGGAGAGAGAAGCTGCCTGTGCTTCACCCCTCCCAGTTCCCCACCAGGAGCGGGATCCAGCTGCCATATCTTCTCTCCCCACTCCCAAACTGTAGAGGCATCCAGGTCTCCAGGGAAAGAGGGGGCAGCTGAGCACTAGCTGCCCAGCTTTCTTGTCAATTTCACAGCTCCAGTGGAGCCAGGAGATTGACAAGAATGACAATCAACAGCAGATGTAAGGAAGGTAGTGTCTACTCTGCGTTACCCTAACTACACTGACATGAGCTTTACACCCATCAACACTCATAGGTAAGATAGTTTTATTATGCTGGCATAGATGGGGAGTTACATCAATTGGAGGAGTGTGAACACTTTCAGTATTTTGTGGACAAAAGCTGACGTTTGTCAAGAAAACTTTGTAGTGTGTAGACCACCCCTTAGGCAGAGCCCACTCTTCCAGACAGGAATACCTGTTCCCTCTCCCATCCACCTTCACAGAGCTCTGACATTCAAATCCCTTGCTTAGCCAGTTCAGTTCAGATAATAGTGACCCTGGAATCTTAACAGGTTAAGCAGTTTTGCTGCCCTTTGCTCATACATTAAGGGGAATGACTCTTTGTTACCTTTATTTAACATGAAAGTGGTTTGTAACCTAACGCCAGCCAAAGGGATCATTTGGGCAAAGCAATCCATCCTGCTGAGCACCTAAGCCTTATCGGACCCTGATGCTTGTTCCCTTCCTCGCCAGCCAGCTCTGCTCAGGTCAGGCTCTGCTTATGTCTGTCAAGTTTCAAAAGCATATAAGTGTAGATATCATGATGAAATTGTTTAAAATTTATATCGACTTACATTTTCACAGTTGCAGGAAATTATGGGGTGGGTGGTCAGACAATAATATAATGACATGTTGAGATTCAGAATGTTAAAGCTTTATACAGTTAAATACAAATAGTCAACATGGCCTGTCAAAATATACAAAGAAATATCCTTAAATCCAATTCTAATAAATTCCCAAGCAGCTTTTGTCTTAGTTGGTTTATCTGTAATTTCCAGTCATTATAGATGGGAAATGTTGGGGGTTTTTTTATGGTGTGTATGTATGGTGAAATTGATACTTACTGATTTAAACCCTTCCCAGCCTGATTTTAAGCAGTAACTTGTATCTCTCTGGATAGTCTTGTCATCCATATAAATGTTCAATCTCTCTTTTGAATCTTGCAGAGATTTTTGGCTTCAATGAATTCCAGTCTAATTATGTGTTGTGTGAAGAAGTCGGCTATGGCTGGAGTCCAAGGTCTGGGACCCTCCTACAACGCAGGGTTCTCGAACCTGGGCTCCAGCATGAGTCTGATCATTATTCTACATGGCAGTTAAAAAGCCTTTTAGCCTGAGTCCCACAAGTCTTACTCAGCAGGCACGGGTTAGCCTTGGTATACAACTGCAGTGTAGACATATCCTTTGTGTCCTAGCTCCCCTCCAGGTACAGCCCATGGCTGACTTGCTTCTCATGCTTTTATTAACCCTTCCAGTGGCTTTCACTGCAAATGGCCATTGAGGGGAGGTCTTTATTTAGCTGTGGAAGTAATGCCCAGGTCCCTTTCCTAAGCTGATACACTTAATTTAGAATCCAGTAAGGCTATAGTTGTTTCAAAATCAGTATGCCAACTCCAGATAAAGGTCGTCCAAGATTCCCTAATTTCTACCTTGTATTTCCTCTCAAAGGCCCAATATTAGTGTGCTGTGACTCCCACCAAATCTGTTAATGTAAAATGAATTTAGCCCACAAGGAAGCAAATGTTCTCTTTCCACTGTAAACTAAAATAGGGCCATTTTAAGGGGTGGTGGGCAGGTGACTGCACTGAATTAGGCTCTACTTTAATAACAAAATAAATCCTTCTGCTGTTAAAATAAAATAACACATGAATTCTTTTTCAAATGAAAATACCTAATTTATTGTGCTGCTTTATATATTTTTAAATCAAATTGATTTTTTTTATTTTAAAAGCTTGCTGAGAAAGCAGGACGTCTAACCAAAAAAAAAGAAGTTTGAACTATTTTTTGTACATACATAATTCATAAAAAATATGGCAATGTTTTCCCCTCAAAATTAAGAGGGGGGGGGGAAACCCCTGTGGCTGGGTTGCGAATGAGATTACTATGAGTTAACCTGGCAGGAATTCATATTCTAAAATTAAAAATTATTAGCAGTGAACAAGGGCCCAAGTCTGCTCTCCCATTGTGGAAATTTTGTCACTAACTTTATTTGGGAGCAAGATCAGGCTCTAAGAACTTTGTTTTCCTTTTGAATCATGGGATTTACTCAGGCAGCTGCATCAGGTATTAATAGCACTTAAAGGAGCAGTTCTCAGTCTAATGAAAATGCTCATGGATGTCAATGGAGAAATGATAATTTATACCAGTGGAGGAATTGCACCCATGCATGTACATTTCCTGATATGAGAGTAAACCACACAACCTTAACAACAGACGTGATAGGACCATATTAAATGGATAAAAAATTGCACCCAATTACACAAGAGGTCACATTCTGATCTCATTTACATCAATATACATTTGGAATAATTCCACTGAATTCAGGGTAGTTACTTCAGATTTATCCCCAAAGTAATAAAGCAGATTTTGGCCCCAGGGCTGAGTTTGACTTCTAGTGCTGTAACATAATGAATTCTTGAAACTATAAAGATAACAGAGGCCTACACGCTTTTTACTGATGCATTTTATGAAGCTGCTTTCTTTTAAGAACAAAATAATTTGAAACACCTTGGAAACTCATTCATCTTATCTGGCAAAAGCTAAACTGCAACATTTTAGCTTCACTCCACTGGGAGTGACTGATAGGCCAGCTCCACATGAAGAGAAAGCATGTCAAGCCTCTTATAATTTGGCCATAGATTTCAGAGGACATCTGCAAATCATTGTGTGAATCAGAAAAGTACAAATTCACAACAATTATACTCTTTCCAGTTGTGTTTGAAATTTCCTGTTTTTGAGGTTTCCTTGGTTGCTAACACATAGGCGGCTAAACACTAGCTGCTCCAAATGGCTCAGATCTGCAGACCCTTTGATCAATTATCTAGCCAGGATTAAACAATTTCTATATAATCGGGGGGCGGGGACAATACTTTTTTATTTTTTTGTAAATATAAATATTCAGTAAGCACTTCCTGCAGCTTTCCATGCAATACGAGCTACACGCTTGTGTTAATAAAACCTCTGCTCTGCTATTAGTTTTCTATATCTAGGGATATTCTGCTTTAACAGCAGGGCCCCTTCCTCTCTATTGTACTAAATCTTATTAGAGTGGCTCTTAGCGATGGATTATTCTGAGCTTTAAATATTGTCAGTGATAAATTGGAGCTTTGTAGCTAAAATGAGACTACTGTTGTGAGTCTCTTTTTGTTAGGAGGGATGGAGAGATTCTATTTATTTTTCTCTTGGATCACTTTATTTATATGTTGGGGCTCATTTTCTGGAAAGGGAAGTAAATGGGGGGAGGTGGGAGGGGGAGAATCTGAGACAATTATGTCATACTAATTTACTCTGCTCCTGAGCTAAACTATTTCACTTTTCATTAACTGATATCTCTCTATAGAGAGACTTCTTAGGACAGGTAGATAATGTTTGCTGTGTACAATTAATATGTTAATGATTTTTCCATATGTGTTGGTATGTTCTGAAAATGTAAGTGGTAACAAATTATTCATAATATATATGTCAGAAGCCTGTAAATTTTTTCCCGCTTAATAATTCTAATTACATTTCACTGGATAAATCAGATATGACTATACCAGATTATGGAGAGAATTTAAATCTTCTTAGACAGACAATGTAAAAAATACAGTAAAAAATAGCCAACTTCCCCAGTGGTATTTTTAAGTTCCTTAAATCAAGCTAGTCTAATAAGCTCTGAAGTAGCGATGCCTCTATATTCGGACTGTCTGCTGCCAAGTGCTCTTATACCCTTCATGACTTTTTATTGTGAATATTCAATATGCAATTTTGCAGTGATCACAGCTATGACGCATTTAATATTTTCTTCAAATCAGGGAAGGCACTATTCCTCAATGAGGCTGCACACGTGAAATATCTAAGCGTAACTGTGTTTCAATAAAGTGGTGGTGGTGCTGTTTTGTTTTATTTAATAAATGGGAAAAGTGCATTGGGTGTGGGTGTTGCAGATAAACTCCCAGATGATAGCATGGTCAAGGCGAGCTGGGTCGAGGAGCAAAGGGAGTCCAAGATGGTGAGTGCAGATGGTGAAGAGGGTAGTTGGGTTGGTGGTGATGGGGGGGAAGGGGGAGGGTGCTTCCAGGCCACTACCCTTGATAGCCATAACAACTGTAACTACCACCGTCATGAGAGCAAGGATAAAAAGGTCATTCAGCAATTAACCCTCTCCACAGTGTCCTGTAGCAGGCCTGCGTGCTCCTTCAACAGTGGTGGTCCTCTTTCTCCTCAAGGGCAGCAGCAAGCTCCTGAGCAGCGAGAGCAGCCAGGAGAGCCCATGGATGGTAACAGTGCTGGTGGGGGGTCATTCACCCCCCTTCAGGAGAGAAGGCAGGTCAGCAGGGCCCTCAGCAGCAGCAGCCAGGGAGACTATCAGCCAGTGAGATAGCAAAGAGGGATCTGGTCCAGTGGAAGCCAGGCAGGCACTCTGGTCCCTGCAGCTCCACACCCGAAGGAGAGGGACAGAGGGCAAGGATATCAGTCCTTGACTGAGAGAGGCCCTTTTCCCTATAAGCTAAGAGGTATGTGCAGCGGGTATAAGAGGCCAGGGGAGACTAAGCTGCCCCAAACAGGATGTGGCACACCTCACAAAGGTGAGACCGAGGATGTGCTTTGCCACAGTCCATCCTATGGCAAGACATTCCTTGTAGATAGTGCCATAATTTTTTCTCCTAGGCCAGCAATTTCTTAGTCAGGTATGCAATGGTGTGTCTCTTTCCCTCAGCATCAATCTGCACTGTCTAAACCCATATCTCAGGCATTTGTGAATACAGTACAGGGTTTGCTGGGTTTACTGGAACCATATCTCTATTCAGGGCTTCCTTCAATTCACTTGGAGGCCTTTTCACACCATTCACAGTCCAGTCCACCTTGTCTGTTTGTTTTACCCTTATTCAATTTGGTAATGGGCACAACCCAAGAGCTGAAGTATTGTACAAATCTCCTGTAATACCTACCATCCCCATAAAGGATTGGATCTGCTTTTTGGTTTTATGGATAGGCCAATCCAAGGATCTCAGCCTTTGCTAGTTCTGGCTTAATATGGCTGCTTTGCACCTGGTTGCCCAGATAAACTCTCCCTGCCATCCCCACTTTTCACTTCTCCTCTGTTGCCTACAATAGCAGGGGACTGGACTCCATGACTTGGAATGTCCCTTCCAGTGATATGTTTATAGTCAGTCTTGCATCTGAGCACTCGTCAGCAAGAGTCATGTGCTATTCCTGGGATTGGTTAGAAAAACAAGTATTGTCAGTATATGCCAAGGCGAATACCCTCATGCTTTTCAAAAAATGGTCTACCAGATGCTGAAAAGTAGGTGGAGCTCCCTTCAATCTGAAAGATTAAAACCAGGACCTCAAAAAGACTTACAGGTGGGGTAAATACCACTTTGGCCTCAGGGCCTTAAGGTACCTGCCAACAGCCTTTTGTGAGGTGAATTATAAGAAGGTTTTGTATACCATCCAACTTGTCTAATACCCTTTCTGCTCTAGGCATGTGGTATGGATCAGACTGTGATGACAATGAGCTTTCTGTATCCACACAGAATCTAGTTGGCCTCCTCTTTTTGGATACCCGCACCACAGGTATTCAACTCTCTCTGCTCAACATGCACTCTTGCCACACTACCACCACTGTTGGTGTGAGGCCTTGCCTGTAATTCCTTTGTTCTGGGACAGCTTTACTGTAGTTTTCTTGCACATCAACTTCCCAGCTGATTTAAAATATCAGATAGAAAATATTGTTTCATCTTTGTCTAAACTGCTTTCCTTTCTTGTTCATGATATGATTACACACTGTTTTATAATGTAGCAGTACCATTTAATTTTATTTAGTTTTGGATAGAGCTAATACGGAAATTCTATATAAAGTTAAAGTTACATAATATTTGCAGCAAGTAATTTGTAAGAGAGGAAAAATATAAATGAACACCCCTAAAGCACACCAGGTAGCCTACAAAACAAAACTGTTCCTAGTGACTAGAACTACTTATTTTAAAATTTATCACTTTGAGGATTACATTTTTAATAAAAATTAAACAGCCATGATTTGGTTTGGTGACCTGCTAATAATGTATATGGAGATCAAATGGTTGAATTATGCCAAAGATTGTCGGGTAGTTGGAGATGGTTGCCAACTCTCAAACAGTTTCTGTTCAAGTTCTGAGAAACGTCTCTTGTTCCATTGACCAGCAAAATAGGAAAGTGGTTTAAAAATGGATAAATTGACCCTGAGGGGAAAAAGTAAATGAGCCACAGGGAGCATTACCAAAACTTTTACTAGCACCATTGTTTGGTCCCTGTTAGATCAGAATCCTGTCCTCTCCGCAAATGACTGATTAGATGAGAACTTCCGAATATGCAGAGTGAAAGAGACGTGATAAGGCACTGACATAAGAGAAAATGGAATATGCAGGACAAATGGTTCAACAAAAATCTTCCCTCAGGCAACAGGTCATGTTTTCACTCATATAGAGATAGGGAATTGGTTAGAAGGAAGGACTAGACTTGATGGTGCTTTCTTATGTTTGAAGCAAATATTGCTTTTGAGATTGTTTATTATGTCTGGAGACAATATTCCTCCTAACATATTTTCCTTTAAAACAACGTGTTTTAATAGAAAGGTGTCTTACAGAACTTTAGCACTGAGGCATTTTAAACCTTAATGGATATGGCACTTTTATTTGAATTCTACTTAAATGTGTGCCCATCAACTCTATTCCCCTTCAAATTTCTGTATGGCTGCTTTTACATCTATAGGATAGCAAAACTTATGACCAAAGATTGACTAAAAGTCTGTAACCTGATGGGATAAAGTTAATCCAAATCAACTACCTGTCATGATTTATGATACCCAGTTACTTAAAAAGCACAAAAATAAGTAAGTGGAAATATAAGAGCAGAAGCATTTTCTGAGCTGTGGGATTGTCATAGAGTCTAACACCTGATATGGCCACTCAGAGTAGCAGGTCCCATGCAATAACACATTTTATTTTACTTTCTAAAGAAACTGTGGCTCAAGTCATCCATCAATTAAATTAATCTGGAAAAAAAGAAAGTATGACAGCAGTGGCCGTTATAAAACAGAGGTGCCTTGTTTCACTGAGTGACACTAATTATAGATAAAAGCTTTATAAACACACCCCTCTGTTCTCTGAATGCTGAACAACATACACTGAAACTGGCATAACAAAATCGATGTGCATGTATAAATCGAAAATAACTACTTATCTAATTGAACACAGATAAGAAAATAAATCAGGAACACTTAAGCTCATTTTATGTACAAAGGGTAATTTTCTACTTTTTTGGCAATGCTAAAAGTGACCCATTGGAGTTCTTCCATTTGTGGTATTCCAAGACCTGGTCTACATACAAACATTTACTGTTATAATGAGATTGGCCTCCTAAAACTGATTTAGTTATTTTGCTGCAAGTCTGTGTGTGGACACTCTTCTTTTAGAATAGAAGTAGTTAAATAACTTTAGTTACCTGTAATTTGAAATAAGAATCCAGACACAGATTTGCACTCAAATAACTAAAAAAAGCTTTAAAAAGCTGATTTGGTTAGATCAGTGCAAGTATTATGTAGGGTTGCACTATGATGAAAGCTTTCTACCTATGCCAAATAGTACTTGCTTTTTGAGGTGGAGAGAGATACTGCTATACAAATGCAAGGCACATTTATCATCATTATAGTCAGAGGTATCTGAACGTGAACTTTGGAAGAAATAATTAGAAATATTTATGCACATTTATGGGTTCAAAATTAACTGAAATCATTAAAAGATGGTGCCATAGGCCAGGGCACAAGACAATGAAAAAAGCTATTCTATATGCACCACTGGTCAGAAGAAGGAAACAATGATTGACTATATAATGTTGGCAATAGGAAATAATACCAACTATATATCATTATATAAATTAGTTAAGTTTCATTGTATTCTGTCTTGTGTGCTATAATTTAAAAGTGTATATAGCAGAAATAGAAAGCATCCAAAGATAGGCACTGAAATATAGATATGAGTATGATTGATGCAATTTCTATTTTTCTTAAATGCATGAATTTGTGTTGGTTCACACACCATGGTGGTGGCAGAAATGCTGATGCCAGACAAAGAAGCAGAGCTAGAATAGGCTTTTCACACAGGTTTAAGTATATTGTAGACTGTAGAGTATGACAGATAAAATACCGCTTGCCAGTAAATTTGTGCTGAAATATGACTGCTGTACTCTCTGTACTAACTTATTCGAACTAATTTTAGTTAGTTTGAATTAGCTTAATTCGAACTAGAAAAAGTTAGTTCGAACTAAGCAAGTGCCATTCATGGCACTTGCTTAGTTCGAATTAGCGATCCCCATTCATTTCAATGGCTGGTTAGTTCGAACTGAGAAATTAGTTCGAATTAACATGGCCACATTGGCTAATTTGAACTAGTTAGTTCAAATTAACCCTTTAGTTCGAATACCCTATTCAAATTTATTAGTTCGAATTAAGGAAGCCCTTAATTCGAACTAACTAAAGCCTAGTGTAGCCATGGCTTTAGTTAGTTCGAATTAAGGAGGCTTAATTCGAACTAACTTGCCAGTGTAGACATAGCCTTTGAGATCATGACTTAATTTGATGACCTCATGAATACAACATTTTTTTAAAATGTACTGTAGTCCTCAATGCAGAAACATACAGATGGACTAAAATGAACAGATTTTCTGCTTGGGAAAGAAAGTGAGATATACTTACTAGTGGAACCAAATCTGCCTCTTCCATGTTGGGCTAAAGAGTGGGGCTGAACACACACAGCATGCTTCTCATCCATCTTTCCATGGCAACTGGATCAGGGTCATCAAGGAGCACGCCGCCACACTTGAATCCTTCCTCTGTTCCAATTTATGGTCTGGTGGGGCTACCATTCAGCTCCATGACTGGGATTAATTGGTGTGTAAAGTGTTCAGTAAGCCCTCCCTGACAATGAATTTTAAAACCAAACTTTGGTAGTCAGTGTGCTATACAATGGACAATAGCTGCAGATAAACATCCACTGATTTGTTACAATCTAGTGTTTTAACTGGGATTACTTTTTTGGTCTGTTCATTCCAAAACACCTTCTACAAATTAAACTAAACTTTCAAATTTGGAGGCCATATATTTGCAAATGGTCTTAACCACAATACTTTGGAGATTCTCAATGTTCTTATTAATTACTAGATGCCTGATGCTACTGACACAATAGTTGCTTTGAAATTATGATATGCCAGGTAATGAATTCCTTTTTCCTCTAGTGCCTATCTCTTTCTTTCTGTATGAGATGTATTAAGTGGTTACTCATCTGTTTTGAACAAGAGCTGTAGCCTCCAAACAAGCAAAAGTAAATGCTTGATTTGGACAGTTATGCTGAAGAAGTCTGAGACAACCTAACAACTGTTTTCCCATCCTGTTGTGTGCAGTTTTCCTTGAAAATACATATATGCATATAGTAAGACAGAGCATCAGCTTCTAATCTGACTCCTATCAGCTGTGGTGGGTGCTTCCTGTAGGGGGAACTCACTAAAGAAGAATACTCTGTATGAGAAGACATGATAGGAAGAGAGGGAAAAGGAAGCTCCTAAATATCAAATTTATTCTGTACAAAGCTTGGGGGGTAAGTCTGTGGGAGCTTGTCTTCACTGATGGCAATGAATTTGTTGCTGTCAGATCGATCTTCCTGATTGGCTGAGCAGATCTGTGACGACCCGCTCAGCTGAAGTCGATTGAGTAAGACCATCCCAGCAAGGAGGAGTAGGCAATCGGAGGGAGATACGCAAGGTATTTTAAGTACTTTGCGTATCGCACTCCAATTGCTGCCGAAATCATGCTGCGGTGTAGACCAGAGCTGGGGCAATTATTTTTGGAAACACAAGGCTTTGTCCTAGCACAAGGAACTTTAAAGTTTTATTTCTTTAAAATGGTAATTCTTTATTTGAAGAGGAGCAGTATTATTAAAACCAATATGCCCTAATTATTTCAAGATTTGTGATACTGATAATTATTTTGAATTACCCTTCAAATATTGATAATCTTAAACTTTCCATTAAGGGCTTTCTCAAGTCTCTGTGATATCATTTGTGTACGCATATTGACCATCAGATCTGAGTTCTTATCTGAACAGATGAACCCTGGTTAAGGTTAGCGATGACACATGACAGGGCATGGATTGTTGTCCTACAATTGCGTGTTTTGAGTGTGGCATGAGGTCAAAGGCCAAGTGTCCTTAAATATCTGAGAAGTACAACTGCAGGACAAAAATGCACACCCTAGAGTGCTTTACTGGGAGCAGTCAGGTTTGTGTTGTTTTGGTGCGAGGGGTGGGGTGGGGAGAGATTGATAAAGGTACACAAATGATTTCAGAATCTGTATTCTGACTAGTCTGTTGCCCTTGTGCAATTGCTGTATAATAACCCACTAATAACCAGTCAGATTGCCCAATTTCCAAATAACATTTTACAATGTTTATTTTTTCTCTAACGCCTGCAAAAAGCACAAAAATGGAATTTTAAATTAACTTTGCTATACGATAGGGTAGAACAAGGCACTTAGCTTGACAAAGGCCTAAACAACTGAAATACTGGCAATGAGGCAGCTTGCAAAAAATTTGCTTCTTTGATCTTTGTTACACAGAAATAAACACGAAGTTCTATATGCCTCTTCTCTATTAGGAAGAAGTTTATTTTAAACTCCAGTTTGCCCTGGAGTTGTAGAGACCCTAAATTACACTGCCATTTGGAAATGTGACTGTTTATTTTGCTTTAACTCTGTGAATTAAAACCACAAATAAAAACATCAAGAGGGAAATTTATTAGAATCGAATAAGCACACTATAACCCTCAAATGAAAAGGGCTAGGATAGAAAAATTGTGTGCTAAAGACTTTCTGACCTCATTCTATATTTTTTTGATTAATAGTTTCTAAATGGTCATAACTCAGTTGCTCTAGATATTTTCAGTTACTATTGTTAGACAGCAAAGAAACCAGTTTCTTCAAACCCTATTTTATTGAACTTGTCTTTGAGTCATTGGAAATGTCATTCTATCATGTCTAGAAACAATTTTTATTCACAGCACATCTGGAAAAAAAACTACAATTAGTTCTCACTATACTTCATCATTTCAATACAGTTTAAAACAAATAATTGAATTTTAAAAAATAAAAATGGGAAGATATGGATTGCAAGTATCAGTGACTAAGTGTTATTTGACTTTAGCTGCTTTGTCTATGCTTACACCATCTAATAAAAGATATGGGTTTCGAGTGATTAAATTCAGCAGCAAGGCTGTCAGGCTGAAGAGCTTTCGATTCAGTATTTAATATTGGATTTTTTTAATTAGTGCATCAGTAAAACAAGTTATTAAAGCACTATGTCAGTTGTACTAAACACATTTGTGATGCTCTGAGTGACTTACCCTAGATTTACACATATGGAAAGAGGACTGAGGCAGGTATTCTCAGTGGAGGCTTGAGGGCTACAGAACTTGTTACCACTGGAGATTAAGCAGAGCCTGAGTCAGGTTTAACCTGAATCCTGAGTGTGGCAAGATGTACCTATTTCAGAAGACATTTCCCAAATAGCTGGGAAATAAGTCATCTTGGCTGTGCAGCCTAAGCTGTGGAAGCTGAGGGGAACCCATCCTTTTCGAAGGATTCCAATCCCTGTTTTATATTTATGAAACACCAAAATACCAGTCAAATTCCAAAGGGGTAGCCGTGTTAGTCTATTGTAGAAAGACAACAGAGTCTTGTGGACTCTGTTGTCTTTCAAAATACCAGTGTGATGGGCATGCTACAAATGTGTTCAATTATAATATATGGAAGAAAAAGTAAGCATTTTACATTTTGAATTTTTATCAATGTTTTTCATACTACAATGCAGTAATTTTATCTTATTTAAGTTATTTAACAAAGAATATTTTGTGATTTAAAAATTAAGATGGAGGGCCAGAGTCTCCCCTGATATAAATCATCTTCAGTCCATTGACTTCAGTAGAGTCACACTGACCCACAGCTAAGGGTCTGTGCAAATACTATAACATGTTGTTTAAATATTGCCTTTTAAAAATACCTCAGGTAAAAATGTAATGAAGTTTCTGTAAAAGAAATTCATATTGTCAACTTGGTCCACAACAAAATGAGCAGTTAATCTCAGTATAGCAGACAAAGAGGAGGACAAAAAAATCCATCTGCAACATTGTTTTATCTCCCATTTCCTAGGAAAATGTATTTGCTCAGTTGGTATGGTTGTGGTGTCCATTCTGAAAGCAGAAATTTTGCATTATTATTTGCCATTTTCATGGAAAAACCAAAACAAAGGAGGAGCTCTGTGGCACTTTTAAAGATGAACAACAACAAAAACCTTCCTTCTTTGATTTGTTCATCTTTAAAAGAGTCACGAACCTCCTTCTTTGTTTTGGTTTTGCTGGAATAAACTAACATGGCTACCCCCCTGGAACTTGTCATCTTCATGGAAGTTATTCTAGGAAAGGTAAAGTAAAACACAGGTTTTGTATTTAGTTCTGAAGGGGGTAAGAGATGTGGTCAAGGGCTGATGGATCCTGTGCACTGATACAGCATCCTAGGATAAAACATGCAGCTCCACGGTACTGTACTTGAAGATCCCAGATGTTGAGGTAGGCATGGTCATAGGTTGTTCCTAACATAACCGGCAAGATCATTGATGAAATCCTAGCCCCACTGAAGTCAATACACCTCAGGAATTTAAAATGGTGCCTGCCAGAGGACCAAAGGTGTACATGGAGCACAGAGGTTTCGTTTGTTAGAGGACTTCCTGCCACATGTTGTATCATATGGAACTTTTCATGGGGTTCTTTTTTCAATTCCAGATAACCATATTGAATGAAATTTAGAAATTCACTGATTTGTGTCTAATGTCAGAACCACTTAACAATAAAAATTAGCAAGGCAAGACACCTCCTGAAAGCAATCTTATTTGGATTAAAAAAAAAAAAAAATCTTAAAGAATAGAATATATGAGGAAAGATTGCTTTCAGGAGGTGCTAATTTTTATTGTTTAGTGATTGTGACATTGCAGACACAAATTAGTGAATTTCTAAATTTCATTCAATATATATATAATTTTGAAAATTCTGCCATTTAACTTAAATAAAAAAGAAAACATAGGAATGTTGGTTACCTAGCTGGAATTTTATAATGAACCTAATTCTATGCATGTTTTAGAAAGCTCTAAGCAATGATAAAAAATTTCTTATTGGGAAATGTAATTATATTTTTTTATCTCTGGTCTAACGTTGGCCATGTAGTTCTCTTAGTAAAATGTAGAAAGCAAAAGTTTTGTAGGTGCTGTTTTACTGTAGAGGGCACTATTGTTAATGATAACTCCTGAGAATGAAGTATTACTAGAGAGAACATTATACTGTATGGAAGAAGAAAAGAGGCAGAAATATTTACACATGCTCTTAATAAATATGGCTCAGCTGCCTTTTGTCTGATGAAGAGGGCTTATGATTTTTTTCTAAATGAAGACTTTTTATGGTCTGTATTAATAGTTTGCTTTATGTCTTGCATTGACATTGTAGTTTATGTACTACCGTAATATGTTGAAAGATTTGTTCATCATTGGAAACCCAGTAACTCTGATTAATCTGGAACCCTTGTGACCAGGTAACTCACTCTTTCTGGTTCGTTCTACAATATTTCATGTCAAGTGGGTTTTGTTTTTTTGTTGTTTTTTTTTAAAGAAAGTGTTTTGTTTTGTTTTTTTAAATTAAGACACAGCACAGCAGATCTTTCTGGAATATTGTGTGTGAATGAACAATTTTCTTCAATTTTAATAATTTTTCTTTTTAATGTCTAATTTTTTATTTTTACTCTATCATTTGTAATATTGATGCAGAAACTTAGCAGTAGATTTGTTTGTGTATTTCCTTGTTGGTTTTATCCTTTTGAGAAAGTATTATTTCTATCCACTGTTTCTTATGGAGCCCAGACAAAAAAGATATACTTCATTACTTTGTTTCCATATGAGCAATTGTGTGAATATCTCTGAGAATTGGGATTTATTTGCAAGATTCTGCTTTGCTTTACTGGCTGATTCTGAGGAAGCTTAGCATAAAATATTGCACTGTAGCTCTTATAAAGAGATATATTTAAAAACAAAATCTTAGATGGGACAATAGGTTGCTAGTTTGTTTTTTTAAACAAAATTTTAAGGACACTCCTCCAGTTTACAATAGGTTTATAAAGCACTTGCAATTTTGCTCAAAATAAACAGATTCTTTCTAATTCTCAGTGCTTGATTTTATTTCGCTCTTTATGTCTTAATACTTTTTAAATAACAAAATTTAACCTAAAGCTAACAGAAATTGAAAAAAATTATCTTAAAATGTGAAAAGTCACGACTGCAGACTTCTTCATTTTTCCAACATGAAAAAATACAATTAGGAACTGATCATTAACCATTTCAGAAGAGGAAGAGTGCCATAAAGTCTAAAAAAACCCCAGTAGTTTAATGTGTTGATCATAACAAAACAAAGTATAGCGCTATATCCTTTATACACTCGTATGAGTTGTATCATACTCCTTAATCAATTAAAGATGTCTTTAGATTCCTTATTCATGCCATCTCATGATTTGCCTAGATACCCTCATCTAAAGATATTTAATATCCAAAATAGTAGCCCTTGTCAGCAAATTTGTTTTTAGGGAAGTGTTCATCCTCTGTTGGCAAAGGACTATGATTAAAGTCCTTAAAAAATGTACAGCTCCTTACTTCAAAATCATTATTTCCCACTGAAAGAGCCATTCATTCAGGAATGAATAGATAGATAGATTCAGCACTTCCTCTCCTTTAATATACTTCCCCAAACATTTTACCCCATCCCTGTCCATGTCCCCGTCAGCTGGAGCTCGGAGCAGGGCAACGGTCAGGGTTGGGGGCTGTATCTGCAAGTAGGGCCAGGGTTGGGGGCTGTGGTGGGTCAAGCGGCTGGGGGTTAAGGGGTCTTGAGACAAGCTGGGGGCTGGGCACTGAGAATGTGGCAGGGTCCCATGACTGGGGGCTGAGGTGGGGACCAGATGCTGAGGCCACACACTGCGACTGGGGGCCAAGGCTGATCCAGGAGTCAGGAGCCAAAGCTGAGCTGGGAGCCAGGGCCAGAAGCCACAGGTGGGCAGAGCTTGGGGCAGTGTGGGGCTGGGTAGTGCTCTCTCCACACCCAGGTGGGCTGGCCTCAGGCCTGGTCACACCCCTCTGAACATTCCTCTGCTCCCGCTATTGGAGGGCATGCCCTACAGTTCGAAGGCCTCTATTCTAGACAAAGTTCCTGTTTGTAATTTCATTCCTGGTCATCAACAACTTCAGTAATTGCCTACCTGTATGCTCCAGTAATCCTCAGAAAATTTCTCCAGCATCTCTGGAACAATGTTCTTCCTCTTCAAATCTGCATCTTGTGTGTTTTTCCCAGCAGAGATTCAATTTATGGGCAAAACTTCAGCGGGGTCAGCAATTTATCCTGGATATTCATCTTCCAATTGCTTTTCCAGCAAACCTGGATCCTGTCGCTTCCGGCTCCTTACAAACAAATCAATCTTTCAGTAGTAGCTCATAGGCTAGTTCCACACCCCATTTACTCTTGCACTATATTAGTCAAACACATTTTAAATCTCTATAGTCTGTGCGGCTTTTCCACAGAAAACCAACTCTAGAAGAAAAACATAAAATCAGCACTGATAAAGTCTGCGGATGACACCAAAATTAGGGCATGATGAAGAGGACAGGTCACTGATACAGAGAGCTCTAGATTGCTTGGTAAACTGGGTGCAACAAACAAGGTGTATTTTCATGCAGGTAAATGTATACATTTGGGAACAGAGAATGTAGGCCATACTTACAAGATAGGGGAATCTATTCTGGGAGGCAGGGACTCTGAAAAAATTTGAGGAGTGGTAGCAGATAATCAGCTGAACATGAGCTCCCTGTGTGACAGTGTGGGCAAAAGAGTAATGTAATCCTGGAATGCATGCAAAGGGAATTGTGAGTAGAAGCAGAAAGGTTATTCTACCTCTGTATTTAGCATTGGTGCAATCACTTGCCAGAACAGTGTCCAGTCCTGGTGCCCACAATTCAAGGACATTGTTGCTAAACTGGAGAGAGTCAAAGAAGAGCCACAGGAATGATTAAAGAATTAGAAAATATGCCTGATAGTGATAGATTCAAGGAGCTCAATCTTCTTATCTTAACAAAGAAACAGTTAAGGGACAACTTGACTACAGTATGTAAGTATCAACAGGAGAACAAATATTTAATAATGGGCCCTTCATGCTAGCAGATAAAGATAGAACACAATTCAATGGTTAGAAGTTGAAGCAAGACAAATTCAGACTGGAAATAAGGCATACATTTTTAACAGTGAGAATGATTAACCATTGGAAAAAAGGTTGTAGTGGATTCCCTATCACTGACAATTTGAAAATCAAGATTGGATGTTTTTTCTAAAAGATGTGCTCTAGGAATATTTTGAGGAAGTTTGGTGGTCTGTATGACAGAAGAGATCAAACTAGATGATCACCATGGTTGTTTCTGTTTTAGAAGCTATGAATCTAGCCCTTTCTGGCAATTCCCTTTCCATTCTGGTCCCTGTGATCTTCACAGCCTTGTTTATTTTATATGCTGTTGTGATGAGTGTTCCACTCAAATGAGCTCTTCTAGCATCAACATTCTATCAGTTTTTCCCTTCAGTGTCAGCTCCATTTATCTCAACTACTAAAACAGAAATTCAACACAGTTTAGCTATGAAACTTCACACAAATAAGTTCTTTTTTCCCCACTGTGCTCCTATGTTTCTTAGACATTTTCAAGTCAGCTTTTGCTATAGTGTAAGACAGCCTGATTTTCAGAGGCATTGTACAGTCGAAGGTCCCAAAGCAAAGAGAACAATACAGCCCCAGCTTTCAGACACAGCTCATCTTCCCTAGCTTTCCTCACTTTGATTATACCCAGTTCTCCATTCTTAGTTCTCTTTGAACCCTAATCTTTCTCTCAGAACTGAGTTAGAGACATTAGTTTTATTGGGCCTGATCTTCACAATCATTCAGTGGGGAGTTTTTTATATGAGATGGACCTTTAAGATTGGATTTTATAATATTCTATAGATAGAGGGAAGGTGAAAGACTCTATTAAGCATTTATGGTAATATAATCATGACTCGTACTCTACTCATACCTGTAGTGATGTAAGCAACACAAAAACAAGTTGCTGAGTCATTTGGCGAAGGGGTTCCTAACACAAGCTGCTTATGCAGTGTTATAGCCATGTTAGTCCCAGAATATTGAAGAGACAAGGTGGGTAATATTTTTCTCTCTAACCAGTAAAAGTCCGTCCAAAAGAGGTATTAAACTCTCAATGAATAAGGGATCGTTCTCAGAGTCCTTTGGGCTCCTTCTCCAATACTGGGAAAAAGGAAGTGGAGCCTTCCTTCCAAATGCCTTCCAGCCCCTCTAATCCCTCCACAAGACGGTCTTACCAGACTAATAGAAGCGGTTACAGTGTTCCCCTTGCCTTCCACTGCTTTCTGACCATGGCGAGGAACTCAGAACTTTCCTTCCTTCCCATGCTATTCCTAGTGGGAAAGAGAGTTCCAGACTTATCTTTCCCCTAGCTCTTCATTTCTTGGTTTTCAGAGATTTGCGTGTGGGAGAGCATGAAGAACCACTAGGCAACCTTAACCGTGTTAACGAAGTTTGGACGAATCTAATAGAATTTTATGTCCCAGCTTGTTCCTGTTTAAAACATTGATGTCAATGGAATCAAGTCCTACATTCCTAGCCTGAGTGGCAATTTCAATGGAACTATTATGTTATTTGTATTGCAGCAGTGGCCCCCATTCTGATCAGAGCCTGATCATGTTATCCACAACACATAGTAAGTCAGTCCTTTCTCTGAAGAGCTTACAGTCTAAACAGACAAGGTAATCAAAATCCCCCCTTTTTAAAGATGGAGACCTGGAATAGAGAGAGCAACTTGCCCAATGTCACATAGGAAGCCAGAGACAAAGCCAGGATTTAACTAAGACTGAGTCCCAGTCCTATGCGATAACCACCACACCTACTTCTCTATACACTTGTATCTCTGAAAGTAGGTTTTTTTGTCCAAGGGATTTTGTAGGACAGCAGCGAAATAGCAACTTCAACAAGAATGTCAGATGAAATGAAAGAAGTAAGCAAAAAGTGGGGGAGGGGTTTGCTGATTTCTTTCTAACTTTTGGTTCATTCTCTACCCAATTTCTGACCTTTGTCTCATATGGCAAAGATTACTTCTGTGTTTCTTACTGATATCCTGAGGTTACAGAAAGTGATTTCTTCCCTCTTCTGGTACACATGTTGATTGGTTAATTTGTTTGTTTATTAACATGGCTGAAATAAAATAGAAAGGGCATCTTTAAATGAAGATCTGATGTTTAGGTTGCAGTTGTGTGCTGTCTGGAGTTCGTTGCATAACAGTGTGTTCACATTTGCACAGAAATTGCTGGTTTTACTAATTACTAAATGGCAGAATTTATATTTCTTTTTAAAACAAGTTTTATTATGAAACTACACCATTTGAAAAACAGGTAGCAAAAACCTTTCCATGAGGCCTTTCCTTTCTAAAGCCTTACTTTTTGTGACGAGCATGAAATCTTTGATAAACTTTCACATGCCATAAATGTAATTCCAAAGGATCTGACAGATCTGAAATGTTTAGCAGTTTGTAAAGAGGAGAATGAATTACGGTTCGATTAGGTTAAAAGCTGCTGAGATTCTACTGAAGTACTCGTCACAAGGTGATCGTAAATGCCAAAAATGATGAGAGTAACACTCAGCGCTGGCACCACCTTACTTAACCACATGTTTTAATGATGTTATGAGAAGAACAGGTATGTAAAATATGAAACTAAGTAAGACAGCAGTAAATATTAATTTTATGTGACATCAATAATGTCTTAGTGAAAACGGATTTTCAACATACAAAACTTATAATTATTGTAATACCTTTACTTTATACTTAACATTGATTTTGCTGAAATTATTAAGATGTGGGGTGTTTGCTGAAACAGCACTTCTGTCCTTTACCTTCATTCACAGAGAGCATCATCCCAATTCATCTCAGCCTACTGCAAAATCTGACTACTTTTCATTTTAATTAAATTTCTCTTTATTCCTTTACTCCTTTCCTATTCTGAGTTGGGAGGGTTTTGGCTCTATCCTTTCCTCCTCCATGATTTTGTCCTCTCATACAAGTAAAATCATAACAGCATTCACTAGAAAACACAACACGGAAGAAACTGGAAAAGAATGTGTTGCTTTATGCCTTCTATTATTTGTGAAACAGCAGCATAGTAATACTGATAGACTGAATAGCAGGTAACTCAATTGTTCTCATTATAAGACCTATTTTCACTTTAAACATTTTTGCTGAAATGTTCTATGCTTGGGTGACTGCCTGAGGCTGAATTCCATTGGAAAAACAAACAAGGAGTCCTGTGGCACTTTAAAAGACTCACAAATTTATTTATCACATTTCTTTGGAAATATTTCTTTGGGAAGTTTCAGCTAAAATGGTTCAGCCATTTCAGAGAATGGTATTACCTAAATTGTTTTGCTCATGTTAAAAAAGCAAACTGAAAACTAATTCTACAACTGTTCAGCTGAATAGGTTTTTAGCATATTCATGGGTTAGAGTAGGACTTGAAATTTGACAGGATGGTGTCAGCCTTTTGCCATCCCAAATTCGGCCACATTAGCCTCTGAAAATAACACTCTCTACATGCTCAATAGAGATCTGTTAGCTTGGCAGCTAAATTTGCTGTAAACTCCATCTACACTGAGCATGCTCCAGGCTGGAAATACAGGGATTGAGCAGAACTTTACCAGAAGTTGTTTCTCCTTGCTGCAGCTCCAGGCAAAGGAGATAAGATGATGGAAGACACAATTTCTTCTATACTCTGTGTTCCCCTACTGGCATCCAGGCAGCATGTAGGTAGGAGGATAAAACAGCAGAACTGAAATTCAGGTAGAAGCAAGAGTTGCAGGAGCTAGAGTGCAGAGAGAAGCTTGTGGTTGGGGGAATGGGAATAAGAGCTGATGGTGGTGAGTGGATGGGAGCAGAGTTTGGAGGGGAGAGGGACATAATGACTTTAAGGAAGATAGGCTGTAGATAAGAGGATGGGAAGAAGACAGGAGGTGGGGTGGGTTGGAGTAGAACAGATAAGAGAGTGGGAAAGATTTGGGGGGTTTCTGAGGTAGACAGGCATAACAGGGGTGGCCAAACTGCCTTAGGAGCAACACTGGGCTCTTTTACAGTTCAGCTGTGGCTGGTGAAACCCCAATGCAGAGTGGGGTGGGGAGTTTGGGACTACTGCCTGGTGGTGGGGCTAGAGGCTTCTGCCTTTGGGAGGCACCTACTAGGGCTTCTGACCCTTGCGGCGTGCCTGCATAGCCTTCAACCCTGGAGAGGGTGGCTTTAGGGCTTCTACGCCAAGGGAGATGCCTGCTGGCCCTTTGGGCTACAGCAGGTACAACCTGTGGGTCAGAAACACTGAGCACCCCACGCCACCACAGGTCGGAAGCCCAGAGGTCTGGCAGGCGCATCCTGGCTCTCAAATTTCTGAAGATTGTTGTATGCAGCTCAGAGGGCCAGTAAGTTTGGCCAACATGGCCTATAACTACAAGACAAACAAGGAGTCCTGTGGCACTTTTATGGATTAACAATTTATTTATCGCATGAGCTTTCATGGGAGAAAAATCCCACTTCGTCAGACACTTAAAGATGGAGAACTAAGGAAATTACATTTAAAAAGCTTTCATTAAAAAGTACTATGGTTGCAAAGTTCAGCACTCTAAAATCAAGAAATGTCAAAATACTAATTGTCTGTACACTCCTAATTTAGCTCCAGCATGCATGTGTATTATAACACAGCTTTAAATTGTGATCACTTACTATTTGGGGGGAAGGGCAGAAGGGGGATGGCAAAAATCTGTCTCCATCTTGAATTCTGACATTTCCTGGCTTGAACACTTGACTTAGCAACCTTACCTTCTTTTTATCATAAGGTTTTTTGCTTTGTTTGTTTTATTTTAGGATTGTTCATTTGTTTTGGGGGTTTTTTTCCTGATCCAGTTTGTCACATCCTCAGAATTCCCTTTTGAATTTAAGAAGAAATTTGAGTGCATGGACATTCCAAATGTTTAGGAGGCTCACATTTCACTTTACAAAGTCGAATTATTTTAAAAATATATGTATCATTGTTTTTGAGCGTTGTGTTTAAACTTGCAAATATGGGAAACTGGGAAAAGGCTAGACCTAGATTTAAATGATGTGGGCGATTTTGGCTTGATAAGCTTCATGCCTGGAGTCTGGCCCAATTCCCAGTGTTCTTCAATGGAAGAACTTCTGTTGATTTTAGTGGGCATAGGATCTGAAAGTTAGAATAGTAATGCTCTAAGCCAAATTTGCATCAACTGTCCCTATTTTTAAGTCTGCTCTACTTCCATAACCAGCACCTATGAAATTCTTGATGCACAATGAATTCATGATTACAACATACGAGGTGCATTCAACTTAATACCAAAGTAAGTTAAACAAGGTGACCATATGAATTAAAAGTCCTTTTGCATGACACAGACAGTAAACAAAATATTTGAGCAGTTATAGCAAGCATTTTGTACACCAAGCTAAAAAGACAATGTCAAATAGTATAGACCCAAAATGGGATCCATTTTCTACTTGTTAAAATCTAGCAGCAAATCTTCGGGGCTCTAAATAGAATTCAAACAAACAAAAACCCAACAAATTAAAACCCCACCTTTAATTATAAAAATCAAAATAAAGTTATAATTTTTTTTGTCCTCCAAAACCGTTCCTGTTGCCATCACTGAAGATGATGCTGAACTGACTTCAGTGAAAGATAGGATTAAATCTTAAAACAGTAACCAGTGAGCTAGTTCATTTTGGGCTCTTTGAGGAAGAAGCTCTTATCCCACTACTCAAATGCCATAAATTTGGTATCAGTGGAAGAACACTTTCCAGAATTTCAGGATATGAATTGTGTAAGGACACAGTATTCCTTCATTGACAAATGAACAGTGTAGCTGTATCCCTTCTCCCTGCACATTGGTCCTGATATCATGGCCTTTATTATACAGTGTTTCTAGGCAGTTAAATTACTGCCTTGTTTTACCCCAAAGTAGCTGCAATTGTGAATGAAGTTATTCCTCTATTTATTCTTTGTAATATGTATTTGGAACACCTAAGTGTTGTATAATCATAGACTTATTCATCAGTTTCCAAGAATAATACCTTGGGCTCTGTTCCTTCATCCCTGTCCTAAAAAGCTAAACTAACTCAAAGACCATCATCAGGAACTCTATTTCCTTCTATGTGCTTAAAACCCCCTACAAGATACCATTTAAAAGTTGAGCGCAGTAATTATTAAGAGTTGTACAGAAATGCAGAGCATTTATCTTGCATCACCTTAGGCTCAGGTACTAAAAGTCTGCATCAAAATTGAGTAATTACTGTTGCATCATAAAGACAGGTTCCTCCAATTAGCTCCAGTCAGGATATCCAGAGAGTGAGTGTGCCTGTTTGGGCTGCTAGAGGAAACTAGCATGGGGTAGGTTTTTTCTTCAGTCATTCTTCTTCCCTGTGTACACACTGAGGGGTTGATCCAAAGCCACTAGAGCGAGGGGTGGATATTGGTGCTGTAGCATGGGAGCTCTAAGACATTTAAGGCAATGTACTTTTTAAGATCTTTTAGCCTACCAGTCTGTCCCTTTAATGCTGCATGTGCAAGAGTAAAATATCTTTTCTTCTTAGCTAATAAGTCAGAAGTCATAGCAATCACTTCTATGAAGAATCAAACTGAATGTTAATCAAAGTCTTGTGAGGAAACCCCCTTTGTAAGAGAAATACCTACATGCATCAGTGAGATCTAGTAATGAATCACTTGGATGTGGGAACTCAAATCCCCCTAATAACCCCCACCCCTCTCAAAAAGCAGTGGGCAGTTCAGCTTTATGGGTCTGGGGCTACCCCTTAGGCCACGCTCTCTGAAACGCACGTGCTCTTCTTTCCCAAAGGCGAGGCGGTGTTTGCTTCGTCTGGGCGCATCAAGCGAATCACGGTCCACTATCAACGCCGGAGTCGATTCACCAGCCTGCACTGGTGCTTGTCCTGTGACACACTTAATTCAGTGCAAGACCAACCCCGTCCCTGCCCAGCCTAAGGAATCCGCCTCTTTGGACTCGTCCCTGCTTCCTCCCGAAATCCATAAAGCAGGAGATTTTTTCCAAGCTGACTCACGCGCCTAATGTCAGTCCTGTCACATCCAGCTCGGCAAGCTGTTGCTTGCGCTGCTGCCGCTCTGCACTCACGCGCCTCCCCCCCCCCACTCCGCTGTGGCTGGCTGGCGTGGGCGGAGCCCGGGGGAACCACGCCCATCGGACCCGCCTACCGCTCCACTCCCCCCAGAGCAGGGACCGCAATGATTTAGAAGTTCAGGAATCCCACGTGACGTCACCGAGGGTGATGTAATGCTTCTCTAAATAGAACGTATTGTAACCTTCTCTCAGTCCAACGTGGTTCCTTCACCCAGGCTGCTGGTCCTTTCCCTTCTACACTTGTTCGGTAAGTTCCTCTTAACACTGCTCTGCCTTTATGAAGCTCGCTTCTCAGCGCAGTGAAACCCTCCTTTCCTGGGCGCTTTCTAGTACTTGTTTGCGGGGGACTGATCTTCTAGGGACTGGGAGTGTGTGTGAATTAACCTGGAGGGGGGTGACTGAAGTGGGGAAGGGAGAAATCTCATGAATTGTCGTGTCCTGTTGTCTAATGAACAGTTGTTACCGCTAAGCCTGGGACTGCTCGGGGGGCTGTTGTAAACCGCTCTTAATTTGTTTTCAACTGACCGGAGTTGATAGGACCCATTTGAGACTCCCCCAGCCCTCCCGTTCCAGGAGGCTGCGATGTTGGAGATGCTTCACTGAAGATGACTTTTTGTACGAGCGGGTGTGGATCGCACCCTCCAAGCGACAGGGCGGGGGGGGGGGGGGGGATAGTGAGGACGCAGGAGGGCTCTTTCTGGGGAGGGGGCCTGGCAAAGTTGCTGAAGCTGCGAGGGGAGCAAAGACGAGACTCTTCAGTGCAACACGCCAGCCAAAGGGCTGGAAAGTTTTGAAACTCTCGCTCTGCGTGTGTGTTGAAACAAAAGCTCGCAGTCATTAGTATGCTGCCGGGACCGTGTGCGTGTGTATGCATGTGTGCCGGAGAACCGCTGCCATGGACCCGCCGCTGCCATCTCCGCGGGCTGCAGGGAGCGCGGAGCGGGTAAACACTGGGGCAAATCGCTTGTGCGATCTCTGAGCTCTTTGCGGGCTAGCCACAAAACTCTGGGATCCCCCCCCCCCCATCTTCCCCTTCCTTCTTTCCGGCATAACATCTTTTCTCGCCGCCGCTGAAATGACAGCTGCAACCGTTGGCTAACTCTTCTTGAGGCTTTCGCTTTCTGCCCATCGGAACGTGGTTTCCATCGCTGCAACTTTGAGTGAAGTTTGGGAAGAGGTTTCTTAGTCCGCAGCACCAGAGGCTCCGCTGCGTACAAGTTGCGGGTGCGTGTTGTTTTTGAAATGGACTTTTTCTGGGAACTGCCCAGCAAACGGATCTCGCCCCCCGCCCCTTCCTCATCTCCAGTCCCCACATGATGGCTATTGTTAAGGCTCAGGACTAGAGTGGGCTGTGTGTATATTTCGTTGTTAGGTGTCTGCATCGCTATGTTTGGTTGTCTCTCCACCCCCACCCCTCTTCTGACATATCTCTGGGAATAAGGCTGGATCCTGGGCCATTACGTCATTCTGCAGACTAGTAAGTGTTTGATTAACAGCCTTAGATACTATAGGGTTCAGGGGGTTAGAAATGCTGACAAAGCAGCTCTCCCTTTTACAATCCCACTGGCTAAGCGCATCTTTTTTACACCCTCTCCATGCCCCCCTTCAGTCCTTACCCTCCTTTGGTTTATGTTTCTCTCCCCAGCTAAATGTTGTCCTTTCAGTGCTGGAAGAGTTTCTGCAATGGAAGGGGAATGCCTGCTAAACTGTGCCTTTCTGTTGTTTATGTCCAGGTCTGATGAGTGAATTGACCTCTCCAGGGTTTATTATAAATGTTACAGTCAGAAAGGAAGAAGTGGTTCAAAGATATGGATAGTAATGGAATAAAATAAATGTCCATATGTGCATCTTTTAAAATTAAAATGCTTGAGGAGTACTTATTTAAAGCAGAATGACCAGAGGATTTCTGTATTTTATTAGTAGGAAACAATATACAGAGTGAGGTTAGACCAAAGGACAATAGAGTTCTTGGGTTTTCTTTGAGAATGTACATTTCAAAGATAACTTTTGTCCTAACCCATTGAATTGGACCACTTTCCTTGCTTGGTCATTGGGACAAAATACAATGTGTCAAATAATAGTGGAGGCAGAACTTTCTTCTAAAAAAACTGTCATGCAGAAATAATCCAGAAACCAGATTGTAAAAATACATTGTTTTTAGAATTACAGGAGAGATCAAAATGAAAGGAAATCTATACTTTGACACCATTTATGGGAATTTGTTCTGAAGTAAATGCCCTCTGGTAGAATTTTGTTTATTTTCTGTAGAAAAGTGTGTAAGTTTGAACGCCCCCTCTGGCATGTGTCTGGATGAAGTCAGCATTAATATTTAAAAATATTTTAAACTTCTTACTTGTTACTGCTTAGTCGTAAAGGGAGCAGTACAGGTTGCAAAGCACTAGAGAAAAGTGTGGTTAACGATCAGTGATAAGTGATTAGTGGTTTTATTCACACTGTTACCTCTGACCAGAAGCACACATCAGAGGATTAACAGGCTCTTTAGATAAATGCTCATTAGTGGAAGGAAAAAAGCGAAGATAATAGGCATGCACACAGGGACAACTTTCGAGGAAAATCATTCCTGTCTCTGGAATAATAAGCTCTATTAGCAGAAAGCCTCTTTAATTTAAAAGTTGCTTTTATCTTGTAAATCAAAGTTAGATGTAGAAGGTCATACGGCTATTATAAGCTAAATTTTCCCATATCCACTGGATGTGGATTATCTCAGTAGTGATATTTATTTAAATAAACAATTGAATCTTTAAAGAAACTGAAAATTCACAAGTGCTAAAGCCCTGTGTCTTAAGGTATCCACTTCTAATGTAAAAAGTGAAGCCTGCTGACAGCTAACTAGATGGTGTAGTCCTATTCTCTCTGAATATAAAGTTCAGGATTATAAACCGAGCAAGTAGCTGCTTGTTAGATGGCCTTCGACACTTACAACAAAGTTGATTTTGTGCTGGGCTGGAGCTTAGACAGTTCTACAAGTTTTTAGTCACAATTTCCATGTCAATTAATCTAGTGAATTAAAGGCTACTGGAAAAATTAGTCTCATTACAAAAAGTAAAAAAGAGGGAGAAGCAAATAAAACTACTTGGGTTTAGCTCTTGATTGGAGCACTGATTGTAAAGTACAAGACCTGTCTTCTAGTGGCTTAATATAATAAGATTCTGGTGGTCTTAAATACAAATTATATATACTCTTTCCCTGTCTATCAGTGGGAAACGGATTTTTAAACAAAAAACAAAGCCACTAGGAGAGAAAAGTTGACTTAGTGACTGAGCAAAACAACTCATTCCTGATTTTTGCTCTCCAGATAATGGTAAGAAGTATCTTATTTTCCTGTTAATTGACCAAGTGATGTTTAATTACTGATAGGGATAATGTCTCAGCTTTATTCATGTGTGGTTTATAAAGAATTAGTGTCTATTACTGTCCATAAACATTTGTAATGTTACTGCTATTTTGATTACATAAATCTGATTTATATTTGTTTGTCTAGACAATTAAGATTTCAAAACGTAAATGTTTTCATGTACACATTTACCATAAAATAGGAAACAGAGAATTTCAACTTGTTCAATTCAACATTTTTTGTATTTCTATTTATTGTGACTTTAATTGGACAGAATTGTGTGTGATCAGGTTACGTTGTACATGAGGATGAGATTTTCTAAAGACAAAAAAACTCTTGATATGTTTGACATGTAGTTGGCAGTAACTTGGTCTACTTGGACGGACAATATGCTTTGCCTTGGACTACTGAATATTAGATATAATTTATTCTAGAGACTTCTGTTTCCCCAATCTTCACCTGTATTTAAACCAAAATTACAACCAGAGAACCATATACAGATCAATTGATTATCTGGGCGGTTTTTACAGAAATCCAGCCTCGGAACAAGGGAAGGTCTCCATCTTTTTATTTAACCTATGGGGAAAGAAAGGGAGTAAAGACAAGGATTAGTACTAAGAGCAAAAGTAAAATGGGAAGAGAGAGTGTAAATAATCAATTTCACTTTACTGTGCAGTGGGGCTACTTGTATGAATAAGGGGAAGATTTGGCCCTGTGTTTTTAAATTTGGTGTTAATTTGCACAGCGTAGTTTAGAAGAGGCTCTGAAATTGCCTATGATTGTTCAGAGGAATGTTTCATATGCTATTACATCTGTCAGAGCAAGAATCCCTTCCAATAACGCAGGAAGAGAGGTAACTCTACTTTGCCTTGAGATCGCTCTTGGAGTTCAAGCCTACAGTCTCCGATCAGACAAATCCTTAAGTTTTGCAGGAGGATTTGGGCCCTAGCTATTAACAGGCTATTTTTTTGACACTTTTTACTTCCTTCTGGCACCCCAGTTAAGATTTTTATATCTCCAAGTATGCAGGAAGGCATTGTTACCTCGCTTTAAAATATGCTCTTCTTTAGTCAAAGATCTTTCCCCTAGAAATCTGTCACTTTGTATTTCTCTCTAATTAGCAACCTGCTGGATTTACTGCAGACCTGTTGCTTTGATTTATTAATACTTGTGCTTATGGGTTGACCACTCTAAACTAAAGTAAGCTTTATTTTAGCCCAAATGCACTTCTTAAAATATAACCTTCCCTATGTATGAAATTTATTTTTCTTTCTTTTTTGTAATAACTTAATAAAACTGCTGCCTGTTTAAAGTAGCGTCTATGCAATGCGAGCTTTACTTGAACAGAATGGGAATTTTTCTTAAGTAAAGACTATAGAGAATTTAGCGTTAACCATTTGTTTCATGTATACATCCAAGAGTTGCTTGAAACTTGGTCCCATTAATGATAGAAAGCAACAGGTCTTTCCGTTATTCGTACCAGCTCTGTTCATTGACTACATGAACTTGTATTTAGCTGACTTGAATTTTGTTTGGGTCAACTTCTCGCACAAACTTTCATCACAATAAGCATGTAACTTCTTTTAGTTGAAACATTGAAAACATTTTTGAGATTCACACTCTTGTTGACTCAGTTATAAGTGATATTGTCACAGCCTATCAATCAGGTAGTTTTCTAGGTGGCCATTCTACGGTATTCTAACATACCATTTCTGCAGGTTTTTTCTCTCTGACAATGTGCTGTATGTCACGTAACCTCTGCTACTTGTCTCTGAGAAAGTTTGATTTGAAAAGTAAAACATAGTAAACTTTGTAAGTAGTTCTTTGTTTTAGGGAACTATGTATTTTTCTGCCTTTTAAAAACTTTATTATAAAGACGGTCACAATTAATGTGACTTCTAGTAATTTTTAGCTTTACCCTTCTTACTCTTTCTTTCTCTTCCCCTCTTTCTACAAATTGCATTTACATCAATTTAAAATCTTTAAGATTGTTCTTTAAGGTAGATAAAACAATTATTTCAGTGTCTTTTCTTATTTTGTTCTGCATATTAGCTATGTTACAGGAATAAGATCAGTGTTTTTACAGATTTGTGATCCATTTTATATACCTCTGAATAATATGAATGTGAATGTCTCAAAGTTGTGTTACTTGAGAATAAATGTTGGTGTTCTCTCTCAGATATAAATAATGCAAATATAATTGTTGGTGTAAGAACCCTTGCTGAAACAAAATACACAGTAGTATGTTGTTTCAGCCAAGTAATTCTTTTGTTTGTTCACTTATCATTTACCTATATAGTGGCCTCCTGGTTGAAGTGATAACTCTGGCACTTTTAAAAATGATAGCACGCGTAGTGTTTTCACTAAAGTTATTTTACTGTATAATTAAAAATATTGGCATTCAGCATTTTTTTAATTACCCATCAACGCTTCGTCAATGGGCACTGCAGCTGGAAATCTGGATTTAGGGAATTTAGGAAAGGAGATGTCGTCTATCTCTTTTGTAGGTTTCAAGATGGTGATACCAAATACTATTTTATAAACGAGAAGAGATTGACTAAGGATTTTACTCAAGGCTGTAGGATTTTCAAAGTAAAACATTGAACGCTTAGTACAGTTTCCTTAGCGTAGTAGATGTTTTGCTTTGGCTTTTGTTTCTGTCTTCTCTTTTTGAGAATCCCCTCAAGAAGTCAATCCCCTCCCCCCACACACTTCAGAATAAATGTTTCAGAAAGTTACACTTGCTAGTGTTTATTTTTAGAATCTCATGTTTTGAGTTAAGACTTGCTATCATGGGCGGATGGTGATTTTTAGGATGTGGCAGTATAATCACTCACAGCAAGGGGCTCCCATAGACTGGTTTAAATATTACTAGAATGCACTTGGGATGGGGGGGGGGGGCTGAGGCAAAAGCATTTTTGAATTGTTTTCTTTGGCTGTATTAGTTTTAACTGAATAAGGAACTTAGTCTGCTTCTCTTGGGCACCCAACACTCCCATTGAAATCAGTGGGAGTTCTGGATACCCAAGTAATTCAGCTGTTTGAGGCTTTATGCTTTGTCCATATGATGATCACCACATAAGATAAATTCAGTTTCCTGTATCTGGATACACTTTTAATAATAATTGTTTTTATTCCCACCTCTTTGCTGTCTTCTGCAAGTGATATTTTCTAATACTACTACCCTCATTTGTCCTCCATTTCATTTCCTTACCTTCCTCTGGACTTTGGATCTCTAGTATACTCCATTCCAGTGGAGTGATCGGGACAATCCTAGTGATTACTTAAGTCTGAAGTTTCCCAACTAGCAGTCCATGGTACTGAGGTCGTATTCTGGTTGGCTCAGTGTCATATATATTTTGCGTGTGTGCGGTTTTTTTGTTCTGTTTTATTCTTTGGGTAGGAAACAGAGGGCGTCAGATTAATTAAATAATTTAAGTTGAAAAATCTTCTTCCTTCAGTTTGACAGTAGCAGCCTTTTTACCTGTTACAATGTAGACTCATGGACTTCACTGCTCACATTGTGTGCGTAATAGGCATCATTTATAGCCTGCTTCTTTGCAGCTGTTCATAAGTACTTAGACGTTCATTTGACTAATGTGGGAAATAAACAGGGGCCAGAAGTTCCCAGATTTTTGTTGTTCAGTACCTGACTGGTACAACTTGAGTAATGGTAGTTAGTATAAAACATTCAGCACAGGGGGCTCTGTGGCACAATAAATGAAATTTAAGATTAGGCTGAGGATATGTTGTAAGAAGTGGCTACAAGAGGATGAGCTACATTGAGGCACGACCTTGAGTAAACTGCTAACTAATATGTTTGTCCGTATCGCACTTGCTACCTTCCCCCTCTTAAAATATTTTACAGTGAGCATTTTAGATCACCTTTCAGCCACAGGGTATGGAATTCCTAATGCGTAGTTTGGACACTTACATATCCATATAGCAGTATTTTACCTAAGTAAGCAGCAAGACATTCCAAGATGTGAATTATAGTAAAAATTCACACCATTTGTTGGGTATTGAGGTTGCAAACCAACTGCCATTAGTGCAATGAGGTGTGAATTAGCACACTGTTGTTCATGCTTGAGTATTTCCTGCAACTATATAATTATATTTTAAATAATATTTATATTTAAGTGATGAAGCTTGTAAATTGTGAGTAGCAAATCATGTGGTATTTATAGTCACCACTCAGAATGATTTGTAGCCAATCAGATCACTTCTTGATATCAGCTAGTGTATTTTTTTACTAAATTCAAAGGAGATAGGCTCAGACCCTTAAGGCTGACCTGCAGAAGGGATACGAATATATACGTGTGTGTGTGTTCTTACTTTGAAATAATCTGTAGTGACTGAAGAACTTGCAAAATTAATATGTATCAAGAAAGTGAAAATTGAGAAGGGAAGAAATTTTTTAGTCTGATTGTTGAGAATTCTTTTTTGTTACTGTTAACCACTTTCAATTAACTTCAATGCTTAATGAATGCTTGAGAGAAAATGCATCTGTGTTTAAAGATTCAGTATTCCTACAAATTCCATTCTCAACATTGACCTCTCCAGAGACTTACCTTGCTGCCAGGTAATCTTCCAGCAAGACTAGGGAGGATTAAATTTTGTATTTCTTTAGAAGGTTTTGGGGAAAAAACAAGTGGGGGTCTCTTGCCCCCCCCCCCAGCCCCCCCATCAGGTCTCCAAAGACATGAATTGTTTTCTAAGTGACATATGAAACCAGAAGGGATCAAATGAAGCTCTATAGAAGTGTAAAGATACTTGTTACAGTAGCAACCAAAAATATTAATCATAATAAGGCCTTGTTATATCCCACTGATAAAAACAAGGAGCAACTGTTCTGAAATCAGAGGAGTTACAATGGAGTTTCTTTGGTGAGAGGAGAATCAGGTTCATGTTGTTTATTCTGAATGTGGTATGTCAGTTGTGAGTGCAAATCCTATTACTAAAGCAAAAGCCTGATTCGTCAAGTTGTGGGTGTCTGTTTCTTCTAGATGAACATACATGTTTATGTGGCTGGCCTCCTATCTTACTGTGTGTGGAGAGAGGAAAATATTGAGAGAATTTACTCTGTGCTCAATTCATATTCCTTCCTCTCTTTTCTTCTTCTTCTTCTTCTTCTTCTTCTTCTTCTCACAAGCCTTGTGTGTAGATGCTCCTCCATCTTCTTATACTGGCTCTCTCCTGCAGTCACCCTCTGACCTCAGGCTTGTATATTACATGCCAAAATTCCACTAAGTTTTTTTTCAATTAAATATAGGAAGTGAATTTGATTCTTAACACTGCTGCAGATTTTCCTCTTAATTACACCATTGTGAATTGAGGGTAACTCCACTGATGTCAATACAACTATATTTATGTGAAAACAGGTTAAATAAGATGAGGATAGGGCCTATTTTTAATTTTTTCCCGAATTCTGAATGTTAATTCACTTTCATGTAGCTCCATAGAGTTGGAAAAATTATAACATTTTGATTGGTGCCAAGGTTTTCACACTTCTGAAGGGATGCTTTTGCTCTGTTGTTTATCAACATGGCTATAGTCCAGGGTACGTACAAATAAGACACTCACTACATGCTAGAGTTTCAATTTAAAGAAAAATGAAACAAACATAGTTCCATAGCAGGCATTGGTGTGTGCTGAAGAAACTGATTTGATGCTGATATACAGAGTTAAGATGAGAAATTTATTTTAATGTATGTGGCCAGATCTTCTATGTTGTAAATTCAGGTGGCTACACTGGCTTAAATGGAACTACAGCAGCTGAGGATCTGTAGTAGGCCTGTAACTTTCACAAAACTGCACACAGGGATAACTTTTTTTGCATATTCTGTTTTGTAAGAGGATACTATAAAGAGTATTACGCCTCATAACTGAAACTGGTAAGGAAACATCCTCCAGTTTTAAACAATCTAGAGGCTATAATAATAAACTCTATTATTCCTTGCCAAAACATTTTTAAAAGCACTATTTAAGCACACATTGTTTTGCATTCCCTCTGCTGGCTCTGCAATTGACTAAACCATTATTCTCGGTGCAAAGTTGTGCTGAGATCATCAGTGATGATGATGTGAAAACAAACAAGTTTTAGCAGGAGAAGTCATAGGGATGTTGTCTGCTCCAAAACATCCACATTAGTTTCAGCTGCAATCTAAGTAAAGAAGAAGAAAACAGACCTGGACTCTCAGCAAATACATACTCTACTCTCTCCTATGCTGATATAAATCTAAGGCAACTCCACTTGAAATAACTTTGTTTAGGTTTACACTGGTGTAGCTAAAGACCAGAATTTGAACTAATGTTTCTATCTGAACAATAAATAAAATTGTGCTCCAACTCGTGTAAGTGTAAATCAGGCATAACCCTCCTCCCCCCACCCTTGAATAGCTTCTATTTTACAGCTGTGAAATTGAGAGATTAAGTCCTCCCCCATGTGGTTTTAAAGGTAGCTTCATGAAAGAAAGGCAAAATGGTGTTAATCTGAGTCAAGTACACTACACATCTCAGTGGGTGATAGCTTTGAAATCTAATTATGACAATTTAATGTTTTGCTCTGATCATTTCTGCAGTGATTTTCACCGGTGCTCTTATTCATTGTGGTGAGCTTTGAGGGCATGGTGAGCTGGGAAGTCCTTGTGAAAAACTAGTAGGATGAGAAACGTGGAGATCAAGAATTTCTATTCCTCAATTTCAAGGCACTTCCCTTTCTCTGAGGGCAAGCTTGGAAGGAAGAGCTTACATCTCCCTGATGCCACAAGCTGAAACTGAACATCTGTGCCAAAATCCCAAATGTAGCTTTTTGTGGATGCCAAAAGCCCCAGCTGCCTCCTGCTTAGCTAGAAAGCTCTCCTATTTCTATTATGCATTGTCAATATAGAATCTTGCAGTATTTTGAAAATATAGGGGCTGCATGCTAGAAAATCTTTCCAAAATGTAAGATTAATACTGAAGTTTAAAATATTCAAAATACCTAGCACAAGGGATATTATAGTGCCTTCATTATTGAATTAAACACGAAAATAGAGACAAATCTATTTGCTGAATTGGTTGTTGCTGCGTCAGATCATTTTTTGCGTGCTGCAGAATACAACTGCTAATATTCCACAGAAGCTAGGGTACCTTGTAGCAGAATTTAGGACCATTCTGCTGCAGAGAATATGGTCCCTGCTAGTGCAGTCTCTGTTAAGAGCAAAAACAACGCTGCACATCTGACGAAGTGAGTTTGAGCCCACAAAAGCTTATGACCGAAGAAATCTGTTAGTTTTTACGGTGCCAGAGGTCTTTTATTTTTGCTATGCAGACTAACACGGCTACCCCACTGGAACTTATCTGTTAAGAGGAGCACTCTCTGTATGTTGCTTGTCTAGTCTCTTTCTCACAACACTTGACACAAATGTCTTATTTGCATCCACCATTCTTATATTATTACACAAAGATGGGCAGTTTTCAAATCTTAAATGTAGACTATATGTTGTCAAATTCGGGTTCTTTATAACACATGGTTACTGGATTTTCTGAAGGGCAAAGCCAAGACTGTACTTGCAGGGAATAATTCTCAGGATCAGGGCCTAAAATATTCAGCTTACTACAGGGACTAAATGATTTTTAGGAACTTACTACAAGAACTAAATTTCTTTTTTTTTTTTTTTTTTAAATCAATCAATTAAAAAAAGACATGTCTTTTAACACATTCATGTAACCATTTTGAAAACAATCAGTATAAACATTCCAGCGCCCTGTGATAACTTAGTCATGGAGCCAAATTTTGCTTGTTACACACTCAGCATGAATGAGTGAGGCCAGCATGATATGGTCTTTAAACATAAAATTTTTCACAGTTTCTCTTCTCTCTTGCCCATCCACGTTACTATCATAAACAGGATCTCTTACCTCTAACACCTCTTTAGCACTATTCTTTCCTGAACTGAATCTCACAGCCATTACTTGACAGGGTTAATGATCTGTGATTGGGGAAGGAGCTAGAACTGTGGGCTTGAGGGGAAGATCGGGGTGGGCCTCCCCAAGCTACACAAATAATCTGTCTGAGGGCAGGTCTACGCTACCACTTAAGTCGAGCTAACTTACTTTATTCAGGAGTTGGAAAAAGCCACCTCCTTTCCCCAAAGGAAAATGCAAGTTACAGTGACTTCATTGCTGTCCATCCCAGTGTTGTGTGCTTCAGGTGTAGCTCTGCCCCTTCTGCACTGCATAACCTCAAGGGAGTGACTGTGCCTGATGGTGGGGAGTGAAAGGCTGGGGAAAGCATCACTGGAATCACATTGCTAGTGAGGCAATGAGAGCAGAGGTGAGGTCCTGTGTCTCTAGAAGATCTCCAGGATTTTCTCTGATCCCACTGGATTGTTAATAACAAGGAATAGTTAATGGTAGGAAACAGTTTTCAAGGGAGGTTGTAGAATCTGTGACCTGGAAGGTTTTTAAAAACAGGTTTGTTAGTCAAACACTGGTCTAGGTGTACATGGTCCTGTTTCAATATGGTGGGCCGGACTAGATGGCCTCTTAAAGTCCCTTTTAGGAGTACATTTCTACAATTCTTTGTGGGCTATTGTGTCTCAGAGATGGAATGTGAGAGGAGGAGATGGTCTGCACTTAAATTTCCAGGTGGTAAAAGGGCTGAATCCTGCTCACATTATTTATTTATTTATTTATTTATTTATTTATGTATTATTCATAATAACTTTACTAGGAGTAAAGTTAGCAGGGTTTGTCCCATAACAAACAGTAGAATAAATATATTTATTTTAAATTGTGAAAAATAAGATGTTTAAAAAGATCAATATGGAGTAAGTGGTGATAGAATAAAACAGAGTCCTGTGTGGCACTTACAAAAACTAACGAAAGCTTATGCCTTAAAAAACTTGTGGGTACAATCCACTTCCTCAGATGCATTAAGTGAAAACTGCAGTATGTTAAGTATATATGCACATATAAGGATGAGCTAACAAGGTCAATTTGAACAGTACAGACGTGGTCTATTAATAATAATTGATGAGAGGATGAGAGTGTTTGTAGGGAGCTAGACACTCCTAGTTCTTATTTAGACTGGAATACATCTGCACTGTTTAAATTGACCTTGTTAACTCACCCTTCCTTGCATGTGTATAGATACCTTACATACTACAGTTTTCACTTAATGCATCTGAGGAAGTGGGTTGTACCTATGAAAGCTTAGGCCTTACTAAATTTGTTAGTCTTTGTGTCACATAGGACTCCTTATTTGTTTTGCTGAAATAGACTAACACAGCTACCCTTCTGGAACTCGGTGAGATAATAAATTTTCAACTTCATTTTTGGTTAGAACATTAACCAAAAAAAACAAAAAAGCTTCTGGTTGAGACAAACTCCATGTTTCCTAAATAAACTATTGTAAACTGTGAGCTGGTATGAAGATTTAGATCAGGGGTGTCAAACTCATTTGCTATGGTAGGCTAGATTTGACTTAAATGTACTTCAAGTGAGCCATACATACCATGAATTGAAATACTAGGGCCTACGTTGTCACGGCATCACAGATTATCGTGTATGTGGGACTGTGCTCTGCAGTACTGTGATACCGCACTCTCTCTCCCTCCCTATTAGGGAGAGAGTGTGGTCTTGCGGAGCACAGTTGCAGGCCAAACGGAAGAGGTCTGCGGGCCGCATATGGCCCGCTATGTATGTTTGACACCCCTGATTTAGATAAAAAGGCAGGATTAACTTAGATCTTTCATTATTTTTTTAAAATAAAGGATAAAAAGCAAGTTATAAGGAATTCCCCCTATGGTTTTATAGGGGGGGAAATTCTTAATTTGCTCTGAGGACTTTACTACTTCAATTGTTATCATCATTTGCTGCAAGACGTGATGATCTTGGGGGGATGGGTGCATGTTGTGTACTGTTATATTTTTAATAACATTTATTGCAATTCTCATTACAAAACTGTTAAAGTATTTAATATCCCCATGGTCATTTTTAATTTGTTTTGAATATAAATGTTTTGAGTAATTGGTATATAGAATATTTCCCCATGCTTCCACATTTCTTACAAAACATTGAATATGTTTGAAACTTTCTTATTCACACTTCCTAATCATAATCCCCTCTGTTTCCTTGTCAGCACTTTTTTGGTATTTCTCCGGACACCTTTATCTAATATCTCTGGAGGTTAACCTTTGACATGATCTATTACTTGCTTCTTGCTGCTTTTAACAAGGTGAAAAGAGGTCAATTTCAATAAAAGGCAGACATTATTCGGAGACTTCTGCAGAAGCTCTTGGGGCTTGTCCATCTTGGGTAGCACTGGGTGCAATATATTTCAGAAACACCTATACCTTAAAAAGGAAATTCCCATCAGACAAGATTTCTCTTACCTTGGCAAAGTGTTCACTACTTTCACTAGAAAGCTGCAGGAGAGAGTTTCTCTTTAGAGGGCAGATAGCCCTTTCCTGCTCCCAGTGGGCTCTGTAGGAGTTTTGTCATTGACTGATTTTCATAGGAACAGGTTGAGCCTATCATATCTTAATTAAGTTGCAATTATCATGTACTTCATAATCAGCATTGACTTTTGTTGCTGTAACTTTATTTCCTCAGCTATAACACTTTTGTTCTCTATTTGGAGTATGCTGAATTCTTCTAGATATTTCAAAAATGAAGAACAGACATGGACTGAAAGTATTCATGTAATTTTTTTCACTTGATTAATGATGCATAATTTGTCTTGGTCTGTTATCCTGTAGTATAAAGATTACGAAATCACACGCCATGTCAAATGCATAACTCTAGTAATCTGTACAAGGAAAGTATTTGATCTTGTTGGCACGGATAATGTTTGAAATTTAAAAGGGGGGGGTATACATTTCTCTCAAAAACAAAATATTTAATAAAAGCTAGGGAACAATCCAGGAGGCTTAGTGGAACACACAGAGATCTCTAAATAGATATTTTAAAAACTGTCTAGTGGATTTTAGCCACTCACCTTCCATTAAAAATTAATGAAATGTCCCATATTGCTTTGAAAGATCTTATTCTGAGTCTTATCAGAGGAATCTGCTGATATGCATGCTCCTATCAGTTATTAACTGTATCTTGTGCCTGACTTTTTAATATTTGTACACATCTATGTAAAATGCAGGTGTGCCTCTCAAATATCTGCATAAAGGGGGGTGCGTTAGCAGCCCAGCAACAGAGATACAAAATGACCAACTGAAACTTAATTCCAGTTTGTTGTTAATAATAAACAAAGTTGGATTGAAAATGTTGACATGACTTCCATTTCCTGTCCATATTCTCCAGCCAGTGATTGATTTCGTGCAGCCATCTATTGTACTCCTTACTTAGATGGAAACGTAAATCTGTGTTACTTGACAAGTTTGAGAGACATCAGTACTACACAAAGTAGTGCATGAAGCTAGTTTAAATCTTTTTGTAGCATTAGGTTCTAGTAATCTTAAGAGTAGAAGGAGAAAGTTGTACTCTGTTAGAAAAGTTCTTATTTGGTGTAAAAACAAAAGGGAGTGGTAAATAATTAAGCGGACAGGTCGTTGATACAATGCAATCTGGATTGCTTGGAAAATGGAGTGCAAGCAAACAATATTCATTTTAATATGGCTAAATATAAATGTATACATCTGGGAACAAACAATGTAGTCTAATGTACAAGAAGGAGGACTCTATCCTGTGAAGTTGTGAGATTTATTAGAGATTGTGGTGGATAAATCAACTGAACGTCAGCTGTGGCCAAAATAACTAATGCATACGCAGGTAAATTTTGGGTAGGGGTAAAGCGGTTATTTCTGAGAATGATTAAAGGTTTAGAAGGCATGTCTTGTAGTTTTAAGGGGCTCTGCAGTCTAGCAGAGAAAGGTATATCACAATCCAATGCAGTAGCATTTTGCAGGAGGTCATACTAGATGATCGTACTGTTCCCTTCTGACCTTAAAGTCTATGAGTAGCGTACCAAGGGTCTCCAGCGCCTGGGGGCCAAGCTACAGATGCCCTCTTCCACCTTCCCTTGAGGCCTCATGTTCCCCATGCAGGGCACACACCCCCAGCTGTACCTGTATGTTTGGAGGGGGGGACGGGATGAGGAGGCTTGAGAGGGGCTCAAATGTAAGCTTGGCTCTGCTCCCCTCCCCCAATGCATTTACCAGGTGCGAGGTGCCTGCCTCTCCCACTGCAGCCTGGTGCTGGCTCCAGTGGGGACCTCACCTGCTGGCCCAGGGACAGGGTGGGAGTGCGGAGTCCAGCCTCTGACCCGAACTGCCCTTCCATCCCCCAGCGCTGGGTTAGCCCTGGGCCCTGCCTCCTCCCTCCCCAGGATAGCCCTGGCCTTACCCTCAGGCTGGGTCAGTCCTTCATGACGTGCAGAGGGGGCATTGATGGTCACCCCTCAGTACCTGCTGTGCCTCGTGCCACAAGATGGGCTGAGCCGGTTAGTGCCCCCTTCCCCCCCCCTGCTACTTATCTGCCGCTCCAGCTCTACAGCCTGGTTTCTCAGATGCCATGAAGTGCCCACATCCCCCCCCCGCCCTGAGGAGGCAGGCTGGGGTGGCTTTTTACAATGTGTGGGGAGGGAAGTGCTGAGGGATGCCTGCTGTGTCCCCCCCATCCCTCCTTACCTGCCACTTCAGTCAGGCCAGAGTGGGCACACACCCTACTCCCCTCTGGTCTTGGCCAGCACCCCCCTTCAGCCCAGCACTTAGGGGTCTGGCTCCCCTTCCTGGGAATCCGTGCCCCCCGGCCCCCCACTCTGGCACTGATCCAATGGCTGGAAGTTGAAGCAAGACAAATTCAGACTGGAAATAAGGTATCCATTTTTAACAGTAAGAATTTATTAACCATTGGAACAGTTTACCAAGGGTCAAGATGTATTCTTCATCACTGACAATTTTAAGATCAAGATTGGATATTTTTCTAAGAGAGATGACCTGGAGGAAGATAGATAGCCTTTGCTAGGCAGGAGCTCAGGCTAAATGATCACAGTGGTTCCTTCTGGTGTTGGAATCTATGAAAATCAAGAAATAAATGGGAACACCTATCTTCAATATGTTAACAAAAATTGTTTATTGTGACAAATGCAAAATATATAGAGATGGAACCACAATTTCCCCAGTATGTCTTAAAGCTGATATATGTTGTTTCTTTCTCATGTCAGCAACCTTCCAAATAAGTAAGAATGAACTTGTAGGCTTATCTTGGTGTATTACTTTTTTGCCCAATTTATTATTCACTTTTTAAAGTGTGCAGCACATATATTTCCATTGCATTATTCAGTTCAGTTCCACCATTTGTAGCTGGGATTTCAAAATAGCTCTGTTAATAACTTACAGGGAGGCATGTCTGAAGTTTTCATTTTAATTTCTTAGTTTGTCCTGTGATTTAATTTTTAGAAGACTCAGTTCTTCCTCAGTTTGCAGGATTGGTCTCTAAAGCAAAACCCTTGGGATCTAGGCCCAGCAGAGTTAAAGGGGCCAGAATGCAGTTGTGAGGTAGATCAACCCACTCTCGCATCTGGGTGCATGTGCGTGTGTGTCCATTTGACTAACACTTTCTATGAAGAATCAAGGAGTCCATCTTGTGTGGAGGATGAGTGTTCAGGTGGGCTAGAAAAATACTAGAGAGTGCAAGGATTTAGCAGGGAGCAAGGCTGAATGTTTGAGAAGGAACTGGGGAAGATTATTCTTTTTGTAGATGTGGGGCTAGATTGAGTAAAAGAACCTGTCCAGAAGCGTAAAGACTTTTTAATTAAGGGGTGCGGCTACAAAGCTATGGTGGATCCAAACCCTGTTTAAATTTAATCTACCCCTGCTAAAACTGGTGACCTTAGAGAACCCTAATATTAAGATCTGTGCATATTGAACTGTCAAACTCTGACCTTGGATAGCGTTCTACCAAAATTATGTAAGGGTTTAATTTCCTCCCTTAACACCCTTCACCACAAAGAAATTTAACTCCTGTTAATAGAGAGGTAGTGGAGATATTTGACTTACAATATTTTTTTAAAAAGCTTAAGTTTTGTGGGGTTTTTTGTTGTTTTTCAAAGCAAAACATCAACAGTTCCTGGTGCTGTTCCACGTAGTAATTCCCATTTATGTACGGGGGAATTCCATGTACTGAACAATTGCAGGAAAGGCCCCTAAAGCCAGTAGCTCAGGAATGACCTGCACCTAGGAAAAATCACTCTCTGCCCCTCTTCTGCTTTCCTGTTGAGTCTTATTTTAGAAGATCAAATACGACCAATGCTCATCTTTACTGTTAGTTGTAGTTAGGGATTATTATATTCGTGCCATGAAGAGTCTTCGCACATATTTCATAATTTGCAACAGACTAGACAGAAACTTTGGCACTGTGGGCAAACGATGGTTTAAAACAAACGCCTACTTGTATTACTTCTCTCAGCCAAGTTCTAGGGTGGCACCCAGCTTTGCATCAAACCCACAATCTGAAGTCTGAAAAGAATTTCATGCAAACAGCTAAACCTTTTATTAACACTGGAAGATTGGGAAGCTATAAATATAGAGAAAGTGAGAACTTGGGCCACTATTTAAAGGCTGGAGAATTTTAGGAGAGTTTCAAAAACAGTATGGGTAAAACCACTTATGAGTGGGAGTTGGGAAGAAAGATGAATTTTCTGGGTTGTTAATTTTTGTGTCCCCCTATTTAGCAGAATGCAAGGGGGTGGGGGTTGAGGAGTTTGTATCTATGCTTTAAGGTGCTTATGTGAAATACAAATGTAAGCCGGGGGGGGGAGGGGGGAGAGGAAGAGAAATCTGCAAACCAGCCATACACAAGAGTATGGCCGCGAAACCAGCCGCACTTTCACTTTTGTTGTTCACAGTCTTTTTTGCAATTGGTGCTAGAAACAAGGTGTTTCAAAAGCAGTTACAGAGCTCCAAGTTCCATCATGCTAGATGTAGTAGAAACAGAGCACTGTAAATAGAATGCAAAGTGGAAAACGGCAACCTAGTTTTGTCTAGCTTTGAGCTTACTCAGACACCGAGGGATCAAAATTAGGGATGCACATGGAACCTGCACTCTGTTTATAGTGAGCAAAACACAGTTTTCAGGGTAGTAGTTTTGTGCCTGGAGAGCTTGTTCCTGGCGTTCCCCATACATTCTACTGCTGCTCCCGACTAAGGAGGGTGAAGGCTAGAGAAAAGTACATGAATCCCATTTACTGGTGGGAAAGGAAGAAGAGCCAGACCCTACATCTTCGTTACTTTGTTCTATTTTAACCTTTGGTTACCAGGAAGAAATATCGTCTCTTCAATCAAAACAGAATAGCCTCTGGACTGGTGGCCTTCCTCTACTTTCACATCAGCAGTAAGAGCTGGAAACCAACCAATTGTGCTGCAGCTCTCTAATGCAGCGGTTCTCAACCACTGTCGGGACACGTTACTGTGTCGCCACACAGTGGTAAGTGTGTTGCGAAGAACCAGGGAGATGGCTGGATATGGCCTGGGATGGGTGGGCTGGGGTGTCCTGTAGGGTCATGACACATCCCCAAGTGTGCCGTGACCCACAAAAGGTTGAGAACCATTGCTCCAAGGCCAGATATACCTGGAGCACTGAGGCAAAGGTAACTGTGTCCAGGAACTTCCCAGAGGCTAGCTGAAGCAGTACTTCCTCTAAGCCAGTGGTTTCCAAACTTTTGGGTCACCCTCTCCCCCATCCCAGGAGCCACAGTTGAGAGCCAGGGCCAGCAGAGGGGCCAAAACCATGGGCTGGGTGCTGGGAGGGACCCAACCTACGGCTGCGGTTGGAGCTGCAGCTACAGGACCTGGGGCCACAAATGGAGCTGGGTCCAGGAATAGGACTTGAAACAGGGAGCAGGATCTGGGGCTCAGGCCATGTCCAGGAGCCAAGGTTGGGTCTGCAGCTAGGAGGTGCTGGGGAGCTGGACTATAGATGGGAGTAAAGCAGGGTTGAATGGCACTTTTTCCCTGCCCCTGTGCGGGCTGGCCCAGGCCCCGCTGTGCTTCCCTGGTGCTGCCTCCATGCTTCCCCCAGTTTGGGGAGTATTTGTAGATTTCTCAGATATAGAGGGGTGGGTGGATGATGGGGAAGGAGTATGTGTGCAGAGGCTTGCTCCTTAGGGACTTGTTCCTGGATTAAAGGTGGGCTTTCCCTTCCTGGCTGGCCCCACCTTAGAGAAAGTTTCTACCCTTAGCCCCCCCCCCTTTACCTCTCAGGACCAAAAGTAACGGGAAGTATTGGGAATGAAGTAGGTAGGAGTCATTGCAGGCTCAATAACCTCTTCAGCTCCTCCCACCTCATTAGGATGAAGTTCACCCATCCATGTTAATATTCCTTGCTGTGAAACTTCCTCCATGGTGAGCACTGAAACAATCCGAGTCTTTCATTCCCAGTGCAATTGTCATGTTGGTTACAGTAAATCTTTACTCCAGTGAAGCAGTTCTGTGTGCAAAAAACCCCCTCACAAAACCCCCCTGTAAAGACTGAACCACTGTTTTACATAGTAAGATTTAATTCTGCATACTACTAAAAAAAAAAAAAAAAAAAAGGAAATCTATTTTTAAAAAATGTTATTTATCTGATTTTGTAGTGAGTGTCTTGGGTTAGAAAATTCTCTTGTGCTAGATGAATTAAAAATCATGTAGTAAATTGGTTGGTATTAAAACAGATTGCTGCTGTTTCTACAGTTATGCTGGCACTGATCATTCGGGTATTTTAATTTTTGCATTTCCAAAGGTTTGGAAAAAATATTCCTGTGAAAACCAAACTGAGTTGGGTAATGAAGGTTAAAATTATTTATACAAATGACATGAGTCGGAAAAATGATCTTCATACAGCAACTCTGCCCATCAAATTAAAGGAACAAGGAACACACTGGTGCTGGAATGTGAAATCAGTAACTTGAATGAGTCTTTCCTCTGTGTTCTGCCATACATTTATTTGATATCAGTTTGCTTCAGTTCAGTAATTTTCTTCCCCATTCATCTTCTGTCTAAAATAAAATAAATATGCATGTTCTTGTAATCCGATATGCCACGTCCAATAAAAAAATCAATGTTTTTTGTCCAGGCGGCTTAAGACTAATTTCACTCTGTATTTGTATGTCCTTGCTTCAGTTCTGTTTCCTGGCTCATCATGAACCCTGCTTCACCTATACACACATTTACAGGTTAGTTTGGAAAGAACTGGAAACCTGGTGGAATTTGCTCTCAAAGGGTCCAGTTTATCAGCCCAGTCTTCTTGTAGTCTACTTGGTTCGGGGGTTGGAAGATCTGTAGCACTTTCACACAAACTATTATTTTTCTTGGCTAATGCAAGAATAAAACTGGCAATACTTCACAGCAAGATGGTTTATTTCTTTTAGTTTTTTCTTAATGAACATACAGGCCTTGCCTACGCAGTACAAAGTTATTCACTTATATTTAATCTATTAAATGGATTGTAAATGATGAAAATAAAGCAGGTTACTTTTTTTTCCACGTTATCCAGATGTGACATATTTTGTGCGCACATTCACCAGCAGAGGCTGCTGCCACCACGTACTTCGCTAAATAAGTAGGCGTTCATGGCAGTGAAATTCATCTACAGGAAGAAGGTAGAGGTGGGAATGAAGCAGGGTCTCTAGTTTACCCAGGCAAGAGCTTTGGCAGATAAGTTAAAGGAACAGCTTTTTAGCATCCTGTGCCAAAGAAATTTAATTCCTGACAATGCCTAACTGAGACTAAAATAAACATAACTTCAACTACAGCCCTTTTGTATCAGAGATGAATTTTATCAGTTTCACTTTTCTACACAAATAACTTTTTTTTGTTGTTTTTTAAATCAATCAATAAAATATAACTTACTTTCAGTTCAGTTTAGGAAACAATAGGCATTTCCCCCCACATACTGTTTAGTTATGATTCATGATTAGGCTGTAAACTTTTGCCGTAGAATTTAGTCAAAGTAAGATTATTAAAGTATCAATTTCTTGCCTTGTATATGATGGCCCTGATCCTGCAAAAGCTGCTTACGGTTCATAAAGTCTGAGTTACATTTCAAGTGTGTAAGTTTCTTCAAAGCTAACAGGGCTACTTGTACTGAGTAAAGTTAAGCACACAGTACTATAGAAATATAGGTCTGGAAGGAACCTCAGGAGGTCACCTAGTTCAGACCCCTGCACTGAGGAAGGGCCAAGTAAATCTAGAGCATCTTTGACAGGTGTTTGTCTAACCTAGGGGTGTCAAACATGTGGCCTGTGGGCCAGCTACTGCCCATGAACCTCTTCCATCCGGCCTGCGAGACCACACTCACTCCCTAACAGAGAGAGAGAGAGTGTGGTCTCACGGTATCATGGAGTGCAATCTTGCATACCCAGTGCTCTGCGATGCCATGAGAGTGTCAGGCAAGATTGCACTCCGCGAGACGAGACCACACTCTTTCTCTCTCTGTTAGGGAGAGAGTGTGGTATCGTAGCGCTCAGTCTCACATACACAGCACCCCACAATGCTGCGAGAGTGTAGGCCCTACTATTTTGATTTATGGTATGTACAGCCTACTTGAAGTATATTTAAATCAAACCTAGCCCACCACAGCACATGAGTTTGACACCCCTGGTCTAACCTGTTCTTACATCTCCCATGCCAATGATTCCACAACCTCCCTTGGAAGCCTATTCCAGTGCTGAACTATCCTTACAGACAAAAGTTTTTCCTAAGTCTCCTTTGTTACAAATTAAGCCAGGGGTGTCAAAGTCATTTAGCCTTGGGGACCATTTCTGCCAGCAACTCAGTCTGGCGGGCCCTGCACCTTCCACTCCCCTAAGACCCCCACCTCCTACTCTAGCCCCCAAGCTCCCCACCTCCTGCTCTACTCACCCTCCTCTCTATTCACCCTGGTTCCCTCATGTCCCCTCCCCCAGGTGCTCTACTCACCCCAGGGTACCTTGCAGGACTATGCTGGAGGCCAGCTGAATGGTGCAGGCCCCCAGGGCACCTCACAGAAGCATGATGGAGGCTGGCTGGCTGGCTGGTGATGGGGCAGACCCCCAGGGTGTCTTACAGCATTCTGGAGGCTGGCTGCACAACACAGCAGCCACGCACTGCTATCAGTCCACCTTGCCCCGTGGGGCTGACCAGCTGGCCAGAGGGTGGGGCAAGAGCATTGCACAGAGCATGGCCTCTGGCCGGCCCAAGGGCCGGTTGGGCCCCCTGTCAACAGCAGCTGCAGCAAGTGCAGGTTGCAGCAAGGGTGGGTTGCAGCAAGTGCAGACCGGGCCCCCTGCCAATGCCAGCCGGGCCCAAGTGCGGGCTGCAACAGAACGGACCATGAACCGCACATTTGACATCTCCGGATTAAGCCATTTCCTTCTTGTGCTGCCTTCAGTGAACACAGAGAATAATTGATCAGTATCTTCTTTAAGATAGCCCTTAATGCATGTGAAGACTGACATCTGGTCCCCCATTTCAGTCTTCTTTTCTTAAGACTACACATGCTCAGTTTTTTTTGTTTTTGTTTTAATACTTTCCACATAGGTCAGGTTTTTAAACCTTTTATCTTATTTGCTCTCCTTCAACTCTCTTCAGTTTGTGTACATCTTTATTTAAAGTGTGGTGTCCTGAACTGAGCATAATACTCCAGCTGAGGTCTCATCAGTGCTACATAGACGGGGCCAGTTAGCTCCTGTGTCTTAAATACACCATTCCTGTTAATACACTATGGAGTGATATGAGCCAGTTTTTTTGCAATTAGATCACTTCGTTGATTCATTTTCTATTTGTGATCCAATGTAGCCCTCAGATCCTTTTTAGCTGAACTTTTGCTCTAACCAGTTATTCCCCATTTTGTAGTTGCATGTTTTGATTTTTTTTTTTCTTAAGTGCAGTACTTGGTACATGTCTTTAGTAAATATTATCTTGTTGATTTTCAGACCAGTTCTCCATCTTGTCAATGTCCTTTTGAATTCTACTCCCATCTTTTGGTGTGCTTGCAATCCCTCCCAGCTTCATGTCATCTGCATTTATATAAGCATGCTCTTCACCTCCACCCAAGTCATTAATAAAAATATCAAATAATACCAGACCTGATGCATACCCTGGGGGTTCCCACCAGATATGTGTCTCACTCCCCCCATCTGACCGTGAATCATTGATAACTACTCTTTGAGAATGGTCTTTCATCCAATTTGTGCACCCACCTTCCAGTAACTTCATATGGACAAAACTTTTCTAGTTTTTTGATAATGTCACTTGGGATTGAGTCAAAAGCCTTGCTAAAATAAAGATATATCATGTTTACAATTCACTAGGCCAATATCCCTGTCAAAAAAACAAAATTAGATTGGTTTGGCATATTGTCTTGACAAATTCATGTTGAATATTCCTTATAACCCTATTTGTACTAATGAGTGCTTACAAAATGATTGTTTAATAATTTGTTCTAGTATCTTTCCAAGTGTCAAAGTTAGGCTGACTGGTTTTTAATTCTTCGGGTCATCTTTGTTTCCCTTTCTAAAGATAGGTAAGAAGTTTGCACTTTTCTAGTCCTACCTCCTCCATCCTCCATCAGTTCTCAAAGATCATCGCTAATCATTCTGAGATTGCTTCAGCTAATTCCTTAAGTACCTCAACATGAATTTCATCAAGTCCTGCCGACTTGAATATGTTTAAGTGATCGAAATATTCTTTAACCTGTTATTTCACTATTTAGATTTGCATTCCTTCCCTCTTGTTGTTAATATTAATTGTGTTGAGTATCTGGTAACAATTTAATCTTTTTAATGAAGCCTAAACTAAAATAGTCATTAAACACCACAGTCTTCTTAATATCATCCATCATTAACTCTCCTTCCCTGCTAAGTAGAGGACCTATTCTTTCCTTTGTCTTTTCACTTGTTCCTAATATATTTATAGAATCTCCTTTTTATAGAATATTAGGGCTGGAAGGGACCTCATGAGGTCATCTAGTCCAACCCTTTGCTAAAAGCAGGACTACTCCCACTAAATCATCCCAATTTTCTTATTGCCTTTTATGTCCTTTGCTGGATGCAACTCATTTTGTTTTTTATCTTTCTGATTTTTTTGTCTCTACATGGCTGTGCTATTCTTTTGCACGCCTCCTTAGCAATTCATCCATATTTTCACTTCGTGTAGGGTTCTTTTTATTTTTTTTTTATTTAAAGAACTCCAGATGGAGCCATATGGGCCTTCTGATTTGGCGGTCTGTAATAGACACCTATCCTGACACCTTGGCTTGTTCTACTTTTTATCTTTACCCTTTCAAGTCACCTCCTTCTGGGTATCAAAACAAGTGTGTGTGTACATTCTTGATTATAAAGCAAAACTTCTTTCCTTTTTCTCACTGCCTGTTTTTCCTGAATCAACTATATCTCTCCATACCAATATTCCAGTCATGAGATTTCCCATCAAGTCTCTGTGATGCCAATTAAATCACAATTTAGCCTTCGAACAAACTCTGCAAGTTCTTTCTGTTTTAATTTCCTATATTCCTTGCATTTGTATATAGGCATCTAAGATATTGAACAGTCTCCTCCTGTTGTTTCTCTTGTTGTTCATGTGATCCTATTATAACTTTCTGTTTCCTTCCCCCCCAACATTTAGATCTTTTTAAGGTTACCTACAGGTGTAGGTCTTTGCAGGATCAAGGCTTAGGCTATTAAATTATCTTGTTCTGAATGTTCAACACACACACACACACACACACACACACACACACACAATCTTCTCCTCCTCCTTCCCCCCAAAACCCAACCAAAACAAAACACTGAACATCCTGAAGAGTTTTATAATTAAAATATTAGATATGTTTCCCTTTAAGAAACTGTGTGTGGTAGATGTCAGTGATTGTTCTCCAGTATAAGAACATGTGAGCTCTAGTCTTCCCAGGAATACATAGAGTTTAATCAGTTAGACTTAGATCTTGGTCTTGTTTTCTCAGCATGACAGTAAATCATGTTAAGAAGATATGCCACAAATTCCGCTGACTATCAATGCAAAGCTTTAAATCTAACGGCATTGATTTATTTAAGTGTGTGTGTTTGTGTCCTCTGAGAGCTCACCATCTGCTTAAGTTGTGTTTATTGTATGCAAAAAATCAGCATTTTACTGATGAATTATAGAAAAACGATAGCTTCATTTATTCTTTATGGCACCTGCTTAAGAATAATTTGTTAATTACTACTTGGAAGTTGATTCTTGTTTCCTTTAATTTAATGGATTTAGTTAATATCATTTTGTGAATAGCGACTATAATGCAGTAATAATATCTCTTGATTACCTGCTACAGTTACTCCAGTCTGCTTGTGGTATTCAGCTATTGTGTGTGTGGGGGGGGGCGGGGCCAGGGCCACATCCTCAATAGGTTTAAAGTAGCATTGGTCCATTTAAATCAATGGTGCTAAGATGTTTTACACCAGTTGAGGATCTAGCATAATGGACCAATCCCCCTCATGTAGAACCCATATAGAGTACAAGGAGCACTTGTAGTGATGTGCTCATACTTTCAGTATTAGCAATTGGCATCGTGTATCAACCTAAATCCTGAAAATTGGACCCATATATTCTTGTTTTGTTTAGTTGCTAGAGTGTTAGCAGTGGAGCTAAACAGATATTGATGTAACAAATTTTCAGTGTGCGAATTAGTGTAATATTTTCAGTCATACAACCCCTATTTTTACTGCACATTTGATGCACAGCAAAAGAGTTTGAATTGTTTGAGAATACATTAAAATAATGAGCGTGTGTTTTTTGTTACTCTTTAAGAGTATTTACTTAGCATGTGTTATAATGGTGAGGATAAAGAACTGAGGATCCAATAATCTTTACTCTTTTGGGTAGTTCATATTCATGGTCTCATCAGGAAGACATTGGGTCTAATTTTTTAAGGGTAATATGCATGCACAACTTTCACTGAATTCAACTGGAGTCAATGCTCAGCACCTCTGAAAATCAAACCCAATGAAGATCACTTGCATGACCAGGCCCAAATACTGCAATAACCAAATGTTTCTCCTTAAAGTAGAATTACACAAAATTGAAAATACTTTAGGGCAGTTTTATTATAATATATTTAATTATTGTAGTTACTTTTCTTTACATAGGTTGTCTGAATGAAAGCAGACACTTTCTGCCATTGCATAGTGGGGCCTTTTAGTGCAATGCATTTGAGAGAATGTGTTGAAATAATGTATAATAAAAGATAGTTAATTATTCCACAGTTACATGTATAAATAGAAAATAATTATGTTCTGGTGCGTGGCGAAAGTAACAGCAACAACATGCATCTGCTTAGCTTCCCAGTGATCGAGAAATTTTTGCAAAGGGAACATTTGTGTGTGGTTCCTGAGATGGCACAGAGGAGAGAATGCCTTGTGTTACTCAGGCTTGCACCATTAGACAAGGAGTAGTACTGGCAAGCTCAAGAATAGTTCCTCTTCGGTTCGATTATGATGGCAGGGAGTGACCACACCAGAGGACCATGAGGATGTGGATGTGGTTTTGTTGTGAGATGGGGAGTGAGGGAGGGGAGGGACTGTTGATGTTAGGGAGCCCAATTCATTATTGTTTTGCATCCTGTCAAGTTACTTACACCAGTGCAAAATGGAAGCAAAATCAGCTTTTGTACTGATGTGAGGTCCCAACTCAGCAAGGACTTAATTACTTGCCTAAGCCTGACTGTAAGCATGTAAGTAGTCCAAATGAAGTTAGTGGAACAGCTCGTGTGCTTAAACTTAAGCATGTGTCTAAGTGCTTACTGATTGGGGGTATTAATAACCACATCAGGGTGATGCAATGATGAACAGAGACCAGGATCCATGGAGCTCCAGCAGGGCTATGGAAAAACCAAATGAAACAGCTAACAATACAACAGAATTATAAAAGCAGTGGTACTTAAAGTAGAACTGGTTAAAGGCCTGGTCCTGCAAACCCTTACACATATCTGCTATGTCTATACTTGCAAGTTAGTTCGAATTAAAGGAACTTAATTTGAACTAACTTAAGCCTTGGCCACACTAGGCTTTCATTAGTTCGAATTAAGGGCTTCCTTAATTCGAACTAATAAATTTGATCGCTTAGTTCGAACTAACCCTTAATTTGAAATGGTTAATTGGAACTAAGTCAAATGTGGCCATATTAGTTTGAACTGACTGCTTAGTTCGAACTCATTGGCAGATTGACCTTCATGCAACGGACTGATTTGAACTAAGCAAGTGCCCTGGATGGACATGGCTAGTTTGAACTAGCATTCTAGTGGGGCCATGCTAGTTCGAATTAAGTTAATTCAAACTAACTGAAATTAGTTCGAATTACTTAGTTCGAATTAACCAATTCGAACTAGCTTTTGTAAGTTTAGACATAGCCATAGTTAGTCATTGGAAGGCCAGTCACATGAGTATGGTTTGCAGGACTGGGCCCTAATTCTTTCTTCAAAATCTTTTTGATTACATTGTGTAAGCAGGGGACTTTGTGGCTCACAGATTTTTGTTCTAATCTGTTCTGGTACTGATGCCATATGTAGCTTTGAGCAAATTGCTTAGTCTCGTGTGCATCATCTGTAAAATTGTGATATCTGTATACATTCTGGGGGTGATGTGAGTGCTAATATGTGTGATGTGTTTTGGCATAATTAATTATAATAATTATTAGGCATCATTGCATCTTCAGATCCCCTGAAAATCTGGTAACTTTCCAAATTTGCTTTTCTCCTGCATTTGGAAAATATGCAGGAGAAATTTTGCAAAATTGTATCCAAGAACATTATCAAGGTTAGTCACATTTTGCTAGGCAGGAGAACTTGTTCCAAACTGGACTGGGTCTGCAATGTCATTCAACATTTGGAGTTTCTTGGGCCCTTTTCTGAATCTCATTTAATATAACAGCCCTCCCACAAGAGAAAGCAATTGGCTGAAAACAAATAATCATTTCATTTTTTTTAAAGTAGTGACGTTGATAGTCTTGTAAATAGAACATCTTATTTCTATTGTCTTAATTTTAAATCCATTTAAATAAAGACTGCCATACAAAAGCCCTCTGTACTACTGCCAGGGTTTTTACATCACTGATCACATTGATTTTGCGGGCCATTTGTTCTAAATGAAATTTCATTTCTAATGAGGGTTGTGGCTGTCCATTTTGTACACAGAGTTTAAAATCACATTGTTTATATACCTTTTTAAAGATGAATCACATCAGGAAAATGCAAATATTCCTCACTGCCGGAGGGGCATATTTCTGAGAAGAACCAGGCCAGGAGTACTTTCAAAATTCTAAATCTGTTATGTGATGTACAAGAGACTGCTGTCATCACTCAGATGCAGGAAATGCCAGTGCTGGTCTTAAGGGGACAAAGTAGACTTGACAATGGACTGAAAAGAAAAATAAACAATCAACTAACCATTTTCATTGCTTGAGATTTCTCTTAACCTTAACCTTCATTTATCTGAGTTCTGCAAAACATCTGCATCAAGCCTCAAACTCAGTTTAGGTTCAAGGTTCAAATCCATGCAAGCTCCAGTTCTGTGCCAACTCTCCTTGTCCCAGAACTGGTCATTTTCTTGCCTCAATAAGTTCCAGGACAACTTTCCCTATTTTTTATCTTAGAACTTTTGGTGGGGTGGGAGCAGAGAGAGAATATTGCCTTTGGCAAATGTAGTTTGGGCTCAAACTCCAAGATAGTCTGCCTGGATGGATTTTTCTCTGATTCCTGACAACCGGACTTCACAGTTCAATTCATAAAAGTTTTTAACAAAACAAAGCCCTGCAGCATTTGCTTAGCTCTAAAATCTTTGTTGCCCATCCTTATTTGTAAAATCAGTAAGGACAAACATCTAAACAACTTTGAATAAGTCTCATGCTCAGTAATATGTTCTCTTCCTTCCTTTCTTTTTCTAGCAACTAATGTTTAGTTTTAAACTGCCTTGAACTAGTCACAAACTTAGGTATTTGGGATGGATTTGGCAGGGTCTTGTGGCAGCCAAAGGATGATTATTGAAGACTTGGAATCACAAATTGAGTGTTAGAAACTTGTTGCAGCTCCTCAACATAGTTCATAATTGTGGATTCATCATTAAATCATATAAAATAACTTTTTTCCTTAAATAATCAGTGATATACTGTTAAACTCATAGGTGGCTTTTTCTAGTTATCTATCAGGAGGACTTGACATTTGGGAAGGGTGGGAGAATAGATTTTCCATGTTTTGTGGGGATGCGTGTTGTGTGTGTATGTCCGCCTGTGTTCATACATGTGTCTATCTCCTTTGCATCACCGCTATGTATGTTGTCTATGGTCTGAAGCGCCGAGGCCGTACTCTGTATGGGTTTGGAGGCAAAGCCTGCATCAGTAGCGTTCAGAAAACAATATCATCCTATTCCATTCAGGACCCTGCAATATAGCTGCCATCAGCTATGTTTGCACATTTGCACATACCTCCCTTCAAAGATGTTCCTTGTGTGGCCAAATGGATCAAGTTTGAGAGCCCTGAAGGCACTCCTTTCTCCTCAGATTGTACAGAATGTTTCCTCCTATTGCTGCTCACCAATAGTGGAGATGATATGCTCCCAAATGCATATAGAGTATTGACATTAGGCAGTATACTGTCCCCAAAATGTGATCTAGTCACAAATGAAATATAACTTACTTTGGAGAGGCTATCATAATTTCAATGAGGCTTTTAATTGCTCCTTTTTAATGAATAATAACACTGCTTTGCATTTGTTTAGCACTTTTCATCTGTAGATCTAAAAGCCTTTTACAAACACTAGGCTCAGATCCCTCTTGTGAAGTTGGGAGAACTGAGGCATTGAGAGTTTTAGCTAAACTATAGGAAAAAGTGGCAAAGCCAGGAATAGAACATGGGTCTCATGACGTTAGTTGTGCCTTCATTTGATCACAATGAATTCTGAGGCTTTCCTTTGAAGCTCTTATTGAAGAATGCTTATTAAGACAAAGCAGCACAGAAACACTTGATCTGTAACTATGAGGTATCTGGTGACATGAAAGTTTGGGGGGTAGTAATGTAGTCCTCCTGGTCCAGTGAAGCACTTATACACATGTCTATTGCATGTGCACATCCTTAAGTGTGTTGCTTGATGAAGGTTGTATGCACCACCATGGTGCCAGCAGTCACAGTGAAGAGGACAAAAAGAGGTAGAGTAATGACTCTTTGTTTCCCAGCTCTCCTTCTTCTCCCCACTCCCCCAAACAAAAACCTGCTCCATGTTTGTAGATGATAAAGCCCCTTCCATCTTTGTGCTCCTAATGATCACTTGTTTTGGTTTCCTATAAGGCAGGTCTTATTTATCAAATGCACTTCAGGGAAATGGGATTTGAAATTGGATTCTAAGTTTAACCTATTAGTTTTCATCGTTGCCTTGAAGTAAATCAACTTTTATAACAACCAGAATTTATAGAAGAAGGGTTCAATGAGTTGTGAGAAACCTGCCAGTCATTAATGAAGTTATTTCAGTGGTTTTATTTCTGTTGCTTTCAAATGAGCTCAGTTTAGAATTACATACTTCAGAGTTTGCTCTGCCCGTGTTCTTTTAAGGCTGCCTACAAAGGTCTCTTCTGCCCCCACCCCGAAATCCTCCTTATTATTTGGAAAACATCAAAGGGATTTGCATGCACCAATATGAATAGCCTAGCAATATGCAAGTCATACTGTAGAAAGGGTTGTCATTAAATGGTCCACAATGTGCACAAGTCTTCAGACTTTTGCAACTTAGGAAGTGTTTGTAACTGATCTTGCATCAACCACCAGTGGTATCTGAACAACGAATCTTCACTGTAGAAAGCATGAAGGTTTACTTCTTGAGCTGCAGGGCTACATGCTCTGTTGGCAGCTCTAGCAGGCTGATTCAATGCAACTCTCATTGGTAGAATTGTTAAGGCTACATATGCAGGTCTGCCCTGAACATAAACAGTAGATATAGTTAAAATATTTCACGTGAAAACATAGTTCATGGTAGACCTTAAAACCTGCTCTTTCCAGCGGGAGCCATCTCCCTCCCCCAAGCCTTTCTGTTGGGAGAGGATTCTTGCCATACCTATATCTTCTTCGACACCTAAGCTCGTTGTTGGTTCTCTTCCTTCCCACTGCCCCCCATCCCTTCTAGCTGAAGTTCAGCCCTTGCCCTTCCCAGCAGAAATCCCAAAGCCTCTCTGTGGGGAGATCATTTTTGCAAGTGGAGCATCCCTCACTGCTCTGGCTCTCCCTCTATCAGGGCCATCCCTTGGGGGGAGCGGGGCCCTGGGCCAATAGGACTACACAGGGCCCTGCCCCATGCTGCAGGGGAGCGTGGCGGGCCCACTGGCCCGCTCTGCCCCCCAGGGAGCTGGACCCAGAGGCCGAGGCTGCCGGTGAGGGGGCCGGGATGCCGAGGCCGCAGGCACGGGGAACTGGATCCAGCCCTGGCCTCAGAGGCGGAGGCCGCCGGGGGAGGAAACCGGCTCCAGCCTTGGCCCCGGCCCCAACCCGGGAGGCCGAGGCTGTCAGCGGACAGCCGACCACATGTGGCTGTGTGGGGCAGGCCGGCCCAAAGGAAAGTCTCCCCCCACGTGCTCCGCCCCTGGGCCTGCCTGCTCCACCCTGGGGGCGGAGGGGGTGCCCAGGGGCTGGGCATAGTGCTCCCGGCCTGTCCCAGCAGTGGGGAGGGTTGCAGGAGGAAGCGGCTGTGGTGTGGGGGGGCTGCGGTGCAGGCCCCGCTGGGAACGGGACAGCGCGGGGCCAATGTAACCCAGGGACAGCCCTGCCCTCTGTTCCCTCTAGGTCTTTCTCTCTGATGTGGAGACATCAGAGGTTAAATCTCTCTGCTGTTCCCTAGCCTTCAACCCTCTCAGGCCCTGGGCTTTGGTTTTCTGGCTTAGAGCTAGCAGGAGTTTTCCTTTGCTGCTCCCCTGCTGCCTGTCGCATAGAGGACAGCTGGCAAACACTGCTTGCGGCTCTCCTTGCCTTCCACCAGGAAATCCATTCTGGCTCTGTAGCAGTCAGGTCCTACCCAGGTATCCCTGACTTACAAAGTTTCTCTTCCCTTTAAGCCCAGTTGGAGTGAACTGATGGAACACAAGTACACTGGGCCTGTGCCTCTCACAGGAGGAAGTAGGATGGAGGGAGGGAAAGCAAAACCAGAAAAAAAAAATCTGGAAAACAAAAAGTTTTCAAGAAAAACTTTCTTGAATAATTGAAAACCAATTTCTTTTCAGAACTTTAAAGGAAAAATTTTGAAGTCATTTTAATCTTTCAATTTTTTTTGACTAATTCTAAATAGAACCTACCAGAGGCATCTGTCACCTTGCGCTAACAATGTATGTGTCTGATCAATGCAACAAGATATATTACTTCCTTGTATAAATAAGATTGAAGCCCATAAAAACAAAAAGTAAAGTGCTTTATAAGTGGTAAGTATTGTTAAGAAAAACTGTGAATACCTCTCACAAGGAACTAATAAAATAAAAACATAGGTCTGTCTTTTAAGTGTATTTCACTCAATGGTGTGCACAAAAGGGGACAAGCAAGGGCAGCCCCCCCAGTAATTATCTCCACCACCATTCCCAGCTTCTGTCCCAGCCTCTCCCCTGGGACTCCTCTCCCCTTTCTGCCAAGATGGGAGTCAGGCTGAGCTTAACTGAAGATATGTAGATGGTGCCTGGATCAGGAAAGCTAGGCTGGTGGCACAACTCTGTCAGAGGGGCATGGAGAATCCTGCCGAGTCCTATCCCTTCCTTGCTCACAGCCTCCCGTAAGTAATTGGAGCTTGCCTAGGGTGCACAAAAGGGAGCTTGGGAAAATGGGGAGAGGGAAAACAGTGGGAGCTTGGAAAGTGGTGGTGGGGGGCAGTGGGGCCTGGAGGCACTGGGTGTGGTGGGGCAGGTTTTTAAAGTGTCCCTCCAAAAGTAGTCCCCTTTAAATCCCTGCGCATGCCCCTGATTTCACTCATGGCTTTTCTGGGGTTGTTAGCACATACGTAGTGCTGAATGGTGTCTTCTATACTTTCCCTAGGCAGCCTTCATTCAAACACAAGAAAGGGATTGTATTTCAATATTAAATATTTATTCCTTTTTTTTGGTCATGTGTGGATGACAGGAAGTGCTCATGTGTTAGACTTCTTTGTTGCCTCTAGCTTCCCGACTTCTTTCAACCTCTGCCTCTCCTCACCCTGAACCTGCTCAAAATAACCAACTTCTCAGACTCTCAGCTCTGCCAATTTATTATTAGTTGTCTGTATTGTGGTAGGCCCCGGAGGTGCAGTCATTTGTTTAGGCACAAGTCCCTACCCCAAAAAGCTTACAGGTTGATATTTAAACAATGCTCATGATTCTTTACAAATTGCATTATAGGCATTTGTTCTTGGACACTTTTTGTGGAATGATGTACAGAGTATTTAAGGGATTTGGCAGTGTGTGGGGGCCTTGATCGTTTGTAGTTAATTAACCATCATTCTAACTATCTGTGTCAGTTTTTCCTCCTGCATAAAAGTGTTATCTCCTCTGTCTGCTCAGCTCCTGGTCCAAAATTCCCCAAGTCAACAGAGAGACTCCATTGAGCTTTGGTTCAGCCCTTAACCTTGACACTTAGTGTAACTGTTTGTATCTGGAACAAAGAGAGGTGTTTTTGTTTTGTTTTGTTTTTCTCTTTTTAAAATTTTTACTAGACTAGTGCTATCATAGCAAACTACACTGTGAGAAAAGGGAGCTGTGCCAATAAAGAAAAATTACACAGTCCTTTCCCCAGATGGTTAACCAACAGAGGGATTGAGTTGGAACAGTACAAAGTAAACCAAATTCCAAAGGGGTAGCCGTGTTAGTCTATTGTAGAAAGACAACAGAGTCCTGTGGCACTTTTAAAGACTAACAGATTTATTTATCGCATGAGCTTTCGTGGGAGAAAATCCCACTTCGTGAGACACTTTGAAGATGGGAAAGTTACCTGGTGGAGAATGTGAGCTTTCGTGGGAGAAAACCCCCCACGAAAGCTCATGCGATAAATAAATCTGTTAGTCTTTAAAAGTCCCAAAGTAAACCAAGAGAGTCAAGTGGTCATAGAATGAAATGGTATTTGGAAGTTTTGTTTTGGTTGGTTGGTTTGTTTCTTTGTTTGTTTGGAAGAGGAAAAGCTGTGCCAGTCCCCCCCATAAAGGCATTAAGTAGGGAGTGGGTTGAAAGAAAGAGTTATTGGGAGAGAAGTTTGGACAGAGTGGGTATAGGTTAGTATAATTAGGGCAGAAGGGTGGGTAGAAGCTTTATGAAGAGCCTTGGAGAAGAGAAGCTTGACCGTGGTGTGTGAAAGGAGAAGGAAAGCTGGTAGAGAAATTTTAAAAGGAATATTGCCAGAATAATAGTAAAGGGGTGCCCTCTTGATGTTAGTGTTTCAGCTGAATTGTAATTAGGAGAGAGAAAATGGAGGAGTTTGGAATGAAAGGATCACAATAATCAGGATGGGATATAACTGGATCATGAACCCAAGGTCTATTAGTGGTAATAGTAGCCATAAACCCAGAGTCTGCTAGTAGTTGTGCCATCCTGGAAAAGGGAGATGCATGGGCACATGGGCATAAGGAGGATGAATGTTACTCTGCCCCTTTGATTTATTTTTTTGCCTTTCAGGATGGATAATTAAAAAAAAAAAAAAGTTAAATTGGATTTTTTATGTTAGATACTTTAGTTTTTAAAAATAAACCTATTTGAAATTTCAACAACCTATAAAGACTTAAAACTTCATATAACTTAGAAAAATCATTTAATTAAAAATGAATATTTAAGCAATATATATTTGCTGCTGAAGTTTTAAAGAAAGTCAGCTGGAAATAGTTGGAATCTCTGGCTAAGCACCTGGAATCAGAGTTCATTGACATGCTAAACCAGCTTTCAGGGTGGGTTGATTTAAATCACCAAGTTGAAAGCCTTGATTTAAATAATGAATTTAAATCAATATTTCCATTTGTACTTGCATTATTTTCTAAAGAAAGTTGCATTCTTGTTGATTTACAACTATAATTATATTCAATTATTTAAGCAATTATGTAACTTAATATTTTCAAATTCTTATTAATTGTACGGTTTTAATATATTAGAAAATGGTGAGTGATGGATGGGTGGAGTCATAAATATTCATCATTTTGAAAACTGAGCCACTCAGCGCTCAGGGAGGGAGACGCTATAACACACAAGTATAAGACCACCTATGTGAGCTTAGTGGCTGATCCTGACAAGAGATGTGGTGATATCCCTGGAGTCAGACGCTGGGTCCCCATGCCTGTGATAATTTTGCCAGCCTCCTGAACTCAGCAGCTAAGTGCCTGTCTCCCCCACAGGATGAAACCTTTAATACAATACATGAACTATTGCACTGTATTTATAAGGAATGGGCTCAAAAGTTAGCTATTTTCCTCCTGAGTCTGTTAGAAAGAAAAATAGCCTTTAACTCAAAATTTTTGATAGAGGCTTATGGATTCACTATATCTATTTTTAATTTAAATGTTTTAAGAGATTATAAGAGGAAGTTTAGGCCTTAAACATACTTGTATTAAGATCATATTAACAGATTTATTTTTAAAAAGAAAAATTAATTATAATAAAATAAAAAAGCCAATTTAAATACAAAACAGTTTAAAAAAAAAAAGAAGAAAGATTTTTATTTTTTTTTAATCAACCCAGATAGCTTTTAATTGCGGTAAGATTTCCTGCTTGGTGATTTAAATCCTGCTTAAAATTGATGATTTTTAAATCATGTTAATCTGAACCAATCCGCCCTGTTATCGCCTGTGGAATAGCATGTGTCATGGTGGATCACAGCAGAGTGAGCTGTGTCTGCAAGCTGTTGTCCTAAAATCCTCTTGACTTTTTGGCAAGTTTTCTATGGAATAGTATTTGTTACTTTTAACCTTAGAGAATGCATCACATTTTCTAGCCTTTCTACAAGAAAAGGGAAATTCCTTTTATATGGTCCCCACAAGTGCCTAATGTGACGATTAAGCTTCACTTCCTCAAAATCAGGCAACCAACCAACCCCTCCCCACAAACAATCCCCAACAAAAAAAGCTGTGGAAGATGCAAATATTTATAGTACAATGTTCAGAGGAGCCATGTGTTCAAAAGCTCCTAGTTATTAGACTGCCAAAGATGTTTGCCTTTGAAATAATTTTTTTTTATCCAGAGTGCAAAAATATGCAGATAACTTTACTTATTCTATTTTTTTATTTCTAATGACAAAAAAGAATATATCCATGGTTCTATGCACTCCGACAGCAACTGAGATTATACATATTTAAAAAAAAAATACAGAAACCTTGTCCAATCCAGGCAGCAAAATCCTAGCCACATGGTTTTATGGCTAGGCATTAAACTGAGCTCAGGAGATAGAGGTTCAATTCCTGGTTTTGCCCACTTGTGTGACTTTAGGATGAGATTTTTCAAAGGAACCTAATGAATTGGCATGCCTAGATCTCACTGAAGTGAAATGTAATTTGTAGAAACTAACTGCTCTAGACTCCTTTTGAAAATCTATGCCTTAATCTCTTTGTACTTCAGACTCCTGACTGTAAAATGGGGATAATAATACAACTTGATTTTCTAGAGGGCTGAGGAGGAGGGAGATTTGTAGAATTCTGTATGGAATATTATCAGTGGTTAAAGTATAGTTTGACGGGCCCCGGAACCCTCCTAATCTCCGGTCCCCCTTCCCATATTGTCTAGGCCCCCTTCATACATGTGTGGGCCCCAGCCCAGGTAGGCATTTGCAACCATTTCTCAGTACCACATGCATCGGTTATCGCTCCATAAAAATATTTATAATTTTATATGGTGATTATGTCTATAGCAATTATTGTCACAAACAACGGTGGGGCATAGGACCTGCCAGCAGTCAGGGCAGGGCGGAACATGTGTTCCGCCAGATTTTTCTAGGGGCCCGGGAACTCTGGCCTCTCAAATTAGGGGCCCCCAGAACTGCGTTCCAGTGCATTCCCCCTTACTTTAACCCCTGAATATTATAAGTACCTCACTTTACCTATGTCATATTTATTCTGGATGATTGTGGAGTTAAACCAAAGAGGGCCATCGAGGGGAAGCAAGCAGAAAACGAACCTTATCTCGGTCACTGTGTTGGTATTCTCCAGGAAGAATGCCAAGGGCCCTCAACAGAGCAGTTGGTGAGCAAGTCTTTGGCAAATATCGACCTACCTGCTGTCACCAGACAGGATAACAGGCCTTTTCTCCCCAAAATCCAGAGCTTAAAATAAAATTAAAAAACCCAAAGTTGTGTGTGTTTGTTTTTTTTAAAAAAAACCCTGCCTAGAGAGCAAAAGTGTGTGTGGAAGCCGAGTGGGCAGCAGCTGTTCAGTGAGAGGCACTGGCTGGTGACAGGAGAGAGGGTAAGAAATTGTAAGAGGATAGTCTGCCTCTCCCAGCCCAGAGATGGAGGAAGCTAGGCAAAATGGAATGAAGAGAAATGGGAGTCTCTGAGGCACCTAAACTTGCCTGTGTTTTGAGGGAAACGTTTAGCTTCAGGCGAGGCCCAGGTCTGGAGATCTTTTGTGGCTTTAGCCCCCTTTTCTCAGTTTACTGTGTATCTTGGGGCGAACGGACACCACATCTGTCTGGAACAAGCTGTTTTGAGTCATTTTAATCTTTCACTAGTCAGAGGGTCTCAGAGAGAAATTTCTTGCAGATATCAATTACAGTTGGGCCTGTTGTGTGACTGTGGCTGGAAATGGGGGCTGCAGCTGCACGGTCTAGCTCAGAGATGTAGAACTGGGGCAGGGGAGATTCTCCAAGAGAGGCAGCAAAACTTGTCATCTTATGGGTTCGCTCGTGAGGGAATGTAAGAGAAGGCATGGATGGTGGCAACATGGCGTGTTTGTAGCATGGTGATGATGCAGTCTAAAGAAAAGTGAACTGTGGACTTCTGCGCTGGGATAAGTGCAGGTGAAGGGCCACATGGTGACTGGGGAGAGATCACAGATGTAACTATCCGCTGTGCTACCACAGAGGTGTGCTAAAAATCTATTGATCAGTGTTTGTGAGGGACTCAGAAACTATGATGGTTGTGTGGGGAGAAGAGCATAGGATGTGGTAGACAGAATCAAACCAACAGCGCAGACAGATTCCTCATTATAAGCCTTAAAGATCCTTATTCCCCTGCCTCATCTTCTGCCCACTACTCGAAATTAAAATACAACATTGCATGGAGTATTTAACAAATGTCACCTGAGATAGTGGCTGAAACGTAGCACGTATTTATGTCATACTGGTACTTCCTTTGTTTCCAGTTAATAAGTATCAAATCATGTCTACTAAGCACATGATTCAAGAATCATAAAGACAGACCTTTGATTTTCTATTGTATCACCGTTTCAGGTCCATAAGCCTTTAAAAAGAGCCTCTATCATTTTTTCCTTTCAGTGCCTCCTTTGTATTTCAGAAAAACACGTGGCCAATTTTGACTGAGTACAATAATAAATGACATGGCTTTTTCATCAATGGTTCTGTGCTTTCTTCTTTCCTAGTAGATGTAGGGCCCAGTCCAGCAAGGTGTTGAGGATCCTAAAATCTCAGCGACTTTTCTCAGACTTGAGGGTGTTCATTGATCAAGCTTTATTCTCCATATAATAGAAGCCTCTGCTACACATGTACTAAATAGAGAGGTTAACTAAGCTTGATAACTGCTAAAGATGCAACAAGTTTTTGCATCATAACCCACTGTTATCGATATCATGACTTCAGGAAACATCCACCTTCATCTCTTCTTGGTCTCTGACTCAAGATGAAATCTTTAGTCTCTTTAAAGAGGTCTGATCTGTTTGGAGCAAGGTGGTCAATAATTTCTAAAAAATGAGGCCTCCTCTAATCGATTTCAGTTTGATCTCCTAAGAAGTGAGGCACTCAAAATCACCAATCATTCTTCATAATCTTGACCAAGAATTTTTTTCCTAAAAGGAGTACAGTTCTGGTGGCTGAGGCTTGAAAGCTATGTGCTTACATAAGTACAAATCTGTTTTTGTTTCTTTAAAAGAAAAGTTTGAATTTCATCGCTTTGAGCTTGCAGCATGTTGACAAATAAACTCAGTCTGTGTGTGTTTTCATGTTTCTGTGTCCTTGTCTAGTAGTTTCTCTTTCTCTTTAAGTGCAAATAACTTCCAAGTATCCAAACATAACAAAGTGGCGATGAGAACAATGGACCTATGCCTGTACTGCCACCAATGAGAAGCAAAAATAAAACTTTTTGCTGTTTTGTCTGACTGTGCTGTATTTGCAGTGATGGTGCAAACCAAAAGTGGCAGGGCTATTGTGGAAGCTCCACCTCCTGAAAACATGAGCCAGCTTCGTCCTTTTTTAGGGCTCTTGAACTATGATAGAAAAATTATTCCACCCTTAGCAACACTACTAAAACAACTATATGTCATGACCAGTTCTGCCATAACGAGGTCTGGAAGTGGACTGAAGTCTATGATGCCACATTTAACAAGATTAAATGTGCATTGCTAAATTCAGAGGCTCTGACACATTTTGATCCATTCTTACCTCTACAGCTGGCCTGTGATGCCTCTCCTTAAGGCATAGGAGTGATTGTGTCACATGTTATGCTTTCTGGATAGGAGAGACCCATTGTTTTTTCATCATGCACCTTAAGCAAATCAGAAACTAACTATGCTCAAATCGAACCTGAAGCACTTGGAATCATTCGGCATCTGGAAATTTCACCAGTACTTGTTTGGACAGAAGCTGACACTTTTCACTGACCATGAACCAAACATGAATTTTTGGAACACGCTCAAGCATTTCACTATTGTCTGTTAGTCATATGTAACAGTGGACATTATTGCTTTCCACACACATGTGAGATCAAATATTGGAGAGCCACTTGGCACAGCAATGCAGATGGTCTCTCAAGATTGCCTTTACCAGGTAACTATCAAGATACCGGCCAGAAAGTAATCTACTACTTTGAACAACTGGAGACTGCACACACAACTTCTACTCAAGTAAAGAAGGCAATTCACGTTGACCCAGTACTATCCCAAGTTATTGACCTGCTTATTCATGGAACATCTCTACAGGTCTCTGAAGTCTCACTTGACCTCTGTCCCTATATGTCCAGAAGGATGGAATTATCAATCCATTCTGATTGCTTAATGTGAGGGATAGGCATCATTATTCCAGCATCAATCTAAATGTCCAGAAATCTCGGTAATGCCATCCACTACTGCTGAAAGTACTATCCAGAGACTCTGTGAAATCTTGAGTTGTTTTGGTCTACCACAACAACTTGTGAGTGTTAACGGACTGCAGTTTGTCTCTCAGGAGTTTGAAAATTTTATGAAAGCAAATGGAATACATCACATCACTTGAGTATCATACCACCCAGCCCCCAGTGGATTAGCAGAAAGGTATATGCAGACAATGAAACAAGTTTTAAAATCTGCATAGGGCCTTTGTCCATTCAAAAGTGTCTGGGCACCTCTTGCTATCCTACAGAAACCATACCTTATGCTACGACCAAAGTGTCTCTGGCTTTTCTGATGATGGGACCACAGCTGTGCATTTTCCTTGATCTGCTGAAACACTACAAAACATGACCAGTTGTGCAACATCAGCAGCACAGCCTAATCATCAGATGTGCACACAGAGGGAAAGACCAAACCTTGAGCCCTGGACAGGCTGTTCTAGCTCGAAACTATACTTCTGGAGCTAAAGGGTCCCTGCTACTGTCATCGCCCAGGCAGGACCTGTTTCCTACACTATCAAGATTCCAGATAACTCACCTGGCAGCAACATGTAGATCGCAAGGATATATCTCCAGTTCCGGGAGAGGAAAATACATTTTTTTGTGTCCTGGCTAGCTTGCTGTAGCTAACAGAGCTAGAATATTATGGGATAGCTCAGCCAGTTCTGTCTGGTCTTGAGTTGAAAAATAAACTCAGTCTGTGTGTGTTTACATGTCTCTGTGTTCCTGCCTGCTGGTTCCTCTCTGAGTGTGAGTAACTTCCAAGTATCCAAACATAACAGGCCTAATTTATCATTGACACCTAAATTGGCCATGCTTCCAATTCCTGGTGTAACTTCAGCTGAGTTAGGCTAATGGTGCCTGATCCAAAGATCATTAAGGTTATGAACCTGACCCACAGCCCATCAAAGTCAATTACAAATTTGGCCCCCTCTCTCTATGATCTTTAGCCATGAGGGCGGTCTGGAATCTCTGCAGTCTGGAGAAGAGACTGTTTACTGCAGTGCGTAACTGCACTGGGCTCAAAAGTGCAAGAAGCTTAATGATTTGCAACTTCCACGAGTATTTTTGTATTTTCAGGTTGCTATATGATTCAGAGAGATCCTTATCCACCCCACTTGATCCTCTTTTAAAGTCTAGTCCTGGCCCTCGGTCCTCCAATGGTAAACTTTACAACTGATTTTCATTGGAAGCATTTACAATAGTTATGTAGGAGGCAGTTAAGATGATTTTGAAACTAAAGCTTTTATATGAATGAAAACACTTGGAACGGATAAGTGCTCTACTCTGCATTTCTACACATGTATGCATGAGCCTAAAATGAAATGACGCTCACTTGCCAGATGCTGTTATGCTGTTTATTAGTAATATTAAATTAAGTGTCTTAATATAATGTGTGTCAATTACTTCCAATAGTTTTATATGTCAGGTATCTCCATAGATAAAGGCTAGCTCTGCCCTTGATTACCAAGGTTGGAGTGAGAATTTTTAGTTTTTAATCTAATGCTCTGTGGTGCTGAGCATTGCCTGATGGATTCGTCAGTGCGCTCAGAAAACATTCAGCACCTCAAGGAATTGGGCCCTGTGCTAATATTAAACTTACACACTGAGGATATCCAATGTTGCCAATCCTTGCCATTGGAAAATCGTGGGTCAGACCCCCCCCCCATCATGATTTTTGTTTTAAAAATTGAGGGTTTTTTCAAAAACGAAATATGGGTTTTCTTTATTCTCCAGTTTCTGAGCCTTTAAGGTGCTCTCAGGTCACACATCTAACAGCGGGACTCCCAGCCACCTGGGACTGGCTGACAGTAGGAGCCCTACCCACCAGGGCAGACAGTAATTTCTAAGTAAAATTATTGAGCCCAACTCATGACTTTGGGATAGAACTCTCAAATGTCAAGGTCAGGTCCTAACACTTGAGAGATCTATCATGAGTCAAGCTTAATTTTCCTTAGAAATTGAGACCCTTGCAATTAATTTGTAAGAGTTAGCATGTCTGTGTCAACACCACAATTAGACACCTGTGGCTGACCTGTGCCAGCTGGCTCAGGTTCGTGGAGCTCTGGCTTCCAGGGTTATTTCATTGTGGTGTCATCTGGCATGGGCTGGAGCCTAGGCTCTGGGACCCTGCAAGTTGGGAGGTTCCCAGAGCTTGGGCTGCAGTCTGAGCTGAACATCTACACCGCAGTTAAACAGCCCTGTAGCCCAGGTCAACTGGCACAGGCCAGCTTCAGGAATCTAGCTGCAGTGTTGATTCAAAGTTAATTGAAATTAATTGGAACCTTTCAATTGCCTTTAGTGGGCTTTAGATCAGGCTTTTTTATATCTATGGTCATTTAAAATGATGTGGGTCTCTCTAAGTTCTTTTAAAAATTATATTCCTCTTGGCCACATAAATGAAAAAAGGAATGTTAAAAGCTGAGGGGTAGATTATTATTGCCCCCTTTCCTACACAATGAAAGCATTTATTTGTCTTGTTTAAATTTTCAGTTATAAAGGAGAAAATGGTATATAGGTAGATCTGTGTTTTGAAGGTGCATTGCAAATGTAATATGTCACTGTCTGATTGCAGAAATTTAATTTAGGGCTCTTTCATAACAAACCAGAAGGAGAATTTTGTTTGGCAAAGTTTTCAACATTCATGTTAGTCCTTAAACTGCTGCTGGCCTGAAAGTCCTCTAAACAGGCTTGTGTTGTTGTTTCCCCCAGGATGTCTTTCATGCTTTTTTTCTCTTCCTGTTGGAAATGTAAGTATTTATTTGTGTGCAAGGTGGGTGAATTCTTTTATCTATTTGAGTAACGTAAACCAAACAATTAGTATACTGCAGTCTCAGTACACTTTAAAAAAAACAACGCTTCCAAAGGCTTTAGTCAATATTATTATTGGAGGGAAAATGCTTAAGTAACTGTATGCAAACAACAACAATAGGCAAAGTTGTTTGGTGTTTAATAATAAAGGTTGTTCTGGAAAACAACAAAAGTGACTTGTAGCACAGAGTGCCACATGCAGCGACCTCAAGGATAGAAATATGAGGTCAGCCTTTGAAGGGATGGACAACACGCTATCTGCCAACATTGGACAATCCCAAAAGATTAGTTTATTTGCCAGATGTTATTGGGAGTTCATCATTGACGCTCTCTGCTTCATAGTCTTCATCTCTCCCTGCAGTTGTCTTTCCTGCCCTTTGCAAATTTCCCGTCGATCTCTTCAGTATGCAACACTTAAGTTCCTCCTTGAAGTTGATTTTTTTTTTTTTGCTTCATAGCAATAGGCAAGTTGTGCCCTTGACTTATGAAGATGATCTGAAGCTTTTCTTGTTTTACTTTAGTGCACCCAGTGTAATTCTCTTGGGATCAGAATATCTAGGAAAAAGCTGCTAATGCGATGCATAGCAGCTTCTTCAGTTCTGTAAGGCTTGCTGTATTTGTGAAAGGGCTTGTGGGAGATTAGGGGGTTGTGTGAAGTGTGGTCCCATAACTTCAGTGAAGTTGAGTGCTCAAAGTATAAATTGGGGTGGATTTTGCCCCATTGGGTGTAAATCTGCTGGGTCTTTTTATGAATATCTGTGAACCTAAAGCCTCCTTTTCCCACAGTCTATTTTTGTGTTGCCATCAGGTGCAATCATCTTGTTAGTATCTCAGACATCGCTCCTTACTGGGTGATACTGTGCTGAATAAATCAAATCAATCTTGAGTATACGGGTGTCACAGATCAGTGACAGGAGGCAGGGGGAAGAACGGTTTGAGTAGATAGCATGATTTCAAGTAATAGAAATTCTAACTCTGTTGTGTAGGGGCTTATGCCCGAGTCCCAAACGCAGCAAGGTTAAGGCTTGCTCAGAGAAAAAGTAAGTTACATTCTTTCTTTAAGGTGGTTGGTTGTATAGTATACCTTTTTAAAACTATGTAGAACAGTGTGAGAGGCAGAGGAGGACTGATTTGTAAAGTGAGGAGTTGAATATGAGGTCTCACTTTGTTTGACTGCTCACAGATATTCAAAACACTACTCTGCTTTTATTGTGGGCATATTGGGTACTGAGGCGGCTGCTTTTAGTGATGTCACTCCCCGAAGCGCAGCCGAGAGAGTGTGTGTGTAAAATGATTACATCACTCCCAAAAGTACTGCTTCCTGACTGACTAATATCTGTCTCCTTACAAAGATTCAGTTTGAGTTTTAGAATATTTTTGTGCTGAGGCAACTGTCATGAACAGTTTCAGTGTCCCTATTACACCTTCCTACCCTTTAACATCCAGTTTTCCTACTTCCTTTATGGGCTATCTCCTATTATAGTTAATAACTCTCTGGTTTTCTATATAATATATCCTTCTGTATATATCAAAGTAACAGGTTACTGCTTTTGAGTGTCCTTGCTTGGAATTCATATTAGTGGTTGTATAATCAAAACACTCATGTTCCTATAGGCCCTGAGCGCTTGTATCTGGGTTATATAGATGACATGTTTCACCGTGGTTCCACAACCTCTGTCAGTGAGCAAAATCACATAATAGTAGGCGAAAACTAAAAGTCTAGATAAGTATCCTAAACAGTTCAGAGGTGGATTAGGGACCACAGGGCCCTGTCACTCCCCCAACTTTATCTCCCCTCACCTGGGGCCACAGCTCCCCCTCCAGCCTAGGGCCCTGGCCGTGCATGGGCAGCCCAGCCCCCAGTCTGGTTGGTCAGCCCCTGGGGATGGCAGGGCTGATTTGGCATGAGGTGCAGCTTCTGGTGTGGCCCAAAGGCCATACTACATGCCAGAGCCCTGCCCCTGGAGCGGAGCAGCCAAGGGGCGGGGCGGGAGTGCAGAGCCCGGCCTCTGGGTTGGCCCACCCCACTTCTGGGAGCGGCCCAGGGGCAGGGTAGGACTGTGGAGCCTGGCCTCTCCCCTCACCCCCTCAATCCTAGCAGGGTGGAGGGCCCCCACATCATGGTGGGCCCCTGGGTGTGGGCACTATAGGCCTGTGCGGTAAACCGCCTTTGCCTAAACTTATGTTTCAAGTTAGACATTTTAAAATCAGCAGGTCCAGATAACTTGCATCCAAGAGTTTTTAAAAAGTGTATGGGGAGCTCACCGGACCATTAATATTGATTTTTTTTAAATAAGTCTTGGAGCACTTAGGAAGCTTCAAAAAACTGGAAGAAAGCTAGTGTTCTGTCAATTTTTAAAAAAGGTAAATGGGATGATGCAGATTATTATATGGTTGTCAATCTGACGTCAATTCTAGGGAAGATAACAGAATAGCTCGATTAATAATTATTAATAATTAACTCTTAACGGTACTTGATTAATGAAGAAAAAAGTAGGGTTACGTAACTGACAATCTATTTTCTATAAATCTAGATAAAGTTGAAGTAATTGAGATTGTCCTCTGTAAGATGTCTAACTGGTTATCACATACCTTTTTTTCTTTAAAAAAAAAAAAAAAAAAGACTAGAATGAAATGGATTAAAAATGGCTAACTGATGGGTCTCAGAATGTAACTGTAAATGGGGAATTGTCATCAAGCGGTCTGTTTCCAATGATGTTCCACAGGGATTGGTGCTTGGCCCTACATTATTTATCATCTTTATCACTTACATGGAAGAAATCATAAACTCATCACTAATAATGTTTTCAGGTGTCACAAAAATTGGGGGAGTGGTAATTAATGAAGAAGACTGGTCACTGATTCAGAGCAATCTAGATCGCTTGGTAAACTGGATGCAAAGAAACAATATGTATTTTAATTGGCTAAATATAAACCTATGCATCTGGAAGCAAAGAATGTGGGCATAGTTACAGAATGGGGGACTCTATTCTAGTCACTCCGAAAAGATTTGGGGGTGCTGGTGTATAATCAGCTGAACGTGAGCGTCCATGATGCCACGCCAAAAGAACTAATGTGATGCTGGGATGCATAGATGGAGGAATCTTGATCAGGAGTAGTGAAGTTATTTTACCTCCATGTTTTTTTGGCACTCTTTCAGGAATGCTGTGTCCAGTTCTTGTGCCTAGAATTCAAGAAGGATGTTTATAAATAGGAGAGGATTCAGAGAAGAGCCAGAAGAGTAATTAAAGGTTTAGAAAACATGCCTGATACTGATAGACTGAAGCAGCTCAATCTATATAGTTTAACAAAGAGAAGGTTAAGGTGATCAGTCTACATTATCTACATGGGGAACAAATAGACTGAAGAGCCCATTTTAAATATATCGGGGAAAGATGTAACACAGTCCAATGGCTGAATATTGAGGCTAGATAAGTTCAAACTGGACATAAGGTGCAAACATTTAAGTGTGAGTAGGTAGCCTTTGGAACAGTTTACCAGGGGTCATAGTGGATTCTCCATCACTGATCATTTTAAAATTGTTTGGATCATTTTTCTAAAAGGAATGCTGTAGGAATTATTTTGGGAAAGTTCTATGGCCTGTGCTACAGAGGAGGTCAAAGTGGTTGCGTCTGGCCTTAAAATGTAAAGACCTATGAATTTGTGAAGATTCCCACTAGGCCCTGGGAAGCTCCCATTCTCAATCACTGCTCATCTAATTATGGCCTGTTTTTTCCCCTGCCTAATATTATCTTCCCAGGTGGAGCTATTTCTGTCTGCTCCACTTGGAGGCAGCCATAGATCTGCTTCCTAGCATGTTTGTGCGGCATATGCCCCTTTCCCCATTTATCTCCCTTAATAGTCACATTCACTCCTTCTGTCACTTGTGGTGCCTCCCCCTAAATCGCTCCTTGGTATTTCTCTCTCTTTTCCTCTTTCTTCTGGAGGCTTTTCAATCTTCCTCCTCACTCCTCTCTGGAGTTCTCCTTTTGTCCCCTTCTTTGTTTGTGTTTCTCTGGTTCTCTTCATCATCCTCTTCAGAGAAGTGACAACATGGAGTTAAGATTTGAAGAAAGACTAGAAAGGGTGAAACAATGTGTAGCTTTTCCTGACTAGCAAGAATAGTAGCCAAAAGCAAAGGCAGCAAAAATTCTGTTTCTCTTCCAACTCAGTTGATGTGGGACAGGCAGATGGACCTGGAACAGACAGAGAGCAGAAATTCAGGACTGCAGTAAAATGCTGTATGTCCTTCATTGCAGTTTGTCCAGGCGAGAGGCACATGAACCAAGTGGCTGCAGTAAATCAGAGGTGCTTAAAAGTCATTTGCAGTCACAGAAATGGGAATCCTTTTACCCTTCATTTGGAATTCCCTCTGAACTATGCAACTAGCCAAACACTTCACATGTGGCAATGGCTGAGTGCCACTGATACACCTTTCCTGCCACACACAAGAGGCTTTCTATTGGAATGGGAGTCTTGCTTTGGGGGTTTTTTTCCCCCCATATACAAGTGTGATATAACTATAATCACAAAAAAGCCACTGAAGTATCTCTGAGAATTTGAGCCCTTGCAATTTAGCACATTAAGGCCTACCTGGGGACTCTAGGGAGAGAGTACTTTCCAGCATCCAGAAACATTTGGGAATGGTTTAATCCTGAAAATAGTGGGTTCTATTGGAAATGCTGGCAGACCATTCACTGGAGCAGCCCAGGCTGCCACTGCTATAATAAGAAGTCATGTATGTGGAAAGCATGAAGCTAGTGTTAGAAAACAAGCACTTCGGCTGAACAGTCCAAGGGAAGGACTCCATTTCATTGCAGCGATTCTGAAAATTGGCAGTAGGGTTTATTCAGGCAGGGCAAACTGGGTAACTAAGTTGGTCATTAATCCTGTGCGTACTGTATTTTTCAAAAATAACAATTTGGAATAGCGCTACTTGAATCGGTCACTAACATTACCAGCCGGGGGCTATTCTGTATGCTTTAAACTTCTACATTGTCTGGAGATTGCCTTTTTGTACTGGTGGGAATTTTTTCTCTTCAATGTCTAATCTAATTTCATATTGCATAGCCCAAGCCTCGTCTATGCTGTTTAAACTGTGCTCAGGGCACAGCGAACAATTAGTACCAAATGTATTGCTTATTACCCTGAAGTACTGCCACAAATGTCAATAGGATCCTTGTGCTGACATTCTGAAGTCCCAGCATCATCAATCTATCACCGTAGTAACCACTACACCCATAAATGCCTTCAGGATTGGGTCCTATGCTGGGAACAGTAGTCTATAGCCACTCTACCCTCATTCACCTACACCAGCAAAGGGCCCTGACCTGCAAACACATAGGGGAGTTACTTAAGTCTACTCTTTTCATGAGTACAATGACTCACCTGAGTAAGTATCTGCAGAATTTGGGCCCTGGCCTATCTTCGGTGCAGCACCCAATCTATCTTTTTTCATTGTGAATGGCCAAGTTGAAAACTTTGTGATGTTCAGTAACTTTGAGGCTGAGGGCTGAAAAATCATGTTTTAAAATGGTTAAAAAGTTCGCACAGCTGCAAATGATAATAGACCAATGAAAATCAGTTTCTGACTGCAGCCCACTTCAAGAATAACACTGAAACAGGAAACAAGCCTGCTTGATGTTTTTAGCAGTTAAAGCAATAAGAACACGGCTGACTATTTATTTATTTATTTCAAGTGACAGAGAAAAGAGAGCAGACTTTCTGGGTATGATTTTTTTTTTTTTTTAGGTTTTTTTTAGTTGTAGACGTGATGATAAAGCTCTGTGCAGCCTTGTCGAGAAGATTTAATGTATGAGACATCCAACTTAGAAGAGGACACAAATCTGCTTTATTCTGAGTGTGGTTTGTTCTATGTGCTTCAGTTTTGTTAATTATTCTGAAACATGTTTGCAGGTGCATAATGCAAACATTGAAAAAACAAACCCTTTTTTGACACGGAACTTCATTTCTTCTATATGTAGCATTGTCTGAAGAAGCCCTGGCATGCTTCTGTCCCTTAATCTTTTAATTTGACTACTTCAGCTTCTCCTAAGCAGAATGATGTTTCCGGGGAATGGCAGGCTGCACAATGTAGCAGATTTCCTCACATATGTATCCTGCCAACAAGACTCTTCCCCTAGTCGCAATAGGGCAATAAATGCTGACAGATGTTAGCATCGGTTTTAAAATTCAACCCCATTTTCACATACATAACATATTCAAACCCATTTTAATATCAGAATTGATGCTGACATATTAATAGCATTTTTAAGTGCTCACTTATATTAATAATTCCTGTTTGCAGCTTCAAAGATGCTATATATGGAAGATTTGATAAAAGAAGCCAAAAATTCAAATTAAAGTAACTTTACTTTTAAACAATCATTCTGGATTGATCTGATGTTCATGTATATTCATTAATTTGATGTTGTGAATGTCACATGTAATTTTATGGAAAATTCATTATAAATGTGATGTTTTTAAAGCATTAAAGGTTAATTTTGATAGAGGTGTTAATATGATTTTTATTAGATGCAGCAGGTCTTGGTGGGTTATTTTCCCTTGCATGTTGGTGTACATTCATGCACTGGTAAAACAGTTGAATTGCATGTGCATTGCAACAGAACCTATGAACCGTGTGTTACAGGATATATGAACTGGGGGCGATGAGACACCCGCATTATAAGAACTCCCTATCATTTCTCCAAAGTACAACTGGAAAAAATCTTACTATTGAGAAGTGGTGGTGTTCATCAGTTTTAATTACATCACACATGCAGATAACTATTCTGCATAGAGTAATTTGACTCTAGGGGTTTGTGGTACTTGATAGCACATTTTATAGGGGCAAAGTATGCTGGACAATATTCTGCAGAGACAAGGTGGGTGAGGTAATTTCTTTTATTGGACTGCTCTCTCTCACCAAGAGAAGTTGGTTCAATAAAAGGTATTACCTCACCCATCCTGTCTCTCTAATATCTCAGGACCAACACAGCTAACAACTACACTACACAAAATACTCTACAGGACATGTTTTTTTTTCCCCATACCCAATTATGGATAATTGTAAAAAATATGTTTGTGACTGATTGATTGATTAATGAACATTGTACTTTATAATTTTATTTGTTTTTAGTTTAGTTTGTCATCTTAACATTTTCAGGAAAGTGTGATAGGAGACTTGCAATTATTTATACATTTATAATAAATGATTAAACATCGAATCTGGCATTTTTGTGGGGTGTGGAGAATAAAGACAAAGACCAAATTTTCATATGGAATGCCTGTCTATATTCTGTGTATATTTAGATGCCAATATCCATATTTAGGCATCTAAGTAATTTATAATTGTTTAATAATAATCTAAGTGATTAATTACGGATTTAGGTACTTTTGGTATCTGGATTTGAAAAAAAAGTGGCCTTATTTCTTCATTTATAAGAACAGCTTTCAATTGGAGAAGAAAATGCAATAAGAAAGTCTGGCTGCATTTTTAAACCCACTTGTATGCTTGGGATCAAAATTATTTCACGTTGTTTCCTTTTCACTAAGCGTTATCCATTCTTCTCCTATTGAAAGTGCAGTTGTCTGCCTCTCCTGAGGATGAAGGAAAGGGGTAGGAAGGCTCCAGAGTTTGGCAAAGCTTCAGTTGCAGGAGTAATTGAGATATCAGATTAAAGTCCTTGCATTATCCATGCACAGTTTTTCCTGTGAAAAAGTCTTTCTAGAGTCCTATTTAAAAGCACTTTGGCAAAAGACAATGTTTCAGGGTCAAATAAAAGTGGGGTTTTAAATTGAATTTACCAATGCTATTTTATGTCAGTGAGTTTTCTCTATTGCTTCATTGCTTTAAGAAAGAACAGTACAAAGATCCCCTGAATCCTTCCATCTCTTGGGTCAAATCTAAGGGGCCTCTCTATGCACAAACTGGAACTGACAAAAATAAAATTGGTTGCAATTTACACCTTGCACCTTCAATTACGTTAGATGAATCTGTACACGGACACTTTCTTATTTCAAATTGACTGCCCTGTTTCAATTTAATTTAAAATTGACTTAAGTGAAATCAAAATAGGACATTCAAAATCTGAAGTAAGTGTCCATAGCCAGATTTATACCAAAATAACTAAGGGTGTGAATTGCAACCCAGTTCGGTTTCTCATCCACTTTGTGTGTGGATATGCCCTGTCTCTGTTCTAAAATGTATTAACTTCTGCTTGCTGTTGGGAGAAATAAGTTACTAGTCTTAGCCCACTTTTAGTATACAGTTGTCCACATCAGAAAAAGCAGTTGGCAATAATTGTCATCTTTATTGGCAGCCTTGGCAGAAAGGTCAAGGGCTTAATGGAAGAAGCAACTGACTCCTCATTCATAGAAATTGTCTGTCTGGATCAGTATTAAAGTCACCTGGTAAACAGGAAGTGTAAGTCTCCCTGGCAGTCAAACCAGCATCTTTCAGCAGCACAAAATTCATTTTAAAAAAAGAAAAAAGAAACATTTGAAATTAATTATCTGGAACTTTCACTGCTGTAGTAAACATGGTAATGGGGAATAAGTGTTTATAGGTACAGGTCTGGACTGATGTTCAAGGTAAGAATGCAAAATGTGTACAGGTGATTTACAATTTGCAGGATACTTTCAGACCTTCTACGTGTATAATGCTGCTTTGAAAATTAGCATAAACAGGAAGCTATAACGATGCAACAGAATTGTACAGATGCTATCATAATTATAAAGGAACACAATCAAGTTTGAAATTTACTATTTCTTTTTCTGAAAAAAATGGGTTCAAGTAGTTTCAGGTTCAACAGCTGCCCAGGAGTCCCTCTGCCAATTTTTTTTGGGAAGGGAGGGCAGGTTATAACCATTTTTTTTTTTTTACTTGTCTTTCATCTTTTAGTGGGTGAAAGAGCCACTCATTTTCTCTGTTTGTGTGAATAAGCAGGAACAGAGTGAGATTGAATATGCTCAAAATACTGTTGAGCGCCAAGCAAACTGAAAAAATGTGTGTTTTGGTTTTGTAATCTAATTACTTTATTACCTGTAAAAACAGTAAGTTCAAAATAGTGTGGTGATTGTCCACTTAAAAATATCCTTTTATGAAATAAATTATCCTAAAATAATTTTTCCAAATCAGTCAGAAGCGGTACTGGAGTACTGATGCAAATTCAGTTGTAATATGGCACTCTGAGATTTGTGTATTGTATGGAGAGGCAGCTGTTTATTCTCCCCCTTCTCCCTTTTTATTGTTCTTTTTTCATTCTATAACCAACAGCTCTCTCCCAAGGGGCGGTCCACAATTAAAATACTGGACTGCAGCGGCCTATGAGGACATTACAGTTCTGCTCTCAGCTAGGTATCAAGCCTTCTTAGAACCTAGCAGGATTGTATATATAATGATACGTTGTAAATGTGTTCCTCAAAATACAGGCTCTTCACTTAGAAAAATTCGTGTTAGTCTACTTTAAATGTTGTTCAGCAGAAACTGAAGAAGGAAAAGTAAAAACCCTTTAATTCAGGATCTTTCTGAGCAGACATGGTCTTATCTAATAACAACACTGAACATGTGTTTCTTTTTCCCTCGGCAGGATTTCTGTTGTAACAGCCTAATGGCTCTTTTCTTCCTACAGAATAAATATATACTGTACTCAGGAAAGAGCAGTAAGAACTTAGACTGCAGGGAGCCTGCTGAATATTAGTGAGTTAGGACCCTGAAATGATTTTTTTTCTTGTCAATTTTGTAAGTTTTGAATTTAAAAACAAAACAAACAAAAAAAACTTTAAATACTGCTTCTATTTTGCATGTTTCCTGAAGTTTAGGGTGCATATAATTATGGGTTCCATTTTTTCCCCCCACCTTTTAACATGTAGATTTATGAGGAATCAAAGATGAACTTGGAGCAGGAGAGGCCTTATGTCTGCAGTGCCCCAGGCTGCTCACAGGTGAGTGGAGTCAGCGGCAATATTAACTGAGCCCTCAGCCTTAGCTCTGGCTTGTATAATCCCTCCGGATATATTAACATATGCCTAATAATAATAGTTTCCAAACCCCTCTATTTTTCCACAAAGATGTAATTACAGAATAATTAAAGCAAATATACCACTTATTCACATGTCACTAAATATTTTTTCAAGCTTTTCTTGCCCCCAAGCCCAGATCAAATATTTCAAGTAACACTGTACACTCCTTTAATTGTTCAAATGGTAGACAGCATAGGAAAGGAACATGCTGACTTTTAGGATACAACTTTTGTAATATTTGATCTTGCTTCTTACACCTTTGTTCAAACCTCTGTGTGTGTCTGTGTTTAGTGCCACTTCAATGGCTTATGGCTGTATTTTATAAGACATCTTCATAATAAACATGATTAATTTAAAATGCATTTTATAACCAAATTCTGACCCTTGAGATACACATGGGATTCCAGTTGTCTTGAATCGCAGCCCCACATGTGCATCCGAGAACATAATCTGGCCCATAATATTACATTTGAACTTTTTTCCTCTTTATACATGAATTGACAAACATGTTACCCACTGAGAATTTTGTTTAGAATTCAGTGTTTCTTTGACACGATTGGTAATTGATAACATCATTAATCCCTAAAGCAATAAGTGTACTTCTATACCTTGCATTCCATGTACTAGTTTAGTCTATTGAGTAGAGTACTTAAATATGGAGTAATTAGATATGGGCTTCCTTTAAAGTGCTATTATAGACTGGCTGTGTGAGCTTGTGTAAATCATTTCTCTTCCCTCGCCCCAGTTTTACCTAACTGTAAATGAGGATAGTACTTCCCTATTTCGCTGGGGCATTGTCATCAGTCCTTAATGTTTGTAAAACCCTTTATACTTTTTTGATGTGAGCTATAGGGGTGCAGGGTACATTACTGTTAGAGCTTTCTGTGTTGGTAATTTCCTCCACAGTTGGAGCAGAAATTGGGAAATAGTGAATTCAGGGGTTGGCATGTAACTTCTATGTACTGCCATTTAAATTAATGGGACTCTTACATGTGTGCATTTGTCATTTTAAGTCTCTTGCATCTAAAATCAGTTTAAAAGTATCTCCAAGCTCTTCAGGAAATTATTTTTTACAGATTTTTTAAGAGTCTGGGTCAAGTTTGCAAGAAGCATCAACTGCCCAATCTTCACTGAAATCAGTGGAAGTGAGCACACTTCAGCAAGACAGTGGGGAATTTGGCTTCCACCTCTCTGAGACAGTTAAAGAGGGAAATCAAATAATCTGTCTGTTTGTTTGTTTGTTTCTTTAAAAAAAAATTAAATTCACCTTTAAATTATAGCGCATCTTCTCTTTACTATAAAACATCAGTTGCATGCTATAGTATTGCAAACCAGTTAAGAGCTTCAGGGGTTTCTTTCTGCATCAACCAGTTCATATATTCAAAGAATGTGTTAGTTGGCCTTGGGCGCCATAGGTGAAGTGTGATAACAGAAAAGACACAAGTCTGGATTACAGAGATTACTACTTCTTCCAATCCTACCGGGCCTTCTTTAGGCCTTGCTGATTTTCACGCTAGAGACGGAAGCATAGCATTCCATGGAGGAAAATTCATTTCAGCAATGTGTTTCTTCTCACAACATTAGCATGGAGAGTCTTTCCTGCATTCCATTTGTTCTCAATGTAAATTTTTAGTGCTTTTACTTCTTCCAGATGAGTAAACACTGAACCAGGATTTCACAGTGAGGAAAAGGACTCTTCCTCCCCTTCCCTCAGCCAGCATAGATGTTTCAGAGTATACTGTACTATAGTTGTTTATAACATACACAAGTCACCAGCAGAGGTACTTAGTCTGGGTTATTCCCATTTAAAAGAACCAAATCATTTCCATTTTACAACTACCAGTTTTTGTCTGTTTTCTTGAGACAAGCTGCTTTAAAATGCCACTCTTCAAAAAGCTATCCAGACACATCTTAGCCTTCTTTGCTACTCCTTAAGTACCCCTGTTAAAACAAAAAATTACAATAACTAGCAGCAAAAGTATTATATTTGTCCAATATGTACAAAAATGTTTTTCCAGGTTCTTTCACTTAGATGGTGCCCTCAGATTATTTAATCTACAGACTGCCTGAATTTTCTGCTCTGTGCTAGTAAAGGTGTGTCCACCTGCTCTTTCACTATAGTAAGTTTTTTACAGGCATTAGTTAGAATACAATGTGCCTAGATGATTTCTTTTATAATTATTAAATGTTCATTCCAAGTTTTTGTTCTTATTATTTAAAGAAACAGTTACAATTTATAATTCTGTTATTAGGATTATAAGTGTAATTACACTCTTTAGTATATTGTGTGAGGTTTCTTATCAAACATAGCCCTACCCTCCTCTGGGCCCAAGGAAAGGAAATGAGTTTAATACATCTTCCTAGTTGTAAGTATCCAGTAGAAATCAAGTACCATTGTATAGTGGTCTGATTAGAACCGAGTTGATCTGTTGCAGGCATGAATCATATGTAAACAAACATGCACGATAGCTGGGTGCCTTTGGGTAAGGGAAGGCTGAGTGTTTTCATTTTTAGTGTTATTAAACAAGGATATGTTGGCAGCATGGAAAACCAATCTAAATTTTGCTACTGGTGTGTATTTTGAGTACATGACTAGATGGGCCATCTTCATTTTAATCCTTTATTTGGGTGTTGTCAAAGAGATCACTGCAGCAAATTTATTTGCCCGAATAGAGTACAAAGATAGTTCTTACTTATGCTTGCTTGCATTTTAGAATTGTTTTTGGCTGTTTCTGCGTCATTTGGATGGCTGGATGCTTTTTAATTTTTTTAAATCCTGTCCTTTGCCAAAAATGTATTAGAGAACTAAATACTTCTTTCTTCCTCTCTCTCCGTTTGTCTGACAGCGTTTTCCAACAGAGGATCATCTGATGATTCACAGGCACAAACACGAAATGACTTTGAAGTTTCCTTCAATAAAAACAGATAATATGTTATCAGGTAAGAAGACATGAATGGAAAAAGTCAAGTGAGATACCTATTTTGATATTGATACTACGACTCTTGCTGGAAGGCTATTGCCTTAATACTTCTAAGAGATTTATTTCAAAAGTATTCCAATAAAATAACAAGTAGAGATGGAACAAATTATCTGACGCACTTCTGGACAAAGTGGTGGCTACTATTTTTGTCTTTTCTGAGGATTGATATGGAAGACAGTGAGATTTTTTTTTTTTGAATCTTAGTTATGTTGGTTTTACCTATCTATGAGGTCTGTGGGATAAAAGGCTGTCCTAGTCCTGCCACCATTTATCAGATTCCAGTGAAATAAACACTCATGAATGGCACTAAAGAAATCAGCAATGAAAGGGTGACTGAAGCACATTTGTGCAGTTCCTACAGGAGTCACTATTTTAACTTATGACAAACTCACCTCAGCGCCCATTTTATGTCACTTATGCTAGTCACATTTTTAAAATACTGACCAACTTTGTTAGCTAGGAATCAGTCAGTTGAAAAAAGCTAAAATAGTGAAAATAGCTAAAGTATCCCTTGGGATAAAAATAGTACTAGTTAGAAAATTATCCTCGCATTCTCTTAGTCTTAAGCTAATTGTGAAGTTTTTTCACATGAGTGTGTGACCATGTGGCTTGCTAACATTGCATAGTGATGGTAGTTTCTGCTGCTTTCCCTTTTGCTTGCCCCTTCTCATTTTTATAGGATATATTTTTAGGATGTTGAGACTATTAATAGAATCTTTGGTTTTTTACCATTTTAAAACTCCAAAACATAAATGTAAAAATAAAATGTGCTAAATTATGATGCCTAATTAGATTTATACACTTTATTTGATATATTAACTCCCCATGGAGACAGATTTTCTAAAGAGGGCTCCTTCTGAGTAGGTTGTGCCAGCTAAAAATATTAGTGCATCTGTTTGTGTGCATAAATTCCATAAGAATATGTTCATTTTAGGTACATCACTGCAACAATTGAATGGATTTGCAGCAGGCTCAGGCTGTTTTGTATGTGTGGATAAAATTCAGGATTCCCCATTTAAAACTGCAACTCAGAGCTGTGTGCCTATAAGCAAAACAAAACCAAACCCACCCATAAACCCTTAGTAGAAGTAGTGGAAGAGGACTTTGGAAACAATGGTGGTGCAAGTCTTTAAAGAGTTCTTCGCATATTCTCCTTACATATTTTCTGTATTTTCCACTGCTGTGATGAAGTGGTCTGGAGCTTGTCCATTGGACTGCATTAAAAGAGACACGGTAAAGATGGGTCAAGACTTGCTATATGTTTTTCCTTACAATTGTCCCTGTTTTAATCATCAGTCATGTTTCTTTGGTTTTGCACTTACCGGCAGATACAGACTTTCAAAGGGGGGGGGGGGGGGAAACAATTTTAAGAGATTAGCTTTGTCAGCCAGTTTATATTGCTCATCACTTTTAAGGAATCACTTCCTCATTCTCAGTGGGTGAACTTAATGCTGTAACCAGGTGCCTTGCCAAAATGCCACAGGTGTATACCATATGAGTAGGTGAAAATATATTTGTAAGAGATGGAATGACATAATGCATTTATCCCAGTGCTCTTGTGTATCTACTTTTTGCAGAATTTACTGAGTTACTAATAACTTTCAAGATACTTAACCAAATTAAGACTTTGAAAAAAATAAAATAGAGAGACATTTAACTTGGTCCTATGAGCATGAGATTGCAGTTGAGTGCTCACCATCTGTGTTAATAGGTTCAGTATAAAAATCTAGGTAGCTGGAATTTACACATATAATCCACATGTACGTTGTGGGATTTACATAAATGAAATAGGATCTTTGTCAAAGGTAAGCAAGGTATTTGTTCTCTCTTTCATACCACTCAGGTTATGTATTTCAGTACATCTCCATCTCTATTAGAAATGATAATGAACATTTCATCTGGGTGTTTGAGTTTGAGTTGGTTTGTTTTTTTAAATCAAACCTTTAGTATTTAATGATTCAAGGTTGACAAATGCCAATGATCCCCTCCACCACTTGAAAATGACATTCAGGGTCACAGTTTCAAATCTGGTAGGCAAAAATGCACAACATACTGAAAAGCAGGACCAAAAAAATGTATATCTGCTTGCTGTGCCCATAGAATTAGACCAGAAGAAGGTTTTGAGATTTTGAAACCCTTTCCTGCTCTAAAGGGTGAGGAAAAGTTGAAACCTTAAGTTTTTGTGAACCAAAATTCTGAAAAAAATTCAGTGCGGGTCAATTGAAATATTATGTATTGATAATTTAAAAATGTTTTGTTCAGGTTTTCACTATTTTTTTATTTTTTAAACTCAGATTAGCTTACATTTCTAAACAAAAATCCTTGCAAACTGGTTCATTGACAATTTCATGACATTTTTCAAAATATTTTGAGTTGACAAATTTATCAAAACTGACCCTGTCTTATGAAAAATTTGTTTCAATACATTTTCATTTTTTTTGACAAAGTTTTTAAATTTTCTGGCTTTGCAGGTGGCAGTGTCCTCTAGCAGAGGAATTGCTGTAAGTTCACTCTGCTAGTGTGTGCATACACTTCCAGTGCAATGCAGAGCTCAGCTTTGTGTGAGCTACCTATATTCAACACACAAAGCGTGTTTGGGGAAGGCAGGGGTGAGAGGAAGAGCTAGGGAAACTTTCAACTTGCACATTCTGTGGTCTTTTCCTTCCATCTCCAACGACACAAGAGCCAGCATGGACTGCAATATGTCAGTGAGAGAGGTTCTCCTGCTTGCAGAAGTGTTTTTATCAGTGCAGCTGCAGTGCTGTAAGTGTAGACGTACACTTCAAAGCTACACCTGAGGGCCATAGGCTCTACTCAAGCTATTGGGAGTAGGCTGAGTGTGTGGCGCTATATTATTACTCAACAGCCTTTGGGATACGAGTCCTCCACTGGTTTCTTTGGCTATGTCAACACTGGCAAATTAGTTCGAATTAAGGAAGCTTAATTCGAACTAACTAAAGCCATGGCTACACTAGGCTTTAATTAGTTCGAATTAAGGGCTTCCTTAATTCGAACTAATAAATTCAAATATGCTATTCGAACTAAGGGTTAATTCGAACTAATTAGTTCGAATTAACCAATGTGGTCATATTAGTTCTAACTAAGTGCTTAGTTCGAACTAACCGGCCCATTGAACTCAGTGCAATTTGCTAATTCGAACTAAGCAAAGTGCCATGAATGGCACTTGTTTAGTGCGAACTAAATTTTTCTAGTTCGAATTAAGTTAATTCGAACTAACTAAAATTAGTTTGAATTATTTAGTTCGAATGAACTAATTCGAGCTAACTTTAGTAAGTATAGACATAGCCTTTGTGTTTATCTCTAAGGGAAGATCCTTGTCTGCTGGCTGAGGATGAGATTTGCCCCCAGACTAGTAACTGTGGGCACAAGGCCTATAGTTGCTCAGCTGACATGCAGAAGTACACAGCTTTATGAACACAATGGACATGAGTCCCTCAAACAGGACCACTCTTTTGTGTTTAAAATGCCCTGATGTTGGTGAAAACGGGAGAGTGTAGAGGGGGGCTCACACAAAGAGAGCAATGTGCATATCTGTGTGTTATCCCAACCATGAGAGCATCTATGTATTTTTGTGGACAAGTCACCCAGCCTGTACGTTAAGGGACTTGTTTTATCCCTTTTGCAATTCTCATTTCAGAAGGACTGATAGTTTTCCCAGTCTGTGGGAGACCCTGAAAAGCAGTTGTTTCATCACCCAGCAAAAGCCTGGGGAAATCTAAATTCCTTAAAGTTTAAAAATGTTTTATTCTTGGATTTCATAAAGAAAAGAAGGAATGATATATGAGAGGAGGAGACAGGTTTCCCTTTAGACATTTGTCTTTTTGTCTTCCCTTTTTTTTGGCAAAGTTGTTCCTGTCATCAATATCCTTCAAAGAATTGCGGCTGCAATTGCCCTATAGCAAAGCCAGGTGCAATATTTTCAACACTAGCCAGGAGTTGGACTTCTCTACTGTTTCCCAGTTTGACAAGTACAAAATTCTTATAAAAGAAAACTCCTTTAATATTGTACTTTGTATTTCTATATTAGCTCCTTCCTATATTCTTTTCAGAAGGCTGGGAAAATGAGGTGGTCAGGAATTTTTCAACAAAACTTTTTTTTCATTGGAAAATGCCTATTCAGTTTTGAATACATTTTCTCAGGTCTAGGGTGATTTTCAGCTTGTGTGAGGGGCAGCCTTTCAAGTTTCAGTGCTAGTCCTATTACTCGACTTTGTTATCATTGCATGAAAGTAAAACATGGGTAAATACATAACTTCAGTACTGCTCCACAGCTGAACAAGCCAAACTCCTGTTATTAATGTGCAGCAGACTAAACAGTTTTTTAGAAAGAAGAAGCATCAAGTTACAGCCTTTGGCTCTGTTCTGTCCAGTATCATCATTATGGGTGAACAACATTTGCAATGGTTTAATAGTCAATATAAACTTTAAAAAGCTGGAGTTCTGTAAAATTTTTTTAATGGTCATTTCGTTTTGTAGGGCTTTTTTCCCCATTGAGCACCATGCTGTAATATTTCCATTTAGATCTTGATAAATGAAATTCTAGGACTCTGTTCTGGTGTTGCAAAACACATTCTGGTGGACAATTCAAATAAACTTTCAATACAACAAACCAGTGCTTTTTTTTTTGGTGACAGTATGTAGGGGTATGGAGTATTGGCACCTTTTTTGCCAGCCCTGCTGCCCAGCTGGGGGGGCGGAGTCAGCAGAGGAATGGAGCGCACCACTCCTGGCCCCGCTGCCCAGCTGGGGGGGCGAAGTCAGCAGGGGAATGGAGTGCGCTGCTCCTGTCCCCTGCTGGCCCCGCTGCCCAACTGGGGGACAGGGTCAGCAGGGGAAAGGAGCATGCCACTGGAAGAAGGGGGTTGGCTCAGGAAGAATAGGGGTGGGAGAGGCATTTTTCAAATTTACTATCAAGATACGAGTACTGGGCCTGGTGTGCTTTTTTTTTTTTTTTTTTTTTTAAAGGCATTGCAAAAAATAACAATGCATTTCCTCCTAGCGCTGTGCTTACTGGTGCTGCTGTTTCAAAATAGCCCATTTAGACTGATCCTCGTTTTGGGGGGCACAACTTTGGCAGTTTAAAAAAATATCAGCTAATGTTGAAACACTATGAATATATAATGGATTTTTTTAAAAAAGTTTGCTTGACTTCACACTGTGTATATTTTAAATGAAAATCCAAGGGCCACATTTTCAAGTGCACATGGTTTGGCAAAATTATCAAAAAGAATTCTGCTCCCATTTATGTAATCAAGTAAGGGCCAGATTTTTCGAAAGCAGTCACCAAAAATGCACTCCATGTACTGAATTCTACATAATTAAAAAAAATAAAAATCTGGGCACATATTTTGTGAAATGGGAGCTGCATTCCTGAAAATCAGCTCTTGAAAAATCTGTCCAGTAGTGTACAATTGGTTGACTCCTAATCTGTGCTCAAATATACAGGTGGACCTTGGCTTTGTTCCATTACTCTCAAATTGGTGTCACTATGAGCCTTTCTGGCAATAACAATGTGACTTTTGAACATTAGGTAAATATTCTTATCCTGTGTCTAAATTTGATCACCCTGAAGTCCAATACCTTACTTGTGAACATTTACCAAAACAGCTGTGAAGTCAGTGGCACTACATAGTTGAGTAACTGTTCGTCAGTGTAAGGGGTTCAGAGCCTTGTTCTTAGTTAACCCCTTCCTCACACACTATTTCTGTGGACCTCTGCATTTGCTGGTTACAGAAGTACCACAGGGTTATGGGGAACTCAGTTCTTTAGGTACATCTGGCTTAGTTGACACCCAGGACTATGAATCTTTATAAGAAATCTTGATCTCATGAGGTTGCCAGTCTGATTTCTAGAGCACAATTTCCATACAGGAGAAGATACTCAGATGACGTAGATGGTCATAGACCAATTGAAGTCAGTGGGATCACCAGCTAAAGAGCTACCCCCAGATTTTTGGGTAATCATTCAAAATATCTCCCAGAGGGGTAGATTCTACACTGCCCTGGCCCTGCTCACTCTAAGTAATACCGTGCTCCATTTATTGCACTGGTGCTGGCTCTTGGTGTATATGTACAATTCAACCTCTGTTAGAATGGCAAAGTGTGTCCTTCAATTTTTTGAGGTTACATTATCACTACTGATCATTTCTAAGCTTTTGAAGCTTTGTTGCAATCTCTTAGGCCATGCAATCACTTAGGCATGCTACACTGCCATGCTGGGTCGACGGGAGATGCACAATCTGTGTACTATAGAATGCGTATCTCCTGTTGATTTACTTACCCTCCCTTACCACGGTGTCTTCACTGGGCTGTGCCAACAGGAAATGCCCTCCATTTGATGCAGCATTATTCTTTTTTTGGAGGGAGAGGGAGGTGGAGTTACTGCCTTGAATGAAGTGCACTTCCGAGACCGATTGAGCGGGTCTCTACTGGCTGCTCAATCGATCTTGCTGCATTGATTTGTAGAGACCAGCACAGGCATTTCAGTGTAGATAAGGCCTTAGTCCCACAATAGATGCTGGTGATGCTGCTCCTAGTCTGTTTCTACTTGCTGTATTCAACTGTGTGTGCTTCAGAAAATGCTTTGTTATCAATACTGTAACCCCTGACCTAATACAACAGGTTGAAATAAAGGACAACCTCTCGACTAGTCATGTACCTTAATGAAACATGAGGAGATCTTAGCTGTACCACCCTCTTCAGCCTACTTTTTCTAGATTCAGGTATAGGTTGCTCTGTAAAGGAGGTTAGTTAGAATTTTTTCTTGTTTGTTTAATTTTATTTCTGTGTTTATTGCTAATAGCCTGAGTGTGTTACTGGTGCCACAGAACTCAATTTGTAATTCCATGTTAATTCTAGATTATAGTTATTTATGAGATTTTGGGCCCTTCCCTCCTCACCCCCCTCCCCAAAAAAAAAACAACAAAAAACCCCAACACAACCCAAAAGCAACAACCACCACCCTCAACTAATTTTATTTCTGAAACCCTGCTTTCCGGTGCTGATTTGATTGCAATAATACCTACCTTATTTAATATGACTATATCATTGAATAAAATAGGAAGACATTTTATGTATTTACTGCAGATTCTAAATCAGAGGTCTTCTTAATGTCAAGGAAGGTTTTGTATCCTCTTATCTGGAGCTGCATAACAAAATATATTTCATTTTTCAGTAACTAGTTATTCATCTCTGTGTGGATAAACAACCTGCTCCTCCCTCCTATTAGAGCACTTTCAGACTGTGTGCCAAATTCATTCCAATGTAACGCTATTGAGTTCAGTGGGGTAACGCTACAGATGGCACCACTTCTGGTTTGATCCTGCAGTGTAGGGTATCCTCAACTCCCATTGATTTCAGCTGCTCCCAGAGCTGGATCCTTATACCAAGATTTCAATGAAGACGCTCCGAAAGTGTCATGTTCTTGACTCTGATGGTTGTTAGTACCATGGCTATCGGGGTAAACTAATATATGAATATATGCACACACAGAGACTAGGTTTTTGTTCCCTGTTTCAGTTGTGTGTTGATTGACACTCACAAATATAACACTTAAACCAAAAGAAATAAACTAGAATTTTAATGATAAAGATTTGCTTTTTATCTTACATTGATATGTTCCAGCACAACAGTGTCTTAAATGTACCCAGGGTGTGTTTAGGTTTAAATTACAAATCGAAACCAGTGCGCTTACCAAATTAAAAAATCCAAACAGAATTAGCACCTCCACTGCTATAAAGGGACTCTGTTGAAGTCAGTTAAGTGGCATGATTTATACCAGTGCAGGATCTGGCCCTTGATTTCCAAGTGGAAATGTTATTTCCTTTTGTGTGCATTCCTTTTATGTTCTCTTTTGTTTGGGTATCACTATATGTGTCTGTGCTGATCATGTAATACACATTCTGTCTGGCAACAGAGATTAGAATCTGACCCATCTTGACAAAGCCAAAGGAACTCTCTTAGGTTGGGTGTGTGCAACTAAGGTCCAAATTTGGTCCATTATATACTAGTGGGTTGAGTGAGAACAACACTTGTTTTCATTCTCTATGGGGTGAATTTTAAACAAAAGGTGTGGTAGTAGGTTACTGTATGAATGTGGGTCAAAACAGCCTCTTCATACAAAAGAAATAAGCAACATCTTGAGTTGGATTGGGAATCATGGGGGGTGGGAGGGGCAGGGTTGTTTTTTGCTATTTGGATTTAAGAAATGTGAATTTCCCTCTTTTTGTTTATCCCCTTTGGTGGTACCAATGATATTTACTGATTTGCCACATGTATATAGATAGATCTGCTATTTTGTAAACCATGTGAATTTTCCCTTAATATAGTACTGTAGTTATAGGGGCATTTGACTGAGAGAAACTGAGGCAGACAGGATAAAGCTGTGCCCCAGACCACAGAGGGAATTGGTGTCAGAGTTGACATTGGAATTAGTAGTTCTTAATGCAGTTTGCAGAGCACGAAATTGGGAACCATCTCCTTTTTCTGAAGATGATTCTACATGAATAAGAAACTTGCCATCAGTGCTGTCACTGGGGCTGGCGCCTCCAGGACACTTTACTGTTGCTGACAAAAAACCCCTTAGGATCTTGAAAAGAAGCCTGAAAGTTTTTCCATGCCACTTATACCCAGAAGGGACTCAAGAAGGTAACATTAAAGAGAGTTCTGTCCTTCTTTTAACTATTCTGGGGGAAAAAGGGTGTGACCAGGGCCTCCTGGGATACCTTCCTGGATGTGCAAAAATCAGGGCAAGCTGCAAAACCGGGAGCCAAACTTCCCACACACTGATGGGTGGTACTTAAACCAGTCTCCCTATCAGTCACAATCAGGCCTCTGGTTCCCCACATCGGGTACCAAGAAGTCTGTCCAAAATAGAAACAGCTCCCTTTATTGCACTCCAGCTCCTCTGGCTCCCACCTAGCCGCACGGTCCCTTAAAGATATAGGTTCTCCTGACCCCAAAGGGCCAGCCACAGCACACAGAACAATATAGGTTTGGATCTTACCCAAAATATCACACTGGTAGCCAATCCTTTAGCAACTACAACTAAAGGTTTAATATAAGAAGAAAAGAAGCAAAATATGAGATGTTAAAGGGTCAAAGCGAATCACACACATACAAATGATTTAAAGTTCATGAAAAGCAGTTTTCAGGCTTGTTCCTCTGGTAAACACCCAGCACCAGGCTGGGCCTCAATCCTTTGTTCAGTCTCAGAGGAATAGTTCCAGAGATGGGTGTCGGCTGTAGACTGGGGACTTAAGAGCAAGATGGAGTTGGGGTTGCTGCCTTATATCATCTCTGGCCTTCTCCATGCTGTGTGCAGTTCTCGCCAATCAAACTGGAGTTGAGTCACATGTTTAAGTCCTAGTGGCTCAACAGGTTTTCTTCTTCAGCCCATTATACTGGGGAGCTTCCTTAATGGGCCATTAAGGAGACAATGGTTGGGTAGACATTCAGTCTGGGAAGTTTCCCCCAGCCTTACACAAGTTAAAATATAACAATCATATTCCTAACTTCTAATATGAATACAAATCCTACACATAAATTATATAATCATTCCCCACAAATTATTACTTTCTATTGACATCAAACATGGCATAATTCCTATGGATTATAACAATTATAAAATATTCATACAAAATAACATCACAAATGGTTCCCTAAATTCGGACAGCGTCACAAAGGGGTTGCAGGATTTGGGCATATTTGAGTTAATTTGACCATAAATATTATAAATCTTTCAGAATTTTTAAATGATTGACAGGAAATATTGATGTTTTCGCCACATTTTCTTGGTGTGGTCAGTGTCTCAAAAATCTTTTCATAATGTTTCTCATAAGATTAAAAAAAAAAAATCTGGAACCAACTCATTCAGTAGTACTTCTTTGTATGACCTCTATTTTACCGCATGCTCCACAGGACAAACCTCAGCATGCTTGAGCCAGTTTTCAGATAGTTCAGGCCCAAAATTGAATAGCTAATCTGTGCACTCACTCCCTGCTGCCAAACACACACATCTATGTGTATGGGAGTGTATTTAATGAACTATTTGCATATAGTCATTGTAGCTTTATGCTCCAATGCAGTGATGACTTGTGCAAATTAAAGGTACACAATTATTCACCTATCCTGTCAGGTAATCAGGTCCTTACATTTATTCTTAAATCTGGTTGAATGACAGTTGCTACAGATAAAATGCTGTACGCTTTTTTAAGCACACTTGCCTAAGCTCCATCCCTGCACCTCACATACCATGTCAAAAAAACTGTGGCTTTGTTTTATTTTCAATTCTGAGGGATTGCGGGAGGAGGACAAGGAGCTGCTAGATATTTATGCACGTTCTGGGAAAGAGATGTGTCCAAAGTTTGTATTATACTTTTCTTTGGTTTGCTGCAAAACATCCATTGTAGATCCTTTTGATATCTGTTCTCAGATCAGACTCCTACACCAACCCGATTTCTGAAGAACTGTGAGGAAGTGGGCCTCTTCAATGATATTGACTGTTCCTTAGAACATGAGTTTAGAAAGGCACAAGAAGAAGAGAACAATAAACGGGTATGTTTTAGTGCAATGGAATCTTTTCCCCTTTCCACCCCTGATCTTTATGGTTGCTGTGTGAAAACAAATAGATCTCCTTTATCTGATAGAAGCCTGTTTGGTTGGAAACTAGGTGGCACTATAGATTGTGACAAATTTCTAGCAGTTAACAGTCACTGAGTAAAACATATCACCAAGGTTAAATTTTCTGAAGTGTATTAACTAGCTTTTGATTATCAAGTCCACACTTCAATAAACTTGTGCAAACCATGCTCCTCTTGAGGGACAGACTTGGTAAAATCTAATGTTATCACAAATAGGATTTCACACCTGATTCCATTCATTTGCTAAAATACGTTTTGGGAGTTGTGGAGAGGAAGTAAGTCACTGCCATCAGATCGATCTTTCCAGATCAACTTAGCGGCCAGTTAAGGCACACTAAATCAATCTGGAAATGGACTTAGTAAAACCGCCCCCTCAAGTGGTGCAGCAGAGTGAAAATGCCACACTGAAGAGGAATTAGGAAGTTGATGGGAGTTATGCAAGCTATTCTGCGTAGCTTGCATCACTCCTGTTGACTGCTGCTGAATTTCACAGCCAGTGTAGACCTGGCTCTGGTTTAATTTAGGTCTTAACACCTGAGGCTAAAATAAGGGAGGTGGGAGGGAAAAGCTCCCTCTCCTCTGCTAAAACCAGCAAGAGTCCCACCCACACTCCCTACCCCCTGGCTTGAGTAAACATCAGTCCCCCATAATGCGCCCCACCTTTTTCGCTGGGGTATTGAGTGCTTCCCATTCAGATTTGGTCCATATTTAACCACTGTATGGTGTACTGGGCCTTTGTGCAATCTGAATTCAGCAGCAGCTGACTCAATGGTTCATGCCAAAGTGCATCTCTGAATTTTAAGCAAGCAGCATTAAAGTCCTTGCAGCAGAATCTTTGAGGTACTATGGGAAAATTTGTATAGAGCAGGAACTAAGGGGGTTCTTGGGAGGGGACTGCAGGCTGTTGCTAGGGTTTGAAGAGGGGGATGAGATGTGTTGAAAGGTCATGGGAAGGTGTTCAAGACGTCATTTGAGAATGGTTTGGAAGAGGGAAGGAGACTGGGGTTATCTATTAGGGAAGGAGGGAGTTGTAGCCACGCTAAGGGCGGGAAGGGACATGCTCTGACATGAAAGGGTCTGGTTCCTGGTTGGTGAATGGGGAAATATTCCAGCCAGTTACAGGCTCACATGTAGGATGAGTTATGAAACAGTCACGGAAAGAGAGTAAATGTATCTAATCTTAGATTGAACTCAGGATTAATGCAGAAATAGCAAATAGGTGTTAACTCTCATTGCTGTATTTGCTTTCCACTTTTAATATAATTTTTTAATGAATGATGTACCTGAATATTTGGATGCTAATATTTTAATTGTACCGTTGATTTATTAATCTTAATTTGGGATATTGTAGATTATGTACTATATGTATTTTTTTACTTTTAAACCAAAATAAGTACTTTGGATAATTTAACCACCATACCGAGATGGACAGAAACTCTTTGCTTAGCCTGTGTCTTAGATAACTTTAACGTTAGGTTTAATAACAATTTCTACACAAATTGTCGGTGCCGAAGAAGATTCCAGAGCAGCACCCACAGTGTGGTATTCATCTTTCAGGAATAAGTGACAAGCAGCAATCTCATGATTTTGGGCCTTGTGAAGTTAACCACAAATGATACAGTGTGATGTTGCAGGGTCAGTTTCAGATAACCAGGGTAGTTGCACAATCTGATTAAAACCTAGACGAGGGCATCAAGTTACTTCATAATTGCCAGTTGTTTGAGGTCCTCTGGAGGTCTCATTCTGCCCTCCTTCTGACAGCCACTGGAGCTGCCATGTACTCTCTCCAGGGAGAAAAATGAGTGTTTTTTCAAAAGAAAAGCAAAAATCACAGAGGCAAGTTAACCTGTAACATTTGTTCTGTGTTTCCAATTAGCTTGCTACACATTCATTCCTACATTACCAGCTGACTGTAAAGATATTAATCTGGAGCTGGCCCCAGTAGAGCCATATGCAAATACAGTAGACAAAGGACACAAAGGAAAACGACTCTTTCACATGTATTACTCATGAAATGTTTTTAATTGTCCAACTCTGAAGTGCAAATGTAGCTTTCTGCAGCGATGGTATGTCAGTTTAATGAAAGCAGCACGGATATGTTACTTATGACTGAGAAAAGGCTTACAACTATTTTTGATTAGGTGGATTCTTAGTGCTGCATCAGACTATGAAAAGATATATGTTTTTACTGTTACTAAAAGAGAAAACATAACATGACTCAAAAATTCTGTGAGAGGACAACTTTTTTTTTTCCTTGCAAGTTTCCTTGTTTGACAACTTCAAGGTTATAGCTCAGTAAACCATATTCTTTTAAAAACATGAGACCATGTGCAGTCTATAAAATCATAGAAGTGAAGGGTTAAAAGGCGCCTCAAGAAGTCATCCAGTTCAGCCCCGTGTGCTGAGAGGTTACACCTAGGGATCGCTGATCAGGTTGTCTAACCTGTTTATAAAACCTTCAGTGATGAGCATTCCACAACCTCCCTTGGAAGCCTATTCCGGTGCTGTTCTACCTTATAGTTAAAGGAGTTTTTCTAATGTCAAACCTAAATTTCCTTTGCTGCCGATTAAGCCAATTACTACTTGTCCTGCTTTCAGAGCACACGGAGAACAATTGATCACCATCCTCTTCATAATAACCCTAACATATCTGAATGCTGTTATAAGCCCTTCCTCCACCCTTCTTTTCTCAAGACTAAACTTTAACCTGTTATCATTTTTGTTGTTCCAATCTGAATTTGCTCAAAACCTTCCTAGAGTATGGCGTGTAAAACTTCACGCAGTACTTCAGCTGGGGCCTCACTAGTGTCAAGTAGAGTGGGAGAATTGCCTCTTGTGCCTTACTTACAACACTCCTGTTAATGCACCCTGGAATGATGTTGGCCTTTTTTGCAACTGCATCACATTGTTGATTCTGTTTAATTTGTGCTCCACTATAACCCCCAGATCCTTTACAGCAGAACTATTGCCTGTATATATTTCTCATTTTGTGGTTGTGCCTATGATTTTTTTCCCTCCCTAAATGTAGTACTTTGCACTTGTCTTTATTGCATTTCATTTTATTGATTTCAGACCAATTCTCCGGTTTGACCAGGTTGGTTTTGAATTCTAACTGTCTGCCAAAGCTCTAGCAATCCCTTTCTGCTTGGTGTCATCTACAAATGTTATATGAATGTCTCCACTCTATTATCCAAGTCATTATGAAAATATTGACTAATACAGGGCCAGGACAAATCCCTGTGGGACCACACCAGATATGTCCTCCCCCGACCAGCCCCCAGTCTGACAGAAACCATCGGTAATTACTCTTTGAGTACAGTTTTTTAACCCAGTCTGTCACACACCTTATAATAATTTCATCTAGACTAGAGGCTCTCAAACTGGGCAGGGGGGATGTCACCAGGAAGGGTGTGGAATATATTTGGAGGGGGTGGGGGGTGAGAAGGCAGACCAGAGAGTGGCAGCTACGGGTCAGATGCCCAGCTCTGAAGGCATGGCTGGCACCAGCAGCAGAGCAGAAATAAAGGTAGCATGGTATGGAGAGCTGTATAATATACATTTAAATGCTCTGTTTGAATCAGTGCCTTGCTGTTTTTAATATTTGCTTAGAGTTGCATGTTTTTATTGGTATATGTACTTGTGTGGTGGGAGGGGGGAATGTAGACTACTATAGCCACAAAGGGGGAAAATCACTGATCTAGACTACACTTATGAGAATGTCATTTGGGACTGTATCAAAAGCCTTATTAAAATCAAGATATGCATCATGACACCAACTCGACCCCTCCCCAGATACTCCAAACGAGCAACTGTCCAAGAAGGAAAGTCGTTTGATTTCTCATGGTTTATTCTTGACAAATCCATGCTGGCTATGCCGTATAACCCTCATAAGCATCCTTTTCATGCTTACAAACTGATTATTTAATAATTTGTTCAAGTATCTTTCCAGATATTGAAATTGGGCTGACTGAGCTACAATTCCTCTTTGTTCCGCTTCTTCAGGGTAGATACTATATTTGCCCTTCTCTGGTCCTCTGATATGTCATCCATCCTCCATGAGTTTTCAAAGATCATTGCTCATGGTTCTGAGCTTGATTCAGCTAGTTCCATAAGTGTCCCAGCATGAATTTCATCAGGTTTCAGTGGCATACCAAAGGAAGGGGCCAGGCCCCCAAGGGCTGGCCTGTGGAGCAGTGCCAGGCCGGCCCTTCACAAAGCACAGCAGGGGTGGGGAGCGCAGGAGGCGCTGAGGAGCAGCAGTCACCACTGACTCCTGTGCCCCCACCCCATTTCCCTGCATGTTGTGAAGGATTGGCCCAGCACACATACACAGACACCGCAGGCCGGCGAGTGAGGTCACCCTGTCTGAGCCGGCACTGGACTGTGGGGCTGCAGCAGGAGAGGTGAGTAAGTGCAGTGAGGAGGGAACGGAGCCTACCTAGAGCCAGGCTCTGTCACTTCATACAGGAGGAGGCAAGCAATGTGTTTCCCCGATTCCACCCCCAACTACAGGTACAGACTCCTCTACTCCCACAGCATCTGGGGGGGTGGTACCCTTTTGTGGGAGCTGATGACCCCTCCTGCCCTGCATGGGGGTGGGAGACGCACAAGACTGGGGAGGGGGAGCAAATATAGGCTTGGCCCCAGGCATTGGAGACCCACGGTATGCCACTGTCAGGCCCCTCTGATCTGAATACATGTAACTTTTCTGAATATTTTTTAACCTGTTCTTTCCCCATTTTGATTTGCATTCCTTTCCCCTTGTTGTTACTATTAATTGTGTTGAGTATCTGATTGCAATTTATCTTTTTAACAAAGACTGAAGCAAAATAGGCATTAAACATCTCTGCTTTTTTCGTATCGCCATTATGAGCTTTCCTTCCCTGCTAAAGGGAAGATCTACTCATTCCTTCATCTTTCATATAATCCTGATGTATTTATAGGATATATTCTTATTGTCCCTTGCTAGATGTATCTCATTTTTGCCTTACCCTTTTTGATTCTGTCCCTATACACTTGTGCTGTTCTCTTGCACTCCTTCACAGTTTGTCCATGTTTCCATTTGTAGTATTCCTTTTTGATTTTCAGGTAATCAGAGAGCTCCTGATGGAGCCATATTGATCTCTTACTATTCTTTCTATCTTTCCTTCATGTCTAGATAGTTTGCTGTTGTGCCTTTTAATATTGCCTTTTTGAGAAACTGCCAGCTCTCCTGAACTCATTTTTCCCTTACCCGTGAGACCTTACCTACCAGTTGTCTGAATTTGTTAGTCTGTTTTGTTTTGTTTTGTTTTGTTGGTTTTTTTTTAAGTTTATTGTCCTTATTCTGATGCTCTCACTCCTTCCTTTCCTTGGAATCATGAAATCATTTTATGATCACCTTCACCTAAGTTGTCTACAGCCTTCAAACTCTATCAGAATTTTTGTTTTGATTAAATTGGTTATGTAGTGAGTTGACACTCTAAATTAGGTGTGAAAGACTGCAAGATTGGGCTTTGGGCAATTTTTGACTTTTAATGAAAGGTGGTCTCGTAGACAAGGTGTTGGACTAGGACTCATAATCATAGTTTGTTCTTTTCCCAGGTCTGCCATGCTTCCTGTGTGATTTTGGCCAAGTCAGTCTCTCTCTGCTTCAATTCCCCATCTATGAAATGGGTATAATAACTCTTCCTTTCTCCCTCTATTTAAACCCATAAGCTCTTTAGAACAGGGACTCTCTTGTCATGTTAATGATATTAGCTAGTGCACTAGGTCCCCAATTCTAGTTGAGGTTTCAAGGCTGGTATAATACAAAGTAGTAATAGTTAATATCCAAGATCCAAATTTAAATGACAAAAGGAAAGTTACGAGTGGAAGTGAGTTGGTGGTTTCTTTCTACTCTCCATTTGTGCTTGTTGTCAAATCGTCTGTGTAATTTGGCATAATTTAATGTAACTGGAAGTTCCTGTTCGAGAGAGGCATAGGGCTGGGAAGACAAAGGATACTGCAGGTCAGGATTAAGTGTATTGACAGAGCCATGTGGAAGAAGCTTTCACAGCATCTGGTTGCATTATTTCTGATTCAAACATCCTGACCACGAAATTCACTAACAGAATTAAAAAATACAAAAATAAATTAACTTCTGGGAGCAGGAAAAGGAAAAACTAAAAAGCCAGTGATGCCCAAAACAGGGAGCAATGTATGCATGTTTGACACTAGACAGCAATTGATGGCTCTGCCTCCAACTCTGCAACCTAAACCAGCAAGGTAGGCGGTGATGGCAGAGCAGATTATTGTCTCAGCCTGCAAGCAACAGGTTTCAGGTTTAATCTGATCTGAGCATTTAGTATCCAAAGAATTTTCTTAGGTTATATGTGCAACCATATGACCTTCACTGGTGCTGGATAGGGCTTGCTGGCTAATCTGCTCAGGAGCAAGCAGCAGAGGCCTGAGAGACCAATATCCAAGAGGGGAGAAGCCAATATCCATCTCCTACCAATTAAATGGAGTTAGTACATTAAAATGCCTCTTACTACCTTCTGTACTGGTTTAAACCATGTTTTGTTTAATGCACCCTGGAGCTAGGAAGAATATTGTAGGTCAGCACACAGTGTAATTTTGAAAAGTATCTCTGGGTCTGTCTACACAGCAACTAGACACCTGCGGCTGGCACATGCCAGCTGATTTGGACTCGCAGGGCTGGGTCTGTTTCATTGTTGTGTAGGTTTCTGGCCTCAAGATGGTGTCTGAGCTCTAGGACTCTGTAGTGTGAGAGGGTCCCAGAGCCCCTCAAGGCTGAGTTGGCTGTCATGGGCCAGCCATGGTTTTTTTCTTTGCTGTGTAGACATACCCTGTGTTCTAGAGTGTGTGCAAGCCAGGGTGGTGGGATGGGAGATGGTTATTGTAAAAGGTGGTTCTGTTGTAGCATCATTCATTCTGCTTCTTGATTTGACTAGGGTAAAGTTAATACTCCCTCTCCATTCTTCTATTGCATTAGTTACCAAGGTTATTGTATTCTTTTCTAGGCACCTCATTACTAGAGAGGTATTAACAACTTGGAGGGAGTCCAGTAAAAAGAAACCCAAAATATGGGGGTTTGGTGATGAAATGATTGAACTGTAAGGAAGGATTTTTAAAAAAAACTAAATATGTATGGTTTGGCTAAATGCCAACTAAGAAAGGACATAATCTAACACAATATTGAAAGGCATAACCTGAGTTTGCCACTTCTTCCAGCTCCCCAGCATATTCATGACACCAACTGAGACGTGTACATATCAGTGGAGTGTAAGTAGATCTAAAGGAAGCTGTGTCTGTCTAACATCATCTTCCCATCAACAGTAAATCTGGCCTTATAATTCTGTGATCATCAGAAAATACTGTCAGACATTCACTGAACTCTTAATTTTTTAAAGTGTGTATCAGTGTTCATTTTGGGAAGGTATGTTAGTTTGCAGTTAGTACTAGTCACATACAGTAACCTTGATTTGATGCAAAATTCAGCAGTGTTTATTTGTATGAAGACCCTGAAGCTGATTGTTATAATAGTGAAGTGTGACTGCTTGGGAGATTGGATGAGGAATGCTGTTAATGTTTTAATAAGGAATTGCTGAAGTTCGGATAAAAGTTGTCTAAAAAAGTTAGTCTACACTAGAAGTGCTCAGCTGCACCGATATAGGCTCCGCGCTCTCTGAAAGGAGGTCTTGAGCTTTTCCTGCAGTTCCTGCCCACCGCATGCGGTGAGGCAGTTGGGTGGAGTGGGGAGAGGTACATTTTTTATTAAGCCAAAACCTTTCTTTAACCATTACCCATCTGTATTCTTCTGAATTCCAGGTGATGAGTCCCAGTGCTCTGAGAAAGCCATATTGACCTTCTTTCTCCCTTTCACTGTCCCTCTCTCTGCCAGCGATGATGCTGAGTCATTCTCTTTAAATGTCCTTTCTGTTTGTTTGCTGCAAAAAGTGAGTCTGTTGTTTCATCCCAAGATTTTTAATGACAGTGTGGCATGTTAATGAAGCCATTCCACCAGGCTTTCTCTGTGTATTTTTTTAAGGCATAGCTTAAGCTTTCTAATTACCTGTTCATATTTCAGCAGCCTGAACTTTGTGGCACATGCTGAAGATAAGCCTTCACTGTAATGGCTTTCTAGTAAGACTATCTCTTAGCTAAGGCTCCTAAATCTTGGCAATCTCCTTATAGTGAACACTCTGCTATTAAACACAAACTCTTCACTCTCTAGAGCCAAATTGTAAGTGGAGTGCAGCATACGTGGCTGGGTAATAAGATACCGCTGATACATTTTAGAACAAGGTGCACTTTTACTTTATTTATGAAGATAGACGTGGTGGTTGAGGGCTTAATCACAGCTGATAAATCATTTTAAGAAAGTTTATTAGAACCATATGCTGATTCTTTGCGTTAATATATGTCTGTTGCTAGTCTAATAAGACAAGTTTCTCTCCCTCTCTTCCCCTCCTTCCACCCCCACTCCTGCTGTGTGTGTGAACTATTTATCTGTTTAAGTAGTGTCATTAATAAAATGAGGTGAAAGGAGGAGAAAAGAAATTCCAGCATGAGCAAACTGTGTGTTCCTAGTCATCTTTGTTTGGATGGAATTCCAAAGCCAGTGTAAAAAAGCTAAGAACCTAAAAAGCAAACGTATCAAAGTTTTAGAGAACAGCAGAATGGCCTTCAGTCAGCATAAGGTCAACATTTTGGCCCAGCTGGTTACAATACTGTAGCAAAAGAGCTGCAGGAGGGGGTGGGCATGCTGAAACTTCAGTTACCTCGCCTTTCCTCTGCTCAAAGAGGGCGGCTGCAGGAACAGGTTCCCTGTCTCTCTAATGAGATCCACATGGGCTCAGTCAGTGCCAAGCCATGTTTATCACTAATTGGTGTGTTTGCTTGCAGGTCTTTTCTATTATTTCCTGATTCCCCCCCCCCCCACCCTTTTTTTAATCTTCCCAAAATTCAAATGCTAATAAATGCATGATTTATCATTTGTTTATAGCTTTTGTCCAATGCTTAAATGGATATATTTAAAGGAATTCAAAACAGGAACAGCTCTTGTGCTGACTCGATTTCTTTCACTTTTGTATACACAAGTCATTTATTTGTAGACCTCCCTGGGGACTCTTAAAGCTTTACAGTTAGGATTTCTAACCCCTCCCACCTCCCAAGTTTCTTACTATATAAATAATGGTGATTGTTACTGTATGGAGGAAGCATCGGCTGGGTAAAATATATAGGTAAGGACCTTAATTTGTGTCCAAGGCTCAAGGCAAATCTAGTAAAATAAACAATCAGGGAACATTGTATATCCAGTACGGCAAGAACATTTTCTCAGTGTGATAGAAGATCCAGACCTGAGGTACTGGGAATCTGGCAGTACAGAATGGGAAATTTGAGAAACTAGCCCTAGCCATATTTATGTACACTTTAAAGGTTTACCTTTTTCAAATGGCCTCTAAAACCATTGTGAGGTACACGTGTGAAAACTTGTGGAGTGAATGTATTGTATTCTCTAGAGAATGTTGTGGAGATAAACAACCATATTGTCCCTCCTGCTGTCATTGGGGTCACCCTCGCTATAGGCAAGATTCCTCTTGCCTGCTGATGTCATACATTTATACCTGCAAATATGTGAAATTGTAATAACATGTTCCCTAGGTCTAACTTAGATCAATCAGTGAGTCCTCTTTGTAGCCTGGCCAGGGACATCCATGAACGTTTCTAGTGAAACATGCCTTAGAGTAGTTCTTTCCAGATAAGTGTTAACACAGTTTATCTGGTCTATATAAACAGGGACTAAGAATAAGTGTTTTCCATCTTAGGCACTAGGAAATGGGCAATAGTTATCAAGAAACATGGAATGTAAAATCACCCAGGTTTACCTCAGTCAATATCCTCTAAAGAGGACTGTTAGGACCTTCCCAAGTCCTTTCACTTCTTGCTTCACTGACAGGAGCAGAAGACCAGGGTCCAGCAGCAGGTAATACGACAGGTTTATTGGGATCCTTTTATGCAAGCATCCATTAGGACCCCCTAGTCTTTTACACCAATAAGTTTCCCCTCCCAGTAAATTTCCACTGCTCCCCTCATTGCAATTAATTATAGGATAGATGGAAACAATCACGGACTCAGACAGAAGGTATCAGAGGAGTAGGTGCCAGGATGACCAAACAGAATCTACATTTTGTTTTATCACAAGTGTTTGCAAACCAGACAGGATGCTATCACCTTTGTTTGGAATGTGTGGTTGTGACTTCATGCATCCCAGCTTAGGGCTGCCCCTGGTGCTTTTTGCCTTTGCTTAACCAAAGTACAGGGCCTCAAATGGTCAAGCAGTTTGTGGTTTTGATTTTTTGGTTTGCTACCACTACAGCTAGCTAAGTGATACAAACATACTTAAAGTCATAGGCCTTACAAGCAGGCCTAAATATCTATTGTCTAACAAGGACATGTTTCCTCTGGGGACCTGGTTTTTGTTCTGGGTGTATTACATGTCTAGTTTAGCATATGGATTTGGGGACTGATTAGAGAAACACTATGCACCAAATCTTTGGATACAGCCAATTGCAAGTGAGGTAGTTGTGGGCAAAAGGTGACTTAAAGTTTTCCTTTGTTTTTATCTCAGTGCTGCTCTATGTATACCATCCTCCTGGGGCTATGCTGGAACAGCCGGAGGGCTGCTGTAATTTACGGCAGTCTTTAGTAGCCACAAAATGCTGAAAGAGGAATGTCCCTGTTTTCTGACCGTGCCCATTTTTATTCTTAAAAAAAGAGGGCATGTGCCTCAGTCAGTAACACACATGCACAGAACGGTGCGCGCGCACACTGGAAATAGGTTCCAAGCTCAAAAAAAGAGATCCAAATTCACTCTCTGTCCATTGCCACCAGCAATATAAAGAGGCATTTAGATCTAGGATTTTGGTTTAGCCTGTTATTACACAGAGAGGGCAAGCTTCAAAATTTAGATCTGGCTGGGTTCTCTACCTACGACCTACAGACATCCTAAGGATGTTCAGATCTGGTTGGTTGGTTTAGGTCCATCTCTAATCCATATGGTCAATCTTCCCGAAGCCTGTTGTCCTTAATCCCAAACACACTTTAAACCAATAATTCAGGTAATATTATAAAAATAGTATTTCACTCTAGGATATTTCTTGTTGTTTATGTGGTGTCTCAGGTGACTGGGGCCATTGGGGGTTTCCATAGTGATAAATGGGAGGGTTGTTAAGTACTCAGGTAAACCTGTGTGTCTGCTGGCAGCTGAATAAAGCCCAATAAGGGAACTTGGAAGCCTGTTATGTCTATTGATCATTATTTAATCTTAATACATGACACTGGCAACAAGGATGGGATAGTTTATTTTTTCTTACCAGCCCCCACTATGAATTGATCAAGATGAGCCTTGTTTTTTTTATGCTGCTTCCACCAGTTCAGCTGCCTAAGTTTTGCTTTAGTTTTGTGATGATCTTATTGCAGCGAGGGCAGATTTCTTGGCTACCAAACACGAACAGAAAAATTATGCAACAAGCATGCCATATTCCATCTACCTCCGTCAGACTTCAAATAGTACTTTTTAAAGCATTTGTGGGTGGGAAAGGGAGTGAATTTTTTGTCTTGTGTTTAGTTTGAGAGAAAGGGAAGGTGGTTTAGCAGGAGGAAGCTGTAGGACACATTTTATTAACTTTATTAATTCTGTGGTGCATCCTAGTAATAAAATTAAAGGACTAGCAGAAAGTGTATTAGCTAGAATAGCAACCTCTGCGAGTCAGCCATAGATGTGAATGAAACCTGTAGCAGTGAATGAAGCTTATAGTTGAGTGATCCATTTGGAAAGGGTTATATTTACCCCTGGTGCAACTGTATTGACTTCAGTGAGGTTTCAAAAGGTATGAATTTGGCCCAGTATAGCTTATGGAAAGATATGAAGGGAAAGTCTTCTCAAAGACAAAGACGATGCTCAGGTCTGAGGGCTTGACATGGAATTTCTGAAAATATGTATAACTAAACTTTTACCTACATCAGGAAGCAAGAAGGAGTGCATTTTAAATACTGTTTCCCTATTCCTGCTTCTCTCTCTCGCTCTCTCACACACATGAACTCCCATAGAATTAACAATCTCTTGTCAAATGGAGAGTAGGTTTCTCCCTTTTCTGATGTGAAGATGACGCAGGTGTGTCTCTGGGAAAAGAGCATGTGCCAGTTCATCATGTGAGTGTATGTGTCAAGTGCAGAACTGCCCTCCTGCATGGGGCCTGCTTTAAGGGGTAGGAGGGCTTAAATTGTGGAAATAGAATGAATTCTATGGTACAAACAGTCTCTTTTGAATTTCTACAACCTATTAGTCACAGCAAGCTGCCCTTATTGATTTTGGTAAGAGAGGTCTCTCTTAATCCTCTAAAGTGAAAAGAGCTGTGACTGTGTGCTCTACATAGCATGACATTAAAATTGACACAGCTCTGCACCAGCTCCATGAAAATTCCTTTGACCTAGAAGGATTATTGCCTTGCCTTTCAGTGGCTACAAGTTGCCATCCATAACACACCAAGCCAGAAAGACAACAGAGTCCTGTGGCACTTTTAAAGACTAACAGATTTATTTATCGCATGAGCTTTCGTGGGAGAAAATCCCACTTCGTCAGATGCTTTGAAGATAGGAAAGTTACAGAGTGGGAGGAAAGCTCATGCGATAAATAAATCTGTTAGTCTTTAAAAGTGCCACAGGACTCTGTTGTCTTTCTACAATAGACTAACACGGCTACCCCTTTGGAATTTGACACCAAGCCAGAGTATATGTAAAAAGTTCAAAATGTTCATGAAGGAAAGTGTGACACTCTGTCCCCCTCAAAAGGTCAGAAAACATATGACCACACTAGGAAAGCTGCCTCTGTAGAAATGGACCATTAGTGTCCCCCCACCCCAGCCTTTAAAAAAATAAGTCACTATAGATTTATGATTACCATATAAAAGGATAAAGAAAAGCTGACCCTTCCCTATGATTATGAGGAAAACTTTATCCTGGCTCCTGGCCCATGCTAGTTTTGTTTATGTTCTTCAGAGTAGTGAACCTTTGAATGCAATTTGAATAATCCTACTCAAATCATAAGTGTGTCTCATAATAAACACAAGAGATGAACTCTCAATAGTTCTCTTTTCATCTCCTCCACCCTTGCCCCTGACCTTGTATCCTGCTTAATGATAGTCTGTGGCATCTCATTATTAAGAAGAGATCTTCCTGAGGAAAAATGTGCTTAATGAGGTTAGGAAATACTTCATGGTCATGGAAAAGTAGTAATTTTTTCCCCTTTCTTTGGAAATTAGAAAACAGTAACTGTCCATTTTGATTTTATGCCAGATTTTATTTGGAAATCTGTCCATGAAAGTCAACAGGATTTCCGAATCTTAGTAAAAACGTACACTCTGATCTTTAGGAATGTTTGTTTGGCTTATCATGTTAACTTTGCATTCCCTTTCTCTTTCCATTAGCACTAGCTTCTTTTTTATCATCTCCTCCAGACCAGGGAATTCTCAGCCTTATTCAAACACTGTGACAGTCACTTGCTGCTGGTTCTTTTCAGATGAATGCCAGAAACCTTTGTGCTCTTCCCCAGTGGAAGGGGAAGTGTTGCTAGCTTTGGCACAATTAAATTATGGGGTACTCCTAACACTGAAGGATGACTAGTTGCAAGTAACTGCAGGTACTGCAGAAGATTGGGAGTGGGAAAAGCAAGAAATGAGAGACTGATGGTGGTGATGTCCAGAGACAGTGAATGGTGTGGATCTGTGGCCTGGAGGCTGAAGGTCACTGCCCCAATATTTCTTACTGACTTACTTTTCTAATTGAAATACATTTGGAAAATAAATCACCCCCAAAATCTTGAGGACAACAGTAATGACTAGGCCATGTGTACTTTTTCTTTTTATTGTAATCCCTGTGTTTGTAATCATACTTGAGATTTCTGTACTGGAACACACTTCAGTAAGAAACCTAAGGTTTTTTTGCAATGGTTAATTAACCCTTAACAGCATCCTCCTCAGTAGAGTTTAAAATAAGAGAGGTGTGTGTGGAGCAAAGCTTTCCCAACTCTGCTAAGAGAGAAAGCTCTTCTTGTCTCTTTCCCCCTCATTTGAGGGAGTGCTGCTCTTTCTCTTCCTGTCTGCTGAAGGAAAGAGGGGAGTCAGAAGAAGGGGCAGCCATGAGAGCTGGAGTTTCTTGGTTTCCATTTTCATAGCAATTGATGATGCGGCATCTGACAGGCTCATCAGGGATGAAAAGCTGTGCCAGCTATGAGTTTCCTATCCGGTTTCTATTGTTTACATAGGAAGCTCTGTTTCCTCTTCCTGCTTCCTTTTGCTCTCCAGGATGGGGGAGACCCCACTGTCAAGTCTCCTTCCCATCCAAAGGCAACAAAGAGAAGACACCCTGCTCCACTGTCAATTCCTTCTTATCTCTGAGTTGAAAAGACAGACTAACCAGATCTCTTAAATTTTCCCTTCCTACCTACCATGCCATGGTTTGGATAGGAATGGAGGGTGTGGAGAAAGGAGGTTAAGGTACAGAATGGCAAAGAGCCATCAACTTTAGTTTATGCTGAACTGGCAAACCCTATCTCTGGTCCAGGTGAGTGTCAGAGTTCCATTGGTGGAGAGAATAATGGAAGACTAAGTTCTATGAAAAGGAAAAGTTAGTTGTAGGAAAAAGTGAAAGGCATAGATAGGCAAACACAGGCGGAAAGGGAAAAAAAACTAAACAGAGCACTCAGATAATACACCAAAGAAGTCAACTTTCTATTGTATTGGAAGTGTTGCACCAAAATGTTGAGCCAAATTAGTGGCTCTGGTCAAAATACTGGAAAATTGGAAGGTTGAAATTGTGAAAATGTCATTGATTTTTATTCCTTTTATCAAGGATTTCAATTAAGATTATCTTTGAAAAATCAGAAAATTTCAGTTGTCCTGCTGTCCTTGTGGATGTTTAGTTTAAATGTAAGAGAACTGGACTGTACAGGAAGAGGAGGAGAGGGGAGAGACCTGATTATGGGTGGAAGATAAGGATGGTTTTCCAGTATAGAGGATAGAGGGGAGACTGCTTTTGGTATTATGTTGTTTAGGTTTGGGGCACTTGAGTTGTTTTATTGTTTTTGTATTCTTTCTTTATTCCTTCACATTTTTGTATGGAGCATATGTTCATGTACATGTCTAATAATGGAATGCAAGAGTATATTTGTGCCTGATTTAAAAATCCAATAAAATTTGCTATTGGTAAGTAGTTACAATTAAATACCAGTTAAAGCTCTTTGCAATCCCCTTATGTGTGTATGAAATCTTTTAAATGTTTCCATAATATAGGAATGTATATCAGGTTTTTCAGAATTTTAAAAAGAACCCCTTTCCCCATTCACAATCCATTTTGTTTTCTTTGTTGCATCCTATCTCAACCACCATTTCAGCAAAGCTCCTGGGCATGTGTTTAAGTCCCATTTACTTCAAATGTTCTTAAGGATATGCATAACTTTAGGCATTTGTGTAAATCCTTTGCTGAATAGGGATGAACTGTTGAAACAGAATTTTAATATGGAGACCTGGAATGATGGAAACAAACCCTCCCATTTCAATATATTTTAGCTATTGTTTTAGTTACTGCCTATTTGCTGTTTAGCTGCTACCGTGTATAACTGTTAATATGTCAGTTTTGTAGATGAGTAAATTGAAGATATGGAGGAGTTCAATGACTTGCCCAAAGTAATTTGAGAGTCAGTAACAAAAGACTTAGCTTCTAATCCCTTTCTGCAACAATTTATTTTTTTCTTTAATAAGCATCTTTGCTTGTTATATGAAAAGGAATCACCAGAGATATTCATGTTAAGAATAAAAATGTTAGTTATATTTCCTGTAGGAGATAAAACAATATATTCATATTTCTCTTTAATACATTCTGAAAAATACCAAACTTCTATTCATTTAAAAAAACCCCAACAAAAAAACCCTCTGTTTGTAGTTTCCTTGAAGAAGCTGACACAACATTTGTCATAGATCTTGGGGGTTTTTTCCCCAGTTGTCAGATATCCACACTCTTTTTTTTTTTTTTAAATGGAACTTGGAATGAACCTGGTTTGTATGTTTCTTTTGTTTGTGTATCAGTATCATCAACCATGTCACCATAACATAGGAAATACGTAATGTCCGTGCTCATCTCCTATGTAAATAATGGATATTTTATTAATTTCTTAGTGAGGGAGTTCTTTAAATTTTTAAATAAAAAAAAAATCAACTCCAGATGATGTTCCTATTGGATTATACAATTAACTGCTATTATTGGCCAGATCATGGTCCAGCATCCAAGGTTGCACCTCCCCATATTAACTTTCCTTGTGGCACATCCCTATATTCTCTTGTCAGCTGTCCATAGATAGCAGCTTGGGATGGGAAACAGGCTTTGCAGAGCTAATACAGCCCTCCCCCGTGCAGGTGAGCTGGAGGAGCCAGGGAGTGGAAAAACAGCATTCATGACTGAGTGCTTAAATCAACTTCCTCAGTGGACAACAACTATGACAGCCTTGATGGAATGAATATGTTTTACCTTTCTTGTTGGTGAAGTGTTAAATACAATTTTTTTAAAGAAAAAGAAATTTCATTGTTTTGTTTTAAAATTACTAGGATGTCTCTGTTTTCCTGTCATATTAATATTCAGTTCCTCTCATCCTATCTCCAGAACAGCTAATCTGTTTCCACCACTTGAGTAGCATTATCCAGACAACAGGGCTTCTAACAATGCCTAAGGGCCCCAGGAATTGGAATGCCCTGAAAAAATGTGCTCTAATCCAGTTGCCCTTCATATTGTCATCCCCCTATCCAATTTACTAGAGAATTTCCCACTGGCTCTTGGCTTGTTCCCAAATGAGAGTATAATCTTTAAAGATTACACTGCATAATGAAGGGACAAGGAGCTCTTTATTAACTGAAATGGGGAGTCACTCACTGTTAGGAAGGGCAGATGGATGGACTGTATCAGCGTCTCTCAGCTCTGCTCTCTAACCCTTCTTGTCTCTGTGGTAGGACGGCAAATTGGGAGTGAGTGACCACCATCACCAGACTGTAGGAAGAAATGGAATGTAGGTTATGATTAGGGCATACTCCTATGATATGGTGGATTATACCATAACTATTATATTGCTAGCAGAATTCAATTACTAGCGTAATACCACAGCATGTTAAAAATTTCTCTTCTTGTTCCAAAGTTAATATCATTTAAAGAATATGAATATAGTATGAAGGATCTGAGAGGGTAAGTAACTTACAGCACTGCCTTTATATATATATACTGCTTGAGAATGATCCTTTACAGCTTAACTTCAAGAGACCTATGCTGATTTATGCCATCGGAGGATCTGGCTCCCTTTCTGAAGGGTGGTGGTTCTGTACTTTCCAAAAAGGATGTTCGGCTGCTTCACTGAATTTTTAAAATCTCTCTGCTGGTGCAACTTCATTGGCTTAATGGTTACACCCTGAGAGAACTTGGCCCAAGTCTTCCACAGCAAAATATGTTAGTGCAGTATTCTTTATTAAAAGTCTTTCAAAATTGTTACTTAATAGCATAAACAAGTCCAGGACCAGGTCACTTCCAGAGCAGTGTGCCTTTCAGCACAGCCTCCGGTCTTTCTCCAGCTTGCCCCGTGATGTCAGTCTTGCTTCCTAAACAGACATGAAAACTTGAAACTGCTATTTCCAACAGTGTAGAATAGACTGTATAGGGTTATGGATATCAAGCTACGTTAATTCTTCAGGGGCACCAATTTCTTCTTGTTCATCTCCTTGTAATGACTAGATAATTACCCCTTTTTGAAAACTTCAGAAACCTAGCACATAATAACCAGAAGTGTTAAGCCAGCTAGCATCATGGAAAAACCTGCCAGCTAGCATCTGGAAAAACCTAACAGTCTAATTTAAAGAGAAAAAGAAAGAGAGAAATGTGGCTGAACAGCCTTTCTCATCCACTTAGGTTTTTTTATGAAAAATCTTGTCAATATCCTGCATGCCTAAACTTTTTTATAAACTATTCTTTTCTCTTTTAATTATATCATATTTTGAAGTATATATTGCTGTGGTATATATTTATTAAAATGACTTCAGTTACTGTACATGCTCTTTTGAAACTTTGGGGAAATGTACAAGGAGGAGGAAAGGGCTACTTCCTTCTCTTAAAACACTGGTTCTAAACCTTTTTTTCATTTATGGACCACTAAAAATTTCATTTGTGGGTGTGAAGCCTTTGGAAATCTTAGACATAGTCTGGGAACCTCCAAGAGGGTCTGCGGGTCACAGGTTGAAAACCACTGTTCTGTGGTAACAACAATCTTTTGCGGACCCTTTTAGATATAGTCTGCAGACTCCTCCAGGTCTCTGTAATACAGGTTGAAAAGCACTGTCTCAAAGGGATTCTTTCTAAAGATGAACTAGAATTTTGGACATTAAGCAACAGTGTGGGTAAGGGAATACCAGTGCTTTTCTAGTCTATTTTATTGAATCTGAAACTTTTATGCTAGGGCAAAAGTTGTCTGGTGTGATTTTTTTTTTCTTCTTCTTTTTCTCAACGGGTCCTTAACAAAATATCACAGCCCACAGAAAAACAAAACTCACAGAGAACTTCAGAATAAGTGTCAGATGAAGTCAAGTTGTCTTGCAGAGAAGAAATGCAGCAGTGCCACTTGTGAGCTGCACATTCTCAAAGACAAAAGCAGTTTGCTTTTTGTACTTTCCGTTCACTTGAGCTTGAATTTGACATCTTGAGGGGAAAATTTCTTCTCTCAGTATTATCCTGGAATTAGGAGAATTTGGTACTTTGGAAATATTTAAAAAATTGTTTTACAGTTCCCATTGCATAATTTTACTTTCATCTATAATCAGGTGTGACAGGGTCAGTTTGGATGGTTTCCAGAAAATACTAGAAGGCCAATATGTCAGTCCCAGGCTCAGCAAGTCCCCTTTCCCCTGGTAGCTGAGCAGGGGATTACTATAGGCTAATTGGCACACCTGGAGCTAATTAAGGCACCTGCCCAAGATTTGTTAAAAAGCCTCCCCTTCAGAGAAAAGGTATAGCTGGAGTGAGAGAGTGAGGAGAACTACTGGAGTGTGTGAGAGGAGGCAAGGTGCAGTTGAAAGGCAGAGAGATCTGGAGAAGGAGCAGAACACTGGTCAGGAAGAGTCCCACAGGTACAAAGACTTGGCGAAGGAAAAACCCTCCCCAAAGGGGCAAAGGACCTTTCCCAGGCCTGGAGGGAAACAGACTCACCACTAGAGGGAAGCCCAGGACCCACCAAGGTAGAGGAAGAACTTTGTTGCACAGGATAATATTTTTTTCTGAATTTTCTAATTTCTTTTTTTAAAGTACTTGGTTTATATAATCTAGTTGGGTACCTGCCTGTCAGATAGGGATTGCTTTCCATTCCCAGCCTTGTTTAGTGTTACTTTTAGATTTCACTCACTAGTTCTAAATGTAATAGCCTGCTAGTGACTTCATCCAGAGGCTTCTTAAGCCAGGTTCACCAAGCTGTGCTGTAACTCTGATGATAATGGAGTTGTATAATGGATCACATTGGCCCCTTGTGTGAAATGACCAAAGATCCTAGAAATCCATTTACCATGCAAAAACTTGGAATTTGTGTTTTTCATAGAGAATCCTTTTAATTTTCATGTTTTGTGAAAAATAAAAATATGTCCAGTAGAATCTTATGTATCCAAACCTCCATTATTCAGCTCTGTGTTAAGTGAACTGGGTTGTCAGTCTCAGTTTGGTTAACACAGAGAGCTGAGGCCTGAACCCCACTGCCTAGGGCTAACAGCGGGCCCAGGGCTGTAGCTGTCTGGGTTACTTGAATTTTTGATTATCCAATCTGGCCCCAATCCCAGATAAAAAGGGTTCCACTGCATGTCAAGAAAACCTTGTGTGTTTATCTGATACCTGTGTATAATGTGGCTAGGAAAACTAAAGTTCAGGGTTTCATCATTTTAATTGTGGAAAAACATGGATTTTTGTGACCTTTATACATTATGGAAAAATAAGAGCCCTGGTAATGTCCATGTATTTCGCCAGTCAGCTTCCATGTTGGTTGCTCTCACCTTCATAAAGTCAATGTAGTGTTAGAGTCAGTCTAACTTTTGGCAACTTAGTGCAGAATGCAGTGTCCTAACAGTGGCAGATATGCCCACTGGGGGTGCTAGTGATGCAAGGAATATACAGCTTTCCCTCTGCTGGGGCTGAGGGATTGTAGCTGACCTGTGCAGTCTCAAAAGTGGGAGGTGCTGATTGGGAGAGGTGTGACCAGGGTGGATGGAAGGAAGGTGCACTGATTCAGTGGATCCTTTTGCCATCTGCTCTGTCCAGACTCCTATGGAGTCCTAATCAGAGCACAGCAGCTTCAGCTGCTGCAGGGAAATGCAGTTTTCCCTAATTTAGGGGTGGGTAAAAATTTTTTCCCTCTTAATTTCAAGATACTTGGAATATCAATCTGCTTTCCAGATATCCATATTGGTTCCTTGGGGTGCATCTACACTGGCAACTTAGGTCGATTTAAGGAGGCTTAAGTCACGTCCACATTGGGCTTTTATCAAATTGACTTAAGCATTTCCTTAAGTTGACTTAAGGAAAGCGTAAGTTGACTTAATAACACCTGGTTTTAGGTCGACGTAAGTCTTAAATTGACTCCTTAAGTCAATTTAAAGCCAGTGTGGATGGGGATTAGTGCCTAAATTGACCTTATTAGGTCGACTTAAAGCGTTAAGTCAACTTAATAAGGTCGACAAGGGGCTATGTCTACACTAGAAAAATTAAGTCAACTTTAAGTCGACTTAACTTTTCTAGTGTAGACATAGCCTTGGATAGTAGGAGGTTTAATGACTTCTCTGTGATGTGTATATTTGTTTGAGCACCTTCCTAAAAATCCTGCTTCATACCAGGGTCCACTGTTCTAACCACATGCTGTAGGACAATGAGATATGGTGGAAATTTTGAAGGCAATCATGTAAGAAACTGTGCACCTTTGTGAGTTCCATCCATATGTTAATAGGTCATAAAGTGTTGGCGTTTTAGTATGCTTTTGTGCCACTGGGCTTTTAACTGCTTAAAGAGTAAGGTGTCACATTTTCCCAGCCATATTTAATAGTGCTGTAATCAATGTTCCCTCTAAGGTTTGGCGGCTTGTGTGCAAAATTTTCAAGCCGTGTGCAAAACTTCTTCTGAATAAAATTTTTGTGTAAACTCACATGACAGAAATTATAGGCATTAATTGAAGTTAAAGTAATTGTAAATAGAATTAATTGATTGTGTTTAATTAATTTAATTTGAATGAATTTTGAATTGAAATTTAATTTTTAGAAAGTTTTTTATTTAAAATTAATTTTTTAAGTTTTTTTTAAAAAAAGGAAGGAAAGAAAGGAAGGAAGAAAGAGATAAAAAAGAGAAGGAAGAGAGAGAAAAAGGAAGGAAGGAAGAGAAAAGAAAGAGAGAAGGAAAGAAGAGGAAAGAAGGAAGAGAGAGAAGAAAAGAGAAGGAAGAGAACGAAGAAAGAGGAAGGAAAGAAGAGAGAAAGAGGAAAAAAGAAAGAAAAAGGAAGAGGAAGAAAGAGAGAAGGAAAGCAAAGGGGAGAGAGAGAAGGAAAGAAAAAGGAAGGGAGAGAGAAAAAAGAGAGAAGGAAGGACGAGAAAGGGAGAGAAAGAAGGAAGGAAGAGAAAGAAAGAAAAAAGAAGGAAGAGAAAGAAGAA
>ML685787.1:13165404-13208009 GCA_007922175.1 Pelusios castaneus
GAAGGAAGGAAGAGAAAGAAAGAAAAAAGAAGGAAGAGAAAGAAGAAAGAGGAAGAGAAAGGAAGGAAGCAAAGAAAGAGAGAAAGAAGGAAAGAAAGAGAGAGAGAAAAAAGAGAAGGAAGGAAGGAAGCAAAGAAAGAGAGAAAGAAGGAAAGAAGAGGAAACAGGAAGAGAAAGAAGGAGGAAGGAAGAGGAAAGAAAAACGAAGGAAGAGAAGAAAGAGGAAGGAAAGAAGAGAAAGGAAAAAAAGGAAAGAAAAAGGAAGACAAAGAAGGAAAAAAGAGAAAGAAGGAAGAGAAAGAGAGGAAGAAAGAAAAAAGAAGGCAGGCAAAGAAGAGAAAGAAAGAGAGAAGCCAAGGCCGCTGGCGGGGGAGGACCATACCGCGGCCCTGGGAAGCCGCCAGTGGGGCGGAGCAGACCCCAGCCCCGGAGGCTGATCCCGGCCCCGTGCTGGGAGGCCGAGGCCGTCAGATGAGCCCGGCCCCGGCCCTGGGCCGGGAAGTTGAGGCGGTCGGCGGGTGGGAGCCCGGGAGCCCGCCTGGCCACAGCCACCCTGCTGCCCTGGCCGCGTGGGGCAGGCAGGCAGGCCCGCGCACCTGAGCCTGCCTGTCCCACCCTGGGGGCGGGGAGGGCCAGCCCAGAGGCCGGGCGCAGGTCGTGTCTGCAGTGGCAAAGCCGCAGCCCCGGGGGTCTGGAGGGAGCGGCGGGGGCTGCTGGGCTGCGCGGGGGTCCCTCAGTGCTTCGTGGGGGGTGCGATGGCCACTGCGCGGCCGCGCACCCGCACAGCTTAGAGGGAACACTGGCTGTAATCTATCTGTAGGTATTAGTAACTTCATAAGGTATCACAGTAGAGCCGAGAGTGAAAGCCTTAATCTACTCTGTCAGTTTTGTCGATATGTTGTTTCAAGTTATATTTGATTAGAGCTGGTGGGTTATTTTTCTTGAAAATTACTGTAATTGAAAAATTCCATGTTTTTCCAAAAGGAAATTTTTTTCACAATATAAACCTCAACATTGACATTTTTGTTAAGTTTTCTGTTACATTTTTGACCAGAATGTATATCAAAATTGATTTTGAAAATGTTTTTCAAATCCATCATTGAAATTTTTGATTTACCCAAAACCTGGGTTTTAGTAAGAAAACTTGGGTTTTGGTAAATAACACATTTTGATTACAGTACTTTAGAAAACAATTTCTCTTAAAAATGAATGATTTTATGATCAACATTTTTGGGGAAGAATGAAGATTTTTGAATATGGAAAATGAGGGCCATTTTGAACCCCACAAAATAGAAATAACTATGTGCGTGAGTGAGATTTCCCATTTCTCCACCAGCTATACTACACTTGTTTCAATGAAAACTTGCTCACAGTTTGATACTTGGGCTTTATGTATGTATGTATGTATGTATTTTATCTATCATCCTCTCCATTTCTCTGGTTTTCTCTCTTTTTTTTTCCTCTTCCGTTTCCTTCCCTGAACTTACAGTTCTTGAATTTTAAAATGCTTCACATTCTAAGGGATTCTGTCTAAAATAAGATTTATTCTGTAGTTTTCTGATCTCATTTTTATTAGATGTGAAATACTGTACAGTAATGATGTAGTGTGGGATTTTCGGTGGAACCTAAAAGAATTAGGCACCCAAATTCCATTGAAATTCTATTAAATTCTACTACTGTTCAAAAACTGCAGCTGCAAATACTAACTATGGGTAAATCAGTTCTGATACAATAAAAACTGACCTAAACCTTTGCCCAGTTCTGAAACAAAACTTTTGAGCACAAAACTGTTCAGTTAAAAGGGCATATTCATTTTTGTTCTCTGGGACCAGAAACTGAAATAAAGAAATGCTAAGAATAAAGTTCCTGTATTTCCAACATGATTGAAATCAAACTATTGCAAAATCAAACTACTTTTCTGAGAGAGAAATTGTGAATTCCTTAGCTTTATAGCTCAACTGAAAATTTGTGGATGATTGGCAGAACGAAACCTCTTGAATCTTGTTCATAGTACAGTATAGATTGCAAACTGCTTTGGCAAGGCCCATTTTCTGCTATATGCTTTATACAGCACCTATGACAGTGAGCTCCAAAATGGAGTGCTGTTTTAATACAAATAACATATAAAAATAACTAATTATTGGCCTTACTTGCATGAGCAGAATCTTTGATTATGTTTAGTTGCAAGACTGCATAATCAGGCTCTAAAACAGCACCTACTTCCATAATAAAATACTAGTACAACAACATAGACAGTTTAGCACATTGCAGCTCCATCAGTTTACTATATGATCATTTTGCATGATAGGTGTTAATACCATATAGCTATATTGAGCTAATAAATTCCAGCCATGCTTTCAAAGTGTGTAAGAAATCGTACATTTTCATAGGAAACCAACCATTGCCAAGAGCACATTTCCTTAGATTAAAAAGTAGCTGTTTAAGAGAAGGGCAAGGTAATGTCTGGACATGTCTTTTTAAAAAGAACAGAGCCGGCAAGAACAATCCTTTAGAAAGTACAGTGTTGTTTCATGTAGCTACAGCCGTGTAGAACTGTAACTAGAAGGAAGGGGGGAAAAGAGAGAGAGATTGATTAACATACATAGTCTGCTGCTTGGAATGCACAATATAAATCTCCGTCCTGCTCTGAGCTGTGAATGCCTCTGCAGGAGTTATAGTAACAGACAAATTAGCATAATGTAATTGGCAGACAAGGTCAGCCCCTCTTCAGGAGCATTAGCAATGTTTACTGTAGGAAGAGCGAAGTATTATAGGGTAATATTTTGTCGAGTCCCTTTTGAAGGGACAGTAGCCATTTTAGGACTCCATAGATCACAGCACTCTTTACCAAACCCTGGTAATGTTTCAACTATCTGTTCTTCTTCCTTAAAACAAAACAAACACTGCAAAGATTTCCCCTCTCACACAAATTTTAATGCAGACAAAGGAATATTTTCCCCTTTAAAAATCCTTGGATTTGTATTTTCCCATGAATCATCTTTCTCTGAATGATAAATTAGCGTCTTGCCTGTTGCCTAATAGCCATTGTCATAGGATATTACATTTTCTGATCTCATGGTTTAAAGTTTAATTAAGAATGCTGGTACAGGTAGCCAAATTTGCTTTCATATGTTTTGTTTTTTTTTTTAATTTATTGTATTTGTAAACTTCAGGGGCATGTACACTCACACAATAAAAACCTCCTTCTCACAAAACTCACTGGAACCTAACCTGGTTAATTTCACCCAGCTATAGACTGAAACCTAAAGCATAATCTCTTAGTTCGAAAGAAGCACCGTATTAAGGTGCAATCCAGCCACCCCTTCCAATTCTATTATCCTTTGGCTTTGATTCCAACAGAGCCGCAACTAAATACTTTAACTCCTCCCAGATAGTTTGAGCCAACTAAAAGCCTATGTTGTTTGGTTGGCCATAAGGAACAGTTGCTTGAAACAGCTTTAGAAATATCATTCTTTGGGATACCCTGTTTTCTTGCCCGTCTCTCCTGGTGTGTTGCTAATGATCATGTCTCACTAGGAGGCATCACTTATAAGCTCCTGGCAGACAGGTAAATGGCGGACTTCAAAGTGGTAGTGTAATGGGAGACCTGTTTCCATTATACACCCAAAGTATGATCAGATGGATCTCTAATGTAGACTTGTTCTCTAGTGTTTTGTTGATCTAAGGCAGGGGTTGGCAAACTTCGCTGGCCCCCATGCCAGCCCCGCCCACCGCACCCTCAGCAGGTGCCGGGGGTGGGGCCAAAAGAGGTTGGGGCCAGGCCTCGGGTTTCCGGCTGGGGCCGGCATGCACGGGCTCCAGGCAGGCCGACCTGACCTCTTCCCGGCCAGGGCTGGCTCCCGCCAGCAGGCAGCCTCCAGTTCCCGGCCGGAGCTGGGGGGCTGGCTCCGACTGGCAGCAGCAGCTCTGGGTGGGCCCACTCCCTTCCAGCAGCCCTGCCCAGCAGTGGGCGTGGCCAGCAGGGGCCAGGAGCCTCGTGCGGCAGCTGCTTCTTCCCTGCTGGCTGCACTCCACAGCAGGGAAGTGCAGCAAGCAGGGGCCACATGCTCAGGCTTCAGGCTCTTGTGGCCCCAGACCACGCTGGGGGAGGTGGGGCCAGCGGGGGAGCCTGAGTGGCGCCAAGTGCTGCTCAGGCTTGCCCCCTGTGCCATGTCTGGCACGCGTGCTGGGGGTTGCTGACCCCTGATCTAAGGACATGACAACTACTATGGGGTTCCACTGTATTTTGATTCCTGAGGAAGCAATCGCCTTTAACCAAACCCTGATCATGGTGGTTTTTTGTACAGGCACTTTAACTGCCTTCATTGGTGTTGATATACTGTTTGCATCCTTCATATAGAAACAGGAGTATGATGTTGCTTTCTGAAGACTGGTTTGTCAATTTTAACTATCTGGTCATGGTAGCACTCCACTCATTCAAGGCTAAATCTGTACCTAACAAGCATCCTGACTAGCCTTTGTTAAACTGTTGACATGCTGCTCTTCTGATCTGCAGTACTGGGAAGAAAAGACCACCTAATAGGAATGATGTAGCCTTCACATTGATAGTCTCTTTTTATCAAAGAAATATACCTATCCACTTTTGTCCTCTGATGGAACCATAGCTCTCTCTTGGCTGAATCATGTTCTGTTCTCCCAGATGAGACTGAATATCCAGCTGGATCACAACCTTCTATAAGATGATGAGTTGTTTACTATATGGGGAGGGTAAAAAAAAATTGAGTAACTGGTTCATCATACTTGAGTCAGACATTACCTCACTGGTTTAGAAGGAAGTGCAGGTGTGTAGTATATTGTCCCTGGGATAAATGCCCCTTAGTAGTGTTTATAATGAAAATTATTCATGCAATCAAGACAAGTGTTGTTTTGAAAATCTTAACAAGAAAATACTTGACTATAATACAGCATGTTTGTTTTACTATCCATTTACTCCCGTCAAAATTCAGGCTGCATGTGCCCAAGTGATTTTCCCTTGTATTCTACTCCTTTTTTTTTTTTTTTTCACCTTGTGTAATCTGACTGAGTTTCTTGGCCTTATTTTTCAAAAGTAACTAGAGATTTTGGGTGCCCAACCTGAGATACCTTAAAGAGTCTTATTTTTCAGAACATGCTGAACACCCATGTCTGAAAAGCATATCTTATAAAAGTGTCTGAAGGTGGGCATCCAAAATCACTAGTCATTTTTTGAAATTTAAGGCTCCCTATCTGATTTCCTGTTTTCTAGGCACCAATGAAAATATTTCTTTATACATCACAGTACAGCTATTTTCTTTTGACATTTATCATGCTCTCAAAGAGCTAAGCAAGTAACATACGGTAGACTTTGGCTCATCAGTTCCTTTCTAGCACTGTTATGGTGATGGATATGTGCCTCTGTCATTTGTGTCAGACTGAACTTCAAGTGTACCTGTACTTCATGCTCCTCGGTAGAGCTGCCTGACTCTCCTCCTCTTCCCCTCCCTCCCCCCCAAAAAGGTCTTCTATTTACAGAGGTATTACTGTATTCAACTGATTCTGTAGACATTCTGTGTGGTGGTCAAAATTATTTAATAAATGCCTTTCATCCATTGCTCTTAAAGTGCTTTAGCAGCATTATTAGTGCTGTTTTAGATACAGGGCAATTGTAGCACAGCCATGTTAAGTGGGAGTGATTTGCCCAGCGTCATATAGTGAATTTGTAGCTGAGCCAGGAATAGAAGACAGATGTGTCACCCTATCCCTTGCAGCATATCTGACCTTCAACTGCTTCCTTGAGTTTGTGTGAAGCACCCTCATGATCATTACTTCTCCAATTCACTCAATAACTTTCCAGTCCAGATGACTTTCTGACGAGCAATCTTGCTTCCTTTTTGCTTTTAATAATTCCTCCCTCAGCAGCCTCCTGCTAGCATGTGGCCACCAAGTTGCAAAGCTCACCATCCACAGGCAAATGAAAGACAGGATGGAGAAGAACCCTTTGACCTGTAGACTTCATTTGCCTGAAATAGACAGAAGGAAGATTGTCCTCATGTATTTTCAGTTACTTCATTTTATGCTTATTTCCTCACTACTGTTAGCCAAACATTCTCTTTTCTTCTGGCTAAGTAACAGCTCAAACAATGCATTGATAGGCTGTGCACAAATCATTTTCCTTTATTTCCTAGAAGTTGCCTCTGAGTTGGTTACTATGTTAGAGGAGTAGTGTTTGAAATGTATATGGCAGAGGAATGGTTCCATGCTCCTTCAGATCAGCACTGTTGCTTTGCATTCCTCCAAACCTGAGGGCTATCAGTACCTCATGTAAAGTATAGACTAGAAAGATGTGTTGCTGTCATACTAGAGCATGATCAAGAAGTGACACTGAGTGTATGCAAAGGGATGTCTAATGCACACAGTAAAGAAACTGGGAAGAATTGTTTACCTTAAATCTCAATTGTAATAAAACTCGGCGTTGCTTGTAAACTCAGTTATAAAATGTACAGGTGGAAATGTGAATTTCAAACTGATGGCATCTCTTAATTTAATTTTGAGGGTGATGTCTGTGACTTCATTATTGAAACAAAACACAATTGCAACATTTGAGTCATGCTTGCAATTCCACAAAACATTACCATTGTCTGTACCAGTTTATCTATCCACAGCCCTCACTGTACTTGCTGAGAGTTAATAATCCCTCATGGGACAGTGCCTCTAACCAGGAGAATTTAACCTTTGAAACTCTTTTCATTCCAGTTACCTAGACCTCAGTAATTGTGTCACCTTCCTGGATGCAGGAAGATGCAGGAATTTTAAAAGAAAATTACTTGTGACTACAAAGATTATAAGCTGTACCTGAACATCCCCAATTTATACTCCTGATTCTAAAAGTTCCCTCAGTCCAAGAAGTTTACTTTCTTCCTCTAAATCAATAACTGTAAGTTATTTAGACACTGGGGTTTAGGCTGCAAAATCCATAACTTGTCTTCATGAATTCTGCTCTGGATTCAGGTGGATCAATGAGTAAACTTGAGCCTCCAAGGAACAGCAGAGGAACAAAGCTCTGAACCACTCAGCTTCTCCTTAAGAGCATCCCTTCATTCTCAGACCCCGTTAGTGCAGTTTCTTGACCTTTGAACCTTAGCGAATAGTGTCCCATGGGGTTTTTTTGGACCACCATTTGCCAGTCTCTCAAACCTTCCCCTCCCCTCCCTTTATGCTTCATCTAGTCAGTCCCACCAAAGCTGTTGCAGCCAGAGGAGTTCAGGATAGTTTTTATATGAATATTTAATATCGGGGGTAGAAGCATTTCCACTTGACCTCTTATCAGAAAAGTTAAATCTATTGGTTTATGGTATGCAACTTCCTGAATGGAAAAGCCTGAGCGAGCTACCTAGCTTATGTTTCTTGACCGAGCAATTTGCCTGAAGAATGGTCTTGTCCTTGCATACAGGGAAGGAGTCATTGCCATAACTCATGCATGATGCCAATGATATCAGTGAAGTGAGTGTCACAAAATTTTTAAATAAAGTTTAAAAAAATTAGATGCCAAAACTTTATCCAATTAATTTGCTACTAATGGTCTTGAAATTGCTTCAATAACATTGAAAAGCACACCTTTAGCTAGTGATTTCTAAGATTTGTAGTCTAAAGCAACACCTGGAGGATTGCCCTGGGGTTCTACTTCATGTTTGATAAAACCAAACTTTTTGTAAAAAAGAAAGGAAAGCCAATTTTTTTCAGCCAGCCTTTAGTTGGTTTCCAAATCTGACAGCTGCTTCTGTATGTCTAAGAGCTTGTCTGCACAAACACTAAATGCATAGAAAGCTGGAGTGCAAACATAGCCCACACTAACCCACCATGCAGGGGTGTTGCTGGATAGCAAAAAGACCCAGGGCTCTGGCCCCCAGCCCACCCTCTGTTAGCCCCACCCCCAGCTAGGCCACACCCCTAGAATCCACAGGACTCTTTTTTTCCCCCCAATATAGCAGTATCATTAGAAAGAAAGAATAAGCAAATGAACACACTTAAAATTTTGCATTATAAATCAGTAGTTCCCAACCTTTTTGGTTGAGGGACCAAAATACAGATTTTAAAACCGTGAAGGGCCACCAGTTTATTTAATTAAAAGTTTAAAATTAATTAATTTAATTAAAATGATTAATCACAATTGATTGGGTTTATTTTAATTAATTGAATTTGAATTAGTTTTAATTGAAATTTAATTTTAGAAAGGTTTTTTAGTAAGGTTTTTAATTAAAATTAATTTTTAAAGGTTGGGTTTTTTTAAAAAGGAAGGAAAAAAAGGAAGGAGAAGAAAAGGAAAGAAAGAAGAGAAAGTAAGGGCTGCTTGCATCCCCAAGCTCGGAGGGGAGGCGAGCAGCCATAGCCTGGCTCCCATCTTCCAGGCAGTGAGCTGGCTGGGGCCCCCAGGGGAACCCACCCCACACCTCCAGTCCCCTTTAGAAACCCCAAACCCGAGTCCTCTCTGGCCTGGGCACTCTCCAGGACCCCCGATCTCCGCTGCCCGGCAGCTCCCTGCCCCCGGCGGCAATGCCTCCACCCTTCCGGTCACCACCGGCTCCCGTTCCCTGACCCCCCAGTTCCCCATTAGCTTCCCAGCCCACCCGGTCCCTGTTCCCCGGCCCCCAGTTTCCCATCGGCTCCCTGGCCCCTGTTCCCCAACCCCCCAGTTTCCCATCAGCTTCCCGGCTTGCCCGTCCCCCATCAGCTCCCCAGACCGCCCAGCCTTCCTGGTCCCAGCTCCCCAGCACTCACCCGCCCGGTCCCCGAGCTTACGTGGCCAGAGAGCTGCAGGGGCGTCCGGCATTGGGCTGGCCAGGAGGCCGCTCCCGCCCTGAGCATGCTCTTTCGGAGCATGCTCAGGGCGGGAGATTTGAAAACTCCCCAGCCCGGCTGGCGGCCGCTGCTCCCAGCTGAGCAGCAGCCTGCCTGCAGGGCAGGGTAGGGCAGAGCGGAACATGCGTTCCGCCGGAGTCCTCTGGGTTCCTGGGCTCCGAAATAGATCCGGGGCTCAGGCTTTTCTACCCGGGGCCGGCGCCCTGCCAGCCCGACGACAACGACGCCTCTGCCACCATGCATTAAATGTGCATGTGGATCCTGCTGCTGCACACGAAATATTTCTTAACATGCTTTGAACTACCCGCTTTTTGAAATGGGAACAGATTGGGGAACTTTTAGTGCATGACAGCAGGGCCCACATGGATATGTAGGGTATGTCTACGCAGTGAAAAAAGACTTGCTGTGCTGAGTCCAGAGGATCTTGCTCTATAGAGGTAAAAATAGCAGTGTAGCCTGGAACCTGGGCTCTGAAATCCAGTGATGGGGAGGGTTGTAGAGCCTGGACTCAAACCCAAGTTCAAACATTTACGTTGCTATTTTTAGACCCCCAAGGCAAGCTTTGGGGCAAGCCCTGCCCACGTCTGTTGACCTGGCCTCTGAGATTTGCTGTCAAGGTTTTCTGTTGGTTTTTTGTGCTGTGTACAGCTATCCAGGCTAGTGCCGGGAAGTTTTGCATCCCAACTTTGCCATGAGTTAAGTGTTCATGTAGAAAAGGCCTAACTGGTTTGAGCACCAACTGTCAGTAACACCAGTTTTGTCTGTAAAAATACAAATAAAGAATGACACTGCAAAACCGAAGGGTACAGCTTAAAATTTAGCCTTTTGAAAATGGTTTTCATCCTTAACATAATAGTGAAGTAAGTACAGGGTCAGGTTGGAGACTAAGACATAGTGTGATTTTAATAGATAAGGCACTGGACTGGGAATCAGAATCCCTGGATTCGGTTCCTGACTTTGTCAATGACCTCCTGTGTAATCTTGAGTTAGTCATTTCCTTCTCTGTCGCCTTCCATCCTTCATCTATTTAGATTGTAGGCTCTTTGGGACAAGTACTCTCTCTCCTAAAGTGTCTATATACTGCCTTGATGGGGCTCTGATGTGAGTTGAAGTCTTCAGGCATTATTGTAGTATAAATAATAAGGTTTAAGCCAATAGGATGCTAACTGATTTTTTTTTTTTACACTGATCTAATGGGACCATGTTCAGACTCTCAACATTATAGACGTAACAGAGTTTTTCTTTAGACGGAATTCTATAGAGAATGTATTTTCATGTAAATATGTTCTTTATAAAAGGATTTGTTAGGTTTTTTTTTTTGGTTTGTTTTTGTTTTTGTTTAGTGCTCCATCTGCTCAAGAAAATAGATTTAAAAAAAAGCTAACTCTAGCATGGCATATAATGTTTCATTAGCAGACATAACCTTGTTTATTTGGTTTTTAAAATTGTATTGGGAAAAGTAAATCAGTTTGCACCATTGACATGTTGCCAGATTTTTGTTTGTAAATGCTACAATAGGCAAGTTGGAAGGGAAAAAAAATCCAGTTTATGACTTGATCATTACGTTTGGCAAAATTTGTGTACAGAACCATGCAGCCAATTCTATTTCCCGTGCTCTACAGCCTCCAATTAGTGGGATGCGGTGCAGTTATCCCAGTGCAACATACACTAAATGACCCTAATTGTACCATGCACATTTAATGTTACTGAGGTTTTTTTGAACATAAGAAGCTCTTTGTTTTCTGTACTGTTTGAGTGACTATCCCAGGCAATTGATTGCGTGTGAAATAAATAATCCTTAGGAAAATGCAGAATAGCTGTAGTAAACTTTGTCATAAGCATGCAGTAAATTATCTTTTTTCCCATAGGAAATTATTTTCCTTTAAAAACTTAATATGTAATTCCGACATCAGTGAGAGGTAGCTCTGCTGTTCCAAAATTTCTTCTCCCTTTAAATGCTTCCACTAATTTCCCCCATATCATGTTTCTTTTTTCTTTTCTGTAGTATAATGGCTTATCATAGGTACATCTGGTACATATTGTATATTACTGCATATGTAAAGAAGGCTTCAGAACATATGTCAAAAACTTAGGGAGACATGCCAAAAAGGGCAAGGGGTGGATTGTAGGGGGAGGCCTGGAAGACAAGGGGCATCTTTCAGTATTCATTTCCACTGGTAATTAGAGGGCACCACTGAATGTCTGTAATTAGATCATGTCACAAAAATTAAGATAAAAGACCAAAAAGCACTAAATCGCTAGCATTTTCCTCAATATATCAGAGGAGTCAGAGAGCAGTTGGTTAAGGCTAGTGAACAGCAAATGCAGGAATCTTAACACACCATGGAAAGGCGTTTTTGATGTAAAAGTTTTCTCTGAATGGCACAAGGAGAAGCCTGAGGGAAGTGACCACATACCGAGGCAGATTTTCAGTGCGTGTAAATCAACATGGATCTATTGAACCCAACAGATAGGCAACAGCTGAGGATTGGGCCACAAAGATGATTAAAGAACAGCTGATGTTGCAAGGCGGGGGATCTAGCGAGTGGTATTATAACCTGCCAGAAACAGAAACCATGCTCCTTGAGTTCATCAGCAAATCCACCAAAACCGTCTGAGGGCCTGCTCCTGTCCCATTCAAGTCCATAGAGAAATTCCACCTCCTGAGCCCTGTTGTAAGAGAGCCTGTGCTAGGGGCAGGGCCACAGTGCAGGGAGATTAGGAGAAGGATATAGGGGATGTGCTACAGTATGCGCATTGATTCTGAGCAGCCCGGTATCCCATAGCACAGGGTGAAGGAAGTTGCCATAATATAACTAGGCTCCCAGGATTGTCTTAAATTATGATGGGGGCATCTCCTGCCCCCTAGAGAGGTCCAGTATTGTAGGGGCACAAAGATGACTTAAACCTGCCTTAGCCCATCCTCCCCCTGCCTTAGCCCATCCTCCCCCTGAGCTAAGAGTTCTGTGCTGTGTTAGCTTGAGTTTTTCCCTTAACCCAGCTCCCATTCATACACACAAATCTGTAGCTTGACTTAGATGGTACTTTCTGTCTGGCCCACTGGGGTACGGGTTGATGCTCAAGTGCTGCTGACACTCCAGCTAGGGAGGCAGCAGCTAGAGTTACAATAATTCATCAACTGCTAACGCAACGACACTAGGCTGCTAATCAAATTACTGTGTCACTGGAGTATTGCTTTGCAATGTGGTCATTCTCACTTGAGCTGGGCTAGGCTGGCGAGGCGATGCAGCATAGAATCTCACCTGTTTGCTTCAGTAAAGTAGGATCTGACTTCTTTAATTTTACACTTAGAAAGATAATTTAAATATTATCATCAGACTTCATTACTGATCTTGACTCACCTTTCCTCAGACCTTGACTCACCACCTCAGGAAGGCTTTCTATTAACATCTTGTAGAACGGACTAGGTAACACAGTGTATAACATTCATTACTTCTATTATAACAGTGTATCATATCTATCAATTTGGAAAAGAGTTCCTCATTCATAATTCCTCCAAATAAAGCAGTATTGTACTGATAGCTTTTGAGGTCCATTTTCTAAAATTGTTTAACTCCCCTCCACCACCCCCAAACAAAAAGGGACTTTCCCCACAGGTTCTGTGATGGATGACAAGGGTGTAATTTTCAGAATTGCTTGAGTGATTTAGCTTCTGAAATTCTATTTTTCAAAGTAATTTAAGCATTTAGACTGCTGAGTCCATTGACTTCCAATGAAATTTAGGCTCCTTTAGACTATTTAAGTAACTTAGATGCTTTTGAGAATGTTACTCAGAGTGTCCTGATACTCCAGTAATGGATGCCTATATAAATGCCTACAAAGATAGAAAGTATAGCTTCAAGGCCTGATGACTTCAGTAAAAGCAGGACTCCCCTCTCCCTGGTACATCTATTTATTATCTGTCGTTCTTGAGAATACAGTGTATTTAGTCAAATTTTCCCTACTTCATAAGTTCACATTTGTAACGTATGACTGAACAGTGTCATCAGATGTTCAAGAACGCAGGAGTACGCTTAATGGACCTGGCCATTGAATCTTCAAGTAGTTGTGCAGCAAGCTGTGATGTGTAATTTGGGGGAAAAAATACCAGTGTCCCACCCCCCAGCATTTCTCTTCAGTTCTGTGATGTGTTACTAGCAGCTTAAAAAAAAAATCACTTTTATATTCTGGCTGTTTAGTAAGTTTTTGATTCTCTTTGAAATGTGTGAGAAATAGATCCTTTGGCATCAGTTCAGTACTTTAGGTGTTGACCTTTTTTAATGATTCCATACCTTGCACTAAGGAAGGGAATTAAATGGATTTAAGCAGTCTGCAATAAGATATTCCTAATGCTCTCTCCCTATGCTTAATGTTACTACATTTTTTTAAAAGTTCTTTGCTATGTGCTTAATGTCCTTTTCACCTTTTTAGTGCCTCTTCCATTCAAACTGTGCAGATGTTATAGTTTGAAAATGTATTTTATTACGTTCTTCATCTACTAACCTCCACCCTGTTTCCTGCATACCCATTCTTTTCTTGTTTCCTATAAACTTTAAATTGACTCTTTTTTGGTCGTCTTTCCATAGCATTAGCAAAAGAATTCTTGCTTTATTGCAGTCAACTTCTTGTGCCAGTTCCTCTGCTGGGATTGTTCAGAGTGTACAACTCATATACAGTGATACAAAATTTGGCCCTAAGTTTGTGGTACTTCAGTTGATGGGCTTTGAGAACAGATAATGCAGCTGTATTCTTTGTTTAAATCAATTATGGTAAAGACAATGAGGAAATAATATATCAATTTTATCACCAGGCACTCATAATGAGGAATTTTGGTATCTCGATCTAAAAGACCTTTCTTCCCAGTTGAGAGGGAATAAGAATTAACACAGAGTTAGTGATTCTTATCTGTGGTTACATACAGTGCTTTTTTTGTTTAAAAAATAAAAATAAAAATGCCAGTCCTCATATCTTGATAGTAAATTTGAAAAATGCCTCTCGCAGCACTCTCCTTTCCCCTGCTGACCCTGCCTCCACAGCTGGACAGTGGCGCTGGCAAGAAACAGGAGTTTTTCTCTGCTGACCCCCTTCTCCCCCCGCCCCCCCCCCCCCCCCCCCCAAGCTGGGCACCGGGGCCAACAAAAAAAGTGCCGGTACTCCGTACCTCTGCATACCATCACAAAAAAAGCACTGGGTACATATGACTATAAGCATTCTAATGAAATATGCTACTATTAAATTACCATAGTTAGTCTATAATTTTATTAGACTGTGTCCCCCAAGTTTCTGAGAGAGATCTTTAGTTGCATTCTAAGCATGTCTCATTCAGCGATAGTGGTATCTGGGTTTTATTGATCTCTTCATGCAGAGGTGCTTGCATGCAGGTAAAGTGGTGTTGAGAATTCCATTGTAAATCTTATTTTTTTGAGGAAAGCATGCCCACCTCTCTAGGTTTAGTCTAAATAAAATACTACATAAAAGATCATTTAAAACGGGTATTTCCTATGTTGTTTGTTTGCCCATTTGTGTACAGTTGGTATATGTTATACTTACTAAAAACATGTCTTGAAGACTTGATAGCCCAAAGGAATAGTAAGTGAACACAGAGCCTTCTGTGGTCCAAACTCCAGGTACAGAGGTAGTGAGCAGTAATTGAAAGTCATTGTCATCTAATGGGCACTTAGTAGCCAATGAAGAATGAATCCATATTCTATGTTCTCTCTGCTAATGGACAGTATCAATATTGCAAATATCAGTTGGCTGCCTGTTGGAAATCTCACCAGAAGAGTCAATATTCAGTAGGCATGGGTATTATCAAGAAAGAACGCTAGTTTTTCTGTGAATGTGAAATTGCACGTTTCTCTGCTTTAACTACCACTAGGATGTCTACTGGTGGTGTTCGGTATGTGATATGTGCCCCTGTCCATTAGACCATGGTAGAGAGATCCCAGAGACTTGAGCCTCAGGAAGAAAAAAGTTGTTTATCAGACAAGCTGTTGAACATGAGAAGGAAAATTTTCTCTTGTATACTGAAATTCAAAGACATAAGAAAGGGGAGAATACTGTATTTATTCCCAAATCAGTCTGACTCAGTTATCTGTCTCCTCATGTTGGGGATGGAGAATCCCAATTAGCTTCAAAAGAAGTTATGTTTGTTCATGTTCTTGTGCGTCAAGTGTTTACTTACAGACTAAATATTATTAAAAATGCAGTGGAGTGCAGCTGGCCAAGGGATCTACCTACTGAAAGGTCTTTGCGCTGTTACCCAGGGAAGAAGAGATACCTACTTTCATTTTTCCCAGTCCAAGTCTCTCTCCATTTTGAGTGACTGAGAACTTTGATTGAAGCACTCTATTTCGCCCCCAGAGAAAAGAAATCCTCATGTAGCTCTTAAGGGCAGAGACTGTTTTCCCTCTGTCACTCCAGTCAGTGCCCAGGCCAATGAGCCTCCTTTCTGTTGAGAATTTTGGGGCATGCACAGGTATAATAAAATGATCAACAATAACCTAGCTCAAAAACATCCTCCCCTGGATGGTCTGGAATAGTGCCAGTTAGACCTGGTTGGGAAACAATTTGACCAAATCGCTTTTCATTGGGAAAGGTTTCTAAAGACAAGGATGGAATTACTGGTGTGTGAAAGAGAGAACAGAATAACCGACAGCCCCTTTGTTAGGTCTCCCACATCTCAGAGGAGTACCTTAACCACCAGGCTATTAGCTATTCTGGGTGATCTCTCTCTCTCACACACACACCACACGCACACGCACACACGCATGCCTATTTTTTGGTCAAAAAAACTTCATCTCAATGTCATCCCAACATGAAACAGGAAGAATTTTGAAATCTTGAAAGTTTTCACAGGACAGGAAAACCATTCCCCACACAGCTAGGCCTATGGCTTCTGAAGGGAATCTCATCCACTCAATCATTTTCCCTTAGAAATGTGGTGGCAGGCGTGATCGTCTGGCCATCCTGGCTGAAAAGCATGCACAATTTCTTAAAAGAAAATATAACTGGAGAGCAGTATGACCAAATAATGATATAATAATTAGTTTGGGGTTTCTCTGCTTCATGCACTGCTGCTGTTAGAATTTTTTCCCGTTTCTGTGAGGGCCAGAACTCCCTTGAAATAGCCTCTGCGTTCACATGAAGCTTTTAAAAATAAATATTTTGAGGTGTTCAGATCTATTTTGGATCCAGTTCAGATCTCAGCATGGACACAAACACATTTGAACTGATCTGTAAAGTCATAATCATCATTCAGATGCAAATAATTCCAAGGTTGCAAAACTCTTTTGTAAATGTAAGTCATGCAAAGTTTGACAGGGGAAATCTCAGGCTCTTTTTTTGTGGGTTAGTTCTTGTGTACAGATCGGACGACAAGTACTTGCATTACTTGAAGGATTTAATTCTTTGGATGTTCCAGCAGTTATCTTCGTTTTCATTCCTAAGTCATTTTGCCTACCTTTGATACCCCACTGACAATATGAAATATTTATTTTAAATAATTAAAATTTTCAGACTGTAATTATAAGTTTATGCAGGTAGGCTAATAATTACAGTTAATATATCTCATGTGCAACCAAGACGTTTCATCATGCTACATTGTAACTCAAACCATCAGTGTCTCAGGAAAGGTTGAAATTAAAGGAGAGTGTCAGGCAAGCAGCATAAAATGAAAGTGTTGAATAAAGGAATGGAAACTCTCACCCCAATCCTGCAGTGGGCTCTGCCCATGCAGAGCAGAACTGAAGTTAACAGGGATTTGCAAAGGCACAGGAGTCTGAATGTGTGGCTCTCGTGGCAGAATCAGTATGTGATTTCCAGTGTGTGATTAGCACTCTTCGGCTTGCTTGTTTCCCTTTGCATACTGTGGCTTCCCAAAATTATACATCCCAATGCCCCACATGGGTGGAATGGGCAAAAACTGGCTAGGAGTATGGAAGAAAAAGCATCTCCATTGCTGTCTTCCCTGCTCCGAGTCCAAGCAGCTTTGTTTGTCACACATGCAGTGCTGAGGAAAACTGAGTAATTCACTTGTGGGCAGCTGATGCAGGTGAGAAACACTGCAGTCTGAAGCTCTGCAAAAGCATCACGGTGGAAGGCCCAGCTGCTTGGGTCTGTTGCCTCTTGAAGGTCTGTTGAGGGAAAAAGATCTTGGGTATTTGCTAGGATGGATTTATTTGTTGATGTGTTTGCATTGCCTTCTTGTGTGGGGAGGCTGGTTAGAAAGTGATCCAGGGAGGCAGTTTCATAGCACTCTCCAGAGTCCAGGACTCCAGCTGCGCATCATTGGGCCCTGGATTGGAAAACAGTGAAGAGAGTGGGCCCAGGTTCCCTTACCCCACCCCCTGACAAGACTGGAGGTGAAAAGCCATCCTTGATACTAGAGATTCAGGACTATAAAGACCCCATATACCAGAGAGTCCTGACTCTGGTACTTTGAACTAGCCTTCTGGACAGTATAAGTTGCATTTGTTGAGCTCTCCATACCTCAGACGGGTTGGACACAACTTGTGGCTCAGCCAGAGGGCTGCAGTGGTTATTAACCAGGAGTGCCAAGACAGAAGATCACATGTAACACTCTCACAAGACCACTAATGGCACTTACAGGGAGCAGATCCTTTCACAGATCAGTGGCAGCAGACCCAGTGAGCAGAGGTTGTTTGAACCTCAGAGATCTGTGGGGAAATGTATGTTGCTGATTCATACAAGTAGTCTCTTCTGGACAGAAGTATGTGCAAGCCGAGAAGTCATGCTGCTAGTGACAAGACGAGGCTGGCACAGCAGAAGGGCCTTGTACTGTGTGGATTACATTTTTCTCTGTGACTCCTACTTAGAGCCACAGGGTAGGAATGCCATACCTCTTTTCTGCTCTTGTAAGCACCAGACCTCTCTACACTGAGGAAAACTGTCAAACTTCACAAAGAGAACAGAGATCTAGGTTTGATCTGGTCCCACGTAACATATTAATGACCCTCTAGAACAGTGAATAAATGGTATGTTAATAAAACTTGTAGATGAGACTAAATTGTATGAAATTGCACTAACAAGGACAGAAATAAAGCAGAAACCTGGAGAAATTAGAAACATTGGCTGAAAATTAATTGGAACTCAGCTCAAAAAAATTCAAGCAAATACTGTCTATACTGGAAAACTAATCTAGAGAGAAACCCTGAGGGGTGGTAAGGCTGAAAAGACTTAGTCTTGACTGTGGACAGCAAATTAGATGTGATTTTGTAGAATGATATGACAAGAATATTATTGACAAACTGGAGACATTTCAGGGAAGAGCAACAAATAATGAAAGGATGCTGTGTAGCTGGGTTTAGAAAGAAAGATTAAACAAGTTATATATTTGCATCTGTAATTTGTCTGGTTATTGATATTAATAGAATATTTTGCTTTTTGTGATGTACCTCAAAACATGATTTCTTCACTACTTTCATTGGCAGGTTATTCCCATTCTTCTCTATCTCCCTCCACACAAAGTAAATATTCCTTTTTTCATTTTGTTGTTTTATAATTATTAACATTTATAGTTATTCCTTGCTGATAGTTAGGGTTTTTCCACAAAGATGCTCTGGTCTTGATCAGAAGACTAATGGGTAAATGTGTGTCTTTTCATTTCTTTGGTGGGCTTGGGGTCATGAATACGTTAGAATTCGGGCCAAATGGCCTGACTTCCTTCTGGATTCCTGTCAAACTGTAATTGGGATTTGGAAATCTGGATGATGTGGAGAGTGATAGATATAACACCAAAAATACCACATGTGTTATCTCATTCACTTCATGGGCCATGCAGGAAATCCCCCCGTCTGCAAAAGGACTTGGAGGTCCAACAGCCAGTCAGATAGGCACTGAGATTTGCTTTCTACTGTTTTCTTTGTTTTTTTTTCCCCTTTGGTAACTAGTAAATGATCAGTGACATCACCATTACCTCTGATTATCATAGGCTCTTTATTGACTTTTCCCTCAAAACAGCTTCCAAAAACTCTCCTCCTGAACTCCTGGTAAAGTTCACTTCTATCTGGATTTTTGCTCCTCACTAGCTCGGTCTGCGGTTGTCATGTGTTTTGGGTTTTTTTGTTTCACTTTGCTTATCTTGCTGCCTCTCGTACACCTTAATTTCCAACATTCCAGTTCTCTCTCCCTTCCCGTACTGCTCCATGGCCACTATGGCTTGACAGGATCTCCCAACAAGTTGGATGTTAGCACATTGTTGTTTATTATTTCATTCTGATGTTGTTTCACTACCAAAACAGGCTCAAAACCAGAATTGTACTAAAACTTAGCTTCACTTTTGAATTCTGAGTATTGTAATCATCGTAGAAGACATATGATTCTAGTTGAGAGAGAAAGGGAATAAGGGGATTTATTTTCATGCTGCTTATTGATTGATGCATCTACGTGCACTAGTTGGTCGAACTTGTAAAAACTTCATGCCCAACAGCATTTGTCTGTCTGTATTGTGATAACTTTTGTATGCCATGTCCAATCAATTCGAAATTCTAGGGACTGTTCTATTTATCAGCGGGCATAACCCTATTCATTCGTGGGGGGAGGAGGGAGAACTGGAAAACTAAAAGGGTGGGAGATGGTGGACACATGGAAGTATGTCTATATTGAAATTAGGCATCTGTAGCTGGCCTGTGCCACCCTGACTAAGTCTTGTGTAGCTCAGGCTAAAGGGCTGTTTAATTACAGTATAGACATTCCACTCACACCTCATGTATCCCAGAGCCTGAGCCCCAGCTTCTGCTATGGGGGCAAGAGGGAACAGGGGCACACACAACCCTTGATAAAGAAAGATTGTGGGACCTGATACAGATGAAAGAAGGGTAGAGTAGAGTAGATGCCTACACAGAGTCCTGCTGTGGGAGGAGGGAGAATGAGGGGGGATTGAAATGGGGGAAATGGGGGCACTTGGAACCTCTGCCAGGGGAAATATTGGGGAGTTGCAGGGAGTCTTTGAAAAAAATGGGAGTTAATGGGAGTGTGGCACACAGAAAGCTCATGTGAAGTGGAATAGAGAGATGCAACAGCCCCTGGTGTGTGCAGTGAACTCAGCCTACATAAGCTACATAGTGTTGTGACCCCCATTAGTGGTAAGTGGGAATGAAAGGCTGCTGGTCTTTCTCTTGCGAAACAAATCCATAGATAGGTGGTAGAAAGTGCCCTCAAGTTACTTTTATTCACCAGCCTGGCTGGATTCTAGGATATTATTGTTCTAAAATAGCCATTTCTTCTCAACATAGTAGGTGTATCATGAAATACCATGTACCGTTTGTTCCTCTAGAGATCATAAAGCTCGATTCACTTGTCATTCAAAGAAAGCCTAGCCAGTGAACGGCCAGAATAGTAAATCAAAATGCCATGTGCTCACCACATGAAAAATAATTTTCAAAGGAAACATATACATCTTATTCAATCAAAGAAATATGTGCTGCACATCCCCATTATAAATCATAAGTCAGAACCAAGAAGAGTGATTAGTCTACTTCCAGGTATTTTCCATTGGTATTGCCCTATGAAATTAAATAGATATTTTTCATTTCTTTGTAGTTGTTAGTTAGAGAAAGATATATTGACTGGAGATATGCCAGGAGCCAATAACTTTTCATTTTTTGTTGACACTTCAAGGTTCCTAATATTAGGCATACATGGAAACAAAATGAAAATGTTCATTTCTTTCCTCCACTTCTTCTCTGCCTTTCACAGAATATCTCAATGCATAACCCAGTTGGAGGAGCAATGGCAGGACCTGGAACCCACCAGCTCACGAATACTAGGTTGCCAAACCATGACACCAGCGTTGTAATTCAGCAAGCCATGCCATCTCCACAGTCCAGCTCGGTCATTACACAAGCACCTTCCACAAACCGACAGATCGGGTAAGTCCATTCCCTTTATTTCTCTTTTTTTCTTGCCGGTGGTTATGGCATTGGCTGCTATGTTATGCTCTGGATTGTTAAGGGGTATAAATAAATGTGTTTATTCTATCCTAACACAGGCAAGACCCCCTATAATATGCAATGTATAGCTTGTGGAAAAACAGCAACAGTCATGCATCCTTGGTTCTATAATACTAGATTGCTGTATTTGGATGGAATTCATGCTTCTTTCCTTCCAGTGTTTTGTTTTTATGTTGTTAAATTCCAAGTTCAAAACTTTTCTTCAAACTCTATTGGGAAGAAGGAAGACAGATGATGTTTCTGGGCCTGATCCTTCTAAGTGCTGAGTGCCTTTACTTTCCATTTACTGAATTGAGAGAAGAGTGCTCAGTGTGTGGCAGGATCAGGCCCTCTGTGTTTTGAATGCTGTATCTATTTGAGTACTGCCAAGAGACACAGTGCAAAGACAATCTAGGAAACATTAAGGTAAATGGAGTTTTGGCGTTGAAAACTATTTTTGAAATGGGGCCTAATTTAAAATGATAGATGAGTATTTAGTCCCATGTAACTATGATTTGTAAGCTCTTTTGTTGACTATAGTCACATCATGAAGTTATGATGTTTATATAAACTTTATGTTGTCTGCACCTAAATTTTCAGAACTTCATGCACAAAAAATGTATGCAATTCATCCACAAAATTTCCTTAAATTGCACATGAAGTCGTCATAACGTGTAAAGACTAGTTTCTTGTAAACATTTTATATGCCAATGTGTACACAGTTTGGCACATAGAAGTCTGAAAGCTTGGGCCTATCTACCTGTGAAACATATAAAAACAGGCATAAACAGTAACAAAAATTGAAACCATTTGATGTTCCAGAGAATGAAACAGTATTAGAAAGAATCTGCAGAAGTGTGTTGTAACCCACGAAAGCTTGTGTTAATAAATTTGTTAGTCTTTATAAGTGCCACAAAACTCGTATTTGTTTTGCTGAAATAGACTAACATGACTATCCTCCTGGAACTTGTCAGCATTAGAAAGATTGTTGTTGTTTATCTTCTGTAATCTGATAGTGCCTATTATGTTTGGCACAGTCCACTCAGATGAAGACCGTCGCTGCCCCAAATTGTGGTCCAAGTAATTGTTGATCTGCTTGCAGATTCCTAAAAGTAAATTTTAGGGTGAAATCCTGGCACACAAGGCCCAAAATGCAGTCATAATGTTCTGTTTCACTCTGCAGGGCTTGGGGAGGCTGTGGAGAGCCCACACAATGGGATTTACCATGCTCTTTTGTACTGCAAAGCAGTACTCCAGAGTGACTCTGTCTGTGAGACTGGAGGGGGCTGTTTGGGCTGGCTAGAAGGTCTTCATACAGCATAGATCCACTTGCACCAAACACCATGATGGTGGTGGAAATCTGAAGCAATCTGCTGCAAAAGAGACTTGCATCCTACTCACAGGAGGGGGAACAAAGTTCCAATTCCAACCCCAGTGTGGGTCCCCTAGGCAAAGTTTTCTCACCACTATTCCAGAGTTAACACTTAATGGAGAAACGTGTTAAAGTATGTGTTTTAGGCATATACACTGGATGTAGAGGTACCCACGTATATTCAATAGATTATACATTAACAGTATGTAGTATAGTAATGTTGGTTCACTTGATCAGAAAGTGATGACGTAGGATTGAAAATACCTTCCACCTGCATCTACAGAGCTCTGAGTACCTCCTTGTTGGTATCCTATCCTCTAAATAGCTTGCAAGTTTTCAGGGAATGAACCTCTCAGTGGGAAATGTATGCAGAGGCTAAAATCATTTTTTTTTCTGTTTAAGAAAACAGTTAGTTACTGTGTTTGTGTTAACTATGAATAAGCCATCCATTCAGTCTCTACCTTAATGTACCTATGAGTAATTATGACTGTAATCTGGAAAAGAATCTTTAATGTTCAGTATTCATGTCTAATATTGGACTACAGCTGGCTTCCAGCAGCTATTTAAGTACAATGACCAAGAACTACATGTGCTTTTGCAAGACCCTGTCAATCAGGTTTTGGGTTTGTGATGGTTGGGATTTAGGTTCCATTTGATCATTATCCTCAAAGTTGGAGAAATTTAAGATAAAAGGACCTGTTTCCTTATCAGTTGCTAGTGTCTATACTGAGTGATCTTATGTCATGATCTATATCTTCATTCTGTCAAGTTGTTTGCTGTTTTGTTCTGGCTGTGATGATCTTATCAGGCATGAAATATGAGAATGAATTTGGCAACCTTTGTAAGGGTCTGATGGTAGGTGTCCAATCCAAAAAGCTTTCTCTTCTTTCCAATACTACAGTGAAAACCATGGGAAGACGTTAAAGATGCTCTCCCCTCTTCCCACTGCAGGCAAAACCCAGCTTGCGGAATGGTTGTGTATTGGTTCTATCTCTATAGACTTCCATTCTTGCCGTGAGCCTCGTTTGCAGTCTCATAATAGTACATGTTGTTTTCTGAGATGCTTTGATATCAATCATGGGATCTTCCATCTTTTGACACTGTATTTCAGCTAATATTTCCTTACTAAGGCATCAGTGTCCTCAACCATTGTCAATCTGAGTTTCTGATCTTCCCGTTCTGGCCAGGTCATTAGACAACTCACTCCCATATACACTAAGTTGTTTCCAACCTTTTTGGCTCTAGGGCCACAAATACAACTTTTACAACCATGAAGGGCCACCAGTCTATCAACTCATTAAAAAAATGTATTGAGGCATACACCATTAAGGAGGGCAAATCATTTCATATTTAAAGTAAACATTTTGATGCTACTGTGGTCATTTTGACATTCACTACTTTACACCTACAAATGACTCACAGTATGTCACAATCACAGACAAAGCACTAGAGTAGATGAGTGACTGTCACTATACACTTAAGCACATAGCTTGGTATCTAAGGCTATGTACACACGATCAGATTAAAGCGCAACAAGGCAATCGCGCTATAAAACTCACGTGACCTTTATTGCGGGACAACGCGTACACACGTTGCTCCCTGCAACGCAACAAAATTACATGCATTATCGCGGTTGAGCGCAATGACTTCTGGGCACCTATCCCATCGTTCCATTTTCCCCTAAGTCGGCGCTATGAATCATGGGATGAAGGAAAGGAACGCAAAGCGCCATGGGTAAAGTGTCAGTTTCCCATGGTGCTTTGTGTTCCCCTAGTGTCTTCGTCGTTTCCAATAGCAACTCGCGCCTATTTTCAACATTGCAGTGACGCAACGCACCACTTGCAATCAATCACAACAGCGACAGCATGGATCCTGCTCTGATCTCCACTGTCGCCTTCAACATTCTGAATACATCTCGGCTTGTTGCTCAGTACGCAATGAGCTCCGAGTCAGACGAGGACACGGAGGAGCAGGGGCTGATCGATGCCATGCAGAGCAACAGCACCGCGTTGCTCAGCTCCTTCACCGATCATCTGCACACGGTGCAACGCCGTTTCTGGTCGCGAGAGACGAGCACTGAGTGGTGGGATCGCATTGTTATGCAGCTGTGGGATGACGAGCAGTGGGTACAGAACTTTCGAATGCGGAAAGCAACCTTTCTGGAACTGTGTTCAGAGTTGGCCCCTGCCCTGTGACGAAAAGACACCAACATGAGGTCAGCCCTAACCGTGGAGAAGCGTGTTGCGATTGCTGTATGGAAGATGGCGACTCCCGACTGCTATCGGTCCATTGCAAACCAGTTTGGAGTCGGGAGGACCACCGTCGGATTAGCCCTCTCACAAGTGTGCCAAGCCATCAATCGCATCCTGCTATGGAGGACAGTGACATTGGGCAATGTTCGAGAAATTGTGGACGGCTTTGCTGCCATGGGATTCCCTAACTGCGGGGGAGCCATAGACGGCACACACATCCCTATTTTGGCTCCAGACCATCTCGCGACGGAGTACATAAACAGGAAGGGCTACTTCTCCATGGTGCTGCAAGCACTCGTGGATCACAAGGGTCGTTTCACGGACATGAATGCTGGGTGGTCGGGAAAGGTGCATGATGCCCGCATTTTCAGGAACACTGGTCTGTACCGGAAGCTGCAAGGGGGTACCTTTTTCCCTGATCAAAAAATAACAGTGGGGGAGGTGGAGATGCCCATAGTCATCCTCGGAGACCCAGCATACCCACTGATGCCATGGCTCATGAAACCCTACACCGGGAACCTTGATCGCGGCAAGGAGCGGTTCAATTACTGATTGAGCCGCTGCAGTATGACTGTGGAGTGTGCCTTCGGCCGTTTAAAAGGGCGCTGGCGCTGTTTGTATGGGAGGCTGGACTTGGCGGAGGACCAGATCCCTGCCGTGATTGCGTCATGTTGTGTCCTCCATAACATTTGTGAAAGTAGGGGAGAAAAGTTTTCCCCTACGTGGGCTACGGAGGCACAGCGCCTCGAGGAAGCATACGAGCAGCCAGCCACTAGGAGTATTAGGGTGGCACAAGGAGAAGCTGCTCGCATAAGGGAGGCACTCAGGGAGCATTTCAATGTTGCCCTCCCCTAGTTAAGTTCCATGACGCATCAGGTGCACCTTAGGATCATTTCAATAATGTGTATAAATAAATGCATTCTTCAAAGTATTTGTTACTGTTTTTATTAAAACCTAAAAGGTGGGGGTGGGGTTACAGGTTGGTGTAGCTCCGGGTCTCATAAAAGTAGCTGGCTGGGGGACTGGATGTTGTCCTGTACCGGGGGGAAGGGTGGCTTTCAAAGAAATGCTTTGAGGGACTGCGGTGTGTGGGAGGCAGACACGGCTGAACTGTCTGGAGTGGAGCCCGGACATTTATCGCCTGGGACTGCAAAGCAATCATGCTCTTGAGCAGTTCTGTTTGCTCCTTCATGACGCTTATCAGTTCGTCCCTGTGTTTCTGCCTCCTCTGCTGGGATTCCTCTCTCCAGGCTCTATTCTCCCTTGAGGATTCCTGTGTTGCTTTCAGCAGCTCGTGAAACATATCCTTCCTGTTTCTTCGAGCACGCCGCCGAATGTTTCTCATTCGGTCAGCTGGGGTAGACACCGGCCTTGTGAAGCTCAATTCTAATACAAAAATAACAATAAAGACATTGTTAACACATAGCATAGATAGCCAATGTAACCTTCCAGTTGCACATTCCACTGGAAGGTACAGGGCGGTCAACACACTACGCTTCGCTGAAGCAGACAAGGTACGTTCTAATAGACGGCTTACCGGGGGCTAATAATCGGAAGAGGGCACACAGATGGAACCCAATATCGCTCTCCTCAGAGTGCCCCTGCCATCTAGAATACATCTCCTACATGCCGCCGGTAGCAGGCCAGGACCGTATGCTGCTGCACTGTGTGCTGCCATGGTTCCCAGGGCTGTGCTTTGCAGCTGGAGAGGCAGAGTATCCGTCTTTGGGAGCGTAGACACAAACGCTCTCCCATCTAACCTGAGTATTAGGCTCTGGAGGTACATTGAGGAAACCTTTACTGACCTAAATGCAGATGATTATTTTACAATCACTGCTTGTATTGATGCCCTTCTAATGAATGCAGAGTAAATAGCATGCACAGCGGGGACCCGCAAGCACCCCCACCCCAGACAATGATATTTTAGCAGGAGCAGAGCTGAATGAAGGAGAAACTTACCTGAACCCCCCTCTGCCGCCTCAGAGAACACGCTGCAGTTCAAGCCTTGGGTGGAAGTCTCAGCGGGGCTGCTGAAGAGCTCCTGGCTACACGCGGTTGCGCTTTCCTCCGTGTCATCCTCCATCTCCTCCTCCTCCTCCTCAACAACGTCCTCATCCTGCTCGGCTCTGGCAATCACCGGATGAGGGGGGGCTGAAGTGTCCACGGGACTTTTGGCAGTGGTTGTGGGGTCCCCACTGAGGATGGCTTCTATTTCCTTATAGTACCTGCATGTAGCAGGCGCTGATCCGGAACGGCGGTTTCCCTCCTTCGCTCGGTGATAGGTTATTCTGAGCTCCTTCACCTTTGATCTGCACTGCACTGTGTCTCTATCATTCCCTCTCTCTGACATGGCCCGAGAAATTATGCCAAATGTGTCATAATTCCTCCTGCTGCCGCGTAGCTGCACCTGCACAGCGGACTCTCCCCAGATGCTGCTCAGGTCCAGCACCTCTGCCGTGCTCCAAAGGGGTGCGCGTCTTCCACGGCGGGCCGCCATTGCTACTGATGATTGGAGCCCAAACACACTCCACGAGGAAGGGAGCAGGAAGTGAAACAGACTAGAAATTTGAAAATCCCGGGAATAAGTTTGGGGCAGGGCGGGGACAGTTTCGTCACGGCCACAGAGCGGGTGGGGGGAAGACCAGAGAGGACGACTTGGGAATGCTGGGACACTTCCGGAGGCCAGTCAGTGCGCGGTAAGCGTACACACGAGCTCAAACGCGCAACAGATGATCCGCAACAGCTGTTACCACTCTCGTCAGAGTGGTTGTTGGATTGCACGACAACAAGGCAGTTAACGCGCAAGAGCCCTGTTGCACGTGTGTACGCCGTTGTTGCTATCGCGCGGTAATGAGCTTTAATGCGCAATAAACTGATCGTGTGTACAAGCACTAAGTCACAGTGGGTGGCCTGCTAAGTAAAGGCCACATCATAAGGCATGGGTTTTTAGAATCCTGCCCCTCCCCAAACTTGGTAGATCCTGGCTGCTCCACCAGCAGGGCTCTCCCCTCTTCCCACTGCAGGCAAATAAAAGGAGTTTAGAAAGGAGGCTGCCTGCCCCCTTGCTGATCTCCCATTCCCTGGCTGCAGCAAGGAAACTGCATATGTTCTGTAGCCCTGTGCATGTCAATTGGGTCCCTGGGCAGTGACTCCTTTCTTCAGCCAGGAAGATGGGAAATCAGTGCTCCCCTCCATCTGGCTCCAGCAGTGACCACAGCACGTAGGGACCCAGGAGGAGCACTCTGCCATGCAACCTGCAACAGCCACCGGGAGGGGAGAGCTGATCTCCCATCCCCGTGGCTGTAGCAAGCCGCCTGCACTGATCTTGTAGCCTCCCAGCAGCACACTGCCTGAGTCTTTAGGCAGTTGCTCCCTTCTGCAGCTGGCAGGAGGAGAGTGACGGGCCACTTTGAAAGATCCCATGGACCACTTTTTGGCCCTCGGGCCACAGGTTGGTAACCACTGCACTGATGTGTGATGGTAAAGACCATCCCCTGCTGAGATGTTCCAGAAGATGTTCTCTGGTTAATAGGACTCTGGCAACCATATTCCCACCATTCTGTCACCTGAGTGATTCATGCAAGTGTGCTGAAGGCTGTGTCTAGAGATGTTGTATTGAGAGACATTTGTCAGCAGTTTTGGTCTCTGTGTGAGTCAGTGGGAATGAGACCTGTGTGAAACAGCCTCCAGAAGACTCCATTCTCCCCTCATCGAAAGAGGCTTTGTTTTTTTCCTGGTATGTCCTAGGAAATAATGGCTAATATTTTGGATGTCTGCTATTTCTCCAAATCGAGAGCACCCTTGTTGTTTGTCTTTGTTTAGACTTTTTCCGTGTAGTTCCTGTTGCATTTATTCAACGAACATATCCTGTCAGTTCCATTATCTTCATTTTAGCAGTTCTAAATGTGGTAAGGCCTCATCTTGGAGGAATACAGACTAGCCAATGGTTTCAATATTTAAGCAACTGATGGTAAAGCCAGAGATGGTCTCTAACTGAAAAATTCAGAACATAATTACAAGCACATCAAAGTTTGGTGGTTTTGGTTTGGGTCTTTAAAAATTAGGATCAAGATCCTGGTTCAGATTTCAGCTCATCTGTGTGTAAAACTTTTTAGGAAAGTTTGCTCCCTCCTTCCCTCAAAATAGAAGCCTGAGAAGCATGAATTGCCCCCTGAGAATGTACCTCTTAATGAACACTAACAGTTACAGATAACTGAATGAAATTCCTTTGACTTCAGTGGGAGCAGGCCTCAGAGGTTATATAGAACCTTCTTGAAGCAATATTCTGATTCTTATCACAACCTCAGATATTCAAGTGTCAAAATATGGCCAAGCCACCTGCACATGTTTTCAGTGGACAGAGTCCAATAAAAACAGCAATGAAAGTCTGCGTTCAGACCCGGTACTTAGGCTCTGCTCCAGCATGAGAAACTGTGACCTACCTGTGCCCACGCACATTTTGTTTCATCATGTGCAGTGAGTGTGTTCACAACAGCTGGGATTCTTGACGGATGTTGTTTGTTCTATTTCTCCTCCCCGTCTCCCCTCCTGCTCATACACCGTGCTATGGCTCTGAAGGCTTGCAAATAAAATGAGACAATAAAATATTGACACAAGACATGGAAAACATGGCAGGATGAGGAAAGTTAAGAAAGGCTTACTGGGACAAGATATACATATAGTTTCAGATATTAAATAGCTGCTACTACTGAACAGGCACCGAGCCAAATCAGTCAGAAGAGGGAAGGAACATGAAGAGCAATAACCAATGCTCTGCATCTTTTAAAGTTAGCACCTTACCCATCATATGCCCAATTGAGAACAAACAGGAATAATATTATTGCAACAAGCCAGAAGGCTGGTATGAACATCCCAGATATTATTTAAGTGGTTAGGCAGCCCTTACCGACAGGAAAAAGGTCATGTGGGAGGAAACCTGTAACCATAACTACTTCTGCTAAAGAAAACCAGTTCAGGAGCACTTAACAGTGAAGGGTGTTTTTGGCTGATTAATAGCGCATTGTCTGAGGGTTAGCTGCACAGCGTTAAAACAGTAAGGCATACCAAGTCAGGGGAGAAAAATGATATAAGACCAGCATTCATCAAAGGTTTGGAAAGGCAGATGAGCTGAATCAGCACCCTACTCAAGATAAGAGACATTCTGTGAGAATGTGCAATGGCTGAGTTTGCAATGGCTGAGTTTGTTGTTTTATTACAACTACATTTCAGGCAATCAGTTCAATAACTGTGTTAACTCAGGAATGGTAAGACAAGTTACTGACAACACAATACTCTCATTGCTCTATCCATGGACTGTTTTGGTGAGTATAAGACATCATTTTCCATAGCAGTTAACAGTCCATTTAATAGGTGGCTACAGTCTTCCTGGAAAATGTACCCTCCTTTTTTGAACCTCAATGGGAGACATAACTGATATTCATTGTGTCTGTAGCAGAACCACTCTATGCAGCAGAAATGGAGCAAAATGAGAGGATTCAGTGTGGTTATATGCTGAGAACCAACATTGTGCTTAGCATTGTAGTAAACATAAGCAGGAGACCTGACCCCTACAGCAATGATCTTAGCGTTTAAAAGTGAGGGACAGCACAGGTCACACAATATACATTATTATCTGAGGAAAAATTCAAAGTATTATGGGCACTTTTAATGAAGACAAGGTGGCCATTTGGTACATCAGGGAAAGAAACTGTAGTGATATCTGTTAGAATGGAAGTGTGTGATGAAAGAATTGAGGGTTTTTGGAATGTGGATTGAGAGAAGCAGATCCTTGAAGATAAGGATGAGAAGCTAAAATGTGATGAGGTGAGAGGAAGCTTAATGAAGGGATTTAAAAGGGGAGTGAAATTATCAGTAGTTGGAAAGGAAAATTATTTTATTAACAATTATGATTTGCAGAGGGCAAGATGAGATGAAGGGAGAAGAAAAGATTTCAATAGTCAAGTTAAGTGATGACCAAGACCTAGCTATGAATTGTTAGGAAGCCAGGGGACTGCACATTGTTTGAACCAGGTGCCCTTGAATGGCTCCAGTTGGAGCTTAGGCTCCACGACACACTGAGGTATTGATGCTGAGCCGTTGACAAAACAAGTTCTCCTCAGGGTGCATGTCATGTGCCTATTGGGCTTGAGATCCTGGTGCCAATGGCAGGGGAGCCTCACAGCATCAGTACATGTGCTCCAGGACTTCCCTATCCATTCCATTGTCCCTACATCTCTACTGTCTTTCATACCTGTCCGTGTCCTCCTCCTTCACCTGTGCCTCCTACTTCTCTGCTCACCCTTTTTTTCTCCTGGGCAGGACAGATCCATGATGTGGGATGGAGCGTTAGTGGCCACATTGAGGAATGATCAGAATTCTAATAGATTTATAAGGAAACAGCTGATAAAGGGACCATCTGTGTCCTCATTCATGCCTCCATGCTTTGGGAGACTTCCTCATCCTTCTTAGCTGTAGTCTTGGTTGATGAACCTGAGTTGCACAAGGTAAGAACTCTCCCCTCTGGCAAATCACAAGAATTTAACCAGAATGACAAGCTACCTCAGTAGCAGAGCTTGTTGCTGAGGCTCCCTCCTGACCCTCAGTGGTGGGGCTAGGCGTACGCAGACTAAGCAGTTGCTTCGAGGCCCAAGCCACTCAATGGGTCTTGAATTAGTATTGCACCCAAAACACTGTTCATCTTATTTAACATGGACTTCTTATTGGGTGTATATTGATGAGTGTTGTGTTGGTATATATATTTTTGGTTTGTGGAAATAGTGCAATTAGTATTTTTTAGGGGGAAAAGGAGGGTCCCAAATATTTCTGCTTAGGGCCCCTGCTGAGGGCAAGCACTGCTTCTGCTGCCTCCTATTATAGTGGGGGAGGTCATGTAGACAGATGCTTAGGCCTCTTCAGTTGTCTCCTCCCTCAATTTTTCTGTAGGATCAGGATCTTTGAGCCTTAGCCACAATTTTTAAAAAATGGGTTCTTAAGATTAGGTTGCTAACACCAAAGTTAGGCACCTAAGTAAGTGGCCTGGTTTTTCGAAAGGGTCAAGCACCTAGCAGACTCGGCGCTATGGTGAGAATGGAAGAGTAGGGCTGGTCTCCACTGGCGGCGGTGGTCGATGATGGCTTGAATATCTTCTGTCAACGTACTTGCATTCACATAGCATGATGTCTTCAAAGCGCTGCATTGATGGGAGACACCATCCGTTGATTGAGCCTTACTCGGCGAAGTGGACTAACTCAATTGACTGGAATGTGCTCTCCAATCAACTGAGCAGATCTACACAGACCTGCTCAATTGATGCCTCTGCATCAATGCTTGCCACGTGGCAGTGAAGACATAGTTTAGGTGGGATGGACCTAGCATATAGCCAGCTATACCACTTACAAGTTCTGCAGTGGGGCTGTCTGAGGCTGAAGTGTTTGGGTGGAGTGGGCATATAAGGAGGGCCACTTGTACCTCTTGTGTGCTTCAGAGAGGGTGTTAGCTCCCAGTATGGTAGTGAAGGCACTGTTGAAGGGGCCATGGAATTGTACTTATGCAAATTCAAAGGCCAGGCCTCCATCTAGGGGACAGATAGGAGCAACAGCCACTCTTCAAACCCATAGATTTGACCAGAAGCCTCAGCAAGCAAGAGGTGAGAGGAAGGGAGTGAATGTCAGACACTCAACCAACTTCGGTTTACTTGTCTGAATAAAGGCCAGGTCTCCTGGGCATGTTGTGCAGGAAGTTGTCAGTATCACTTTTAGACCATTATGTGATATTGAGTTAAAGGTCCATTGATGATATTTTGTCTCCTGTTACATGATTTGAGATTTTTTCCTTTCTCTTTCTCCCTTGCACTGCCACACACAAGTTGGAATTTTACCCATTGCTGTAGTAAAAGGAACATGTGTGTTTTCCCTGGCTGTAATCTTTTTCTCTGTTCCAGGAGAACCATTTGTTCTAGAAATCTTTTCTGTCATTAATTCTTTCACTGTTACCACGCAGGCTTGAGCTTGAATTCAGTCATAACACTGTGAGCAGCAGCCACAAGCCTCTGTGACACTAAGGTGAAATTATTACAAATGAGGCATTTATAGAAAAAGGTGGTGCTAATAAAATAATTCTAATAAGTGAGTATAGCATCATGGGTGGAGGAGCAGGAAATACAGCATGAGAGAAAAGATTCTTTCAGGCCATTTCCCCCCTTCCCGCCCCATAGCTGGTTGGTATTTTCCAAGATCCCTATACACACTTACATGACACATGCTTGAAAGCTCCTCCCTCTCTCTCTCCTCTCCCACTACTTCTCCTTGTTTGTGTTGAGATGGTTAATTCATGAGCAGCCGACTCAGATCTTCTGAGAGCCTTCTGATGCTGTTGAGGCAGGAAAAAAGAAACGCCATTGGTTCAGCCAATATACAATAAGGTTGAGAACATTTCACACACATCCCAAACCATAAACTCCTCTACCTCTGCAAGATGCTTCTTACTATAAGGTTGAGGGAGAGGTTGGGGGCATTAAGATATATCAAGATGATGTTCAGAGGAGTGAGTGAAGGATCAGTATCTATGCAATAAATGGTCTGTGTCAGCCAGGAATGGAAACCACTCTGTACACTTTTTATTTGACTTTTGAAATTAACCCATGTATTGAAGTGTGTGTATCTAAAATGTGGGTTTAATTTAGTAATGAATACAATCTCATTGAAAGTGCATCAGCTACTTTAAAATGAATAATTAATTTCTCATTTTAAAAAGTGGCACCTAAGGTATTGAATGAATTTTATTGGGGTTTTTTTTTTTTTTATTAGAAGGAAGCTCTTTCCATTTTCAGCAGCAATCTCTTCTGTAATTTATTTTATCCCTTGAGTTTTTATGTCCTTTTTGCATGTGTGATAGCAGTGCCATAAATTTCTCAACTTTCAGCTGCTGTTCATTTTTTCTATATATTGCTGCTTTCTGTTTTAGGCTTGGTTGGCATTCCTAGGCTTAGTCTGAATCTCTCGGCAGAGAAGAAAGCTTAGATTGCCTCTTTAGAAAACATGTTCTGCTGATCAATAAAAATGTGATGTCGTTATGGTGTACTGGACCTGTTACCATATCTAACCAAAAGCATTAATACCTCATAGAACTGGATCGATGCTCACATCTCAGTAACAGTTATAATGCAAGTCATATACTTGACAGTCAGGGAAGACAGATTTACTTTAATTCTTGCAATCCGTATCTCTTACATACATTCAATAGATACAGTATGTGTATTTTACAAATCTTTTCTAAAGGTGTCTACAAAATGTATAGTCATAACTTCCGATTTACACCCTTCTTTGAACTAAAACAGATGTAAAGTCACTTGCTGGTAGAAGAGCATCTTGGAGTTAGTGGGTTCGATACAACAGGCCAAGCTTTTCCTAGATTAGGAAAGAACGTTAGATGTCTGCACAGCTGAATTGCACAGCTCTGCTCTTCATTACCCACACTTTCCCGTAACATATTCTGATGCATGATCCCAGTACGCGATTTATCTGAGTGTCGGCCCTTTTTGATGGGTACCTAATCTGAAGTAAAACTCTAAATCAACCAATATAGACCTTGCTTTTTATCTGCTGGTGTATGTGCTCCCTTTCTGCAGCAAAAGAGATTTAATTTGCAGGTTCTGAGTAACAAATATGAGATGCTGCCTCACACCATATAATTTCAGAGAAAGGATAAAATGCATGGTGGTGTTGGCTCAGTAGTAGAAATGAATTAGTACAAAGCTGAGAAGAGATTTATGTATTCAGGACAACCTTGCTTACTCTTTCGCTACTCAGCAAAAAGTTATAGCTTGATCTGTTTTTCCGAGAGAGGAATAATAATACCTACCTCTTTCATCAGTAGATGTTAAAGAGCTTGACAAAGGGTTCATGTATCATTTAGCAAAGTCTTCATGATTATTTTCTACCTGTATGTGACTGAAAAAAGTGTCAGTGGCTCAGAGAGCAGTTCCAGGAAAGAGGTGAATCTAAGAACATTTATGGGTTGTATTTTACCATCTGCTGTAGGAATTATTTTGGGAAAGTTTTAAGGCTTGTTATACAAGTGGTCAGACCAGATGATCATGATGGTCCCTTTTGGCCTTGGAATCTAAGAATAAATAGAACTCCCTGTTGATTTAAATGAAGACTTCTGTTTAAAAATCCATCACATAGTGTGGCCCCATATTAAGAAAAGTTTGGTATGGTGTTTATGGATAAGTTGTGGTTTTCAAATTCTGCACTTAACTTACTAGGTATGAGTTAGCGTGGATTTATCAAAGATAATTACATGAGATAAATATAATTATTTTAAAATGAAATAATTATTGGTGATAGAGAACAAAGAGTTTAATATATCTAGGTTTTCAGGAAGATTTTTTTCAAAGTTCCTGGCAAAGTTGCATGACTGGTTATTTTAAGCTGCCTTATTATGGGTTAGGTAACGAAGTATTAAGATGGAAAAGGTACCGGCTATTAAGTAAAACTTGAAGGTGGGTTTAAATGTGTGCCTTCTTGATGGATAGAGGGGTGGTGTTATTTGAGAGAACTGACTTCAGAAGTAGGCCAGTGTGATTGTTTTTGGGGGACAAGCCCCACTCTTAGAACAAGATTCTGCTGTCAGAGAATCTTATGCTCTGAGTCCCACTGAACTCACATGAACACAGTAGAACTCAGCCAGGGCATATGGTTCTTGATTTATCTTGGAGAAAAACAAAGGGAAAAAACTTTGTGCTGTTCCCAACTTTCTCTGGTGCAAGTGAAGAGGAGCCCAGCTGCTGTGATAGGGTCCATATACATATTTACCAAAGCTTCAAAATGTTTTCATAGACCATTCTCCAAATAAGCTAAGGAACTGAATTTCACTTGGCTGACAGCCATTGGAGAGTTGTATGTACTTCCTGGGGAATCTTAGGTTATTTTCTTTCTCTTTCCCTGCTTATTTAACTGTAGCATCATTCCAAAAGCCAATAATATAAATGTGAGTACTCAAAATAGTCATCTTACACCCTTTCCCCTAAAATAATTGAGAGATAAATGTATGTCAGGAAAATGCAAAAAAAGGAACATAAATATATGAAAAAAAACTTGTGCATGTTCTTGTTTTTCTGATCCCTGCCTGTATCTCTCTCTCTCTCTCCTCCCTTTTTCCTTATTCCTTATTTGACAAGATAGAAATAGTTGAGTTAGCATCAAAATGTTCCATACATGAAGGTGCTATAGCTTGCTTTTGGTACCTGTAGTTTAGAAGATCTAATCCTGCATTCCTTGGCAACAGTTTCCTTGGGTGCGTCTACACTTACAAATTAAGTTGACTTAAGCTTGCTTAAATTGACTTAATTTAATCTGCATCTACACTACAATTTCCTAAAGTCGATTTAAGGAAAATTAAATTCGACTTTATAAAACCTCATTTAAAGTTGACTTTATTAAGTCGACTTAGCAAGTGTAGACATAGATTAGCCCTAAGTCAACTTAAAGGGCATTAGGGCTCCCCCACTGCCCTCCCTGCCAGGGTGGCTGGCACAGGCAGAGCCTGGCGTGCCCCTCCACAGGTCAGGACAGAGCCCTGCTCACTCTGCTTCTGTGCTCTGCCAGTGTCCCTGTCCTGCTCAGCCCCCATTGTACTCAGGTAAAATGGGGCAAATGCTGAGCCCCCTGGCACTTGGCAAGGGGGTGCCCCCCTGCCACCGTGGACCAGTGCCAGGTCCACCTAGCCCCTACAAGTTGACTTAGGAATCCAGTGTGGATGCTCTAAGTCGATTTGGCAGGGTCTCCTTTAAGTCGACTTAGTTTTTGAGTGTAGACATGCTAATTTGACTTAAATTAACAAGTGTAGACATAGCCTTTGTTATCAGTGGGTGCAGGATGAAACTCAGAAGCAGGTTTCTAGTGTTACTATTCTTGTTTGTGAATTCATAATTTTATTTCTGTGAAGATTCTCTAGAGTTCACTTTAAATTCCTTGTTTCTGTGAACTTTCTGGGTCTATTTATAATATTTGCAATAAAAAAACCACAACATGGACACCAATGCTATCAAATTAAGTTTGTCAGTGAATATATTTTGCAATATGCATCCAATTCTAATAATTTTAATTTTTTTTTACCTCCAACCAAGATATAATTGGTTCCATTATAGCATACAATATAGTGGTTCAATTGCAATGTGTGATATAGTGTTTAAAGTACTGAGAAATCAATTGAACGTGCATTTCTGTATAGAATCTAGAATTAATGAAAGTCACACTAGTACTAGAGCTTTGCGAAGGAGAAAAAAGTCCACTGAAGATATGATATAATACTTTTGTGGAATAATATATGGACATCATTTTCTTTCCATTCAGTGCTGATGTTAAACTCAGCGGGATGCTCCCTTTGACAGGCACACACAATCCCCAGAAGGAAAGGAAACAGCATGTTGTATTGTTGGGGAAGAGGCTCAGGTTAATCTTAAAGGACAAAGTTTTTCTTTGTTATGACAAATAGATTCTGGTGTATGTTATAGCTCGTTGACAATACATAGAACGTTTTAAACATTACAGAATTGGAAGTTTACGCAAGTTTGTAAAAATGGTTTCTAGCAAATGCAAACTGTAAATCAAATACAGTTTCTAAAAGTGGATTATTTATATTAAAACCATAGCAAGACAATAATTTAAATTCTGAATGAGATGCTAATGGAGGGAGCTTGATGACCCTCGTATCAAGGAATATTTGTCCACAGCACCAAAACACCACAAGTTTTTGGCATGGCTTATAGTGACTGGCAGTCTCTATTGAAAACAGATCAGAATTTGAATAGCATGGGAATTCTGAGATGTGTAGGCAGAGCTGCGGGTAGGAAGTTTCACAGCACCTGCATGCACTGTGTCTGGGTCAGGTCTGTGTTCTGAATTCCCCATTTTGAATTGTAGCTGAAAACGTTTACTAGAGATGAACTGTGGGCTTAGTGTCTCTGTAAGAGTTTCCTCTTTGGATATGCTGACCATCTTCTAGATTAGAGATTACTAGTTTGAATCACTCTGTGTAATGCTTTGGGACATGTTAATGAACAGATGGATGGGCCAAAGATAGCAAGGTTCTTTTAAAGGTTAATTTTCCCCCCTAAATTAAGCAAGCCATCATAGATGTTCAATTTGCATTTTAAATGTTTATAGAAAATTTTCAGAAATGAATCACAGATTTAAATGCATAAAGAATTTGTCTAAAATTGAACTAATTTCCTGTAGAGTCTTGTTTAATATTCTTAATTTGTGCTCATTTCATATGATTTGTTGGCCTGAGGTTACACAGTACAGGCTTTAAATTTAGCCTTGACTGAACATAAGTGATTTAAAAGTTATTAAAATGAGAGCTAGGTCATACACTACAGAGATTAGGGACCCTGTTGTGGAACATCCTCTTGACTCCCTAAAATTTTCTTGCAGCACATTTTAATTTCCTCTTCCCTCTCCACCATGAGTTCCAGGCCTATGTAAGAAAGAGAGTTGGAATAGCCCTGAGTTCTTCTATGCTATCTCTTGGGGACACCAGAATCAGAAGGATAACATTTCTGCTGTGAAGTAGCAAAGCAGCACACTGCATGCTGGATAGTTGCAAAGCCCACTATTGGTGGAAAGTAATGTCAGTGAGTTCTCTTGTCTGCCACAGACATGCTGAAGTGCTGCCATGAGGGATTGCGAGGTATGAGTTCTGGGCTCCATGACAGAGCCGAAAATCCGTACTTGCTGCCAGCTTCCTCAGTCTTTTTCATAGTTCCATGGTTCCCATAGGGAATTTATGACTGAAAGGATTTGCACAAATAAGATTTATCCCAGTGACCATGAGGTTAAGTTGCATACAATTGATGAGAAAATTGGTGTTAGTTTCCAATCTGAGGCTCTCTTTCTGAAGGCCACGCTAAGTGGGGCAAACTCACCCCATTGGGTAGGTCAAAGAATACCTCACAAAACTGAATTCTTCACCTGTTTGGGTAATAGATAATGGTCAGTGGTCAGAGAGAGTTCTGTCATCCATCAAAGCTGTGGGGTCTGTGGCTGATGATTTTCCTCAGCTCCAAAATTTCGATGAAGCATAGAGAGATGAAATCCTGCACACCCCTGCTACTGATCATCTCTTGCCAAGCAAAATCTTGAAGACCATAAATCCATTTTTAATTTCATTTTGGCTCTTATTTGTAAGTGACTAGTATTGCGGAGTAAACTTAAACTTTGGAAGTTCTCATAGGGCTGGATCTTGTTATCAATGAGAACCCAGCGAGTTCAGTGGAAAAGTTTTGGATGTGTTACTAAAAGCTGCTTTAAACAATGTGGATCAGCAAAATTGAATTTGAAAACCCACAACAATAGGTTTTCCTGTTTAATTCTTGTGCTTCCAGTCTCCTAGACAATGAGTTTTCTAGGCAGGGACTTTCTTTTATTTGGTACGTGTTTGTTTGGCTCCCCGTATAGTAGGGTTGATCTTTGTTTGGGGCTCCCAGATACTCTTTGTAATGCAAATAATAAACAAACATATCAATCCCAACCAGAAATGCTGAGAGAAGCAAAACTTAAATGGGAAAAAGAGAAGGAAAAAGCTAACTTAATGTTTTCAAAACTCTAAAAGGTTCATTTCAGACTCAGTTTGAGTAATGGATGAAAATGTGTTTGTCAGTTCACTGTTCCCTATGACTGGCTGGGTGAAAGACATTTCCAGTCCTTAAAGGTAGCATAAAGAACCCAGGACCAACAGACCTTTACCACAATAACAGATACTGCACAATACCTGACATTGTTGTATTAATGTCTTTCCTGCTCTTGCCATGTTCTGTTTGCACAGGGTTCAAACATGAAAGCACAGATGCTTCTGCTATGTTTACAGGCTTCTCCTTTGCATGGTTCTGTAGTGGACAGAATGTCAAAAACAAGGCTGCCAAGAATGCTTATTTGAAAAACTTTGAGTGCAACGATAGAGCTGTTTAGGACAGTGTGCGTGTGTATGCGTGTGCGTGTGTGTGCATGCACATGCATGGCAGCAAATGACTCTGGAGAAAAGCGCGACTAGCAAGGAAAGTATGATGATAAAGCCGCAGGACACCACAGGCACATCTTGTGGGTATCATGATGAAGGAACTTTGTTTTTAAAAGTTTAGAACTTTTATTTTGAAAAGTAGACATTTTTCTTGAGTATAAAAATCCCTTTTATTAAACTAGATGACTTTCCATAATTATTATTTTTTCTTGCCACCATTACTAATTTCTTTAGACCTGATCGTGCATCTGCTTACTTGGACAAAACTTCCATTGGCTGTCGCAGAAAATTTTACTTTAGTGAGGACTCAAGATTAAGTCCAAAACTTCTAAGAAATAAATCTCTCTTTAATTTTTATGAGAGTTTAGAAACCAAAGAGCTATTCAAATTCCTGTGAGATCTTAATTTCTAGACAGTTCCAAATTGTGATTTGAAAGTGATCAATAATTTTCAGTATCAGATATTAAACTAATTATTTATATCACTAATAAGTTTTTCTTTCTACAGTGAAGTCCCAAAATAGTTGTGAACATCTTGAATGATTTTTGCTACTGCTCTTTAACAAGAAGCAATATCCATTCCAAAAGTCAGAAAGTTAGCAGCCTAAATCAAAAGAACTTGCAGTACTTTTAGTATTCAAATGATTTTTTTCAGACCACTAAGAAACTCTATAAAAAGATGGCTAAAGAATATCTTGTTAGCCCCATGCAGTGCTTCCCATAAGCCCATCTTGCTGCTCAGAATTGTAGCAGAGATGTTTCCACGTAGCTCTGCAGAATAACTGGGCCACAGTGTAGAAGAGAAGTATGTAAATTCCTGCTTCAGTATGCTTTGCTTTTTAATAGTAGGGACAAACACAGGATACAGACCCATGCAACAAACAGAAATACTGCTGGTTTTCATCTCTGAAGGGAATGCGGGATAAGAAACTACAAAAAGAGGAGATGGGGTGCTCAAATAAGTCAGCATCCCTCAGACAAGATAATGCATTGGCCAAAGAGCTGAAAGCTCTAAAATTGGTTGTAATTCAGAATGCCAGTCTATGATTGTGTGTTTCAGATTTGGCTGGAATTCTTGTTTCCAGTGAGTTCTGTATGTGAATATTACAACAGAGAACATACTGGTGTGTGATTGATATATGATCATCTGAAATAGTCTGGGTATGCACACCATACACACACATATTGTGACTGCAGTATTGTATATGAACAAGCTCCTTTATTACTAGATGTGACACCCTGTTACTTCCAGTTTGGTGGTGGCTGTAGCCCTAAAGGGTCTGAATTTGTAATCTTAAAAGGGGCCAGATTAAAGTGCTGTCACCATACAGTAGAAAGCCATGTACTGTAACTGAGAGCAAGCAGTTCAAATTGCACTCTCAGATTCTTTGTATTAGCCTTATCAGATCAGGCCATCAGAGAGCAGAGAGATAGGTAAGTCTGAAAGACCTCAGAACCCAATTAAAGTTATACCGCAAAGAAATCAAATGCATGTGGTTTGCATTTCAGAAAGTTACATTTGGTGGGTTGTACTTAGTTTTATTCAGTAACCTAATGCAGACCATGTGAACATTTGAAACGCTTTTTAACAGTTAAACCAGCTCAAATAACACAGAACCAGAGCAGCAATAAAGAATGAATTGAGACTGATTGCAATTGCATCCAACATTTTCCCCCCCTTTCCCTTAAAGGAATATTTATGTTTAAATCTTCAGTTTTTAGCAGTGCAATAGCCATGCTTTACCTTCTACATAGATGTGTCAAATGACTAGTTTTAAAATTTCCCTTAATCTGCAGTTTGTTCATTGTTTCAGCGTATATTGTGAAATGAGCAGTTTGTATTAGTGGTCAATCACCTGTAAAATGCTGGCATTTAAAATCCCTGGTAAACTAAAAACAAAAATGTGCGGTTGAGAAAATCAGTAATTTGCTTTTCAATAATATAAATGTGCCCGCTGATTTTCTTGTTTCATTAGTCAAGGGTTTTTTTTCGCCCTCTTTCACTATGGCTATGTCTACACTTGGCCAAATAAGTCAACTTTGCTAAGTCGACTTAGCATATCCACACTCAAAAAATTAAGTCAACTTAAAGGGGAGCCTGCAAAATTGACTTAGAGCATCCACACTGGATGCCTAAGTCGACTGCTAGAGGCTAGGTGGACCTGGGACTGGAATTTAAGTGCCAGCTAATTATACTTCTTATGCAGTGCTTTTCATTGGCAGATTTCAAAAGTGTTTCACTTTAAAGTATTTACCCTCACAACACCCCAGAAGTACCCTTTCAATAGATAGCTTCTCTGTGCCTCAGTTCCCTAAGCCGGCCTTGCCTGGGTTCACGCAGGAAGTTCGTGGATGAGCAGGGAATGGCCCCCAGATCTCCTAGGCTCTAACCACCCTTCTGCTGTCTCTATATCCCCATCAATGCTTCTAACTTCACTAAAGTGATATCGTTTACATCCAAAGGCAATAGGTAGACTCAGCACTAGGCAAAAGCAGGCTAACTAATTGCATACGGTCCTGAGCCGCTCTGGGGTGGAGGGACCTTATTTGCTTTTTATTATGTGTTGTGTGGGGCAAGAAATGTTCCTGCCTAAGACCTTTCCAATGGAAGGAGTACTGGTTTAGATTCAAAGGGCAAATTTCTCATTGTGCTTAACTCTATAGCAGTGGTGGCGAACCTATGGCACGCGTGCCAGAGGTGGCACTCGGCGCCCTCTCTGGTGGCACGCACGCAGCAGTGAGGGACCACCGCGCAGGCGGGCAGCCCCCACCGCTCCCTGCAGACTCCCCGGGCTGCAGCTTCGCCGCGGCAGACCCGACCCGAGCCCGGCCTCTGGGCTGGCCCTCCCCGCCCCCAGGGCGGAGGAGGCAGGCTCAGGGCTGGAGCATACGCGCAGGCCTCCCTGCCTGCCTACCCCATGCGGCCGGGGCAGCGGGGTGGCCGCGGCCGGAGCAGGCTCCCGGGTTCTCACCCGCCAGCCGCCTCGACTTCCCAGCCCGGGGCTGGGGCCGGGGCCGGCTCCGCTCCGCCAACAGCCTCGGCCTCCCGGCATGGGGCCAGGATCGGCCTCCGGTGTCGGGGTCTGCCCTGCCGGGGCCGCGTTTGGGTCCCCGCCGCCAGCGGCCTTGGCTTCTTTCTTTTTTTTTTTTTTCTTCCTTCTCTTCTTTGCCTTCCTTT